>CM075200.1:13787971-14987971 GCA_037577475.1 Chaunax sp. Z400 | reverse complement strand
GGTTCACCGTGTGCCAGCATGGCATTTAAACAAACTTTACTGTCTCTGAGGTCCAGTTATACTGCATGTGTCAGCCAGACAATTTCCTCAAGTGTGACAGATTAGCTTTGACACCATCATTTGACTTTATTTCATTATAATCTCAGACTATAATGCCCCCTCCCTCAACTAAGGTCTATTGTTAACTACACCGGCAGGCTCTTCTTAGATAATGACAACTTATATGTCACTTCAATACAAACAGTGCAGAATTAGTGAAAAATAATAACAGAGCAAGAGGGACTAAAGACCAGTGCGGAAAAGTAAAGTAAAATATGGAAATAACATTTATATTCACGGGGGTCACACAAAGGGGGTCATCTTAAGATCCTTTTACCTTATCATACATCATTCAACATGTTTAAAGAACTCAGTGTTTCTACCTTGAACATTTGTTTTCCATCATTGTCTTCTGTTTGTCTTGGGTGCTTTAAAGGATAGTTGGAAAAAATAAGCAGATGATCTCAAAGGATCATGTGGGTTTCTATTTGGACCATTCTCTGCTATCTCTGTTTAAATGTATCCTTTGTACTGTATGTGTGTGTGTGTGTGTGTGTATGTGTGTGTGTGTGTATGTAGGAGCTACTGAGTGTATCAGTGTGTATGTGAATTACACAGTTGGATAGTGTGTTGGCAGCAGTCATATCCCAATTATGCTGCTCAGAGTGCAACCTCTCCACCTCTCTTCCTGTCAAAGTGTGAAGCAGGCCAACTTCTACCTCATCACATGAGTGTTCTTTTCAATAAAAAAAAGGATTACAGAAGGGCATGGATTGTATATACCATCACCTTTACCATAACATCTTATTTTCCATTTCCTGTCTCCTTCCGTCACACAGGTTCATCATGAAGCTCCTCCTGTTGACTGTGACGGTGCTGCTCCTGGTGGTGGGAGAGAGCACTGCAGAGAGAATCCCGTCTAGAAGGAACAAGAGGGAGCTTGCCAGTCCGCTCCATGTTGGTGGCATCAGGGACCCATTTGGCTCCTACTGTCAGAGGAGAGGAGGCTGTTGCCCTGGCAGAGACGACCTGTGCACGGTTCCCTACCTGGACACCATCTGCTACTGCGACCTGTTCTGCAACCGCACCGTCTCCGACTGCTGCCCTGACTTCTGGGGTCATTGTCTAGGCACCCAGCCACCTTTCATTGGTATGTAAGGGTGAACAAATGTGTGTGAGTGCATCACTGAGTCTTTCAGGAGTGTGTGGGGGCCTGTTGTAGTTAGTTAAGCTCGGCCAGAGAGCAACCCAGAACCCCACTGACAAGACTCTGTGCTTGATCACAGAGCAAAGAAGCATGGCACCTGAAAAATGAGTTACATTTACAAAGCTGCTTTCTTCTAAACCTACAAGAATGAAACATGTGTAAAAGGTTTGTCGTCTTTTGTTTTTGACCAAACACATTATGACCGAACGCCATTTTTTAATGTCAAATAACTAAAGAAGGGAATGCTAAAATCAAATATCAGGCTAAACCAAAAGACCGCCCCCTACTACCTTCAGCTAAGATGAAAATGACTAATGATCTCAACCTTTTCTGACCCTATTTCTTCCCCTGATTATGTTTTTTACAGTCCATAAGTATAGGTTAAGATTCAGCTAGCTTTCTCCTACTGTCGTTGACACTTACAGCACCATTCTCTCAAGGTGAAGGTGTAAAGTGTGCCAGAGATAGCAGAAACCCACCTGAGAACGGAACATTATAGGGAACAGTAGACTTCTTATTAACTCAGACAGAGGGAGGGTGGAGGGGTGGATGGAGGGATGAATGGAGGTCAGGAGAAAGAATGTGGGCTATGTGAAGAAAGGGAGAGACAGACAACGTGCAAGCCAGGAGGCGGGCGGAGTTGGAGCAGGTATGTGTTCGCTGGACAGCAAGGTAGGGAAATCACAAGATGGGACGCACACACACACACACACTGATGCATGTGTAAGAGTGTGAACACACTCGGCCACAGAGTCACACATCCTGGAGGAAAACTGTGGTGCTTCAAAAGGAAGCAGGTGATTTTTACAATAGGTCTTTTTTCTTATCGCTGGACTGCAGACACAGATTATTGTAGTCTATAGCTCGATATTTAATATTTTATTCAGCTGTGCTTTTCTCATTGTGTCCTCAAAGTCTAATGTTCTGTCATAGAAAAAATATTCATAGTGTGACATCAGCCATTTGCATGAAACTGAATATGTTCAGTTCAAGAGAAGTCCCCCTTATAAATCATTATTTGTCAGTGTGTAACTTACACACAGTGACGCAGTTGTGATATACTGCAGGAGACAGCTATGAGTCAGGAGACGGGTATCACCGTTCCTCAGTGATAAATTAGCTCTGGGCCTCACAACAGAGGCCAGGAAACCTACTCGCACTGTAAATTGTCAGACAGCTCATGCCTTAAATTCCATATGAAATTCACACTGACAGCACCTTCCACTGTAAATCAGCCAGCAGATAAACATCACCGTGAGTCTGTCACCAGGTTAATATAGTTTTCAAGTGCAATAGGTCAAAGTCATCCAAAATGAATGCTAACGGTGTGTCACTGCTGAATAATTTTTTTGATTTGCAACAATGCTGAGGGGGTGTTTATCTAACCTCTGCGGCACACAAATGTATTTTTTTTTCTTTTTTGCTGTTTAATTGTGGATGTAATCGTGGCCCTTCCCCTCACACTCAGGATCGTGATCTGGTTAAAGCACGACGATGGCCCAGGAAACCTGGGAAGGCAGGAAAGAAGTTAACATAACATTCCTACACTGGATTACAGAAGCTGCTTAGACCTCGCATATTCTGTGTTTACAGTCACACACAGACCCACACACACTGCACACACCAGGGGAGTTACTGTTGGCACTTTTTTATAGTGGTAGCAAGTGAAGGAATTTGGCCAATGTAACTATATTATTATTAAGTGTGAATACTGTATATGTAAGGCTGCATCTCTGTCTCTGTGTTTCAGGCTATGAACAGTATGCATCTTTTAGAGACTAATGGCAGGATCATTGTTGTTTAGCCATCTCAAACTCAGATTTATTAAGTTGCCCCTCTCTGTCTCCTCCCAGGCACCTGCGAACGAAATGGAAACAGGTTCTTTACAGGACAAACATACAAAGAGAACTGCAATTTATGGTATGTACACCCCTCCTCTTCCCTCTTTTCCTCTTTTAACAGCTTAAATGCTGGGCTTTCCCTCAAGAGACCCCTTAAGTATAGCTTAACGTTTAAGACATACTGTACCCCTCGACTTCATCTGCATCTACAAGTTGCCATACTTCACATGAACCATTAGATGCTTAGACTAAGTGAAAAATGTCATCCCATGGTGCTTTTTTTTTTTTTTTTGATCCGCCATTACGACGAAAGCAAAAACTCTACATGTCTTGTGCATCACATTTCTCCAAAATCCATCTTGACATTCGGTTCTTTGCATCCTCAGAACCTCTAGAATCTGTACTGATATTATAATTAAGTTGTGTGATTCAACAAAATATGTTGGTGCACAACATGTGTTTCTACTAATGAAGCCACTGGCACCTTTATGGGTTTTTTTATCCACGCTTTGAGTAGAAGCATGGATATATCCTTACACACACACACATACTGTACATACATACTTACATGGTCTACCTATGATGTAATGCTTTGCCCATAAGAGTCCGTTTTCTCATGAGTTATTTTGACATGTCACAGTAGGAAAAGCACAGGTTTAAATCATAACATGATGCCTGAAATCTATTTAGCTGCTTCAGTTTGTGGTATTGTGCGTGCTGCCTCACTGTCACACTGTCATGACTTAATGAGACACTTGAATACAACAGAGGCATTGTTAAAACTATTCGTAGTATCTGTGCTTTACGGAAAGTCAAGATGACCGCTGTGAAAAAGGCCTATAGAACAGTATAAGAGTAGTGACATAGAAAATAAAGAAACACACACATTTCTTTTCTAAAACCAAGAGAATATTTTACTCTCTGGTTGACAGTGTCTGTCTGTCACTTTGTCCAGACCGTAATATCTCTACAGATATTGAATGAATTGCCAGGAAACACTAATTAGCACATGTTAGCATGCGAACATGCTAAAAGGAGATGGTGAACATCATAAACATCATACCTGTTAAGCATTAGCAGGTTTGTATGATGGTATTGAACAGCTGATGCTGAGTTATTATTGATCCCAAACCATTCTCTGTTATAATCTGTAGTGACGTGAAGAACAGTTTGGCAGTCTGTGTCTGTAACAGGAGGTAGAAATCAAACAGGCCTCATGCTAATTGTTACCATCTCCAATATCAATGCTGTGTGCACCAACCTCTCCATAATTGTCTTCATTGTTGCCTCATACTGAGTGACATGGCAAATTTAATCACAACATTCTTCTTCTTAATTTGTTGAATAAAAATCCTCTTTTCCTCCAAGAGCACTAAATTAGTCTTGTTGTATAAAGTTCACATATTATATACAGATTCACAAATATCTCTTCAATGGTGATCGTGGCATGAAGTTAAAAGTTTCTAAATATAATATTTTAGAATAGCTCTCAGTGAGTCCATATGGCTGCTGTCATTTGTCTGCATGATACTGACGGCACCCAGGGAGAGGCAAATCAGTTCTTGACAGACTAGAGGAGGGAGATGGAGGAGTCTAGGGAGTGAAGGCAGGAAGAACGAATTCCTCACCTATCCTTCACTGTGGTTTCTCACACCTGTGTCATTTGATGTTCCTCAAAGACCCTATATGCATTTGTACTTGTGCGAACGTGCAGACCTGCACACAAATGTTGATTTAACATCCATTCGTACATTTGTATTATATTTATTTACACACTGTCCATGTTGCAGCTGTTGGACTCCAGTAGCTGTGTTGTGTCAGTGTGATAGGCCTCATTATGACTTTATCAAAGCAGCTCAATTAGGTTTGACCTCAGGGGCCTGATGGGACAGAGATAGCCAGGGGTGGAAGTTGATAAATGTCAGAGCTGGACTTTCTTCATGTAGAGGTTGAGCAAACACAAGCTGCATGGTAAAAATAGCCTCAAGGAGTTCCAGGTCACCACAAAACAGCATTTATGTGCTAACACCCCCCTTTCACCGCTAAACAAAAGAGTCTTACACACAAACGCTCTTACATGTACATGTTAAGGCAATACACATGGATGCTTGAAAAATTGCACCACAACTTAAGGCCAGAGGGACACATACACTCCCATTTCCTACTCCCACTCCCTCTACTTGTTAATTTCCCAAACGTGCGTCCTCCCAACTCCCAGAATCAAGGCTGCAGGGTGGAGACCACTGCTTCCTCTTGGAGACGATGCGTTTTTCCCTCCAAACTATCTCATTAGCAGCGGTCAAATCCTTGCCCACTTTTATCTAACCTCCTCCGTGTCTTGACTAACAAGTAGCTTGAGCAAAATAGGAAGTTAATAATCAACAATTTGACATCAGTATCACAACTGCTATTAACCTTATCTCTTCTTCCAGAAAAGATTGTTATGCCAGGCACAAACACAGCACAACCTCACTCGGCATAAAATACTAAAGCAACAAATAATTGTTGTGTGCATGTGTGAAGATGTACATGATGTGTGAAACAGTCTTTTGTTGTGTGAATGGAATCTCCAGCTGAGGCCCTTTCGTCCCGGAGCCGTTGGCATCCTGAGAACTCTTTATCTGCTCCAAATGATGTGAACTGTTGCGTCTCCAACTATGTCCACTTTGATTTGGCAGCAGCTCTCCTCCGTCTGCTTCTACATCTGATTGGAGAGCAGCCAACGCCAGCTAGGACTTTCAAAGTTGCTGGAGAGTTTCTCAGATGGTGCAGATACGACATATCCGAACACACACAAACAACGCTCTTTTCTCACTAATCTGGCAGGATCAGCGGCGAGACAATACACCTCATAACACCCGGTTGTGTGTATTTGAACCATTATGTATGGTCCCTGAGGTGAAGAGGGTGTCGCTGTCTAATACAGAGTGTGACGAAGAATCCAAAATATGGACTCCCACTGTCCTCGCAGCCCTCGTATTTCATACTCAGTCACAGTCTGTCCCTGTGTCTCCTCAGGAGACAGTCACTGCTCTGAACTCTGCCACTGTGTGTATATGTGTGTGTGTGTGTGGTTGTGTGCATTGAACATTGTGTTTGTGTCTAAGAGACCCAGGAGGGAGGAGAGCCGCTAGACAGGTGATACACATGCTATAGGCTTCAGTGTGACAAAACAGGAATTTGACCTCCTCATCATTGTATGTTTGTGTTTAATGTGCAGGTTTCCTTCTCTATTAAACAGGGTGTATAATGTACAATAGACCTTATCGTTGGAAGTCTATTCGTGCTTGTGTGGGAAACACACCTCATTCTTTCTGTCTTGCTAAATTTTTATTTTTATTTTTGAGGTGGCTGCAGACCCCTTAGCTGTTTAATTTATGGTGACTTAGTGACTTTGTTTAACCAGGTAGTCTTAGTGAGAGAATAAAAACATTCACGGTCAAGCAAACAAGAGCCGAAGAAAATTTTAATAAAGTTTTAATACTCAATAGGGTAATGAAAATATCGACAGATATTGTCGTGAACTCATTTAAAAGGTATTAAGTACCTTTTAAATGAGGTCACGATAAGATTAGAGTACAGTTATTTTGTACTTTCTTATACTTGTACTTTCTTCAAAGTTAGATGAGAGGATACTACTCTTATATCTGAACTGTGTACCGTAGCTGGAGCCAGCAGATAATTAGCTCATCTTAGCCTGAAGACTTAGATAAAATCCTGTAACACCTCATTTGTTAATTAATGAAACATACAGGTAGGCACAAGTGGATAGGGCCATGCTGGCCATTCCTGGTTTCCTCCCATTTGCAAACTGCTAAGCTAAGAGAGCCCATATTTACTGTACAGGCATGAGAAGAATTTAAATCCCCTCATCTCACTCTTGGCAAGAAATCATATTTGCCAAAATGTCAAATTATCCTTGTAAGGAATTATGGATGAGAACGCCATTATAAATTTTCCTCAAATTAAATAAAGACATGAAAGTCGTCTCTCCAATAGTTTCATTATAAAGAAATGTGTATAAATCACTGAAAATGTGAAGTATTATAGTTTATAAAGGTCAAACATGCATTTTTTTAGTCTAGGAGAGCGACTTTTAGGAATTTTATGGGATGAAACATCCTGTGGATGATTCTAGTTTCAAACAATTAATTAGAATGTGCAGGGGTGAAACTGTGAAACTGGATCTGCAGCAATTTTTAATCATTAACTTTTATGTATCAGTACAAGGTGAAGTGTCATTATAGGCTTCTTATCAGCGACAATGACTCATCTGTTTGAGCTTTGTGTCTGGTGAAATTTTGGCATACTTTGCTAAAGTATTCTCATTTTATACTTCTAATTTACGAATTTCGGAGGGAAATACCATTTTATTACTCCATTTATTTTACACCTACATTCAGTGTAGGTGTAAAAAAACAAACAAACAAAAAAAAAAAACCCACATTACCTGGATTACCATATTATAGATCAGTACCCAATATGTATCATTTATAACATTGGAATATAACATTTTTAACAAGTATCTACAATGATTATGTCAACTTCAGAGGTATTTCTGTTGACAACACTTATTTGCTTTTACTTACAAATAATTGCAAGACTTGAGCAAAGGATCTTGAACACTTTTCCATACTGTTCTGGCAACACACACAGTGAGTCATCAGAGTGTACATAGTGCAAGTTATTTTTGAACATCCCCAAAGTAAAAGTTGTCGTCATCATCAATATCCTGTCCTCTTATCTTTTCTGTCATCTTTTTTGGCTTTTTCAGTCTCACTGCTTCCTTCTGTCTAAACATGGTTCTGCATTCTGCAGCCTTAAAAGGCCGAATATCTCTTTAAACCTCTCCCTCTATTTTTCACCCCCTCATTCCTTCTCTTTCCAGTTACCTACATTCTTCCCTCAATTCATTTCTTATTTGGAAATTCCACTGAGCCTCTGCATATTTCTCTATGTCTCAGATGGTCTTTTTATATGTTAGTCGTTGACTTCACATGGCTTCAGCATAAAATATGGAAATGAAAACTATTTCCATACATTCACAGCTGCCAATGCCCTTTAATAGTCTAATCTCTTTCTTACTCCAAATTCTCTGTCTCTTGTCTGCAGCACATGTGGGACTGAAGGACGCTGGGAGTGTGAGCAGAACGCCTGTCTCATTGAGCCTGATATTATCCATGCCATCAACAGAGGGAACTATGGGTACAAAAGCACAGGCACACATAAACACACACATTTGATGCTATTTGATGCTTAAGATCTTAATTATGAATGGTTATTAACACATATTCTCCTCCTATTTTGTGCTTTCAGGTGGAAGGCAGCTAATTACAGTCAGCTCTATGGCATGACTCTACATGAGGGCATCCATTTTCGTTTGGGTACACAGAGACCATCCAGGACTATTATGAATATGCATGAGATCCAGGTAAAGGACAGTCTCATACTTTAAAAATGATTTTATCTGCCCTCAATAGATCCAAGAAAGATATCTTTCAACTAATACGTTGAAAGATATCTTTCAACTAATACGTTGGTGGTCAAGGCCTCAAAGGCACAGGTACAATCTTCTTTACTCAAGTGCCTTTAAGCAAGTCATGAAATCCTTACCTTCCACAGTGCTTGCATTTTGTAGATGATCTTTGACCTTCCTTTTAAAAGGTGTCAAGAGAGAAAAGAATTCCACACAGGGATTGGAGGGAGTTGCTAGTGGGTGTAACCTCTTTAACCCTTGGTTTCCCCTGAAAATTCCACTTTAAAACATATTTACTCAGATCTTTACACATAATCACATATACATTTGTTATATTTGTATTGTTTGTTTGTTGTTATGGCTGAAACATTTAGTTTTTTTTAATGAATGTTTTTTTAATGTTTTTTTTTAATGTACAACGTAAATTTACAATGTTTTGATCCAAGAGTGGCTCGGTGAAGTAAAGAATGTAACAGAAAGCTCTAAATTGTAATTACCAACAAAGAAATCTTTTATCTCTTTTTTGGCTGTGGTTCTGAGAAAATATTTATGTATTTATTTATTAACAGCTGTTTTGAAAGGCAAACAGTAAAGCAAAATATTGTTTAAAAAAACAAAACTAATTTATATTCAGTTTCTAAATATATTTTCCTTTGATAAACCATTAATTTAATATAACTTTTCTCTTTTAGTTGTATGTTAAGCTATTTTCATCCACTATCTTACTCATGGTTGTAAATTTCAATTAAAGAATTGCATAATGAAATTAATTGTGAACATGAAAAGATATGTAGTTAAAACCTTTTTGATATTGTTTGCTGTATGCCTAGTGTGAATCAATGTGAGTGTGTGACACATGTGGAGCAGAGCTGTGGGTATGGTGGAGGGATGTGTGGGCAGAAGGAAAATGTAGTGACAGGTTAGAATGCAGAGAAAAAGTTAATTGTTACTATTGCGTTGAGGTTTTCCATGTCTCTGAAAGCTCCTGCAAGCTTTCAGACCTATTACAACAAGAGAGCGGTGATCAAAACATTTTCTACTTAATTATGGTGGCTTGTTGGAATGCGATGGCATCTCCGTCTGGAACCTCAGCCCGCTCTGATCTGCTCAGTCTTCTGTTGACATGTTACCCAGACAGATTACATAAGATGGAACCAAAACATCATACCAAGAAGATGAAGGGGATGGTGGCTGCCTGGACAATAAAGAGCAACCTCTTCTCCAGTCTAGACCCCCCTCCTCCATTCACCCCTTCATCCATCCATCCTAACTCCCCCCTCTTACTTCTCCCAGCATTCCACAGCTTCTACCACAGCAAAAAAAAAAACCTTCACAACTCCTCCTTCTTCCGCCGTCAGCGTGTCCCTACCTGTGCCAGGAACCAGATCAGAGCCGTCCATTCATAAATATCTCTCTCTCTCCTTTCCGGTCTGTCTGTTGACTGCTGTATAAAGGATGGAAAATACATGAATTCATTTATTTCACAGCAAATTATTCTTGCAGCCTTTTCTTCCCCTTTATCGCGCCTTTAGGTAAGGTGTGTCAGGTGACTGTGCTGTTGGACTTCGACCCTCCACAACTACAAATCCCTGACCAGCAGGACATTCCTTAGTTATGTATCAGGTGGTCGTTTATGCTCTGAATGCCTCACTATTAATCAGAGGAATGCAGCTCAGGCAGCCTGGCTGAGATAGAGGGAAAGTCAGCTGTACAGAAGTGTTCTCCCTGTTATCAGACATAACTGGGAGATTAGGAGAGCATCAAACCTGGAGTGGAGACTAATAGATGGAGTATGTTTGGCATCTGAAAAACACCTGCGAGTGAATATATGGCTTATCACCACAGTGATACTGATATTTTAAATAGAGATTGATGCCTTCATGAAAGTTCAGTTGGTTCAAATGATGCAGATGCTTTACACAGACGTCATGTTTCTTGGAGGGGACTAGGATGAAGGCTTTCTGTTTATTCTACATGTCAGAGACTGACACTGGGCCAAATGGTCCTGATAGCCAGAGAATAAGTCCCTTCTACTGGAGGGATGATTAGCAGACTTATGTAATCTGCGATTGATCCAAACTTGTCATCCAAAACGTTCCTCGAGTATTTTAATTGTGGTCATTAGTTTGTGATCTATTGAAACAATTACTCAATGGGTATGTAGGCCCACATTCTAACAAGTTTTTACTCTCTAACAGGCTTTCTCTGTGAGAGTATACCAATGATCGTGTTATTTGACCTTAATAATAAAAGAACCGTCTCTTTTCTCACTTTTTCCCCTGTTAGATGAACATGGATCCTCAGAGTGACCGTCTGCCTCTCTACTTCAACTCAGCAGAGAAGTGGCCAGGAAAGATCCATGAACCACTGGACCAGGGCAACTGTGCTGCTTCCTGGGCTTTCTCAACTGCAGGTAGGGCAGGAATAGAATAAAAGGAGAGAATCCAAACAAAAAGTAGGTGAATGTATGAAATATCATGATAAGACATAAATGAAATGCAGAAAATAGATTATTTACATTTGTCATTTGAAATTACTTTTGACTGAAAAACAAGATATAGACACAATCAAAAGAAATTTCTCATAAATCATCACTTATGGTTCCACTAGAAGAGTGTGGCTTTGGCTGTGCAGACCCTGCCCTCTGCCTATACTTCCTTATTTTGCCGTGTTCAGGATGTTTCTGGGAATCACTGATTCCGGAGACAGATAGTTGATTGTTGCGTCTCATTTCCAGGTTGCTTTAGGTCGTCGGCACAAATGTGTTTTTATCAATTATCTTTCTTACTGCACCTTTGAATGGTGTGTTTACAAAAAGCAACCAATGAATCCTGCGTAGTGTGCCTTTCAGGGACACTGGTTTTAAAAGAAATTGATGACAAAAAGTCTTCCTTAGGTTTGTGGTTGAAACGTTTTTTTGTTTCTGTGCAGATATTTGTTATCCGGCAACTGCGAAATAATTCAATAAAATCATTTGATTCAATCTAAAAGTAATGAAATAAGACAATTTTTTGTTTTCAGTGTTTAACATGAATATTTGTAATATTTGTCAATTTTCTTTACAAGCTGTGGCATCAGACAGAATCTCCATCCAGTCAATGGGTCACATGACTCCTCAGCTGTCCCCACAAAATCTTATTTCCTGTGACACACGCAACCAGGGGGGCTGTGCCGGGGGACGAGTCGATGGAGCCTGGTGGTACCTCCGGCGTAGAGGGTAAAACTTCATTACTTATGAACTAAAAAGAAAAAAAAGGTGGTTGCTCGATGACAACATATTACTTTTTCTCTCCTCTGACAGGGTGGTGACTGAAGACTGTTATCCTTACCAAATCCCACAGCAAACACCAGCTGAGTTAGGCCGCTGTATGATGCAGAGTCGCTCCATTGGCAGGGGGAAGAGGCAGGCCACACAGCGTTGTCCCAACACACACAACTACCAGAACAACATCTACCAGTCTACCCCACCCTACAGGCTCTCATCCAATGTGAGCAACACAAACATTACATTCTTAAAAAGAGATGAGATGATGCACAAATGGATGCACACACCCTTCTCCTCCATCATTTTAACACCCAAAGCACAACATGTTTTTAAACCACCAGGAAATCTCTCATAAGCTCGCTGGACATTTAAGGACTTCCTTTTGCTGTACTAGACTATAATCTCTCTCACGTGTTCATTACATTATTTCCGTCATGCATTCTTGACTCCGTTAAGAATGAACATAGAAATATGCAGGATTAAGTACTCAGCAGTGCTGCAGTGGAGGCCAAGAAGTTGTTTTTCACATGTATGTTTGCCAACTTGAATGATCCACGTATCGGATTCAGGTTTCGAATGGTTGATGGAAATATAATGCAGTAGTAATTCTTATTTGTAGTTTTAGATCCCAATAAAATAAATTTACTGCCCAGTGAGTGAGTTACACCAATTTGTAGACTGCATTTGGATGATATAATCCATAATCATTATTTAGTATCATTTCAAGACTCAGGAGTGTATCTGGAATTAGATTTCTTTGTTTACCTGCTAGTATCAAGTTACTCGTCTCTTGCTACATGTCATCTATTCATGCTTTGCCACAATAGGGAGATACATTAGAATTAATAAATATGAGAGCACAGAGAAACAAATTTTATATGAGGGACATTAGCATTCATCCATTTATATGGTGTTTTCTAAATGAATTAAATAGGTAAATAATGTGACTGTGAACTCTGCTTGGTTGATATTTAGAGTTGACGACGCTAATTGGAAAGCACAGTTTTGAAAGTTGCCAATTATTTCACACGAGAAGAAGTTAAACTACAGCAAAGCAAAGCTAGTTTAGTTAAAAGAAAAAGAGAAAAAAAAAAAAAGTTAAAACTGCTTTGCAAAAAAAAAAAAATCCAGTTGACAATATACATGTGATATAAAATTATAGCAAAATATAATACAAACAGGTCACATGCCAGCAAAAAATTACACTCAGCTGATTTTATTGACTTGTTCACAGGTTGTATATAACGAGAAAATAAAATACACCACCATTTATAGGAAGGGGCAAATAATGTCAGCTTTGGTCTTGTATACATCACAGTTGTCAATCAGACACCTGCCTTCTAGGAACCAGAGTCCAGATGGGGGTATTGCACCAAGCAGGATTACACCATTAGCTAGGTAAATGCACATGCACTATAAAGGTTAAGTGTGTGGTAGAGGCTATCCGATGACTTGACTTACAATGCATACAATGCCTTGGATTAACAGCAAAGAAAAAGTGATTGGAGTTGGTAAAACGGGCTTCAATTACAGTAGAAGAACCAATGAACGATTAATATTATAATAAAATGAAATAACAGAATGAAAAAAAAAACCCAAAAACTTATTTTCCTTTTATTTTATGACCCAAAATTGTTGTATTTTTGTTGTTGTTTTCAGGTTTAACGACAGAAATAAATTGCCGAAAAAGGAATTTAACTGCTTGAATCACCAGTCAAATATATATAAAGAGCCTATATATAGCTGAACTACCAGCAAGCTAGTGTGCAAAGCATAGTTAAACTACTTGTTTACTTTCATATTGTTCACTACTCCCCATCATTATCAATATTAAAGGGAAAGATACAAATGTCTGAGAAAAGAGTAAAGTTTATTGTAGAATTTAAAAGCTGGATGATCTAGAAAGCACCTCTGCCCTTCCTTATTAGCACAAAGTATTATGTAACCCTGACTAAAACTGTTTCCAGGAGCTGTCTTTGCATACAGCTCCATGTATCTCCTACCAACTCCACCTCTGAGCTGCAGCCAGCATGTGGTTTTATCAGCCAGCATCCATCAATGCTAAATGACAGCTAATGCCTCTCAAAACCATTAAGCCTGTTTTTTTCTGTCTCCCAATGACCTGTGAAGTCAATAAGCCAGACATTAAGGACAAGCAGCCCTGCTGGACTCAACCTTGTTATCTGACTTTTAACATCCAGGGGGTTGTTTACATCCTCTCGAATTCTAATGACATGTAATGATCTTTCTGTCCGTGTTTCACTCTCTGCCTATTTCACCTCTTCTATCGTCTCTCTCAGGAAAAGGAGATCATGAAGGAGATTATGGATAATGGCCCTGTGCAAGGTAAGGCGAACTTTAAATAAAAAACATTCAATGAAATTAAATTTTAGTGTCAACATCGCTTTTTTTAAGAATTGGAACAACACCACAATCCCAAGGGATGCATAAAACCAAACACTTAGATCTTGCAGCGTTGGCGATCTGACCTCAGATGATGTCATGTTTGACCCTGTCATCCTGATTGTTTTGCCTCGGGTTTTGACTGTGACCCCAGCCACCTGGTCAGAAATGATGGGCCTTCATGTCAATGTGGTTGAACTGACCTTCCTTTACAAGCCGCCTCACTGTCTGGTGCCCATTGTACACTTGAATAGAGGAATCACGTGTGTGTGCATGATTCTTTATGAACCTGCGCCAGCCTCTTGTTTTATTGTTTAGCAGCTCAGGAAACATTCTTGTCCCGAAAAGCTATTGTCTTCACATCAAGTTTCCTTTTTGAGTTTCTCCCATAAGGGTGTGTGCGTGTGTGTGCGTGTGTGTGTGCGTGTGTGTGTGTGTGTGTGTGTGTGTGTGTGTGTGTGTGTGTGTGTGTGTGTGCGTGTGCGTGTGTGTGTGCGTGTTAATTGGAAGTATACCCCAAAAAGAAGGAATTTCTCAGCCGTACATCTGAAATATCACTATTGAGCTTGTATAGGAAAGTCACAGAGTTCACAGCGGAGCTCACATTTGCACACACACACACACACACACACACACACACACACACACACACACACACACACACACACACACACACACACACACACACACACACACACACACACACTCAGCTGCCCTGCCTGATGTCTGGGTGTGTGCGACTTAGGGGAGTAGTTGGTGAAATTACGTAATTACTTTTAGATGAATCAATGTTTAAATATGATTTTTATCTCTCCCTTCCATAATGGAGCCAACAGCTGTGAGAAAGGATAATCAAAATGTGTGCGCTGTTGTGTGTTTATGTGCATGTTGCGTCGGCATACCAATCTTCCCTGCTTGATTGTTCTTGCAGCTATTATGGAGGTCCACGAGGACTTCTTTGTCTATAAGACTGGGATCTACAAACACACTGACGTCAGCTTCACCAAGCCTCCACAATACCGGAAGCATGGCACACACTCCGTCAGGATCACTGGGTGAGTCACCATTATACAATTCACAAAATGTAACACCGAACCACTTCCCTCCTTGTTTTGTGAACCTGCAGCCTAGTAGTGAGAGCATGGCCACAAGTAGAGGTTTTCCTGCTTGCACAAACCAGATTAGACTCAACATAAACACGTTGGGTTTTGAGGTTGTGCGTTTTGACGATGAAAGCTTTTGTTCACAGTGCTACAAAAACACTCACTCGCTAAGTGAAATGTGTCTGGAGACAAACGTTTGCTCAAATCGTATTGTGTCTGGTTTCCCCGTTGCTACAGATGTCAGCTCAGCTGCAACAAAAAAAAATGTTTATTAAGGATGAATCGGGTTTTCATTGCTGCTGGTATCAGGTTTGATTCAAAGCTTCGCCTGCATGTGTGTTTGCACACATGCTGAGAGAGGGTGTGCGATCAAGCCTTCCTCCCATTCTATTGCTCAGGGAGACACAGATCAGCTCCACTCCTCTGTCTGCCCCAGACAAGGCCGTCCGCCCCCGTCTTCCTCTATGTAGTAAATACAGCCACCACAAATATGCAGGCAGGTAGACAGTTGACACACCTGGATTACCCGCCCCCCCTCGTCGGTTCCCCATCCTCCTCACTTTCCTGCCACATCTTGTCTCACTCTGTGTTGTCTCCATCATCACTCCTCGGCTGTCTGTCTGACTAACTGACCGTCACGTTTCCGCTCCTGTTCTTGCCACATCCGAGTCAAAACACTCTCCTTATCACTCGGACTTTCAGTCGGCTGATACAGGTGGTCATTTGTTGCCATCTTTATATGTTATTTGGCGTGCACTGAGACATCAGGGGAGGTTTTGACCTCTAAAAAAAAAAAAATCAGAAACATCTGTCTTGCTTGCAAATATTTGCCAGGGCTCTGCTCTGTGAGTCATTCAGCTAATTTTGAAATGTTTCTAACGATGATACCTTGCTGCTCACAAGTCTCTCCCTCCAAATTATAGAAATTAGCAGCTACCTTATTAAGGGTGCAAAATGGGGAGGGATGTGTGTTTGTGAGCAGCACCTGAGCATAAACATCAGTTTCTAAAAAATAATGAAAAAGTCAGTGCTATGATAAAAGAAGTCTCTGCTTTTATCTGATAGATGAAGACAAAACACAACCCCTTTAAAGAGGCTTTTCATGCCCCTTTTGTGAGCGTGTTTGCACATAAATTATACAGTATGACATCATACGGCATGTATAGGCATGTGTGTGGTAAACATTCAAGCCCTCAGCCTCCAACCTGTACTTAGCTTGTTCAAATCACATAGTTCATAAACTTGTGCTGCTTTGAAACACTCTGTGTTTCTGTATCTGACGATGCTGAGAGTAAGGATTCCCAGCTTTCCTGAATGCTTCCTGCTCTTTGGCATTGGCATTGGTTGGGTGGGTTGGGAGGTGAGGGAGTGTGTTGAGCACCAACCTGCCAGCCACAGGCATCAGTGTGTTTACATAGGACAAATCCCACAGGGATGCGTCTCTTTAAGCCCATTGCCTGGGAAAGTTTGTCGAGAGAGCTTTGACGTCCACTGTGGTGGAAAGGGCATTGTCTGGGTTGCTGATTCTGACTGCACTGGACAGAGAGAGGGGGATCAGCCCTCTGAGAGGAGGTCAGGGGTAGGCTGAGGGGTGTTGGGCAAGGGTGGGGGCACACGGGCACAGTGGTACACCCATCATTGTCCCAGAGTGAGCAAGTGAGCTGATTGAAGGGGGGATGACAGATCAGCAGTGGTCCGATTCTGTCTGACTCTGTCCATGCCAGTAAACATGCAAACAGGCAGACATGCATATGGGATCAAATATACATACAGGGGTGTATATGCCCTTTCTCATGATGCCCACCTCCTGTCTGTTTTAGGTTGTAGTCGCCATCTGTTGTATACACAGCTGTTTCTAATGTGCCTGGTTAATGTGACGTTTTACTCCATTCAGGGAAACTCTGGGCTAATAATCACTCGCTGATAGAAAGTTGGCACGGTCAGCGAGTGTTATGGTGGCAGGTTACTGAGTTGGCAGAGTCAGAGACAAGCCACTCAATTTCCCAGCATTCCTTTCCCTTATAAAAGATAACAAGTGATTAGGCGCTGGGTGTCTCTCGGGAATGAAAAGGAATGGGGAGCAAAAACAGGATGGGTATTTGCTTTGGAAGACTGTTTTGATCATGATGAGCAGAAACGACAGGCGTCTAAAAGGGTGGCAGCGAGCTGAGACCAAAGTTCAAGGCATGATGGTGATTTATGGGCCTTTGCTCAAGTTTCCTGAGAACAAAGCTGCTGGATGGGGAGCAGGGGAAATATAGGCCTCTGAGTTAAGATTCACATACATATGAATGTGTTTTTCGCTGTCAGTGTCGTAATGCAGTCGCTGTCTGTACGTTGACTGGGCTGAGTTGGTGCTCACTTCCTTGTAGCCTTCCCTCTCCTTCCTGTTTCTTTTCCAGAGAACGGAAATGTCAGAGGAAAAGGGAAATTCCATGTTCTGTGGACTGGAATGATGTAGGAGTGCAACTAGGCAGTGTTCAGCCATAAATACTCTGTTTTCAGGATGCCGTTACCAAGAATAAAGATTTTTTTCCCCAACTGAACTCTACTTCTTCCTGCTTTTCTTCAAAAATAATACTAAGATCGTTCTGAATAAACATGTTATGTTTACAAGAGATTTTTGGCCAGCATCCATAATTTAAAAATAGCACCACAACTCTGGCATAGGTGACACAGTATTTGTATTTGAGGATATTTTGTTGTCCTGTTGTTTGGCTCTTCACTCCAATGCATTTTGAGTAACTATGCCCTCTTCCCTGTACTGCAGGTGGGGAGAGGAGAGGAACGTTGATGGGACATCGAAAAAATACTGGGTACGCTTTTCGACGAGTACAAAACAATGTTATTCCTCCAAAGAAAACAATTAAAACACTTCAAAATGTTTTGTTTTATCACATAAAAAGTAAATTGAGGTCCAAATGATCTCTTAATTATACTTAGTGAATAAAACAGACATTCTAATGTGAGTGTCAGCTACCTTATTTAATGTGCATGGTACTATACATGTATTCCCATCTGTAGTTAGTTCAACTATACTTTCCTTTACAGATTGCTGCCAACTCCTGGGGAAAGAACTGGGGAGAGAATGGCTACTTCCGCATCGCTCGTGGGGAAAATGAATGTGAGATCGAAACATTTGTGATTGGTGTGTGGGGCAGGATCACGATGGAGGACATGCACAACCATCACCACAACCATCACCGCAGACACATCTAGAGACACAGCAGATACTGAAGCCGCACCGAAAGCTTGGTTTTTACCCTCACATATAGCTGGTTTTCACCCCAGAGGAGAACCACACCAAGAGTCTCAGAACTTCAGCACATCCCCTTACCTATCAAGCTGGCTGGGACAGCCATAAAATCAACCCTAGAGCCCTTGAAACCACTCTTTTTATGCATTGCATTATTCTAGGGATTAATAAAACTCCTCATCTGATCTATCTCTTCACCATTTTAAGAGAACAACCATCCCCACTCCTTGTAACTTAAGGTTTATGGAACCAAAGCAAAACAAAGCTAAACCTCATCTTCTGTTGCTTTGCGGTATATGCACCTCAGGTACCTACCAATCCAAAAACCACACTTTGCAGAATCCTCATCATAATACCTGGTGAGACATTTGCATGTGAGTGTTGGGCGATGACAGAGGAGAAGCTCAATTTGATCTTTAAATTGTTCTTTGTGCTTCTCTGTCACTTGAACCGCTGGTGTAAATCTATTTAATCCAGACGGACTCAATTTCACGCGGACATCTTTAAAAAAAAGGAAATCTGAGAGCCAGATTATCAGACATCCAATCTCGTCAGAGAGACACACCCAGCCGAACCACGTAACATGATGATATATCATAAATGACCTGAGTGACATTTACCTGTCAGCTATATATAGATGCACAGACTGTCTCAATCCCCCAGTCTTAGAGAAAACACTTAAAGAGTTAGTAGCTGCAGGCGGTAGAGTTTCTCACACATTCCAGTGAAACATAGAATCTTACACTGGAAACAGTAGGAGGTTTGATGTGGAATATAAGATTACAAATGTTTTATTTTCAGGAGGGTTTATAAACGTCACCGACCTTGACCAGCAATTCCTTCATTGGACAAAGCAATTTGATAATGACACAGGCTCAATCTTGACCCTTCTTCTACTTGTTTGTACTGGGAGGGACAGTGGCAGTAGATAAAATTAAAAATGTATCATTTGGTCTTGGCTGCAGGCGAAGTAAACAGTTTTCAGTCACACTAGATGATAAAGGTCACTTTGAGCAATGATTAACATTTAAATAAAAGCTACATTCGTAACTCCTTGGAAAAATAAAACTAAAACTGATGTGTTAAGAGGTAAGAAATGTCTTAAAGAAACAGAGTTGTTTTTACCACCCTAAAAGAAAGTGTTTGTGTATAGTGGACTTCATTTGCTCTGTTCAATGCTCAATTGCTTCTGTTACAATCTGAGCTAAACTGCTATTTTTGTGTTGTGGTTATGTTAAGAAATTTTATTTTACAACTTGTTTAAAATGTACTGTATGTAGTGGCTTTCATAACACTCTCACCACTCAGTCTCTTTTCTGCCTGTGCCTCTATCTGTTTGACCGCACCAAGAAGGATGAGGGTGGACACTGCTGCTAAAGTCCAGTCTCTGCTTTGAGATGATTGCATTTCATATGTAATAAACATGTAAAGCAGCCACTTCAAATTAATGCCAAAACACCGGTTCAAGATACATTGGTTGCAGATAAGCTGTTTGGCTTGATGTTTTTGTATTTTATTTTTAGTTATTATTGTTGTTTTTTCTGGAAAACCTAATTCTGGTCATCCATGCTTAAGAATATCTGTATTTCAACTGGTAGCTGTTTGATTGATTTTCATATTTTCTTGAAGCAGGGCCTCACTTGAAAAGGAAAGCACAGGATATTATTACCACTTACCTTAAATTACATCCTGGTGTGCTTCAGTTGTGACTTCAAAAGGCTTTCCCATTTCCATAGCATCATCTTTTGATCCTTAAGGTCCCTGTAACATCTCCATCAGGCATGGATAGATGAATAGACATAAAAGCAGAAAGAAATGTCGGGATGGACAGGCAATGTGCAATGTGGTGGAAGGGCTATAGATAGATGAGCAATTATTGCATGTTTCTCATACTATGTAGTGAATCTTTGCTTCATTCTTAAGAGACCCTGGGCAAGGAACAATGAAAAGTGAAAAAGTCCCAACAGGTTTACAATAAATTACACCAGACAATGTGAAAATGTGTGCTTTTGCCTTAAGAATGATTAATCAGCAGAAAAAGGAGATTCATCTTTAATATTTTCTTCTTTGGGCATATTGTCACAGCTCTTTAACAGGAGTTGTTCGACTGGTTTGTTATACTGTGTTGCAGTCCTCAGTGAAAGTGCGCAGATTTGGTCCTATTTGGTTTCACACTAATTTTGCACATATTTTTACCATTATAGTTGGGAAGCCTTTAATATTCATTTAGAGAAGTTATTTCATGACCTCCCTTCTGAAGAGCAGCATCAATGAGTTCTTTACTTGTGTTACAAACAGGATAGAGACTGGAAAATATATGATAAAATAGCAGAAAACTGAAGATGAAAAGCAGAAAATGGGCTATTTCCAAGCAGAAGTATTGGAATTTGACCAAAGCTAGTGTCATTTTGATTTCATTGAGTGGAGACTTTTTATTGTCATTGTTCGTTTATTTTGCTTACAGTTCATTACATAAACCATCATTCAGGCTCATTGCTATAGCTTAAACCTAAATGATATACTGTATATAATGAATACTGTAACATTTTCAAGGAAACAACATATTCTATACTATTAAACACTCTCTGCAAAAACCTGAATTAATTCCATAGAAATTGAAACTGATCTTACTTTGAACAGTTTTCTCCAACTACACAAACTCTCCTCCAAACCCCACCAGGAGCTGCAGTAGAGATCCACTCAGAAGTTGTGTATTTTGTGTAAAATGAACCACTCCATATTCACTTATGTGTAGACATTATTTATGACGAGATGTGTAAATTATATTCTTTTATTCTTTGTTTTTTCCCGTGCAATGTCTCGATATCTCTCTGTCTGTTGTGTTGTCTGCTCTAAATTGCAGTACCACGTTAGTGCTCACTTGTGCGACACAATAAAATCTTTCCAAAACCACATGATCTCATTGTGAACAATTATACCTGAAATGTTAGTTTGAATTGCATCACTGAAACAATGGAATAAGGTGAAATGATTAAAAAAATCAACAGAAAAAAAAACCTTATGCACACTATGTGTGTGTTAGATGGTAGAGAAGGTATGTGATTTTTAGCAGCATAAGGGATCAGTGAGCCACAATAGGGGGGACTGGGTGGAGAGTGTTCAGGGGAAGCTCCATAGGACGAGGCCTGGTGGGATGAAGACAGTTTTTATAAGCTCCTGCTGTGTCAGCATTCTCTTCCATCACTGAGAGCAATAACTCTGGCCATTTATGAACATCTGCCTCAGAGAGCGACAGTGTTCTAACCTGAAGTGAGACCAAGTGAGAGAAGGTGCAAGTCTGTAAAGTTATCCATATTGAGCAAAATGCCACATTTATCAAGTGGCTCTGTCAGTGAAAAGTACCAGGACTTCTTATTTACAACAAGAAGGGGGAGCAGACCTGCTGTGTCCAGCACAGACGCCTTGTTGATGTGACTTTAAGGTTGCAGTCCTGCATCACTTATATGAAACTTTTAATCAGACTTGATTGCATGCATTGTTCACTTTAAGTTACACATCCACTGTACGTACACATCTGGTCTGGCTAATTCTATCTATCTTAACAAACTCATTGTGTTCAAAAATAGTGTGACAAGAGCTCTTAACTTGCTTAATGCATATAAGGGGGCGGTACAGTGGTATAGTGGGTAGCGCTGTTGGTTCACAGCAAGAAGGTCCTTGGTTCAAATCCACCTGAGGACTTGGGACTTTTCTGTGTGAGGATTATATGTTCTCCCCATGCCTGTGTGGGTTCCCTCCATGTACTCCAGCTTCCTCCCACCACCAAAAACACACAGTAGAGGTGGTTGGTTGTCTTTCTACATGTTGGCCCTGAGATGAACTGGCAACTTGTCCAGGGTGTCACCTGGGATAGGCTCCAGCCCCCCACCCCACCCCAGTGCAGTAAAACCTTCCATCATGGTTCCGGAGAAAATAAATATTATCGCATTTCTCATTTTTAGAGAATCATTTCAAAGATTTTCTAAAATGTGAACATTTGCCAAGTTATCCAACGTGGTATTATCTGCTAGATCTGGCCTCAGTGAAAGCTTTATGAGGGTTATGAGAGCATCTAGGAAAAAGCACACAATATTATAGGGGTTATCTCTCCACAGCAGCCATAAGAAACAAGTATGGAAACTTGGATCAAGGGATCTGTCCAGTGATTGTTTACATTTCTCTCATTGTTTCTGCGTCACAAAGTAGCCAAATAATTCATTACCTCACCTGCTACTGCTTGTCTCCCCTCAGCTGACAGTGAGGAATGGACAAGTACCAGTAAGAGGGAGGAAGCAGTAAATAAGGTAGGGGCAGTGGAAAGATGAGTGGCCCCACCCTGGTTCCCCGGTCCAAGAACGCCATCTTCTCAGGTTCTATTGTAACCTGTTTGGCACATGCAAACGCAAACAGCCTCTCACCACTTTTCCATGTGCTTTCTGTTCTTGAGTGCACTCAGGGGGATGTCAAAAACATGTTGTGGAAGAGACCATGTTAGCTGCCAGAGGCGAAGCACTTTCCTGTCAACAACAACCTAATAAAAAACATTCATTAAATTATATGTTTGGGGAACACCTTGTCAGAAGGAATGATGCAGGTTCAACTCAGAGACACACATACATAATCTACAACTTAAATGCATTATTTTCTGTTGTGTAGAGTAATATTTCCACATTATATACCTTCCCACAGTATATTTTGCCTACTCCTATAATGTATTTCCAGAGGGGAATATTGTTTAAGATGTCTGTGGTCTTGAATTTGTTCACAAGTAAATAGTTAGAGGGTTATGATATAATATATTAGTGCTGCCACCTGCTGGTGGTCCTTCAGTACAGCTGCAAAAATCACAGTAACATTTAAGAACCCACTTTACTGAAAGTGAAAAATAATCAGTTAAAGATGATCTGATAATGTTAAATAACACCAATTTTCCTTTACAGTAATTGGTCACGTGAAATTTTTATTAATTTTGTTTTTCCTGTGTGCTATCATCATATCGCAACAGCACGACTTTTAGAAAACATGATAAGAAGACGGTCACAGGCCTCCAGGAGCAGCATAAGACGTCATCTCTTCAGTAGATCAGTCAAGACTGTCTTCTGTGTGTCCTCAATTCAACATGATAATGTCCTCCTTTTAAAGCAAACTGAGCATCTCCCTCTAACGTGGGCCGTTCCCTCTCCTGCATTCACACATTCTGTAGGCACATATATAGAAAATACCTGCAACAGACAGAGATATATTTGTTTATGTACAAAAGGTCTACTGACAATAGCTGGCCTTGAATACTATCATAATTCTAAAGGTGATTTTGATATCATATTTGTGTGTTTAACCTTTATGCTTGAGCTCTGCAGGGAAATATACAAAAAGATGTCATTAATACTACATCAATAAGTGTAAAGGTTGTAAATAAGTAGCTAAAAATATTTATGGTTGTTCCTATTGCTGAATAATAATGGAGGAAGTCTGGACAAAGTCTGTCCTTCGACCTTTGTCTCTCCTTTCTCACCTGCAAAGAAGGTCATGAGCATGGCCACCCAGCCCAGAATGTAGGACCAGGAGAAGCGCCAGTCACCGAAGCGCCTTCCCAGGAAGTTGACCGTCACTCCAGTATAAATGGCCATACCCAGAAGAACAAAGAAAGCTGGGAGAGAGAAAGGGAGATGCCAGTCAGTCATGCTTGGCTAAGAAAAAGTATATGTGTGTGTATCAGTACAGAGGAAAGAAAACTCACTGGACACAAAAAACATGATTCCTGCCACAAAGGAGCGGTTGAACCTTTCAAAGGAGGAGAAGTGAGAAAATGACATGATGCCAGCGATGATGCCCGCGAAGCACGACATCCCTGACAGGATCATGAAGGCCCTGGTGGCATTCCAGTAGGCTAGATGGAAGCAAATAGAAATCATTAAATATGTCAACCTCATGAATGTCCTAAAACCATATGCTGGCAATTACCTATTAATTAATACTGACATGACATCTGTCTATATTATTTTCTATACAGAAAACTAGGTGATTCAGTGATTTTCACCTTTTCAAGTGTCCATTTGTTGTTCTGTGGAGGGAAATTTTATTTACTCTCCAGATAAGATTTTAGTTTTTAGCTCAGGGACACAAACCAGTTTACTGTTTTGCTGCTCAACAGGCAAATAAACAGTTTAGCCCTTTGCGTATACTTAATCCAACTGTAAAATCCAAATTACAGACTATAAGATATGGCAGTATCTCGCATCAGACAGAGTTTCACAAGCTATTAAGATAAGGTATGTCTCTCGCAAGGTCTTGTACACAGCAAATATCACTGCCCAGCCAGATCATCCGCAGTATCACAAAATGTGTGTAACCATAGAGCGACCCAGTGAAACATAATCTCGATTTGTTCTGATTGTTACCTGGCTTAACTCACTGGGTTTCAAAGACACACAGATGTCTTACCTATGCTGTCAGTCTGCATGTAGCACTTGTTGGACATGCAGTACCTCCACAGACCCTGGTGGGCATAGTTTCCAGAGAGACGGTACTGCATCCAGTAATCTGTTGCAGTGGAGACCACCAAGAGAATATTGCCCACAATAGCACAGAAAAGGCCCCCTCCCATGAAGCTGTACATCTTGAGTTGAGATAATGGGGCCTCTGCAGAGCAACTACAGTGAGGAAAAATCATGGAAGTTAAATGTTCTGCACAGATTGCAAAATCAAGTTTTGCTATTCAAGCATCAGATGTCACTGTTCACACACAGAATTACAGTGTATCATGTCAGATTTTACACATTTTACACACATACTATCTCAAAATGTGCAACTTTCATCTATAATTGCTAAAATACACAAATAAAATAGATTTTCAACGTGGCACTACAGTACGTGCACAATAGCAAAACATTATCCATAGAATATGTTGGGGCTCAGCATTTTCATACAAATTCTGCCAACACTTCAAAAAGGATCAAAGTACAGAAAAGGGTTAAGATAGTGAAATCTAACCCGTTAAATTAAGCCCTCCAATCCAGCCAATCCAAATATTATCCTGTATATGAACATATTGCAAGAACTTTTATAACAGCTTTAACCCACTCATTTGTAAAAAAAAAAAAAAAAAAAAAAGGAAGCAGAGTGTACACCCACTTTTTATAAAACATACAGTCTTTACCTTGGTGGGTACATCACTATAAGTTGAACCGATGCAAAGCAAATCCACACTAAAAGCTGCTATGTTGCACTTTTCCTCCCCCCCCCCCCCCCTGCCAAGCCTCATGTCCCACCAGTGCTTGTTCAGCAGTAACGGGTGAGGTTTTGTCTGATTCTTTCAACCTCTGTCCAATCACAGTCATCATAAATAAAAATGTGTTACTCTGGGATACCTCCCCAAAAAAAGATCTGAAATTTGATCCCTTACCTTGTTTCTGGAAATGCAGCCTCTGTACTGCCCACCTTTCTGAGGTAAAGATAGAAACGGGTGGAGGGGACAAGAGCGAGAGAGAGAGAGAGAGAGCTGTTGCTCACTTGGGCCAAAGAGAGAGAGTCACAGACAATACTACAGCTACAAAAGTTGTCCACTCATTTTTTCTGTTGATGAAAGCAAAATCTTTTGCAGAATTCTGTCACCCTGTGTAGGATGCATTGGAATGAGACACTGTAGGGGCCACGGTGCATGTGACCCTATACATTTGAGTGTGTGTGTATGTCTGTGTGGTGTTTGTGGGGCCTTGGAAAAGGGGTGGTGGTCCATATTTCCTTTTTGTGGGTTTTGTTTGTTTGTAAATGGTTCGCCCTAGAACTGGGGATATGCATAGGTATGCAGCAATGTCTGTGTCAATGTGACATGCTGAAACACACACTTTTCTTTCAGCGCTGTCACGCTGTGGCAGTGTGGAGGGACACATATAGAGGCAGCACTGTGGACAGGTAGTGTCTCTCTCCCTGTGCTATAGGATTATCTTAACTAAAATCAAATATATGTTTTTACATTCTCAGCTCTAACTTACAGACAACCCTGAGATAAATATTTCAAAATGGTTTGCAACTGTGATTCACACAAAACAAATTCATACAAAGCAAATATAAAACATGAAATACTGTGTGCATTTAGTGTTAGAAAAATTCAAGACAATTACCACAGTTTAAATCTGAGTATACCCTTATAAAGACAGGGGTCACAGAGTGTAATTTGAGAGATTTTCTGTGCATGGGTGTATGCATGAACATAACTGATGCAATGTTTCAGCCTCTCAGTCTGTGAGAATGAATAAGAGAAAGGTCAGATACTGTAGGCAGTGTGGCCTAATGAAAATTCAGTCATTATCTACCCACCGCCACGCCAATGAAAAGTCGGATGAAGTTTCTTTGCCCACAAAACTTTTCTGGAGCTAAACAACAAAGCAGTGGTGCAGCATTGTCCTAAACAACTGAAGAAGATGGGGACATGCTTTAAAACACATTCTAAAGCAAACATAAAATTACTCCATACAGGCTGTACACGTAATCCAAATCAGCAGAAGACCTGAGATCCAAAATTAATTTGAAACGATGTTATTTACACCCAATTTAAGCTGATATTTATTGTTGCTTCTATGTTAAAAGCATTAGCAGGCACATTGTGTGAGGTGGATGCAGAAGCTTGAACATGTGTGAATGTAAGTTGCTGCAATTTAGTGTATTTTTTTCTGATTAATTTGGGAAAGATGTAGGCTGCCTAATTTCATTCTCTAAACAACCAGCAGAGCTGCATCCACTGATCTTAGAGAACAGCCTGGTACATAGAGGTTGATTAATCTTTAATATGATTTGGGGTAAGGTAATTTAAAGCTTTAAAAGTGATCAGTAAAATTTAAAAATCATTATAAAATGAAACAGGTAGCCAGTGTAAGTTAACCTGAACAAATGAACGATCCCACAGTTGAAATCATAAACAGAAGAACTGGTATTGTCAATAATAACTAAAAATGTTCAGTTGGATATGTAAGAATGTATCAATTGTAGGGCAGTACCCTTAAGATCAGCTCAAGTTTCTAAACGGTGCAGGAGGACAGCATAATCCTTGACGAATGCAGCACTCATATCGACACCATGAAGACAGAGCAGTCACTACTATCAGCTATTAAAAGTAGGTCATTAGGTACCTTAACAAGGGTTGTCTCGGTGCTACGGTGAGCTCTAAAACCTGACTGAAAAGTGCTAAAAATGTTGTTCTGCTGCATAAAATCATTTAGCTAAGCTGAAATAACATTTTCCAGTATCTTAAAAAAATGATAGTTTAGAAATTGCTCTATAATTATTGAGGGATAACTACTCCAGATTTGTTTTGTTTTTCAGAATTGGCTGAATAACTGCACATTTAACAGTCTGGGAAGTTTCCAGAGTTCGGTTATCAATAAAAGGACTAACACTGGGGAACAACATGCATCCATTTTCTATAAGTGCGTATCCTTTGCAGGGCTGCAGGCCTGACTGAGGGTACACTCTGGACAGGTCGAGGGTTCATTAAAGGCCGTAACATGGAGAGAAACACAACGCTACATACTCACACTCACATCTGCAATTTAGAGTCAAAATTCCACCCATATTTGATATTTTTGGACAGAGGGAGGAAGCCAAAGCACCCCGAGTGAACCCACACAGACACAAGGAGAGCATGCAAATTCCACACAGATAGGCCTCAGAACATAGAACATTCTTGCTGTGAGGCAATAGTCCTAACCACTGAACCAACATATACCACTGTGCTCCGAACACTGGGGAGAACCTCTTAAAAACTTTGTTGGAATAATATCTAAAACAGGTGGAGGATTTCATTAGATAATAACAAAAACTTAATAACAACATCAAAACATATTTCATATATACTTATTTATGATATTCATGTTTATAAAATTTACTATTTATAATAGGGAGAAGCAAACAATCACGTTTGAGGAGCTGGAAACAAACCATTTATTAATTTTTTGTTGTTAAATTAACAAGACATGTTAGTGTTAATTCAAATTAGGCCTACTTGATTTTTTTATTTTTATTTTTTATTCTTCACTAATGGAATAAGTGATAAATGGATTGATGTGAAGCCTGTTTAGATCTTTAGATTTGATGTTGGGTAGAATAAATGTTTCAACTTTCTTGACACAGGACATCTGATAAGTCGTATACTGTTTTCGTTTAAGCAATGTAACTATCACTTTTAGAGACAAAGGTCTTCCATTCAGTTTTTTAAAAAACCCAAAACTATCAGTAACCTATATTTAAAAAGAGACATTTTAGGGGAAATATATTTTCAGTCTGGTATCAAGTAGACGTAGGACGTCCTGAAAATCGTTCTGGAAAGGGATTTGACGAAAAAAAAGAAAAGGGGTTGACCTCTTATGACCCGGAAGCTGACGCCAGACCCGAGTTGTTCCATCGGCGGAGTAAAGATGGCTGACCAAGGCGCCGCAGATCTTGGTAATAACAACAATAATAAACCTGAAACGTCGGAGGGAACTATTATTAAGGTCACAGTAAAAACTCCTAAAGACAAAGAAGAAATCGCCATCGCAGAAGATGCCTCTGTTACGCAGGTTTGTTGATTTCGCAGGTGGGAGCTGGCTAGTGTGGTTCAGCGCCGTGCTCCAACGTCATGCTTCTGCCTACAACTTCAGATAGGAAGCTAGTTAGCTGTGTTAGCAGTAGCATAGCACCGTCTGTCATACCGGCTAACTGATAGTGCGTGGAGGCAACGAGATTGCGTGTATTAAAAATATTACTGCTCGGGTCGACATCTGTTCATTGTTGTTTACGTTGTTGACACACAATAGAGATATATAACTCTGATTACATTTCAAATGGCTAACCGGCTAGCCAACCAACGTTAACAGTTAGCCAGTTAGCTAACTCAGCCTGCTGAGCTATTAGCTAAGTATGTAGCCAAACAAGTGTCAGCTGACGGGTTTCGATCTCGCTATGTCCATTGCTACTTGCAACAATGGCCTGATAGAACCGCAGAACTGGTTTTGAGGATGGTATTCTGAGTTGAGTTCATTTTCCACTTCAGCTACACAGATTTCAAAATGCTAAAGCTGCTATCACTCTAGAACATTCTCACTGCTGCCACTGAGTCACTCAGCTTTCTTGGGAATACAGTATTCTCAGAACTACTGTTGACTTGACGACATGTTGCAGTCAGACCATAATGCGATCCATGTAGTCAGAAACAAGTCATAGTTTCTTAAGCTTTGTATGTCATCTAATCACGCTTTTGTCATTTCTGTGTGGTTTTGAGGTGCCATTTTTACCTGGTTGTATGTGTTTCATGATTCATGTGTTTCATGTTGAGACATCACAGTTAATTTCTCACTTCCAAATATGTGTTGTTGTATGTGGCCATCTCATATGTAGTGGTCTGAATTAGTTAAAGCTGAGACCTAATGCAACTAACGGCATTCATTGTGCTCTATCCTTTCTGAGGTCCCCAGCTTCAAGCGGTGCACACAAGACTATAATTAAAATAAACAGCTATAGGAAATCACGCGATATCAGTCAACTAAGAAAGTTAGAGCAAAACAAACTTAAACATCAAAAGATAAATGAAATGATCCTGCACATGAAATGTAAAAACATTAAATTATTATACAGTGAATAAAGAGCAAATTTTCTAAACAGCAACAAATGGAAAATAGGAAAATCCAAATAGCATGAACTAAAACAAAAGTAAGAACATTTATGAGAGATTCTTATGTTTTAGTAATTAATTTGGAAATAAATCTACCTTTAATCTGTCTTGTGTTCATGTCAACATATTTCAGGCTGATGAATTCTTATAATGTCTGTCTACAGTACAGCCAGATGACATGTGCATATAAATAACATTATCTTATATTTTTATTGAGTTTTGCATTATGTGGATAGTCCTTGGTGGTGTCTAATCTATTTCAGTTTCATATCTTGTATAATTGTTAAAACTTCAACTTTGTGGTCATATTGGCACTACAAGTGGCTGGATTGGAGTGCAGTGTAAAGATGACATGCCTCTTCTTTATAGTGATAATGTAAGATGTTGCAAGCGAGCAGCTTCCCTCAGAATGAGACCATTTTCTGTGCTAATTATCCTTTACACAATAGTCAGATTAACCATGATTTGGCAGATTTAGAGTGTTTAGACCCCTGTTTATAGAACAAGTTTGGGGGATTTTCTTGGAAACTACAGTTTAAGGCCTGAAGGTTGTAACTTTACAGAAATGCAATCAAGCAGTGTAGGTGTAAATTATCCTATTCATAATCTTATCCTTTTCATTTCCTGTTTCTTTCTCACCTCCCCCTCTTGTTGTCTAATTTCCTTTCTCATCTATTTCTTGCTATTTTTCAGTTTAAAGAAGAAATCTCGAGGCGATTCAAAGCCAAACAGGACCAGTTGGTTCTGATTTTTGCAGGGAAGATCTTGAAGGATGGTGACAGCCTCAGCCAACATGGCATCAAGGATGGCCTGACAGTTCACCTAGTCATTAAGACCGCACACAAGTAAGGCTACATCATTATTCTAGCGATGTTGGCTCAACCTATCATTTTGTTGCAGGCCTGCCATAAGGATTCATTTTTCTTACAACACAATCTTGCTGAAGAATTCAGTGAACTGCATTTGTTTTTACAGTTAAGTTTTCATTCACTGAGTGTTTAGACACACCTTCAACTTACATAAGTACTGAATTTCTTTTGCGCCTTAGGGCAGGAGATGGCGCTAGCACCTCTGCCTCTAGCTCGGCCTCCGCTCAAGCAGGCAATACCACCACCTCTAGTCCGGGCACCAACCCCTCCTCCTCAGCAGGCTCGCCTGGAACTACTGCACCACCTACACAGACACCCAACATACTGAGTGAGTCCAACTGTGTCTAATTATTTACTTGCAAACACCCTTAATTAGTGAAGCACCACAGATAATATGTAACCATTTTCCTCCCATCTGGCCTCCCTCAGCTGGCTTTGGTGACCTAGCTGGTCTGGCTGGACTGGGCATGGGCTCAGCTAACTTCATGGAACTGCAGCAGCAGATGCAGAGGCAGCTCTTGTCAAACCCAGAGATGCTTTCTCAAATCATGGAGAACCCACTGGTACAGAACATGATGTCCAACCCAGACCTAATGAGACAGATGATCATGGCTAACCCTCAGATGCAACAGCTGATGGAACGCAACCCTGAGATCTCCCACATGCTCAACAACCCTGAGCTCATGAGACAGGTAGATGAAGTTTAGAGAGACTGAATGACACGTAGAGATCTACTTAGTTGTGGCACAGGTTTAGGAGATTTCCACTGTGTTTGTTCTGTTCATTCAGTGTTTTACCAGCTGTTATAACTTGAACTATACTGACTTGCCTCTCCTCTTTTATCTCACCTCCAAGACCATGGAACTGGCCAGGAACCCAGCTATGATGCAGGAAATGATGCGGAACCAGGACCGTGCGCTGAGCAACTTGGAGAGCATCCCTGGAGGTTACAATGCCTTGCGGAGAATGTACACCGACATTCAGGAACCCATGTTCAGCGCTGCCAGGGAACAGGTATCTGGAAGGAATGTTTACTGATCAAATCCTTATTTGTTTGTGCTCCGTTAATCCTTGTTAAGGCTTGCTTTCACACGTTCTGTTACCTTTGTCGTGGCTTTATTTTGCCAGTGTTACATGGCTAAATACAGTATATTTCAATTGTTTTTTGAGTTTTCAAAAGTTTCTAATTTCTTTCTCTGTAGTTTGGTAGCAACCCTTTCTCAGCTCTAGGTGGCACCTCTGAGTCTGGTGCTCAGCCATCACGGACAGAGAACCGAGAGCCCCTGCCAAATCCATGGGGGCCACCAAATTCTTCTAATGCCCCTGAGAGTGGAGGGAGCACCACAGGAAGCACTAGCACACCTGGGGCCACCAATCCCAGTGTGTCCAACCCCCTTGGCATCAATGCTGGCAGTCTGGGTAATGGTAAGACAGAGGATACTATCATTCTCAATACATGCTCAGTCATTATTTTTTATATATATATATATATACACACACACACACACACACACACACACACACACACACACACACACACACACACACACACACACACACAAGTACATAAATAAACTCCTGTTTTTTCTGTGCATTGAAGGCATGTTCAACAGCCCGGGCATGCAGAGTTTATTGCAGCAGATCTCAGAAAACCCTCAGCTGATGCAGAACATGCTGTCTGCTCCCTACATGCGAAGTATGATGCAGTCACTGGCTCAAAACCCAGAGTTGGCCTCCCAGGTATAAAGCAGAAAGACACCTCATCTCTGGCACTGCCTTAACACACTCATTGATTTTATATATATACATATCTCTCTTATTCTGTGTTGAATTGTATTTTACTGTTGTTGATGACACTTGGTCACTGTTTATATCAGCCTGCCTGGGGACTACCGTTGAAAATGACCTAATTAGCTAACTCTGGCACATTTACATTAATGTGGAACCTGAAATGTTGATTAATGTGCACTGTCCCTGATAAATAAATGAATAAATAAATAAATAAAAATAAATAAACAAACCCGTGCACACCCCCACACACACACTAACACATGTACATATGCACCCACCAAACAGAAAACACCCACAGATGTAGTCAGAGAGCAAATCCTGGTTATTTAGACTCAAAGCTTGCCTTAGAATTCTTTGATGTTCAGATTGAAAACCACATGTGGGATTTATTGACTGTATTGAAGTCTACAGTTTGCAAAGAATTGTAAAAACTAGGATCCTAGCGAGGCCTGTTGTGCATCAGGCTAGTAAGCCCAGGTATTTAGTGAATGTGCAACAGAGGGGATTGCCAGTTAAGCTTATTTGCAGTGAATTGTAAGAAAGAATAAAAATCATAGCTCTGATTTATTCAGTTGTCATAAACAAAGCTCACTGGATGGCCTACAAGAATAACCTTACAGTGGAATGCTGCACATGAAAGTCTGATTCTCCAGCACTTTTATTTTTCTTGTTCAACTGTTTGAAGCCTTTGCATATAAAGCATTTATGATTTAAATATAAGTTCTAGTGAGTAAGCAGCTGTGGCAGATGTGGAATAGCACATTATCTTGACTGTGTTTTTTGTCTCTCTGTACCAGGTTTTGATGAATAACCCCTTGTTTGCTGGAAACCCACAGCTGCAGGAACAGTTCAGATCTCAGTTGCCCATCTTTCTGCAACAGGTACCACTCATGTTTCTGTCTGATTGAAGTCCTGGTTTTTCTTGCTCAGTATGACAAAGACGATGGTAGTGACATAACAGTGAATGGTAGAGTGACTCATAGGAGGAGGTCACTGAAACAAGCCTTGGTTCAGGTATTATGAAACTTTGCATAGATATCTATCAGCATATTCTATACATTTTTTCTATAAAATTATAGTTGTCTGCCATACATTTTTTGCTACCAGTTGAGATTTTTTTGATAAGCCTGTTGCCATTTTTTTCATAAGCTCTTTTAAGTTATGGGTCCAGACATTTAGAAAGTATGTAGTTCATGTGTACCTTTTTTACATTTACTTATTTATATACAAGATAAGGTTCAGTAAATGGACTCGATTGTTGATTGTATGGTTAATTCATTGCTGCGTCCTCTGTTTGGTTACAGATGCAGAACCCGGAAGCCCTGTCAGTGATGACCAATCCCAGGGCTATGCAAGCTCTAATGCAGATCCAACAGGGTCTACAGACACTGCAGACAGAAGCACCAGGCCTCATGCCCAGGTATGTTCCCGCAGACAAATATACAAGTATTGCATTCTTTGAATAGAAGTTATTGTTTAGAACTCTTTGGTTTTCTCTTTTGGCTTAGTTTGATGTCAGGTGGAGTTCCTGGCATGCCCACAGGTGGCGTTCCTGGCATGCCCACAGGTGGCGTTCCTGGCATGCCCACAGGTAGCGTTCCTGGCATACCCACAGGTGGTGTACCTGGCATACCCACAGGAGGCGGCATGCCCACAGAGAATCCAGCTTCCTCACCCAGCAGTGCAGGAACGAATGCCACCCAGCAGCAGCTGATGCAACAGATGCTCCAGATGTTTGCTGGAGGAGCTGGAGGAGGAAGTGCAACGGTACACATATGCACTGATATTACATCCTTCACACCTGTACGATTTTTTTTATTTTATTTTCAAGCTTCCATTAATTCTCCTCCTGTAGACCCAGACCCCAGAGGTGCGGTTCCAGTCCCAATTGGACCAGCTGAGCGCCATGGGCTTCATCAACCGTGAGGCCAACCTGCAGGCCCTCATTGCTACTGGAGGAGACATCAACGCCGCTATCGAGAGACTGCTGGGCTCACAGCCCTCATAAAGACATACAGTACATATTGACACAGACACATGCATACATACATACCTGACTCATAAACACATCCAACATCTGCAGAGAACCAAGATTAAAGTGTATTTCCCCAAACTTATCAGAAGAAACTTGAGCAGGATCTGGGAGACCCCCATTCTACTTCTGTTCTCAGATCATTCCCTAGTCCCCATACTTTCTGTTTTTTGGCATCATCCAACCAGATCTCTGTCTCAGAGTGCTGCTGTAGAGCTGGACTAAAACACTCTCACCTTGATTAGGTGTTCTGGTGCAGAGAAAATGAAAACCTCTCTGGAAAAGGGATTCCCAACCATTTCTTCATTCATTGTTTTCATCACATAAAACTTAAGTCCAGTTACATAATACAGATTAAAACCATATGATGTGATTGGCTGTTTGCAGTTTCATGCATAACCTGTATGAGACAGTTTGTTAGCATATAACTAGCAAATTAATACAGGATTTTTTTCTGATAATCAGACAGTAATCCTGAACAAGGTCAGGAGGATATCTTGTCCATACAGATGTTCATTCCTTCCTCTTTTTCCCGTTTTCAACATTCTCCACAAATAGGTGTTTTTTTCCCAACAACTTCCTCTATTTATTGCTGGCGCTTCAGGAAATGATGCCCTCCACACTCTCCTAATTTTCCATTCCAAATAAAAGTGGCCACTCACGTGTGCACCGTGTCTTTTCCTTCAGAGGCACCACTGCTGTGCCTTCTGCCCTTCCCTGCCCTGTAAAAGCATTGTGGGAAAATTACACTGCCCATTCAGTCAGTTAATAAGAAACCACCCAATAATTTCCGCACAGCATCATCCAGAACTGTAACCATAATCAAATGTCACATTGTAGCAGCTCCAAAGCAGTGGGCGCTGTTAAAAATGAATATGAATGAAACAAACAAGCTTTCTTTTCATTTTAATCTGATTATTCTTTTCATTCTATTTTTTTGTTTTTTGAGGTGCAGTTTAGTCCCTAGAGATCATGATTTGTCTCGCATAAAATGTGGAAATCATAAAAATGAAATTAAAAATAAAGTGAGTAAAATGGAAAGACTTTACAAAATCTTATGCTATGTTGGCACTATACATTTCTAAAATCGTGGTCTAGGTTTTTTTCTTTTTTTCCTTTTCAAAATCTCAACATTGTAGTTGTGGTAACCTTGGCAACTGCTTCTTTAGCTGCTTTGTCTGTTCACCTCAGCTGAAAAAGAAAATCCATCTCCAAATTGATCGTGTTGAAACTAACTTTTAACAGTACTGTTCTAAAAAAATAAAATATGGTTCAAAACAGTTGACAACTTGTGTCATTTCATTTCAGGATTGTGTAAGAAAACGTTTGTAGCTTTACATTCATTCATTTAATTCATTTCCTGCTTGAAATCATAAACATAGAAATTAATAAAAATGTATATTCTGCTTCTGTTTGACGATTAATGTTGCAATGTAAGATAAAATCATCTGTTTCTGTTAAATGGTCACATTGAAGGGTACGTTAGGCATGGTTTGTTTGCTTCAAATAATATATTGGTGACTTATTGTATTTCCCAATAATTCCATAGAAGTATTTGATATGTAACCCTGTATAGGCAGGATTATGCAAACATTTAACATTTGTCTGGAGGCAATGTTAACTTTGGAGTATAAACGTTTTAATTGAAAAATAACCAGTGAATGAACATTTGCCTTTAAGACAAGTAGCTCCTGAAGTCTTCTGGAAAACAACTGACAATGAACAATATTGTTTGTACCAAATTGCAATCATCTTTTCAGGAAACACCCTACAAAAATATTAGGTAATTATGTATGGACCTGTAAAATTAAGTGTCATCCAAATTTAATATATGATCTTTAATAATGCCATTTCAGCCAAAACTCTGAATTTGCTGGTTGCAACTGTGCTTGACTGCATTCCAAGCATTAAAATGAAAACACGGTACTGTAAAGATGAGAGATGAAAATTAGTGCATCTGTCCAAATCACTGTCTCTATCCACATCCCTCGCGGCCTCAGACGGATGACGTAATGGTTTCGTGATCACAGATGCACCTGTTAGGTGAGGTTTAATGCCATACAAATGAACCCGTGTCACTGAGTGAAAGGAGAGCATAGGGGAGGGTGGAGTCTCTTCCTGGTCGAGTACCTGTAAGTGGTTCTACCTGTTACACCTGCTCTCAGCTCCCCTCCTCCCCAGCCATCCCTTGAATGTCAAGTAATAAGGGCTCAGAAGGACACGGGACTCTTGCCCTGCCCTCCTGTCTGTCCTCAATCAACAGTTTCCCCGATCCACAGATGAAGACGGAAGCGGGTGGGTGCAGCTGAACCTGTTTTCTCTTTCTCCTCCATTTGTAACCTAACTCTCTCTCCACACCGGAGGGAGAGGAAAAGGATTGAGCTTGTGTTTGTTGTTTTTCATTCTGCCTGTTTTTTTTTCTTCAACTAATATTTAAAGTGCCTTCAGGATATTTACCAAGTGACACAGCAGCAGTATGGGGTCTGACGAGTCGTACAATTTTGTGTACAAAGGTGAGTCGTGTTTATTGAAGCCGTGATTGTGTGAGAGGAGATAAAAGACGTGTTGCCTCTATGGCTGTTAGAGCTGTCAGGTGCCGCTTGGATTGTGTCTGCTCCAATTTTATGTGTGAGGAGTAAAGAAGTAAAGCAGGAACTGATGGCTTTCTGTAAACCATTTGGCCATTGACCTGTTGAACATCTTACTTCACTAAAAACACTTTTATTCTACTTAGAATCTATTTTTCCTGATTAAAATGGAGCTGGTGTGACTTTCCATTCCATTCATTCCAAAGAATGTCAGCCATTGGGTAGATCTGCCACATTTATGTGTCATCATTATGAGGGTGACAGAAAGTCTGCACGTGTTCGTGGAGATAAAGGATATCTGATTTAGTACAGAACGTTGTGGTTTTGACCAAATAACTTAGCATTTCTTTGACTTGGTGGGATATAAAACAGTCGTTAGAAAGATTTAATGTATTACAGCGTTTATGATGATTGAATCTGGGCTTCTCTCTCCCCTGTGTCTGTTTAGTGGTGTTGATCGGGGAATCTGGAGTAGGAAAGAGCAACCTCCTATCTCGTTTCACAAAGAACGAGTTCAACCATGACAGTCGCACCACCATTGGCGTTGAGTTCAGCACGCGCACTGTTCAGATGGACAACTTCGCCATCAAAGCCCAAATCTGGGACACAGCGGGGCTGGAGCGCTACAGGGCTATCACCTCAGCGTGGGTACACACATAATAGAGTAATAGCGGTGTGTAATAAAGGTGTGAGTCGCACATTAGTGTGTGCCAGCTCACGCAAACCGTGTTTCAGTACATGCCTTTCACAATCCCACCTCATTCACACCCACCACAACAACAACAACAGCTCCCAGTCTGAATAGAAGATCACGCTCACGTATGTTTGATGCCTCTCATCTTGAACTCACAGGTATTACAGGGGAGCAGTTGGAGCACTGTTGGTGTATGACATTTGCAAGCACCTGACCTATGAGAGCGCAGAGCGGTGGTTGAAAGAGCTCTACGACCATGCAGACCCTCACATTGTGGTGATGCTGGTGGGAAACAAGACAGACCTCGAGAAACTCAGGACTGTGCCCACGGAGGAGGCAAAGGACTTTGCGGGTCGGTTAAGTAGAATTGTCTTCGTTTGAGTCATGACCTCTCCACTTTATCCTTACAGATTTCTTGCACCAATTCTTGTGAGCATGAAAAGTGTATTTAACACTCAGTTGTTGCTCCTTTAATACGATTGTTCTCCTATTTTTTGCTCTCACCTCATGGACCAACCAGAGAAGAAAGGCATCATGTTTATGGAGACATCAGCGTTGGACTCGACCAACGTTGAAGCTGCTTTCAATGACGTCCTCTCAGGTAGTTCAGTCAGGGAGTCCGAACATCCTCAGTTCATGTCAGCTCTTATACTTATTTTCGCCTTCATTATCTCCAGCAATCCAAAAGAAGGTGGCCAGCAGACAGGTGACCCGTGGATCCATCAGTGCAGTAGCCCTGTCCAGCCCCATTGGACCCACCATTGACGCACAGGAGAAAAGCAGGAAATGCTGCATGAGCTCCTAACAGACTGTGAAGACCTGCTCTGTCTATGTTTAACCAACATCACGCTTGACTGTCCTTCCAACTTAAGCATGATGTCATTCACTAACAGATTGAGGACAAAGGTACCTGCTTGACCCTTGAGCAGTCGACCTTAAAGCCTCTCTAAGTATAAATACTCCAATATATGACTCAAAAAAATAGATTAATAGATGTGCTTATTATGAAAACCTCACTGTATTTCTTTTGGGGGCAAATGAGTGTCTTTTGCCATAGATTGCTGTGCTTTCCCCCCCCTTTATAATATCTGAATGTTTTTAAAGAGGCGTAGTGAAGTTGTGTTACTTTTATAAATGAATGCACTGTGATTCATTTGGAATAAATTATATTATTTTGTGTGCATGTAATAACCTCACAAATACATTAACTTATTATCTACATTATACACATTAGTTGGAAGAAGAACTCGAATATTTGACCTCAGTAAAGGTCGTGCTTTCCAAATAAGATTCTACTCTATTGCCTATTAAAAAACTATCAGTGAAATATAGTTAAATTATCAAAGTATCAGTACTCATTATGTAAAGTGTCCTCTTTCTGAGTGTGATGCTATCCTATATGTTACAGTAGTGGAATGTTATCTATGCATGAACATGAATACAGTATTTACTGTTCAAGCTGGATGAGAGGAAGCAATTTTTTTTAACCGAAATGCATTATTTTATTTGCTACTCACGTGTTTGGAATCTAAAATATGGACCTGCAAAAAATAACCAGCAACTCCAAGATTTCAAATAAATGTGGTGGAGTTAAAAGTACGTTGTTTCCATAAAGACTGCACTAGTATTAAATTTAAAATAATCAAGTAAAGTGCAATGCCTCAAAATGATCCAGCTGTTCTGTCATGAATAGAAAGGGTTCTGTCTTCTGTTGGGCTGTAGATGGCAGTACTGATGTAATGAGTTCAGTTTCAGCATCACTGCTGTGCAGTGTGATGCATTTGTTCCCTCTCATTTCCTTAGTAACTCATGTACGACTCATTCAACTATCTACTCCCACAAATTCACTCATATGCTATGCTCGTCCTATATCTCTCTCTCTCTCTCTCTCTGTGTGTATGCAAATGATATCCAGAATATGAATGTAATTGGACAGGCTCATATGGCACAACAGAGAGAATATAAATCTACACCAGTGGTAGTTAATGACCTTCTGGACAGATATCTCTGGCTCACCGATGTGTTTCAGGAGCCCTTACTGTGTGTGGTGTCTCCAAGCAAGATTCTCCCATGTCGTACATCATTTTGCCACTGTGAAACGACCACAGATGCTTTTATTAAGTTTCTCTTATTAAAACACAACAGGGAAGGTTGTGCAGTAAATGTTTAATCATTTCCTGTGAATAAGGATATTTTTTATGCATCTGGTGTAATAATCCACCAAGGCTGAACAGGCTGCGCGGGGTGAAAGCCTGGTCATGACGTCTGTAAATCTCCCTCTGTCCTCAGCCTAGAGGTAAGGGTTATCCTTGCAAAGATGATTGCATTAAAAAAAATTACAATCTCTCTGAAGACAGTTTGATTTTCTTCTATGACTTTATGGATTCTAACAAATTCCTCTTGGATCTGTGTGTAGAACACTTTGCTTTAATGGAAAAGCAATCAGTGGCTGGTAAGACTTGGATTTCACACATACTGTACTTGTGGCGGCTAATGACCACATGCTACTTGACATGTGTAGGCTGTAAAATGTGTGTTTGAGAGCAGACTCCTGTAGGCTAAAGTAATGAGTGGTATGGGACCTATGACCCCAGCATGCAGGGGTTTATCTGTCATTGACAAGACCTCTCCCTCCAGCACTTTGTGAAGCATCTCATCCTGAGAATTTACAGTTGCAGCATAACATCTGTGTGGGTTTAATTATGACCTTTGTGTTTTTGTGACCTTTGAACCCATGGAAAATCGATCTTTTCTAAAAACCCGTACTTATGGAATCCATCATCTCTGTAGCCTTGCTGTTTCTTGTTCCCTCTCCTATTTCTAATTTCACAGACTTTTTCCAACTTGGTTTCATGCTTTACACCACTTTTCTCCTCTTGTTTATTTCTACTGTTTTTTTTTCTTCTTCCCGTGTTTGTGTTAAACCAGAGACCAGAATCAGACTCTTATTCCATTCACATACACACAATACCTCCAAAACATCCATTCGCTCTCGTCTCATATTTATCTTTATTATATTCTTTTGAATTCAACTAAGATTCTGTCACATCCAAAATATTAATGGCGCACAAACAAAGGGGAATTTTGTGGTAGAGTTGCTGTAATGTGAAAAATATGTATCTCCACAATATCAGCTTTTCACATGTAAAAAAAAAAAATTGTGGCAATAAATTTTCAGCTCAGCTTATCCAATGTTTTTATACTTAAATTTTCTCCACACATAATTTCTAACCAAATGTGAAGGGTCTTCAGTGGACAGCCATTATTTGTGGGGCATATTACACAATGATAAGACCCACACCTGTCATTGACAACCATGTGTGTGTAGATGCATCGGTGTAGATGCTTGCGTCTGTTCATGCCAAGCACAAAATCAAAGTCCAAACACAAGAGTGTGTGATAGCCTAAGCTTACATTCCTCCACCAGAAAACAAATTTGAGATTTCCATATCAGCTGACATCAACACATAAATAGAATCAAAGTCAATGCACACTGATTACCATGGTGATGTGGCAACCAATCAAAGGGAGAGGTGAGCTGACGGGTGGCTCTGCACGCTGACTCTCAACACTCCAAAATGCGCAGTTGGGTAAAGCAGCTGAAAAAGAGCTGTGAGGTGGATTATTGCCTGGAAGTGATGGCACAGAAAATGTTGAGAGTGTGTTTATCGCTTCCTGCTTGAATACCTGAGCTGTTTTGTCCCAGCTCAAACTGCTAAAAACAGTTTCCATCACCGTGGGTGTGCATTTGTGTGCTTTCTTGATTTTTTGCTCATATACTCTATTCACATGACTTCTTTAAAACCCTCTAATGTCATATCGGAGCCTGTTGTGGTTGGGTATGTAAACCCAGCTGGGGTCACAAGATTCCTTTTACAGATTGCATTGTTGCCAACGACAGAGTCAAGAGCTTCAGCATCGATTTACCAAACATAATATGCATACCTCAGTTGCCATGACAGCCACCGTGTTTGTCTGTATGAGCCTGTGAGGCTAAACAGCTGCAGGTGTAAAATGACACAGCAAGCAAGCTATTATTTGAGTGCTGCTTTCAGCTGAAACCTGAGAGCAGAAACAGTGTGAAATAGGAATGTCATAATCTCAGGTTAACTTTCTGCTGGGTGTACATTAATGCTGATGTGGTGACATCTGGACAGCAGGAGGTAGACAATGTTTTTGTTAGTGAATGGCAACTTTATATTCATTGCATGAAAACCTGACTTGAACATTTCTGACAGCATTTCAACAATTTACCCAAGATTTACACAACCGCTTTGATACTGATTTCACACCTTGGCACAAGACCTGGCTGAAACTGGAATATGAAACCCTGAGCTTCCAAAAACGCGTGACTCCAAGAGAAACCTTTTAGCTGCACCTTCCAATGGAGGGGAAAAAGGCAAAATGCCACCCGACCCATAAAAGTGCTCTGCTCTTTCTCAGAGGAAACAAAATATCTGGGCAATACAGTGGGCGACAAAAGGGACACTAAAGTTAGTTTATGAGTAGATGTTTCCATAAGTGTAGTTTTCTTCTCGGGATTTATTCCATGCAACACGTGGATGGAGGTGCAGCCAGGAGATATGTCCTGAGAATGAATTTGATTCTCTGAATCATTTCACTGAATGGGGCATGTTTTTCACACTATTGTTGTGTGATGGTCATTTAGCGCAAGCACACACAGGCGGTGTGTGTACATTGATAGGAAAACAATAGTTGAATAAATTAATGATGGCATCTCTGAGATAAATCTCCCTTGAGGTGGAGATTATGGGAAAACATGTTGTCCACTTTGCTGACGCAAGAGGTGGGGACGTGCTTGGGTCAAATACAAGAGAGTTAAATTAAGGTCACTGCCGACAGTACATCTAAATTCTCGACAGATGTATATGTGTGTGTGTATGTAGGCCAGAGACAGACAAGATCATACCAGAGTTCTTTTCAGTGCAAGTGACTGCATGCATGCATGCATAAGGCTGCATAAATGCGTGACAGTCTGTGATGTTGTTAGCTATAGTGTGAGTCGTGTTTATAGTTTCCTCCCGGGATGCATCTAAAAATACGGGCTGGAGAGGAAAGTGAGGACTGGAAACAGGAACACAGGAGCAACACATGGCTCCTTCCAAAGACGGTATAGCCTGCAGCCTGGAGAACAAGGATTTCCCTTAATCTTTCATTTTAAAATCATGTTTCAGGTAGTCTGAAAAGTAACTTTATTGAGGAGGATGCTCTGCTTTTGTTTTGTGGTGTTGTAATGAGTTACATCAAGCCCCAGTGTGCCTATCGCTCTGCCTACATTCAGGGCTGCAGTCGCCCAGGGTGGCACTCTACACTCTTCAAGGTCTATTAAATGAATTTCTGGGAGATGTAGGGGCAGACTTGTACACGAGTCATGAAGAGATGAGGGGAGGAGAAGGAGGAGGGGGCGGGTAGTTATGGAGGAGGAGGAGGGCATCCAGATGGGAAGCAGCAGCAGCATCGGAGCCGCAGGAGAGAGACTGAGTGGAAAGACGGTTCTGAGGAGAAGACGCAAAACCTCATCTCTGCTTGGAGATGAAGCCTACTTTTATCTCACTCTGATCAGTCGGAGGTCACCTGGTGCGGCCATGTATTTCGGTACGTAAAACGACGTGCTTTTAATCTTGTGAGTTTTATTGTAATCTCGCAGCAGAGGCACTTGTTGCTATATTGACATGTGAAGTCAGTAACCTGCTCAATTATAGACCAGTTTATTCTATGCATTATCTATCTATCTATCTATCTATCTATCTATCTGTCTATCTATCTATCTATCTATCTATCTATCTATCTATCAATCTATCTATCTATACAAATTGTATTTTGTGATGACCAAACGTTTTTTTTTGGATTACTTAAAGATCAGGTCGTGTTCCGCATGCTTCTTGTACCTCGTAATTTTAAAGTCATTTCTCACCCCTACCCCTCCTCCGCCGGTCAGAGAAGTTTGGATGAGTTGCAAAACGCAACTGGCCATTGCAAACAGATGGCGCTCAATATTTCCTCTTAATATCTCTTTATGTGGTGCCTGGTCACCTCTGTCCTGTTTACAAATGCTCTTCTCTGAGAGTCTGGCACGACTTGGAAGGCAGTGCGCTCTGACGAGTAGACGCGTCCTACTTAGACCTCCAGAGCTCTCGAACAAGAAACATGGTCCGTTTGGAAGAACGAAGATGATTGTGGCGACGCACTGCTCAATAAGGCTGTAGGAGGCGTAGTAGTGGGTGTGACGATGCCAATCATGTGGAGTATTTCCTAGTAATTATCTTGGGGCTACTGGCTCTGCAGTAATCCAGAAAGTATTTCCTTTTCTCTGACGTCATATTGAATGTAACAAGTAGGAATCTCTTTCCCTCTATAGTATCTATATATCTAAAGTTATGATGCGCACGGTCACCCTTAGCAGTGCAGAGCGCAAATGCCTGGGTTCAGGAAAAATACACTGTGAAATATAAGATTGAATTTAATTAGAAATACTGAGTTGACCTAACTCAGTTTTGATCAACTTGTTAATAAAACTCATTTTATTTTAGTTACTTTGGCATCAAGAAAACTGTCAAACTCCGTTTACTTGAGTTTGGTTCATTCAAACAAACCAAGTACTGGGAACTTTTGCTTTTTTCAGTACTTAGTTGCATCCTACAATGTAACTAAGTATATTACTCTTGTACTTACCCCACAAATTAGATCTACTTTGCTTGAATAGCCTGTGTTCTGTTCATACCACTTTCTACTTGTACTCCACTACTTTTCATGGGAAACAGCCCTTTTGTTTGAGAAAAGTTGAATAAATGGTACTTTTGTTTTGTAAAACTCTACTCAGGTATTTCCTGTCCCAGCTTCTAAAATCTTTAATTCACATTCAGATCTGTTACATGGATGCTCTTAACGGTTGTGACAATAGCACACACCAGAATAGATTCTGTTGGGTATCCTGTTCAATGTTGGGTAGCTGACGTTTTTTGCCAATTTGAAAATAAATGCTTAATGACAGTTCAAACAACCAAACTACGTACTGTAGTTTTGCACAATGGGTAAATATGCTGTAGCGTGTTGGGGATAGGTGGGTGGAGTTTCCCAGCATACCTTGAGACAATGTGTTTGAGGCCATTAGACCAAGTAACCTGTGTTTAAATGTGTTCTGAATAATTACCAGTAAAGCAGTAATTAGTTCTTTAGAAATATAAAAAAAAAGGTTAGTTATACAACACCATGGCACCATGAGTTAAGTCTTTCACACGGTTAGTGATGTCACGCCTGGGTGATGCAAGAGGGTGATATGATAAAGTAGTGTGATCTAATAACAAGCACGCCAGAGTAAAAAAGCAAATCATTTTGTCAAACTCACGCAATAAGAAATTTTAGCGTGGTACAACACTTTGAAGGATATTGGTAGTTTAAGTTATCCCAATAACAGTAAGCAAGCTAATGTCAGTGTTACACACACAAAATAAAGAAGTTGGTCTATGTATTGCACACTCAAAATCTCAAGTTTACTTTTCTTAAATTATCCAAGGCAGTGAGTTTGCATAATGTTTTCAAGTAACTCAACTTATTAGATTTTACAGAGTATAGTGCACACATGTCCTCTTGTGCCAACAGAGCTGACTAAATCACGATCCATTGTTGGAGGTAAGGAGATAAAAAGAAGAAAGATCAAAGATGAGACAGACAGGATAGACATCTTGAAGCATCTTTAGTATCATGTTGAATAAAATACCACAAAGAAAGCGGCAATGCTTCAGATGCTTCAGATACAACAGTCCTAGTCAATCCCTCACGCACATAACACCCTCTGCCCTCTATTGCAATCTGCCCGGGAGAGAATCTTTTTGCATGCCTGGTCCATCCCTGGTAATCTTCAGATATTTCCATCCAGCTTTCATTGCCAAGACGGGTCATGTGAACAGTGGTCTGAAATTTTCCACCTCCATGAGGAAAAGAGCTCTCCATGGAGTTGAGATGAGGATAGACTCCATGGAGTCTATCTGTTTCTGGGTCCTTGTTGTCTGAGATAAACTAATTCCAAATATTTGTCGTTTCTAGCATGGCATGAAATTGAAAAAAGTAAATGCCCAGAAAGTTGCAGTTACAGTCATTTTTGTGTTTTTGCAATAGCATGTAATTAAAATGGGGAGTAAATAGAGAGTTTGCTTAAGTTTTTGAGAGAAAACAGGTCATGAATTTTGAAAGATATGATCATTGAGGTGTCAGAAGAAGTGTCAATGAAAAGTGAGCTGTAGTTTATTCCACCTTGACTGCTGCTGTGCTGACTCAGTGTTGAGAAATGTGTGTAAACATCAAAAAAAAAAAAGTGAAATGTTCGGGTTCATGTACGCTACTGTGCACAGGGCGGCATACAAAAGCAAATACTCGGGCCAAATATGCACAACATCATGTGTGCACACATACATACACGAAAAAAGGCAATCAGAACAAGTACAGAGCAGATGGGTGTGTTGAGATTTTGATTATGATGATTAGACATGCAGGCAGGCTGGTCCTGAATCAACTGCAATCAAGCTCTGAGAACATGCAAACAAGGAAACAAACTTCCAATCAGGACTCAGCAACATAAACGAGATGCTTATCACACCACACTCTAATGGCCTCACGAAAACTGTGTGTGTGTGTGTGTGTGTGTGTGTGTGTGTGTGTGTGTGTGTGTGTGTGTGTGTGTGTGTGTGTGTGTGTGTGCACCGTGCCCATAGATATAGCTGTAGTTCTGCTGTTGGGAGTATTTTAATAATTTTCAGTATCCCCCTCTATGTGTTTTTAAAAGCATGTTTGGTCTCATGGGTAGACGTGACACTGCCTGAAGGTCCTACAAAGGTTATATGAATTGTGATAAGTTTCATATTTAGCGACAATCTTCGATTTCATTCAGGAAAGCATGCAAATGTCCATTATGAGTGAAAAAATCTCAGTCAGTTTATCAATTAGTCATGTCAGAAAATTAGGAAACAGTTTTGAGAGTTGATTAATGATCATAGTCATTTTCAAGTGAAAAATGAAGCTCTGTGAATATTTGCTAGTTTTCTTAGACCTCTTTGATGGTAGATTTTGGGTTTTGAGAGACGTATTTGATGACTCCACCTTAGAAACTGGGAATATTTTCAATTATTTCGTGACATTTTATTGGCAAAATGATCAAATGATATACATATTAATTTATCATGACAATAATAATTAGTTGCAACCCAATTAAGTTTTGATTTTTTTAAAAACTCTCACGAGATAGTTGAAGAATAACAGTATAATTATAAAGGTGGAGACACTTATCAGTGTTGGAGTAATATCAAAAGTAAAAGAACAGATTATGCAGACTGACCACTGTCAGAGTATATTGTATATATTAATAGATTATTATTACTGATAGATTAATGTGTAATTTGCATTTCTAAAATGATATAATTTTGTATGTACCATCTTAATCTGCAAAGAATATCACCCTCTCTAATTTAGACAAGAACACAGGTGGAATAAAATGGATATAATAATTTGGATGAACTGTGTTCCAAACTAACATAAGTATAAAGTAACGTTTGTTTCTTTTCTGGTGTTATTCTAAGAGGAATCACTTCTTCCCTATTGAATCATTTCTCCATTTGTTCATCTATCTACCTGCTTCTTCCCCACCATGCTGTGTCCTAGGTAACGTGTGTCACAGTGTTATGCCGCCACCGCTGGCTCGTCCCATGCCGGGCAGGACCCAGGCCTCTCCAGACGTGAATCCCCTCCTCCCCTTCCACCTGCTGCCTCGATTCACTGATGTGAGTTCTGTCACTCATTGCAGTTGTCATGCAACCATGCCCGTACCAACTGTATTTACGTTTTTGCTTTTCCAAAAAAAAAAAAAAAAAAAAATCCAAACCCAATTGTTTACTTTATCACACTGCGTTTTCTGCTGAAAGTGGAAGAGTTCATTCCAGGGAATAGTCCGCCTGCATGAAGTTGTTTTTCAATATGCTTGAGCGAGCTGCCCACACTGTTCCAAATATATCACCTCTGATGCAGAGAGCTGTGACATTTCCACACAACCTGGGGGGTGGACATGATTCCTTGGTATTCCTCACACACGGCTTTTGTCTGCACCAGGTGCTTGTGAAGGGTGACGGTGGAGAGAACTAACACTGGCAAAGTCCAAACCCCAAAGAGAGTTGATGTGTCAGACAGGGCTGAGCTGGGCTGACGCCTGGCATACAGGGAAATCATGAAGCTCTTGAAATAATCCTTGGTTGTATGATGAAAGAAATCCTTTGTCCTGTCTAAAACTATTTAGTAACCGCTCGACTGCATACCGATATGTATTTCTTGATAATGCCAAACATGTCCTATAACTGCTGTACTAGAGATTTCTCCATTTGTGGGTTTGTTTACATGAAGCCAAGAAAACATGACATGTTTTTTGTCCGCACACTTTCACCAAAACCAAACCCAGTGCAAAACTCGAAATGAAGTAGCCGTCTCTAAACTGTGATGGGCGTTTAGGGTTTTAGAGAAAGCAAAGCTTGTGTGTATACGTCTTCCTTTGATGGCGAGTTTGTGTGTGTGTGAGAGAGCTGGGTGTGTCTAACCTCCTCGCTTATGCCAGAAAGCCTCTCTGCCACCTGAGGAGAAATCCGACATATGTCTGGGTCACCTCTCTCCTGCCTCCTCATCCATCTCTTCCACTCTCTGCATTGCTTTCATTGCTTCCTCTTCACTTCAGCTCGCTCGTATTTTCCACTTTGTCTCCTGCTGTCATCTCTCACCCTCTTACGCACTTTTTCAACGTCTCATCTCTCGCTTATGTTCTTTTTTTCCTCATCTTCCTTTACCACAAAGAACAAAAAATCAGAACAGTACCATTTTTCCAATTTCTAAATAATTCTCTTGGCTTCCTGTGCTGGATGACCTTCCTTCTCAAGTCAGGAAAGCTGTCTTCATTATAATGTAACATATTTTGAAAATGTTCTTCAAATATCCCACATCACCCTGCTGAGTCACAGCCCCTTTCATCCATTTTGTAACTCTTTCCTTTCTTTCACTTTATTCCAACACTTTCTCCCACTCTGCAGACCTGTAAAAAGTCTGCTTTACAATTCTTGCTCTTGGGTGTAGTTTGAGATATTTATGACTTTTAACTCTTTTTACAATGAAGCCGGAAAAAAAGAGCATTGGCTACATACCTGTAATAAAAACTTCAAAAGCTGATTCTCCCATATCGACTTTAGGGCTTCCGCTAAAAATAATCTTTTTTAATTAGTTTGATTATTATTTCAAGTTGGCCAATTGCTAAAATCTATAAAATACCTACATGTGATTTCCCAGAGTAACTTATTCATGGTGTATCTTACAATAGAAGAATTTTTTTTTAATTTAACTATCATTTAGACAAAAAGAGAAAAAGTGAGACTAGAGATTTTATTACCTCCACCAAGGAGGTTATGTGATCGGTTCAGTTTGTTTGTCTTTCTGTTTGTTTGTTTGCTAGCAGGATTACATAAAAACTAATGGACGGATTTGCATGAAATTATCACTAAAGATGGACCCTAGCATATCCTAGACGTGATTAAATTTAGGTGACGATCCGAATCAGGATCTGGATTTTTTTTATCGTGCCTTGGCGGAAGTTTGCACTTGTTTTTTGCACCACAAAAGTTTGGAGGGAGCGTGCAGCTGACATGCTGGATGGACTAATGTCCACCAGAGCTGTTACTGTTACTGCTACAAGCCATTTATAATATTGTAATTGTTTGCACAAGCAAAGGATTTCTGCACAAACTATCAGAAAGCCTCTCAGGGAATCTCATCTGCATTGTCGTCATCCTCACCAGGGTCTTGACACACTGTAGCTGCAGCTCGTCGTTGGAACTGACTTGAGTGGGCAAATGCTCACCTTCAGTGACGTCTGGCACTTTGGAGACATGATCTCTCCTGGTTTTCATTGTGTCAGGTAGATGGCAGACAGCCATGAACAGATTTTTCCATGGTGGCGGTGGAGTTATGTGGGCGAGCATAAACTATGAACAACAAACACAGGTGTATTTTACTGAATGCACAGAGATACCTTGGCGAGATCCAGAGGCCTATTGTCATGCCGTTCATCCACAGCCATCACCTCATCCTGCAGCATTATAATGCACAGCCCATGTTGGAAAGACCTCAAAACAATTCGTGCACAACCTGCATACTCAGCACACATGCCCCGCTTGTTCTTTGGGGGTATTTGTGACCCCCCAAAAATGCCACCTGTAACCCCAGTTATGTCAGTAGTTCAGTGTCAAACAGATATCTTTTTTTCAAGATAAAACAGCACATTTTAGAGTGGCCTTTATTGTGATACCAGTGCAATGGTAATGTTGTAATCAGCATCTTGATATGGCAGACCTGTCAGGAAGTGTTCACTAACACAGATTTTAACACATTTATGCTTAAAATCTACCAGAAAAAAAGCCTTCTTTCTGCATAACAAAGTCTTAAGTCTTTTATTTCAACTTTTGAAAAGTTGGAACAAAAACACAACTTAATACTTTTGAAGAATTAAGTTGAAATTATTGATCATTAAAATATTTTTCTGATTCATTTTCTGTCAATAGACTAAACAATTAATATGCAAATCTTGTCAGCTCCTCTTCTGGTATATTTTGTCTGTAAACAGAATTTTCTCCCTCCTCTTATTTGAACTTGTAAGTGTAAAGTAAGTGTAAGCACACAGCTGATCTCTAGCTGCTGCCTTTTCTCATTGAATTTGTTTTTTATGTTGTTGTTTTTTTTGTGTGCAAATTTGTGAGTGTGTACAAGTCTGCATTTTCTGATGAATGTAAAGTGTATGTGTGCTGGCCGATGGAAAAGTGTTTGTTTGGTGTTGTCATGGTTAAAAGGTTGCACGCATTTGTGTGTTGATGTTTGTCATGAGCCAGGGATCCTGAGCTGTAAACTGGGACTTCATTAGCTACAGTAGTTTGGCTTGTAGATTGATGGAGCTTTTTATTTAGTGGAAACACTGCTTTTGTTCCCAAACAAATAATTTAAATCACAACTAGACAGCAGGCAGAGAGTGCAAACCTCAGCCAAGGCAGCTCAGTTTCCACATTATGTCATAGCACCTAAAAGCAATAGTCTCATAATAGTTTGACCCTCATAATATGACCATGAAAAACTCACTAGATTTATATTAGTTTGATAATTATTCAAGAAAAACAATATTTCACGATTAGAAGTTTTCTTCAGGATCTAGCTCAGCAACATTTACGCCAAAGTTGACACCTAATTGAATCGGCACAGTTTCGGCTACTTTCTTAGTTGCAGTTTTATTATTTGTTAGGAAAATTTCCGTGAGCCCTATAAATTAAAAAATTCTGGACCACCAAATTCAAAATACTACTTGGATCTACATACTTACTCTACCTCTCCATATAATTTCATCAAAATCTGCTCTATAGCTTTTTGAGTTTCCCTGCTAGCAGACAAACAAACATACCAACACCAGCAAAAATGTTTCTTCCTTGGCGCAGGTAAAAATCCTAAAGCAGCACCTCATTTATCACAAACCGCCCCTGTCGTAGGTGCTTGACATCATATGTAGCGGTGTAATACAGATGTTACACTGGTACACAATGTAATGTACAATGTGCATTCGTCTATAAATGTGAGGTTCTTGACTGCGCTCCAGGTAGAAGTCTGCTTTACATCACTCCGCCACATGTTTCAGCTATAACTTAACATGCCAGCACTGTTGTGAGTGAGGAGATGAGAGAATATACTGATTAGTAACAAAGCTATGTGCAGGATGAGTGTTAATTTACTCTATTCTACACTGAATTTACTGCTCTCATGTCGTTTGTAATGTCACAATAAGCAGCACAGTTAGAGGTAGGATAAGTGGAAGGAGTTCGATTTTATTCAGCAGCTGTGTTTGCTCCGTGGGGGTGAAAAGTAAGAGAGTGAGACCAGGAGGAAGCAGGAAGGATGACTTTGATCAGAGACGAAAAGGAGAGGCGGAGAGTTCAGAGGGGAGCAGATGGAGGGGTGAGGAGAGGAATGTGTGATGAGAGGTCAGATGGTGATACAGGAGCCTTGGGGCTGATTAGGGCGGGAGATGGACTTTTACCAGTGTTAAAATATTCATCCTGAGCTACTTAAAACAAAGCTCACATTCTCATAAATGTTTGTCAATGTTGTGTGAGAATATTTCCAAACCATGGTTATTACATGATAATAATAATAATAATAATAATAATAATAATAATAATAATAATAATAATAATAATAATAATAATCTCCAGCCCCCCGCAACCCTACACAGGATAAGCGCTTACAGAAAATGAATGAATGAATAATAATAATCATAATAATAATTCATATGATTTAACTGCCTTTTTAAATATGAAATTGTCATTATATATTTCCGAACCATGTTATTACACACATTTAATCAATCATTTCAATCTCTAACTTTAATATAAAACACAAAATCTATGTTCATTTCTCTATTTTGCCTCAGTTTTGTATTTACAAACAGCTGCAGGGAAACAGGGAGTGTTAAGAGACCAATGGCTGCAGAGATGCATTCCAGTGCAGCCGCCTGGAGAGATGATCAAAGAAATTGAGAAAAAACACACACACACACACACACACACACACACACACACACACACACACACACACACACACACACACACACACACACACACACACACACACACACACACACACACACACATCACAGACTGATTCTGTTGTGTTTGAAACATTTGAAGAACAAATACTTCCTGAAGAAACAAGCAACTTCTGCAGTGCTGTGCTGCATGTTCCCAGGGCTCACAGAACTAGCTGGCTGACCCATAACACATAAATCTTTACATCACCTCCAGCCAAGCTTTTCCATAAAGCTTTGCTGGTTGTGGCTGGTTATATGACTCCCTACATTTCATCACAGGTAATAGGTTTGCTTTGCTCCACGAAGGCCAGTTGGGTTTTATCGAGCTGAGTATATGTGCTCATTAAACATTCCAGCAGGTAATCTCCAGAGGTGCTCAGCACTGTGTGCTCAAATACTGGTTTATTTATTGCGCGCACACACACACACACACACACACACAAATGCATTGGGAGGTTTACTGCCATGTTTCTTACATTAGTAAATAAACCTATAGTCCATAGTCCAAAGGTCCTTAATTTTCTCCCTAGTTAGTTGTTTTTTGTGTTTTCATGTTACAAAACAACACAATAGATGACACTTTGTGAGTAATGTTTCTAAACCTCACCTTAATTTCTCATCTGTCTGAGTCTAGAGGTTTTCAGTGTGAAGCTCTCACCCTGTGTTTTTACAGGTGACTGTAAAAAGTTCATAGTTTGCTCCATCATGGACAGTCGTGGCTGTGGTCAGGCAGGATTCATGGTGGTCACACTGGGTTTACAAAGATACATACTTTTGTGTGGAAAATGAAATCGTCAGAGCATTCATGCTACACCTTTTTTTGTCTTGCAGCGTAACTTGTTCTTTGCTGTCATATGCTGCCATATGCTGCTATTTAGTTGAATGCTGAATTTTGTTTAGGAAGTGCAGCATCAAGATTGCCAGTAAGTGCTAGGAATGAGTGGTACTGACCAATTAACAACAGGAAGCTCTAACCAGTGAACAAAGGAATGCTTGCAAGGCTGACAGAAAAGGAAGGAAGACGTGAATTCAGCCAAATATGTTTATGGACGGCGGAGAAGTGGATTCTGCTGCAGGAGTTGTTTGTCAGGATTATGTAAACATTCTAAATTATTTTTTCTACCAGAAAAGATCTGCGCTCTTCTACTTTTGTTCTGCCTGTGACAGTCACTTTTCAAACATAAATTGTTTGAATGCTCCATAATCAAGAGGGCTTTACATGGAGTGTTACCTTTAACTTGTTTGAGTAGTTGCAGCCTCTCCAGAATGCAGGACATGTCATTATATTTCTTTGTTGGTCTGTTGTCTCTATGATATACAAGCGTGTATGTGTTCATGCATGATTGGCTGCAGGACAAACTCCTCCCACCTCTAACCTGAGATATAGGGAATTTGTGTTTTCTTGAAAGAAGCAGCCGGCGTGTTATTTAAACCTTAGGCGACCACTTTCACTACCTGCCTGTTTTTCACAACCCTTAACAAGTCATGACTTTAATGTTATGCTCTTTGTTGCAGATGGATCACGTCTATAAAGCTGTAATTGGCTCAGGCTTCTCGCTAACCTCACCACTGAAGAGGAAGGCCAGCTCCTGTGGAGTCTGTCGACTGAGGTTTAACTCTGATGTGGGTGTTGTCCTGAGGGAGGCGCATCCTTTCAATTGTTTTTCTTTCAGGGTGCTTTTATTTCTCAGACCAGACCTGTTCATGACAGATCAGTAGGCTGAGGAGACATACCTTATCATTTAGTTGTTTTCATTCTGAGGGTTTAGAGCTGCCTGATTTATTTATTGGGTGAAATGTGCATAACTCTGACCTGTAGCATTCACTTTCCACTGTGCTTAATACAGAATGAAGCACAGATTTGCCGTGAACGTCTCTGTAAAGGGTAATTGTGAGAAATAAATACATGATAAATATTCTTAATAAATGTTTTTCTTCTGTTTATTGTTAATCAACATGGAAGTGACAGCAGCTTCTAAAGCGTGGCGCTGGACCTGGCTTTTTATTTCCATTTTGTGTCTTGAGAGATAAACATGGGTAGATTTAAAGAATTGTTAGTTCATACCTCCTTGTTTACTTTTGTGTTCACAGGCACAAGCTGCCTCCCATTACAGCGGCACCAAACATGCAAAAAGGCTGAAAGCTCTGGATGCTCCAGATTCAAAGATCAAGATCTCTGAGCTGGTCGCCATGGAGACCACGTCGCAAATCCTCACATCACCTTGCTCACAGCCCTCTGGCTCCGACACAACACCAGGAGGTGTGTGTGTGTGTGTGTGTGTGTGTGTGTGTGTGTGTGTGTGTGTGTGTGCGCAGACATCAAATGTATGACAGGATTAGATATATGTACGGCTCAAGCATTGAGTTCCAGATCACGGTTTTAGCTCTTTGATGTGATAACCCTCCTGTTGCTTGGGGTTTCACAATGAAGAAATTTAAAGTTGAGTATTTTCTACATCTGCTGACCTCCTCAGCAGCCTCCTGAGATCAAAAGCACATGAATTTGATCAGTGCATAACTGTGTATGCGTGTGCAAATGCTCATTGTATTGTGTATATTTTCTTAAATATATTTGTGTGTGAATATGTGTGCCATTCTTGCAATACTTAAGCATGTGTGTGGGTGTTAAGGAATGAAAATAATACATTTTGCTGCAGGCTAAAGAGCAAAAAAAAAAAGAAAAAAAAAGGGAGAATTGTTCTTGACATGGCTGATATCAGAGATTGTAAGAGAGAAAGAAGGAGTTTGCAGTTTGGAGTATGTTTTGGCGAAGTAGATGAGACTGTGGGAGAGCTCTCTGAAGACTGCTTCAGCAAACATGGCCTGTGAGAGTGGGGAATCAGACACCCACTCACCTAGGCAGAGCTAATCATTATTATTAGCAGAGCGAATCTTTAAATCAGCACAAGCTCCTCTCTGGGAATCTCTTCAAGTCGGTCGCACAAAGATGATAGAGCCAAGTCATCTCAATACAAAACTGTGCTGGGAGGTAGCTCTTGGGGGAAATCATTGCTTATTAGTGCAATTTAAGCGGGAAGATAATCACCTGTGGCCTAGTGAGTTTTCATGCCACTGATCATGTCATGAATGTGGTGCTTTTTATTTTAAGTAGCAACAGTTCAGGAATTTCACAGAAGTAGAACGATGTTCAAGTTTTTCCCCTTATCATATCAATCTATAAATCTACTTGTTCTGTCTTATTAATGTGACGTCTTTCTGTTTCTTCAGAGCCCTCAGCATCAAACCCTACATCAGAGGTGGCAATATCGAGCAATGGCCCCTCTGACACTTTGGAAACACCATCTGGCCCTTCCATGTCAACCAGCCTGGGGAGACTGGAGAGGGAGACACAAAGAGATGGAGATGTGGAGGTGACTCCAGAGAGGGAAACAGAGGAAGAGAAAGCTGTGCGTCTCCTCTACTGCTCCCTCTGCAAGGTGGCCGTCAACTCTGCCTCCCAGCTGCAGGCCCACAACAGTGGTAAGAGACTGTTGGTGCTGGTGTCCAGCTTATCCTGCTTGTACTGTGTTTGAGGCTCTACTGATGTGACTTTGTATCTGCTCAGGCACTAAGCATAAGACAATGCTGGAGGCGCGGAGCGGGGATGGAGCCATCAAAGCTTTCCCTAGAACAGGGGTCAAGGCCAAACTGGCCCCGCCGTCTGATTCGTCAACTGGCCTCCAAAACAAAACGTTTCATTGTGAGATCTGTGATGTGCACGTCAACTCTGAGACTCAGCTCAAACAGGTTAGTTACTGAGAACATTAGTTAGCTGCTCCAGTGATTAGCACAGAAACAGAGTACATCACAGAGCTACGTTTATAGCAGTTTAAGGTGTTCGAGGTGATATGTGATATGATGTCTGTGGATTAGTGAGGTCAAATCCTTGTTTTTAAATAAGCTATTTATTAATTGATTTGATCAAACATGTTCTGTTGATGTTTGGCATAAATCTAAATTCATGAAAGGCACCTTCAGCACTCAGCAAGGCCATTCAGATACACTATGATGCTAGTTAAAGAGACGGCCATGTTTATTGGTCTCCCTATGGAGAAAAGGCTTCATTTATTTTGTGATTTTTGGTGAGACTGAAGAAAAAGTCCATTTCATATTTCAACGCTCGAAATTTTGTTTTGACAGGGAAACTGATTTCTGGAGACAGAGGACAATATTCTTTGTTTTCAATTTGATATTTTATGACATATTTAAATTTTTTCAGTGATGGAAAAAAATACATTGTTTACCAATGCAGCAGTTCAGAACTAGTTCATTGTAAGATAGTAACATAACAAAATGTACTTAAATGATCAAAAGTAGTTGGTATCTTTTTTAAACCAGTCACTCTTTGGTGGAACTGTTGTCAACTTTTTGAATGAAACACGACATGTGGCCCCAAGTATTTTTTTGTAGAAAGTCTGAAGCGAAAAAGACTAGGATCTTGCGTCACACTTTTAAAGTCAATCACGTGTTTTTGACGTTAAATCTTAATCTGTACCATAATAAGTGTATACCTGTGTAGGTGACACATGAAACTGGGTCATTATTACTGGTTATTTCTTCTCATTAAGCTTTGAAAAGGTCAGCTGTCACACAGCTGAGCCGGTAAAAACATCGACAGAGCCATCGTCACTCTATCCAGCGTGCTATTCATTAAGAGCCATTCAGGACGGTGCATAAATGAACCCAAATCAGACAGAACATCTCACACCTGTCGCTGCAGGTGAGTTAAAATCACTCAAGATAATGAGCAAAAGCACATAAGCCTTAACTATTTTAGCCAGCATCTGAGTATGCTGTTATTATGTCTGGTCGTGATGAGCATACACAGTGTTGGTCTTCATAACCGACTGTTTAAAAGTTAACTTTGGCCAGGTGCTCATGAATATTTAGCAGCTCACCGCTGACTATGTATTGTGATGGCTGTAGCCATCTGTTTGCGCTCGTCAATCAAATCGAAAAGATTTCCAAACCCTTCCCTCATGAATATTTTGAATCTCAAAGTCAGAGCCAGTAAAATCTCAACTTTTCGCCTGAATTGTCAAAACCTGCTTTTCACTGATTATTCAAATGTCTAAGCTAGTCTCTCTCTGTGTGTCCGCTTTGTCTTGTGCTACTTGCGGTTGTCAGGCTTTATTTTCCTGCTCTGTTTATCTCCTCCGCTGCAGCACATCAGCAGTAGGAGACACAAGGATAGAGCAGCAGGTAAACCAGCCAAGCCTAAGTTCAGCCCCTACACTCCCACCCTGCAGCACCAGGGTTTCCAAGCAGTGAGTACTCCTGCTGTTGCTTCACTCATTGCCTGTCATTCCTCATCATAGTGTTCATGTCTGCCAGAAAGCCTAACCCTCTACACCCAATGACACACGTTGTCAGTGATGTGGGTTGAAGAAGCTTATGGGTGAAATATTTCATTTGTATGTATTTATTTGTATTGGTGCATTTGAAAGTAGGGTTCTGGTGTTGGCTCCCTTTTCAGCTAAAACAGTGTTGTGTAAACGGGAAACTTCCAGACTTCCAGAAGAAAAGGCCACTGACGCTGGAATGAAAGGGAAGATTTTAGAAAAGGGGGCAAATTCATGATCAAATTGTTTGGCAGTAACTGGTCCTGTAGCAACTCAGCCTTTGTCTCCTTTTCCTTCTCTGGTTTGCTCAACAAAATAACCAGTTTGTCTGATTTTCCTCCTCAGATTCACCTGGCTCTACGGAAGAACCAAGACCTAACCAAACCTCTGGCCTCAGGTCTCATACGCCGTCAACTCTCTGTTGCTGCTGCCTCCATGGCGTCACTGCCCTCCTTTCCTCTCCGCCCTGCCTCAAACTCGAGCCCCGCCCTGTTTCAGAGTCAGCCGCTCCCCCAGGCGCTGCTGCATCCAGCCCCCGGACCCATCTGTTCATCACACACACAGGTTCTGTTTTCCCCGTACTGACCCTGTCGACATCTCAATCGGCTCTGACCGACCGCTAAAAACAGACCTGACAGCTTAACAAGATGTGATATAAGGCAGCGCTTACTGTACTCTGCATGACGACAGATGCTGTGGGTGTCATGCACCGGGACTGAAGATTAACCATGAGGCAGGTTGGGATGGAGGAAGGAGTTTTCTGATGTGAATGTGTATGTGTGAATGTATGTATATGTGTATAATGCATGTGCAGATTGAGCATCACAGAAGTAAAACGTTTTACGTCTTTGCTGCAGCACCGCGTCTTTCCTGTGACGGCTTCACAGATGCTGATCATCTGTACGACAATCAAGAAAGCCCCTCTTAAAAGTGGGCTCTTTCGCTCGGTATCGACAAAAGGAAGATGCGTCATGGTGAACTTCCATGATGCCTGTAACTGTGTGTGTTCGTGTGTGCAGACATGCATATAAGTATGAATCAGAGCATGCTTGACTGAAGATGTTTGTTATTTTCCAATAAACATTAGCTGTGGATTGATTCTTCTCTGAGTATGAATGCATCTTCTCCGGGGCTTTGGTGAAATGATTCTCAACACCGATTTAAAGCTCCCAAACGTACATTTCGTTCAACAAGTGCAATATTCTTTCAGCGTAAAATGGTGTTTATCAGATAAGTGAATAAATAGTATGAATGTGTTTGCTTAAAACAATGATCTATGTCTGTGTTTTCGACTCTTTGTGTAAGCGCTCAGCCAGACGCCGCTATAAGTGCAGACGTGCTGAGACGCACTCAGGCATCCCCTTCTTCCAGATCCATTCATCTCTGCTTTCAGACACTGACCTAAGCCCTTTTCATCCCCCTTTGCTACTTAGCAGAACGGAAAAACAGTATTTTAAATATTTCCATAAAACACAAAATGAAAAAGACAAATCCTAACCTTTATTTAGCTTCGGGAGACTTTTAAGACTTTTTTAAAATTTGTTTTTATTATATAAGAGTACAGATAAACCTTTCCCTGCATTCGCTCCAGCTTCATTTTCTGAGATAAATCAAAGCAGGAATGTTCCTTCCAACTTTCTTCTCTGTCATGCTGATGAGGGTTACTACACTGTGGCCTCCAGCAATGTGTAGCTCATTTTGGTAAGCTTATGTTTCAAAAGGAGTTATTTTTTATACTAAAGGTATGGAGAGGGTGTATACTGCTTTGGTAAAGGCGCAGATCTGAGAGTCTATAGTAACCACAGATTTACAGTTCACTGAAGACACGCCTCAAGCAGACCTTTGTACATCTCAGGGTCCTTTTTTTTATCATTTCTTGTGGAAAAAAAAGAAGTCTCCAAGATTGCAATCTTGTGGAGTTTCTTCCTGCTGCCTGTTTAGCAACAATGATTGATTACTGCCTTTATCGGGAGAAGTTTGTTCTCTCTGACACAAGCCTGATGAAGATCTACCAGATTGAAATGTTTGCTTTTGTTATAAGAGAGATTAAAAATTATTTCTGGCAGCTTAACAGTGTGCAGACCTCTCTCCTTTTTGCAGTCTGTTCTAGTTTTTTGTCTTGAACCTGTATTATTGTTGGATGTGCGCACACTAGTCTGCTCTTTTGAAGTTTTATCTTATTTCTTGACTAAATTTTGGGCAGCACGGTGGCGTTGTGGGTAGCCGTCCTGGGTTTAAATCCACCTGAGGTCCTGGGACTTTTCTGTGTGGAGTTTGCATGTTCTCCCCATGTCTGTGTGGGTTCCCTCCGGGTTCTTCGACTTCCTCCCACCACCAAAAACATGCAATATAGGTGAATTGGTGGCTCTAAATTGCCCATAGGCATGAATGTGAGTGAGAATGGTTGTTTGTCTTTCTGTGTTGGCCCTGTGATGAACTGGCCTCTTGTCCAATGTGTACCCTGCCTTCCACCCAAAGTCAGCTGGGATAGGCTCCATCCCAGCTGATCTAATTGAATGATGGTTGTTTTAACATTTCTCAACAGGTCAGGGGCTGTGTGGTTGCTTTTTTTTTTTTAACTTTCTATGACCTCTCAGGCTATCTTCTTCTTTTGGTCTGTCATCAGATAATTGACACCAAACTGGATGAATAAGATATTTTTTGCTTCCGCCTCCCGAAGCCTCGCCAAAGTAAATAATTCCACCGACCTATTCAGAGAATTATCATCATTCACTGCCTCCTGATTCTCTCTGTTATCACAGCGTCATCGTTATTCTTATTAATTGTCTGGGATGATGATTGTGAACATCTGTGAGTGGGATGCTCAGTTCTGCACAGGCTGTCAGAATCCAGACCTCCTCTGGCCCTTTAACTCCCTGGCTCATTCCCTCGCCAGCCGCCACTGCCTTTTCTTCTTCACTTTTTGTCATCTTTCTTTCGTTATCTCACAATATGTCCTCGGCTACTCTCTACGCCGCCTCTTTGTTTCTCACTGCTCTATTGAATTCATGGCAGGCATGCGCACATGCACACATAAACATATGTCCGCAAAACAAAAGCCTTATTTGGCATCTGGGGAATTTTTCATTCTCTGCTACCTGGAGAGAGTACAAAGGTACAAAGCTGGGTTGTGCATGCCATGTGAGCGCTTGCTGTTCATTTAGAAAAAGACTATAATAGGCTCTTGGCATGAGGATGCTGCATTTTGACTCCTGCACATTCCACTTCATGTTCAAATCATAAAACGAAGGTGGTCGGTGCAATGAGACTCCAACCAATAGAAATGAGGGAAGGAAAAATGTTTTCTTTACAATGTCCTTTATAAAGTCTGCATTTGGAGTGTGTTGTGTTGCATAAATACAATTTGTTAAATCAAATCAAATAAATACAAGGGAATATGGTGAAGCTATCATATAATCTACTGAATATCATTACCTCTGTGGCAGGTTAAAAAAAAAGGAATTGATTACAAGAGTAGCTCAACATTTTGAGACAAAAGAAAAGTTAAATGATAACTCTCCCATACTTGACAGAGATATTGATTTTCTCATTTGTGTATTTCCCAATAGGTTAAACTACTCCTTTAACATTTTATTATGGGCCCAGCCAGAACAGTCTCTTATTAATATCACATTTATTTAGAGGGATCTTATATATCAAAAAAATATCAACAATAAAATAAGCCACTTAGTTCGTATTTTCCCATAATAAATGATCCCTCCAGAGGCCTCACAGTGTACATCTACAACAAGTGCTGTACATGGGTTTGGACGACACCACAAGACCTGTAAGAGTTGCCATTTGGACCTGTTTTCCTCTGGTTCTAGCAGGTAGACCAAACAGCAGCTGTCGCACAAACACCGTCTGTCTGGGTCAACATGCCTCCACAGATGTCAGGGAGTAAAAGTTCAGAGGCAACTTTCAATTCCTGTTCTCTCCTAAGGAGCAATTGCTGCCCTTTCAGCTCCAGACAGGTTTTGTTTAGTCTCTGTGAGCCTTTCCGGTCCTGTGGAGGCAGTGCAGCAGTATGGCATGGAGCAACAGATCAGTAAATGGAGGGTATGCTGGTTGGGAAATAAATGGCACAGCGGGGTGCTCAAGAGGCAGCTGTAAGGCGTAATGACTGAGCTGCTCCTCACAGAGAGTTAATTGTGTTTATGGGGCTCACTGCTGCTAATGTCTGGTTTCAAAGGGAAGAAAAAATTAAAGCATGCTCCTCTAGTCTGATTTGTTGACAATGCAGCCAGACATTCGTCATCCTCACACATTCTGAAATACATTGTCAGGTGTTCCACTTACCACTGCACCAGATATTCCCTCTAAATATATGTCAGCCTCTTTATTAGATTATTAATTGTGTCATAGGAAGGGGTTTGAGATTTCAGGTATTGTTGTAGTTCCTGAGGTTTAATAGAAACATATAAGCACCTATTCTTTCAGTTTGGAAAAAAATTCTCATTGCACATCAAATATACTGCAATTAAAAACATGTTTCAATTAAGGTTTACTGGACATTGGGAACAATATACTCACCATACTGGTTAAAATGGTATTTTTTTCAATTAATTAACACGTAGCTGGTTAACTGTGTGGTTTGTTGGTTGTGTAATGATGCTTAGTCTTCTAGACTATCTTTACATCAAAGATCATAATGGATATAAATCATCGACATTACTGTGAGACAATTTTCATAAATGTATCATTTAATATCCTCCTTCTTGTAATGTCAACCTAAAGAAACATGATAAAGATGTAAGTGGCTGCATAATATTCTGTCCTACAGTTACCCATTAATTAAACTTATTTCCTGACCTGTTTTTCCTCATAAAAGGGAGCATTTGGGGTTGGTTACACAATCTGTGTTAGAATTTCATTACCATAAATTGTGAGTATGGCACCACACACACATTTTCCATATTAAAATGTAGGACTGTGTATTCTTGGCCCATGCTGAGAAGAGATCACAGATTAATGCTAATACTTTTCATCTGGTGGAGAAGCAGATGATCTTTTGGCCAGTCAGCCTGTTTATTTATTCTGCCCTTTTCTTGTACCTGTCATAATAAGTTTTCTTTCTCTAAATCTGGCATGTGGATTGTCAAGGCATGAAATGATGGTGCGATGGATATGTTTCAAGCAAGCTGAGCCAACACCTGTTGAGTCCCTCTGGCTGTCTATCTGTTTCTCTCACTCTCTTTTAAAACAGACAGACTCACAAAAACACACCACTCACTATTTCCCCGTTGTGAGGCCACAGCTGTAACATTTACTTGCTTTACGCAAGAAAAATACACCTTTTAGGTCAAAGAAAAAATAACTTATTAAAACAGTGAGTCACTTCAGATCTGTATGGCTCACTTAGTGAGTACTCATACCAACAGCACTTACTCAGACCCCTAGAGTTTAGGGTGGATTTACTGTAATAAAATGTTATTAATTTTGTTTGTAATAAAGCTACATCCTTGCAAGATGGAAATAATAACTGAGAACATACACAGAGCCAAATATTTATGAGGAAAGTCAGCTAAATCAAGAACTGTCTGTACACTTTCCTTTAGGGTTCTCAACCCAAAAGTACCGGCCTGTTTCACAGCTGAGATACTGAAGTCATATGTTTTCACTGGGTGACACTGACAACACCCAAGCTTTAACAAACGCCTTCTGTAGCCTCAATATGCCATTCAGTTGGCTGTCATGGACACTTTCTTGGATCCTCACTGACAGAGGGTCCAAATGGATATTACATTAGCTGCGATGCCATGCAGGAAAAGAGCAAGTTTCTTCCCTGCAACGTGCCAAATAAGTCATGCCTGTTTGACTCTCAGTTGGGGAAGCAAATTAGATTACGACTAAGTAGCTATTCAGTGTAACCCAATATTCACGGAATATTTATTGAACAAAGACTCAGAAGGGTCGGAATGGGTACTTAATGATATGGGAGCAGGTATGCTTTAAGAAAGTTTTTTTCTTTCTCAGCTACTGAGTAATTTGTTTTTGAAAGAACCATAAAATTTTCTGAAAACCTCAAAGAATAAAAGATAACACAATTATCAGCTCTATCTGCATGCAACAGAGCACTTTACAGCTCACCACTGAAGCTCCTCTCCTCAGCAGTCAGTAAGTACTCAATTAATCATTCTGGAGGGCCTGAATGAGCCTGACTCCTGCTGGGTATAATTTCATTTCTAATTTTAAAGGCATTTACAATAACTTCCTTCCCCAGTGATGCTTTGTTTGTTTCTTACAGACAAACCAACAGTCATGATAATGCTGACCGAAATGCTAAGAATTATATTATATGTGCTATGTGGTTATCCACAGTTTAATTTCAATTGATAAGAATACACAGATGAATGAAGAACCATTTATATCACCTGCTTCAAAGAATATACTTCATTTTCTCCTGTACATTAGCGCCATCTAGTGAGTAGTTGATTCATTTGAAGGAAGTGACGTCAATTTAAATTCCTACCAATCCACAGTCGACTCTCAAAATTCGAATGACAATTCACGGATAATCGGTGAAGCTGGCCGCATGAAAATGAGTTGTTTTGCCCCCTAATTGAAGTTACAAACGAATTTTGTTGAAGCGATTCTTTACATACTAAATATATTGGAGATAAGCACATGCTGGTAAGTTTATTTTTTACTTTGACTATAAAACTCGGTGCCAGACTGCTGGCTTGTTGGAATGACTGATGTTAATATAAAATAGCTTGCTAACCTAGCATCACGTTAGCATACACATTTGTGTTACCATTCTGCTACGTTGTTTGTAAATTGGATAACTTACTAAACATTAGTTCTAAGCAATGGCGAAAGAACGGGCCCACAAGAAGTCTTTCCAGCAGAGTCTGGAGGACATCAAGGAGAAGATGAAGGAGAAGAGAAACAAACGGCTGGCCACTGCTTCAGCTCCAAGCAGAGGACGGTCACGGATGATGAGTAAAAGCAGTGGTGAGGACATGAGACGCTGCGACAATTAGATGTTGACTTTATCATAAGCTTTTGTCAGTAAATAACATCTCAATCATGCTTTCCCCCAGTGGTTAACTCCACCCACACCATCCTGACGGGTGTCCAGTTGAACAACAAGACGCTGGCCTTAGCGCTGCAAGCTGAAAAGGAAAAGGTGCGGCAGGCTAATGCTGTGATCCTGCAGCTGAAACGGGAGCAACAGGCCCTGTTCCTTCACCTGCTTCTGCTCAAGAGGAAGCTGAAAGAGCAGGAAACTCTGGCAGCTAATGCTGTAGAGGTAAACCTAAGAGACCTGTGGTTATCTGCTTTAATTGTTGCCTAACTAACCCTAGTTCACATGTAAATGGTTTTAAGGTACTGTGTGCTATAGTTAAGAAAGATTTCCTTGTGTGTTGCTGTAGATTAAACCTCAAAACAACCTTGTTGAACCCCAGTGCCCAGTGTATTCACCAAGGTAACGTTTTCAGTCAAGATTTTGTGACATATCACTATATGATAGGCTTTATCTGGAGTTCAATAACAGGATCTTTATCTCTATGTTTACAGCAGGAATCCAACCAGCCAGAACCATGAAGAGGCTGTTATGTGCAAAGCCTCACCAATTCTTGCAGGTATATTCACACACAAAAACTCACGCGCACACGCCTACTGTAATATTATAGGTCTGTATTCAGGATTAGCCATTATTGTCAAATTTTCTTGCAGTTTTGTTATTTTAAGTAACAGATAAACATTATATCAAGAACGGTTTTCTTGGATGGATGTACATATATTAAAATGATGGCTCATGATCTCATTTAATGAACTAATTCCTAAAAAAAAAAAAAACTTTGTTCTATATTACAATCATTTCTCACTGCTTGAATGAACTTTTTCATATATCCTAAAATCTGTTGTAATGATATTGTTGATTTTCGCTTCTTCACAGACCCCCAGTCCGCTGAAATGAAGGCACAAGCTGAATGTGACAAGCAGGTTACCTTGCCATCTACAGTGGGTGTGAGGCGTCGCCATGCAGGTAGAAGCAGGAGGAGGTCTGATCGTGTGGCAGAAAAGAGGTCATGGAGTGAGGAGGACCCCATTGCGGGCTTGGGTGCTTTAATAGCAAGTCCTGTTAGCAGTGACTGTAGAAATCTGGATCAGCCACAGCAAGAAGCAGAACCAGATTGTGCAAATTACATTGATGTAGAAGAGTTTCAACATTCTACTCCTGAACCTGTCCTTCCCCCAAAAAATAACCAGCAGCGGGCCAGCAGGAAACAAACCCAGCAGCAGCACCGTACCAAACGAGAACCGGCTGCACGGAAACAAGAGAGGGGTCGCAAACAAGAGCGTGCCCCGTTAAAGAAACCTTGGGAGAATTCCAAACCCAGAGCCCGCTCCAAGAGTCGGGACCGGTCAGCAACTCGGGTCAAAACAGCACCGCCCTCACAGGGGAACAAGCTCAACACCTCACTGGGATTTAATGACACATTTGACTTTGACTGTGAAGAGACGGTTCATGTCACACCGTTTAGGGCCAAGACAGAGGATGATCAGCCAGCCCCGCCCATCAGCGAAGAGACTCCACAGAGAGTCCGAGCACGGAATGAAGCTTCGCCTGTAGTTTCCAAACAAAATGAATCCAGCTCATCATCATCACCGTCTTCTGACTCAGAGGACAGCCCTTATGTTCCTAAAACCAGACGGAGACAGACTTTGACCAAAGTAATCACCACTCGTAGAGGTCGGTCTTCTAAAGTGGTCAGACAAAAGGAAAACATCCCTCCGAAGCAGGAGATCTCTGGTGAGTTTAGATTCTGCATTCTTATCTTCAACTTCATGCTTACCTTATGGTTATTATCCATATTAGAGTTGAAATGGTTGTATTTAATTTCTTTCATTGTTTTTTTTCGTTGTGTAGTCTTTAAAGAGGAGTCATGTCCTAAGGCTGTAGAGCCTGAAAAGGAAGAAGGTTCTCTCCATCAGTTACCTGACTCTAGCTTATCTAACAGCCCTGACCCAGCGAAGTTGGGACAGGAAAACCACCAAGGTGTGTAAATGTCAAAGAATATGACAATTTCTGTCTCCTGTCATATTGTTTGTAGTGTTCAGGTCCTAATGCCACAGGGAAGACTGAACTACAATGATGCTGATATATATTCTTAGTGTATCATCATCATGTAATAAGCAGCTTCACAAAAAAACAACACATTTCCCTTTTAACAACTCAGTCATTGCTTTTATATAGTTTGTTCATAATGTCATTAACTGGATTTCTCAAAGCTACATGAAAACCTTTCTCATTAACCATTATAACAAGTATACGACATAAGAGGGGACTAAGGGGAGTGTTTGCCTTCAGTTGATGTGATACTTTATAGACATTAATCTGTTTGGAAGACACGTAAGAGAAGAAGGTGTTAGTCTGACGTATTCCTTTTGAATGAATGAATTTTGCTCTCCAACTAATTCCAGTTGTTTGCAAGACCTAGGCATAATCTTCACTGAGGCACCTCTTCAAACACGTTATCTTTAGCACAACCCAAAAAGCTGGCCTAGTGTTCTCTGGTGATATTTTCTGCAACCTAGAACAAAGGCATTTGCTTTAATTGTTTAGAGTATCATTGGGTGGTTTTTAGGCTTAAGTATTCGTCTTTACTGATTACAATTTGTGAATTTAAGATGGCTGCTTATGTTTTTTGTCCAGGTTTTCTAGAGTCTCAACAAGGGGACATTGAGCAGGATTGTTTACCCCTTGTCAGTCCTCTGGTTGAAGCTGAGATGATGAGAATAGACAGTGTCCTTTCAAATTTTGGAGATTCCTCCATAGAAGCGCCTCCTCTGGTACCCCACCAAACGCCCCAGAGGGCCATGACATGCAAGAAACGTGAGTTTATTTGTCACCTGCTCAATAAAGTTCTTACACTTAGACTGCTGAAAGACAAAAGCTTCTTCTCAACATTTATGAGCAGCAGAGGCGCACAACCAGATCACTTATTCTTCTTTTGCCACTTTTCTACATTGCACTCTGTGTTAGAGGTTCTCACTGGTGTGCGTACACAACTTTTCCTTTTTTCTTGCTTTTGGATCACATCTTCCTTCACCTTTCTGCAGGTGGGCTTGGTGTAAGGACAGCAGGGCGGGGCTTGAGTCTGTGTGATGTGACCAATCTGTCCCCTGCAGCCTATCGCAACTTCTCCCGTGGCGGCTCACGCCCCTCCGATGCCCTGTGCTCCACCCGTGTTCCTGCTCGCAAGCGGCGCTGCACCATGGTGGTGGACTACAAGGAACCCACGCTGAATGCGTAAGCTCACCTACTATCACTGTTCTTACATTCTGTTATTTATATTATGTTCGATGTTTATTTTTGCACTGTATGAACGCTCAACACTCTCATTCTCAATTTGACAGGAAACTTCGGCGTGGAGACAAGTTCACAGATTTGCAGTTCCTCTGCTCTCCTATTTTCAAACAGAAGTCTGGCAGGAAGTCTATGGAGAAATCAAGGCGTTCTATGAGCAACCAACAGCCATTTAAGAAATACAATGAATCATTTGTTGGATGTCGCTGAAAGCAGCTACCTTGTTTGTCCTCTCTGAGACCTGTCTGTTGTTTGGCTTTGTCCATTTTAATGTGGGTTTTGACAAATGATCATTTTGTATTTCACTCTATTCAATGACCTGTGATCACTTTTAAATGTTATTTGCTCACTGTGTATTTTGCAGAAATGTGGTCTTTCTCCATTTCTCATTATCTCTACGTAAATATTATTGGCTGTTTTTTGTAGCATTTATCAATTCTATGTCATCATCTTTCTAAAATTCTGTATGCTTTTATTGAGATCCAGACTGTGAGACCATATTATTGTCATCTAATAAATTCCAAATTGTATCTTTTTCCTTAATTATATCTGCTACTATATAATGTGACAAACATTCCTTAATTTGCTCTGTTGCTTCATAGTCACTTATATTGTGGAATGACAATGAAATACAAATGATGAGCTTCATTGGAGGGGACTTTGTTTATCCTGATAGGGTAATTAATCACTGTTTCAGGGTATTTGTCATGTCTTAAAAAGAACCTTGACCAATGGAAATAAACTTACAGTAATGTAACATGATTATAATGATTGGACCTGAAAAGGCTCCTTAGAAGGCACATTAAAAGCTGTGATGTAAAAACCTTAAATACCCTAGAAATGAAAAACTTCAGATGCTAAATTAGCCTCACTTCTGTTTTTATTTCAGTCTAGAAAATAGGCTAATACTATCATTAAAATCAATTGTACAAAGAGCATGAAATACCTTCCAGGCATATTACAAAATGTATTTCTTCCTAATGTTTGAAAAGTACAAATACCTTTTTACAAAACAGCAAAACTACATAGTATATTGCACATTTTCATTTATCTCCAAAGTATAAAGTTATCAATCTCCATCTGCAGGACAACAAATAAGAAAGAATAAATTAAGACCTTGTCTTTAGCATAATTCTTTTAAATTACAGCACATAAATAAGAATAAACTCTAGATAATTCAATTAGTCCTTAGTCAACAGCGGGAATTTAAAACAGAAGAAGATGCTCTTATTCATGTTGACTAATACTTGGAAAAATAAAAGTGCATTTCAATAGTCAAACTGCCCTATGCGGCTTAGTGGAAAAAAGGTTATTTTTTAGTTCTGAAACAAAATATATGTTATATACACATTTAAAATATACAGTGGGTATAAGTGCTTTAAAATATCGCAATAAGTATGTATTCCACTTTTGGCAGGATGAACTCATCACACTTTGACCTCAATAATGCTGTGCACGCTCACAGGAACAGTTAAGAAGACAGAAAAGAATCCAAACTCTCAGTCATGTTCCTCACAGTACCACTTGTGTATCGAATTATAATACAACATAGGATGCGGTCACTGCTCATGACAACTCTACCTGAGTCAACTGAGAGGATGAGGCAGACATCCAAAATGCAGGGAGATGAGAGCGTGAGAGGAAAGGAGAGAAGAGATGGAGACAAAGTAAGGTGTATGGTGAATCTCCTATCAGCTGTCATTCTGTGTGGCCTATCAGCCTTGAACACAAAATAATGGAAGCTTTCCATCCTGTTTAATCTGTATTCCTACGACACCTTCCGCTGTGTTGTTTTTCCATGGGACTCTGGGATATGTGAAGCATGAAGACAATGCTTCTTTTGCTCAATGTCAGCAACAGTCTTGCAGGCCTTCAATGAGGCCTTCCCTTGTGGCCTACTTTTGAGCGTAAATATCAGTCTAAGCTACTGATTCAAGATCTGAGCCACCATGCAACAAAAGAGTGCGTGCAACAAAACAGTGCTCATCTGACACCCGTTCACATCTTATACATCAAGATATGTTTCTGAAACCTGTCCCCTCCAGAATCAGTAGTCATAATCTCAGCATCTCATGCATGTAGCTGTCTTTTGCACTATACATCACCAGACCTCAACCATTTATTCTGAGGACATCCTTTGTTAAGGTGAGGAGAAATGTCTTTCTCTTTGCTACTTCTCGATGAGGCCTGCTTCTTTGATCTTAGTGTAGAAGAATTTCTCCAGTAAGTTGGCACACTTGTAGTACTCGCTTTCAGGAGGGTTGTATTCACGACAGTTGGTGAAGATGCGCTGCATGTCAGCCATGAACAACTTGCGTGTCGTGTAGTACCTGCTCTTCAGACGCTCACTCATTGTCTTAAGGTCTGTGAGGGGGAAAAAAAAAAGCTAATAAGATACTGAACACTGCTTTAAGACTTTTGAGCTTTTCTGTAATTGCACCAAGGACATGCATTCTTTATTTGATACCACTTAGGTAGCGACTAAAAATAAACACACTGGAATGCACTGACTGATGTTTGGAGACAAGTACTTATTTCTAAAGATTTGCAAAGCATAGCACAGCATTGAAATGCATCAGTATATGACACATCCCCAATTCCTTTGGTGAGCCCACAGTAGTTAATGTGTTGCATGTATGCCATGGAGAAGATTCGCAGAAAAATCAAAATATTAAAAGACATAACTACACATCATTGTTAATTGACGTGTTAAGTTTAGTGAAGCTAAAATGTATAGTTTGTTAGATATGCTCCAGACAAGATGACCACCCATAAGACTCATCTTGAAAATCACATTTCAATGGAAACAACAAAAAATGAAATTTGTAGAAAACACTAAATGCCAAGAAGTAAAACTACTGATCGTGGTTAATATAAGTGTAAAGTTTGGTGGAGCTAGTATCTATAGTTTGAGAGATATGGTCCGGTCAAAAAAAGGAAAAGATTATGGATATGCTATTAGGACTATATACTATGTCGCTCTGTCATTTGTACGTTGAGGGGGATAAAAAATCAAAATACAAATTTTGAAAGGAGTGGAAAATTTGGAGCATGGTACACACATAATGTAGAGAGACTTAAATCCTCTGCTCCCTCATCAGATAACTGGTGTCCTGTTAAATGCATACATACCCATGGGGAAGCGAATGACTTGGTAATATCCAGGAGCCTCTGTCTTCTTCACTGGCTCCATGAAAGGCCAGGCATTCGGGTGACTCTAAGACATTAAGATCTGTCTGGTAAGAATTAAGTGTGTGCATGTGTTCAGGTAGTCTGTATCTATGTGTGGGGCCGACCCTCACCTTCACATGTTGGAGGATGGTCTTCAGAGTGCTGTACAGCTGATCTGGGTCCTTCAGTTCCTTCCTAAAGCACAGTGAGTAAAACACAGCCTCAGCTTTGTGAAGTAGACAATGACAGTGAGTCTGAGTTAAGATGTTTAAGTGTTTGGGATGCTATTAGCTCTTTTGACATAATGTAATATCAAGACATTAGTATTTTTCCCATCCTGTTAATGCCAATCATGGTCATATTTTGACCTTCATTACATGACGACACAGACAATGTCAGACTCTCAGTTTCCTGTTGGGTTTGTATCATTGCTGATCTGCACTTAACTTATAAATCCTGCTTTTTCTCATCATGGGTAAAACATCAGGCAAGCCACTGGGTGAAGCAACAGAAAGGTACTCTGCTAAGTTAAAATCTTTGCCATTAGGGTCACACTTACCCTTTGCCCATAGGCTTCCAGCCAGTTTCACCTGTTGATATAATATCAGAAATAATAATAGTCATCCATGAATATTAGATTTATTACAAAAAAGATATACCGCACACTGTTAAGCAAACAGTCAATAAGTAACGTACGTATGCCAGGAATGCTCTCAATGGGAATCTGCCGAACTCCTTCCTTAAAACAGGATAGCCCAGGATAGACTTTTCTGATCTGAGCCTGCTTTCTCTCTATCAGCTTCTTTATGATCTGTGGATGTTATAGAATATAGTGAGCACAAGGATAAAAACACAAAATGAAACATTTAAACTCAATTTAAATGCAAAAAAACCCAACAAACCCACACCTCCTTCTGCTTCTTGATAATAACAGAGAACTCTGTGTAGGGAATGCTGGGATTGAGCTCACAGCCCATAAGTGTGGCTCCCTCGTAGTCCTTAATGTACCCCACATATTTGGCTTTGGGAACTTTGATGTCCTTTGAAAAACCCTAAAAAAAAGGAGGAGATTTCTGTTTTTAATGCCACTGTATGTAGAGGACCATACAATCACAACAAAAATGAGGCCAATTAAAAAACAAAACCATCTCATTTTCTTATTCGTTTCCATTATGAGACTTTGTAAGTAAGTAACAAGATGAGGACAGATGCCCTACTTGTTTTGAAGAAATTTGTAGAAATGGAAAAATTGAAGTTCAATACAATTCTTAAAACAAGTAGATTTACACTGCAATCAAGTGAAATCACTTCAACTCGAATGACAGATTTTCTTTTTTTTTAAAGGTCATGAAAAGGTTTTTTATACAAATACATGTGACAAAAGTAACCATAAAGGATGTACCATGTACTTTGATGACATAACACTTTACCTGTTTCTTGAAGTAGCCAATGGCGTACTCGTCAGCATAAGTGAGAAAGTTGAGGATTTCATGCTTTATGTGATATTCCTTCAGGTGGTTCATTAAATGGGTCCCATAACCCTACAATGACAGAGCCAAAAAAAAGGCAAAAGTCAAAACTGATCAATCAAATAGCACAAACTGAGCTGAGGAACAGAACCGCTCTCACCTTGACCTGTTCGTTGGAGGTGACAGCACAAAAGACGATCTCTGTAAAACCTTGTGACGGAAACATCCTAAAACAGATCCCTCCGATCACGCGGCCATCTTTGATCAATGACAGTGTCTTGTGCTTCCTGTCAAAAAGAAGGGACTAATTTTAGTCAGGACATGCCTCATTTACATTTCTGCATGTGACGATAAAGTATGGTTGACACTCACGGATCAAAAACTAGCCGTGTGATGTATTCCTTGGGCATGCGGGGTAGCTGGTGAGAGAACACGTTCTGGAGGCCCACGAGCCACATTAAGATCCTCTTATTGGGCTTCTGGTTTAGGGAGTTACCGATAACATGGAATTCAATCACACCTCTGCGCTCTTCAAGACGAGCAGCTTCGTCACGTGCAGAGTGAGCAGACAGCAGACTGGTCTGCACAGGAAGGAAGGTACAAGATAATGATGATCACCCTTGTTCCTCATCACTGTCCCTATCAGACAAAATAGCTTTACAGAGGTCACTATCACTATTACTGAAATGAGCTTGGCCTTAAAAGTAGATCATTAACATTACAAAGCATGATTTTCACAAACTTACTTTTGGTAATGGTTGTAGAAGTATTTCATTTGACCATTTTTTAAGCTACAAATCTGTTTGACATCACTAAATGCAATGTTTTCTGTAAACCAACGGGACAAAGCATAAGTTGTTTCTATCATATGTAGAGTTATTTCACATCATTAAAAAGGGAATCAAAAAAAAAAAGAAGTAAGAATAATTGGTTACCTCTGGAATGGCAGCATTGTCTGTGATGGTTGACATGACCTCATTGATGAGGTCTATGGGGATGTCACCCACCACCCTTGGTTTCTTGTTTTCCTCATGGGAGAGAGGCTCTGATGGTTTGCGCTTTTCTCCAGCTAAGATGCACGGACACAAAGGAAGGCACTCATACTCATTATATATCCCTTTTACACCTTCTCATCAGCAGAGCAGTGTATCTAAATCCAATCACGGAGTTACCCAGTGTTGATGGTCAGCTTGCCATGGGTCTAATCTCCAGTTGTTGCCTATGCATGAAGGCAGAACTGATTTTCTTTCAGTATTAACATACCGAAACTGAATACTAAAACATAACTGACAGCGGTTCTGATTTGTCTCTCACTTCTGTTTCTTGAAAAAGAACCAAGATGAAAAGTCAAATCTGAGGAAATGGTTGTTTTTTTTTTGTTGCACTTTGTTGACATCATTTCAACAAAATATTCATATGCGGCAACTGATTGACTTCAAGTAGTCAAATAAAGGAGGCAAATATTTGCAAATTACTTAGGGTCAGGTTCAAGTGCCACAATAACACATAAACGGTATAAACGTTAAACACATGGCTTACTTCATCCTGGTGCTCACTGTGTCTGACACTGACACTCTCAGATGTCAGGTGTACTAACACGAAATCATTGAAATGGTATGAGCAATTGCAGGTTTTACTTGAAATACCTGGGTTTGGTTCCAGTACAGAAGCTGTTTTCCTGGCAGGACTGACACTCCTGCAAGTGGATGGGTCCACAGACACGGGACTGGTGCTGTAGTATGGCGGCCTGGCCACAGGGGGCGCACTGATAACTACAAAGTGACGGAGAGGACGTAAAATGTGTTTAAATATCAGGGTCAACTGGAAGGGTGTGTCTGGGTGTGTGTGTTTTTTCTTTTATACCTGTGAGGGTGTGTGTTACCTGTGTGTATAGGAATTTGTCCTCCTGACGCTCCTGCCAAGAACTCTTGACTCCAGATAGGAGAACTGTGGCTATACACCTCCTCCTCCAGCATAGACAAGAACCTGAGTCAAAGAAAACAAAACAACCATAACTTTAGAACTTCGCTCTATCAATTCTTAATCATCAATGATCATCTGTCATAATAAACATTTATCTTATTCCATTCCATTGTTTCTCCTGGTTGAAATTATGTTAGTCTGAACACATATTCAACTGTGTGATGAAATTCCTGTGTAAAATCCGGTTTTTCTTACTTGGGAAAATGTGTGAGGATGAGTGTACGTTTCTCAGGTGGCAGCTTGTCCTTTTCCTGTCTAGCCTGCTCCAGCAGTTGTTTCCTCATAACAGTGAACACTGAACGCAGCAACGTCCGGCCGAAGATCTGAGTGGTCTCATACCGGGGCAGACTGTCGCAGAACTGAGGCACATTACAGTAACAGAGCCATCTATGGGACAAAAATGTCTCTGGTTAAACGCTGTGTCTGTCAACAGGTTGGATGAATTTTAACAGGAAATTCTGGCAGCGCTGCTACCTGGTGTAGTTGGCTTTGTATCCAGCTGCATCATCATTGGGAACCCTCTGGCGTCTCTGAGAGGGCGTCTCCAGCTGCCAGTAGTTGATCTGGTTGAGAAACATCTTGGCCAGTTCCATAATGGTTTGACGTTCCTTAGATGGCAGGTGGCTGAATTTGTACTGGACAAAATTGTTCACCCCCTATTTGGGACAGTGAAAAAAAAATTGTAAAAAAAAAAATGGGATAAACTAAAATGCCAATTTGTGCTGCTTTTGTGCTGCAGTTGATGCACATGTGATTACCTGCTCGATGCTTGGTTTTTCAAATGGAGGACTCTCTTGCGCTTCTAACATTGGTTTACCCATCTGCAGGATGGATTTCCTCAACAGCTGAAAAATATTCAGAGGGTTGTGTTCACTTGTGTCTCTAAAATGCTGTGTTTTTACATTCTGATTGTAAAAGCAGGGGCTTACTTTGAAGAGAGAAAAGTAGACCTGCTTCGTGTCAGCATCCTCCTCTTTGTGCACACATGTGTAGAGATATTCCACATCCAGGACAATACCGAGAAGTCTGTTCATTTCCTCCTCTGACACGTTTTCTAGATGGGTCACATGATCACCTTGAATGGAAAGAATTAACCATAAAATGACTGTAATACAGACAACAGCTTTATCTTCATTATTACTAATGCTCATCGATGGCACCACATATGCAGCACACAGTGCACCGACTAGTATCATTATCAGCTTTAATTCCATTCCTAGACTGCTGACATACCCAGGGTATGAGAGCAGCTCCGGCAGGGCTCCTGCAGATTGACTGCGTTGGACTGCTGGTCGGTTCGTGGGGGTGTAGGTGGGGGGTTCTGACTTTTCCAGCCATTACATTTACAGGCTCCCTCAGCCTAGGACAAAACATACATGAGTACAAACAGGAATAATGAAGAAGTAATTCCACCTTATACCAACGTAACTACCTTTTTGAGTGGCGGTAAACTGACGAAAAACTGGTTATATTACTTTGTAACTTACAGGTGGTCTCCTATCAGTAGTTTACCTGCTTTTTAAGCACATTCATGCTAGAGAAAGCAAACACATGACCTGCATATAACATTTTATTAGTAGTGTGTTATTTTATTATACAGTAAATGGGCCATAGTGGCAAACATACATTTTCAAATGTGACTAAAACGCTCATGTTGATAACAGATAAGTTCTGACTGACTTCAGCTGGTATCAGGTGGGGTGAGGAGGCCTGTCACCACAACCCTTCTATATACAGCCTGTTCACTCCCTATTAATTCCATTGTACCAAATTAAGCTGCAATTCACCTAGTGGGCGCTCATGAAGGAGTCCTGAATGAATGGAAGTGATTGGAGTTAAACGGCTAATGTTATTATTTTCACCTACCACTGGACAAAAAAGCACAACTTTAAGTTTAGTCTGTGGGAATATAGGGTATTGATTATATATCAGAGGTGAAATAAAAAAACATACTGATGTCCTTACGTTTTTTTTAAAAGGTAGGTGATTTTGCCCACAAAACGCTTGTATTGGGTTATGCTCATTTAGGATTTATGACTGATTGTGACAGGACACCCTTCCTCGAAGTCACCCAAAGTCTACTTAAGTTTTTGCAATGAAATAGAATGAACATCTAAAGGAGGAACAGGAGGACCTTCGATTTTATCAGCCATATTTAATAGCAGAGATATTCTACCAACTATTAATGCCGTAAAGTGACTAGGTGTGTGTTATGTCACAACCACTTGCAGAAAGATATTTCACACCAAGTGAAGCCGCAAAACAATTGAATTGTATGTATTGTCTCTACCCATTATCTCGAAAACATAATGAAAATTTGAATTTTTTTCCCCTCATAAACGTTACATTTCGGGCCTCAGTTTCAGAGAGCCTATTCATTTCGGATTCCCTCGTGAGCGCCCCCCACGCCACTCAAAAGTTGTGACAGTGGACTATCTCTACATTACTAAAGTATCTCTGGTGAGTTGCCTCTGTTCTAGTGGAATATCTGCACGTCACCGTCAGCTGAAGCTGCCGCTCTGAGCATGCGCTATGGGACAACAACAAACTCCGCCCCCACCACCCACCCCCAGCAGCTGTCACCCTGTCAAAACAAAGAGCCCGTCACTGTCTGCGGATGATAAACTGCACAAACTCAATTATTTCACTATATGTAAAATCGTGCGTGGACAGACCGCACGGGGACACTGTAACATTTCCTGTTGAAAGCGTCAGAACGCGCACGCACACGTACAGTGGTGCTGCACACAGCCTTCTACTCCCAACTACCAGCGCCAAGCCAATGTTTACGTTGACCAACCCCCCACCTAAACATACATTCAACAAACAGCTTGCAACTGGAAAGCTAATGCTTTACGTCCTGCATTAATAACAATATTTGATTATCACTAATGTTGATATCGCTTTTCAAATATTGATTCGTACATGCAAAATGAAAAAAAAATGAAGTGCGGCAATGGCTTCCTTTGCTGCGCTTGCATTTTGTAAACTACTGCAACCAAGTCCAGGAAATACCATTTAATTAAGAATAAAACCCCAAATCGCTGTCTTTAAAAAGTCAGCTGTTTGCAAATACAACATAGCCTACTTTGCACGATGAATACACTCCGAGTTTTTCCAGCTTCTTTGGCCGAGGTGAGGAGCGGAGTTGCGCCTTCTTCACGGCGATACGTGCGGATCCTCCAACGGCGCCGGAGCCCTCCGTCCCCCCGGCTCCAGGAGCAGCCGGAACCAAGCCCGCAGCCCCTATGGCCGGCGAACCTTGTTGAATCCCAGCGCCGTCGGCCATGATTCAAACCGAACCCCCGACGGGACCCCCGGCCCGTGAAATATTTGCTCTGCCGTCAGCTCTATTCTACAAGCGGAGGATCAGACATGGCGCTCATCCTTATTTTCAATTTCTCACTGTAGGCCGATTTTCCTCCGCTAGGGGACTCAAACGGGATAGGCCAATTCCACTACAATTCAGAGGAGGTCACGAAATGCAACCAAAATTTCAAGGTCAAATAGAATAAATGTGTCTTGCTATACGCAGTCATGTCTGAGCACACGTTGCCTGGTAAATCATGGTAGCTTCGTTAGTTATAAAGTAATTACCAATTCATTGATAACAATAACCAATCATGCGAAAATTATTATAATTATTGTCATTATAACACTAAAAACAAACGATTCCTTAAAACCCATAAATGAATGAAAAATTACATCTAATCAAGGTCAGAGTTGAGCAAAGGAAAATAATATTTTGAACCATAACTTATAACCTTAAGAAAAAGGCATGAAGTCTGTGCAACATACACACACAGCCTGATTACAATAATAAATTGTCAAATTTATTTCAGGATTTATTTGGTCATTACATAACAGTACAGTAAAATGCTTGCATTTAAATGTTTCGGCAAAAATTACGTGTTCACGGCAAAACATACAATTTACATCTTTATTGTGTGTTAATTCATTTATTAATGAATCACCATCGTGCCAGCAGATCATTGTTTAACTGCTCCTACAATATCTTCACAAGGTTACTGAGATGTTAAGGAGGGACACAATGTTGGTTAATCTAATCGTTTTTTTTAAATTATGCCACTCCTCTGGAGCTTTTACCACCAGTGTCTCTGGAAGTTCAGGTCTAACAGGGAGGAGCACTGGACAAGGCATTGTAGTCTGATACCACTAAAAAACGTTAGTGAAATGCAAGAAAGATAATGTTAAAAATAGAGACCAAAATGTTTGGATATTGTTTTTTCTTTTGAGAAAAGGATACAAGTCAGATGATTAAATAAATGCTTTTAGTTAATAACACTACATACATTTATAAAAACCACCAATGATTCTAATTTAACCATTTGTGCGAAAAAAAGGACCAGCAAAAAAAAAAGAGAAAAAAAAAGAAAAATCCAAACTCAGATTGTAGCTGTTTTTTCCTCTAACTATACAGTTATTTCCATGATTATCTAGACAACTCCCAAGCAAGCATCCTGTTACCGATAAATGAACAAAACAAAACAAACCTACACTGCAACACCCTATTTACAGTATATTATTTATATATTTATATTATATATATATATTTATATCACACTGGCTGTAATTATGACAGGATATATTCATGAGCATCATTAGTGCAAGGCATGAGTAAGACAGACAGTGAAAAGAGTTCATGTATATGTGTGTGTGTGTCATTTTATGTAACAATGTATAGTGGGGTGATGGGGTAAGGGACACAAAGGGTGTGCTCATCCTAGGTGAGGGAGAGTTGTAACAAACCATGTGTGTGTGCTTATGTACAATAATGTTTAGGTCTGAGAGGATGAAGGAAAATTTCAATGTAATGTGTGTGTGGTGATGTGAAAATGTGTGTTCAAACACACACACACACGTGTGAGTGAGTCTGTGGATGAAATCTGTCATCAGCCAGCCAGTCCAGGCCCAGTTTATACACACTGACACACAACTGTGTCTAAAGCACTTCCAAATCCAGAGAAGATGACCATTAATTGTGACTCAAAGGGGATTATGAAGCAGCCTTATATATTGCAACTCCCAATTCACTACCATCACCTTCGCTTTATGACAGATGCAAACCCAGCAGCGATCCAGCAACATTAACGCAATGTAAACTGACATCCGCATCACCTAAAACATTTAAAGACAGAAACCAAGAGACCCCAATATGACCACAAATGATGTTCTACACAAGATTTATAAAAAGACACTGCATTACAACATGGGGAGGTGGGGACACTTATGTGTATCTCAGAGGCCCTTGAGTCTTGATGTGGAGACAGCTGGGGTTTTTGCTGCGCTGTCCTAGCAGACACATTGCACAATGCCACTACTGAAAGAAGCAGGAATGGCCCCAGAATGGAATCTATAGGTGGTAGAAGAGAATGTAAACTAGTACTACTTTGTGTTAAATGGGGAAAAGGAGGACAGTATGGGCGGGCAGAGGGGATCAAAGACAGAGAATCTAAAAGGATTTTGGTTCATGAATGATTTTAAACTGTAAGATCAAAGTGTCCCAGTGATGAGAGAGAAGTGTGGAGCTTAGGATTCCTCTCTTTCGCTCTCTGCCCTCAGCATTTCTCAGATTCACAAGAAAAGAAATCTCTTCTATAACAGACATTTTTTCTATGCAACTGCAGACAAATGGAAAAACAGTTTTTTTGTTTTTCAGTTTTTAGGCCATGTATGTATACAAGTATGTGCATCCATAATTTCTGACAACAATTAACAAAATGATCAAAAGATGAACAAAAATAAGATTAGTATTAGAAAGTCTTAAGCTATTCCAGGAAAAGAAAAGTGACCATTTCTTCAAAAATAAAACTCATATCTACGTGTTGAAAAGAAGATGACACAAGGCAGGGTGCACTAATGTCTCTCATATCTGTTATTATTAATCTATCAACAATAATTGATAGATGGGAAAAGCTGAATGGCAGAAAGTAGGAAAGAATGGTTAGGGGCTTAACCAGGTAGCAGCAGAACCGTGATGGAGAAAAAGAGTCAGAGATCAATGCAAAGACATTGACTTCATTACTGCAAAAAAAGGGGGAGTATAGGGCATCTTTTCTTGTTTTGCAAATGGGGATAAGAGTACAACACATTGCATTAGTAACTGCAGTGGCTTTGGGGGCATCAGCCACATTAGTTACTGCTACACAGGTTGGTTTGGGGAGGAGTTCTTCATGTTAGTTACTGCAGCAAGGAGCCTTGGCTGGCTGGGCAGCTTCTGTCAGGTCCACTCCCCGGGTCCGCCCACTACTGGCTCCTGCAGCCTGAGGCTCACTCTTCGGCAATCTCTTTGCTGAAAGGAAAATAACAAATGAAACTTAATCCCAATAACAGAAACTGAAATTTTTCATTCGCAGGGTACAGAATTTACAAATGATAGAAGTTTTATAAACAAAAACTAATACAATCAAATAGCAGTAGGGTTGATTAATTTGTGATTTGTTAATGTGTAACTTCTGATTTCTCCTCTACAAATACACAGACAAAATCTATGGATGAAATATCAAGAATTACCCACCAATAGCCATAAATATCTCATTCACATTCATAGACGTCTTGGCCGACGTCTCCATGAAAAGTAAGCTGTTGTCATCTGCGTAGGACTGGGCATCCTGCCAACAACAATACATGTTCAGTGTGTCCTCACTTATGCATTCTCACACATTCACAAGCAAGAAAAGACAATTATATGTGGTATTGAGCCTGCAAGTCTCGACAGAGCAAGACCACAGACATATCCATTAGAATTTGTCGATGAGTATTCATAAGTAATGAAAAAAGTTAAATCGACTGCAAAGACACAGTTTGTTTGCTCTGACCTGGAAGTCGACAGCTCTCTTGTTGGCTAGGTCAGCCTTATTGCCTGACAGAGCGATGACTATATTAGGGCTAGCTTGTCTTTGCAGCTCTTTCACCCAGTTCTTTGCCCGTGCAAAAGACTCCTGCAAACAAAAGAAAATAGCAAAGTCTTACAGTTTGCATAAGCCATCAGATGTATTTGAACAACTTGGTGTACACTGCTGAGGCATCTTGAGGACATGAATACGGCAAATATCATTTGTACAGCTGAAAGTGAGAGTAATGTTGGGAAAATTGCTTTAAAAGTTTAGTGTGGGGTGAATGAACGTGCCTCGTTTGTGATGTCGTAGACCACAATTGCGGCCTGTGCACCTCTGTAATACATGGGTGCCAAACTGTGGTAACGCTCCTGACCCGCAGTGTCCCAGATTTCAAACTTCACTGTTGTGTCATCTAGACACACTGTCTGGGTGAGAAAAGCCGCTGAAAAGAAAAGATCAGGTCAGGGGTGAGTCAGCATAGGATAATCAATATCAAAACCAAAACAATACTTTTTACAATGTCATGGAAACAAAGCAGGTCAAAAGTACATCAAACCTAACCATTATACATTTTTCTATTATGTAGCATTATCTGTACTCTGTCCACACCGCTCTAAAATTCAGCTAAAATAGAGGCAGGTATTTGTAAGGTTTAGGATCAATTCAAGTTCCACTTGAAATGTGGCCACAGATGTGGCAATGATCCTGACTACCGAATTAAAAGGTTAACTTCTGGAAATTATATTTACTCTGGGCTTTTAAAATTGTATCAAAGTGCTGTTGTGACATTAAAAAGATCCCATTTGGCTGTAAGAATGTTTACCTGTCAGTAGTGTAACTTCTTGGAAAAAAAGAAAAATTTATGCAAACACAAAAGTACAAGTCTTTGACCGAGAACCAACTGGCAGGTCATGAGAAAGTCTGGTCTGTTAATATGATGCTCACCTCCTATTGTGCTCTCCTGGAATTCATGGAATTGACCCTTGACGAAGCGGAGCACTAAACTGGACTTCCCAACGGCTGACTCCCCCAACAGCACCAGCTTAAACTGACAGATTTTATTCCCTGCATTGGGTCCATTGGGTCTCGTAGCACCTCCCCGATTGGCCATGACCTAATCAGATCCCCCGGTGTCCTGTGTACCAAACCTCACAATCAGGACTTTTGCTGCAAGAAGCATGAGAAAGAAATAGGTTTACTGAGTATCAAAAAATAACGCACACATGTTAACCTTTTCCCAGAATAAACAAGAGTTAAATATATTCCATATTTTATACAGTGCAAATACCTAAAACACAATAGTGTCTATAGCTGACATTTTGTTTCAGAGATGTCAACAGTTACTTAAATAATCTTTATTTCTTTTCGTTGATATGAGGGACTATACACAGTTCAAAATACATCAAAATATTTGGTTTCTGATATGACACACTTTTAAGTGATTAACAGTATTACTATGTACAAAATTAGAAAATAAATATATGGAGTGATAATCTTTTTGATTTGGCATTTTCAGGTGGTTTTAAGTGATGAGTCATAAATCATGCACTTTGCAGTTATGCAGACACCATTTAAAATAGACAGCAGGCCTCTACAGAATTTCCACCACAACACAGTCTTTACCCTTCCCACAGTAAAAAAAAAAGGTGTGAAAAGTAGGTACAAAGCTACAGATTATTTTCATTATACATTAGTCTAGTGATTATTTTCATGATTAATCCATTAAATTGCTATAAAATGTAAAAAAATACTTCAACATCCAAAATGACATCTTGAAGTTGCTTCTTTTCATAAGAATTTCACCATTGAAAGCAATAAATAATAATGAATTAATTAAAATGTTAATTAAGTATACTTTGTTTTTGAAACTGATAAAGGCAAAAAGCAAGGTTTACAAGGAACCACTCTAAATGCAGATGTTGTCATTCAACTTTAGCCATTACAATCTGTAACCACCATTACCTTCATAAAGATAGAAAAACAAAACGTCTCTTGCCAGTTTAAGTTGCGAAAAAAAGAAAGACATTATTATTATAATTTTTTGTGTGGAGAGAACTTCAAACACGCAGACCCTTCAGTTACCCATAACTATCTAATCACTGACATATTTTTCCCCACAGTTGTGGAATAACAATGCCTATATGAATGACATCATGAAAGGAGCAAATAAAGCCCACCACAACCACATAGAGTAACAGCAAGCAAAGAAAGCTTTGTCAAGAACCACAACAGTTTCAAGAGTTTCCACCAACTCGCATTACTCACAAGTGTTACAAATGCAAGACCTCTGTATGGATACATGCCATGCATTCATGCATTTCTTAGTAATTTATTTAGGAATGAACTGCTGACTAATTTGTGTCAAACAAATGGCTGTTGTCAGGAGATAATTGCATTCTATGTTAGATTTTTCCAAGGAGAATTTGCCCCGAACATGATTTGTGGACTATGACTTTGAACCCCACTGTCTCTCTTATCCACGATAGATATTATGCCTAGTGAAAAAAATACAGAGACCTTATCATTCTCACATATGCGTTCTAATGCAATTAAGTATTTTACACACACACAAACACATATATAATAGCACAATGGCACTCAAGAAGCTACATCTGCAAAGGATAGTAGACACCTTTTTACTGATACTTGTGTTGATCACCTGGTGATGTTTGAGGCCATTTTGTTGTACAAGATTTTATCATACAAGGTGAATGTATGAAATTCTATTAGATAAGAATAAGATAAGATGATCCTTTATTGATCCCCAGAGAGGAAATGAGGCCTAATCACCTGTAGTGTTATATCAGTTTGTCAAATGGTTCAAGTGCTGGCTTCATGACAGTGGAAATTATGCCTTATACATAAAAAAAAATCAATAGGTTATATACTGTATAATCTCCTGATGGGATGAATATGTACGATATATGACAATTGAAGCAAATGTCTACAATATAATATGAGCCTGGGTGTTTAAAACCTCAAATTTTATCTTTCTGCAATACCAAAGGCCCTGACAAATTAATAAAAAGGAAGAATTAGGCTTACAAAACATTTACATTACAAACATGTGTAAAATGGGTTTCTTCAAATACAAAAGATATCTGGGAAAGGGGAAGAAGACTGTCCTTAGAAGTAAAAAGCTTTGGTACACAAGGCCATTACAGTGATAAAGTGAAATGCCAAGCCAGGCATGTATTCTTTATATCTACCATGAAAATGTACAAGTTTTTAGACACAGGCAAGCAAGAAGAAACAAAAATGGATAAGAAAAAGCTGCGAATAGAAAAAAAATATAGTGACTTCTTATATGCACTCATGACAGGGACTGTCAACAAACACTGCGTCCTGCAAAGCTCACAAAATACACAAAATATTATGACTGTCGCTAGTTGACTGTAAACATATTTGCTAACGTTAGCTGGCCGTATACTCGAATCTGTTTTAATTTGAGGGGGACGCCATTTTCCAAATTGTTTTGGTAGTCCACCTAGTTAGCTTGCCATTAGCTAACCTTAGCTTTCTGACTGGCCAATAACCCCAGCCTCCCAACCACCCACCACAAAAAAAAAAAACATACTCGGATAAATTACATAAAACAAAAAAGCAATCCGATGGGCTAACAAGCTCGTTTGGTACTGTTAGATAGCGCCAATTAAGTGAAATATTGTGCAGGCTGGTTAATTTAATGGGGAGTATCCAAACCATAAATTAACTAACATTAATATTAGCTTGCTAGAACTGATTCCACATATTTAGCTACTAGCTACACAAAGTCAACTGCTAGCCTGACATTCAGCTTTCTATATCAGACGTTTGAAAAGGCACCATTTTAACACAGAAGAGGAACAACTTGGACGCAGTAAGACGAGACAAAGGCCTGTATTTCTGCATTCCCTTAGCTATCAAACATCAGCGACATTAGCTGGAGTCAGCTAGCGAGAGCGCTAGCTAACATTAGTCCCCGATGACAACTGAGCAAACGTTAGCCTTAGCCTGTCAACCAGCTGGAAACCATAAGTTGACGATTCATGACAAGTACACTACCTGAAAGCCAGACGATGATGGAATTTTAAATACCACCGCTGTAGTATATACACACAGAAACCGGGACACTGTGGTGGGTGGTGTTGGGGAACCAAGAAAATAATTTCAACAATCCCGTCACGTCTCCTCCTTTCTTTCTTCTCGCAACTTCCCCTTAAAACCAAAACACAAACAAGCTCTTCCGCCCCCCATGCCACGTCACACAGCACGTCTGCCCTTTAGAAACGACTTTCTCAGCCGATTATCTACAGACAAAACATACGTTTTGCTAGTAATAATAATTTAAGTGCTTATTTTATTCATTATATTTCTGTATTAAGGGCTTGCATTATTTGCACATTTTCAGTGGCCAATTATTTGCATTCAGAGTTTGAATATATTTCCCAGTTATATATTTTGTTATTTAAAATGATTTTACTGAAAATGGAAAGGATTATTGTAATGTGCAAATATAGCTATATTTTATATTAATTCCTTGTATGTGAAAACATACTTGGCAATGAACCTGATTCACCAAACTGTAGTTTAATAACAAACCAAGGGGTGGCGGTAGAGCATCATTCAACAGAGTTTAGCTCAGTGAAGAAGAACAAAAGCCTGCCCCCTTCCTTCGTCTCTTCCGGATAAGGCCATATCAGCACGTTTTATGACTTGTGGAGGAGATATTTTTAACTCTTGACAGTATTTCGTCATATAATAGGAACAGGAGAGCACTTTACTTATCCATTTGTAATTGGCGGTCATTTCATATTCCATAGCTCTCCAAGACTCCCATTGAACAAAGTAACATCTAATGGAGGAGGAGGAGATAGTGGAGACACCAGAGGAGCAGCTGGCTAAGCAGCACCGCAGGGAAAAGAAAGACATGCAAGGTAGCCAATATCAACTGTTCTCACTTGTTGTTTGTCCCTAAAATTTAACTTTTGCATATCGGTTCGTTTGCATTTTTGCTGTATTTCCTGGAATTGTGCAAAACCAGTTATTTGAAACCCACGAGGACCCACAACCATAGCGATAGTGTTGGAATTCTAAAGTTGTTTTCATACCATTTGTGGATTTTGTTGTTCACTAGTAGCTCATAAGGATTGTTAGTTTAAAATGCAAATTTCACTCATAGTCACGGAGGACAGACAATTGCTGCTGCACAGGCTTCTTTCTGTAGGTTGAAACCATTAAGCAGTTTATCATTGTAGACTAAGGATGCACAATATATGGTTGCAGCATCGACTTTCCAGTGTGCCAATGTGCAATTGTCACAGCTGGAGGACACGCATTTTCAAGGAAGGCAATTGAACTCCAACAGTATATGGAGAAACGTGGTGTTTAAACAAATACACCTATACCTGTTTCTCTTCCCACTTCTCCATGCTTGTGTCAGAATCACATACATGAAACCCAAAGTGCAGAGATGGCAGAGGGCTGAAGCAACTGTGGTAAACATTTGAGAGGGGATTTGTTTCGTCAGGAGAGGACAGACTTACTGAAAATGATGAAAATCATGATTAACTGCATCTGTACATAAATAGCATGCTGTAAGTGTTGGGTTAAATTTTCTGTGTTTTTTTTCTGTTGCAATATATATTGCAGAAAAAACCCCAATATCACAATGTTTGATTTTTCCAATATCGTGAAGTCCTAGACAGTTGTAGACATCCTGCATTCATTGATCACAAAAATAAATAAATCAAAAGCCTAATGAAAGCCGTGCACTCTATATACCAAATTATTTTTAACTAATGGAGTGTTTTTTACTATACTTGATTTCCTGGCCATCTTTTTTTTTAAATTGTTTTGTCAGTTAATGTGTTCTTGTGCTTCATTTTCAGCTAAAATCCAGAGAATGAAAAATGCAGTCCCCAAAAATGACAAGAAAAAGAGGAAACAGTTGACAGAGGAGATCGCTACACTAGAGGCTGACCTCAACAAGAAACATGAGGAGGAATCCAGGCAACTCAAAGCTACAACTGACTCAAAGGTTAATGTCAGCCAGCAGATCTCATGGCTGTGTAACAGGATTTTACATTATGAGACACGGCTGCCCCAAAAAGTTGTTTCCTTTAAAATATAGTCCCTTTATAATTCTCACAAGGTGGACGAGGTGTTGAATGGAGTGGAGACTTTGGTGATGGAGGATGGAGAACAAGAGGAGGTCAAACAGCCATTTGTAACCAAGGCCCAGAGGAGAAGGGTGAGATACGAGTTACAACCGATACACGAAGATTTTAAGTGCTGTTTGTTATTCCATGGCAAAGTTACTGTCTTTTTTTCATAGTCAATCTACACTGAAAGAAAAATGATAATATTCTTATCATCCTCGTTTATTAGATTTCTCATGCGCACAACAATATGAATAATATGCAAATGAAAGCACCTTCAACAGCTCTATGATTATGAATTATTCCTTAACATTTCGTTCATATTTGGTAGTTTAAATCAACCATCTGGGTTTCCGTTCCTTTTTAGAGTAGTTTAAAGGCATGCTTCAAAGTACTAATTAAATCTGTTTTATTGTCATGATCCTCTCCAGGACAAGAAGGCTGCCCAGGAGAAGGAGAGGGAGAGCAGGATAGCAGAGGCTGAGGTGCAAAATCTGCAGGGTGTGAGGCACCAGGAGGGTTTGATTCTGGCTGAGAAACTCGCTCAGCAACAGCTTCAGATCAAGGAGATCTCTTCTGATGGCCACTGTATGTACCGTGCCATTGAAGATCAGCTGGCACAGCGATCAAAGGTACATGTTGTTATAGGCGTTTTAATAGCCGTATTTGAATACACAACAAGAATAGCACTATGTAGAGCACATACCTCCACCAAAGCCAAACATGTCTGTTTAGCTCACCTGACCCATGTCCCACCCTACCGCAAAGTTTCATGGAAATCAGTTCAGTAGTCTTAGGGAGAATGTCTAAAAACACCCTATTTCACAATGTTAAACAAATTGGGAAAAAATTAATGCATTTACGCTGACCTGCACCTCATTTAATGTTTTTTTTTTTACCCTGGCCCATTTACCATCATTCTACCTCCTAAGCTTAAGTTTCATGTAAATCGTACAGTAGTTTTTGCATAATCCTGGTGACAGAGAAAGAAACCAACCAAGCAACAGACACGGGTGAAAACATAATCTCCTTGGTGGAGGTGATCATGAAGAAGACGAGTACAGTCTACTCTTGCATCATACTCTCGCCAATTGCATAATGCTGCTCTGGAAAACTTTCAACAGGCTACATGCTAGTATGATATTACAGTATGTCATTACTGAAGTTCATAGTCTCTCTGTTTGCTTGTAGCCTGGGTTAGTTAGGAGTGTGAAAGAACTGCGGTCCCACACTGCTGACCACATGAGAAGCCATGCCGATGACTTCCTGCCTTTCCTCACCAACCCCAACACTGGTGACACGTACACAACAGGTAACACTCAAATTTCTATTGTGGTGCTCAGAAACAATCTGTTACAGGCCCGGGCAAATTACAGACTATAATATTTTGTGTAGCAATTCGTGCAAATGTTAATGTGTTGGTGTTGTGTTGGTTTCCAGATGAGTTTGAGAAGTACTGCAGTGACGTGGAGCACACAGCAGCTTGGGGTGGGCAACTAGAAGTGAGTTGTTATCCCCTTATCTATCTATCCATCCATCCATCTATCCATCCATCCATATTTAGATTTTTATACAAATGTTCTTATGTAAAGATGATTTTAAGTTGAATGTCAGTCATCATCTCCATAGCATACATACATCCAAGACACTGTCCACTACTCTATGCTCACCAAAGGATTGGATGATATGTCATATACTGATGAATGTTGTTGCAGAAGCCTGGAGGTTTCTCATCTCAGAATGACTCTTGTCAAGGTTTTGTCACAGATGTACTGCGTTGTTACTACTTGTACGTTTTAGTAATTGTGTTCTGTTTCATTCCCCAACAGTTGCGAGCTTTGACCCATGTTCTTCACCTGCCAATAGAAGTAATCCAGGCTAACTCATCAACTATCAAAATTGGGGAGGAATTTGACAGTGAACCCATCACCCTTGTGTATGTTGTGTTTATGTTGATATGTTTGTTAGAGGTTCAAGTTGTGTTAGAAAAATTAATAGAATATATATATATATTTAAATTAGAAGGAAACTGTATATGTGAAACATATCTAGATCAAACATTAGGGTTGGATTTAAAATAGCTGAAAGGGGCTGTGGCCAGCTAGTCAATGAATTTATTGCAGTGTTTGTCTTCTGCCAGTTTAAATATAAACTGTAATAATATAAAATAAACATTTATGAGAGGCTCGACAAGAGCCCTCTTTCTAAGAGCATGCTGTTGCTTTCACCAGTTAAGATCAGTGTCGACTTTAGTTATTTATATTTCAAACATGTACTGTACTTGTTCATGAGGGACATAATATGACACAATATGGATCCTCTTGTAACTGCATGTGAAATTTAAACTGATAGCATTGTGGCTTTCATAAAGCATACTAAAGAAGATATAGCCAGGCAAGCTTATAATCCATAAACTATTTTAAATACAAGTTTGAATAACTTCTGACTATATTTTGTCATTGTGTGCAGATATATGCATCATGCCTATGGACTAGGAGAACACTACAATTCTGTGGAGCGGCTGAAGGACCTGTCCAAAGCAGAGGACAGCTGAGACACAGCTCACTCTTGGTGTGACACACCAGTGTGTGTGATACGGAGAGTGTCCAAACTGCTCACAGCAAGGGCCCCCTAATTACAAACGTATTTGGAGGGAGACCCCTCCCCCCTCAATGAAGACTTTGTTAAGCTGAGGTTCACAGAGAATGTTGCACTAAATGCATAATAGTGCTTGTATGTATAGAGGTCAAAAGATATCAGTGGGGAGAGTGAAATCTAATATAATTAATCACTTTTAAGAACAACAACAGTAATGTGTTATTGATTTTACACTTGACTCTCTTGGTGTCTCTTAGTGACCCACAAAGTCCCCTTCAGCCCATTCTGAAAAATGTGATTCAAATCAGCTTTGGGAGAAGAGGATGTAAGAACTGCTGCTGCATGTCCCTTAACTAAATGTCAACACTGAGGGGTTGTTGGCCATTTGAAGTGCTCATCAAATGAACTAAATCATTAAACTTGTAAATCATATCAATGTTACATAAAAACATGCAATACCAATAAGGTGTGAGACTGTTTTATTTGTATTTCTGATTTGGAAAATAAATAAGACTGTTAAAGATGGTCATTTTATTTCTTTTACTTACGGTGATCGTCCCACAGACATCCATTCATTTGCAGGAATGAAGCCACAATTATTTGCACATAAAGATGAAGAAATACATGCATGTTATTGTCTCGGTCTGTCTCAATGCTTGTATTCTACATGATAAAAATGCATTTTTGCATTTTTACATTATTAAATAATTTTGAAACTTCCAGTCGTGGAAAGAAACAAAGTACATTTATTAAAGTCCAAATACAATTTTAGAAAATATATTTTTCTAATGGATAAATGACTGATGCACCATATTGTAGGAATGTAATGTACGGTGGCAAAGAAGTGTATCATTAATGCTAAAGTTTTAGCAAAGAGCAAAGATATGGCTCCTTCTGCCTCTTAGACTGAGTCATTAAAAAAATGAAACAAAAAAATAAAATCCCAATAGAAGCCTCTAGACACATTCTGGTTCTACAGTATTGCCTGATGATCGAACAAAAATGAATTACAATTAAATTAAAGATTAAAGAAAAAAAATTGACTCAGTTCATGCTTAAAAAACAATAGCTGCAGTGTAAATAATTTACAACAGTGTAAATTTGTGTAAATTAGCTCAAGGATAACCAGTCACATTAAAAAACTTGCTAAACTTAGATACATCAGTATAAATAATCCAATTCATGTTGGAGGAAGTATTCAGATCCAGATTCAGATGAAGTAAAATGTGGCTTACAAATGCCACCCTATAATATACTCAGTTCCAGGTAAACGTATACTGAAAATGTTATTTAAGTTAAAAGAATTTTAAAATACTTTATGTATTAAAAGTACTCAAAGAACCATCCCTTTCTACTACTACTATTGCTGTATTATACTGGATATTATTATTACTCATGCAGAATGTTAATTATGGTTTAGGGTAGAAAGAAATAATATATCATCACTAGATGTCGCCAGACCCCAAACCTAAATCCTCAATCACAGGCCAACAAGCTTCTTGTCGCCGTGGAAACTTGAAAACACGCGCTTGATGTTGGTTTTTACAAATGGCTGAGTCCGTGATTAGGGTGTTGTATGGCAGGGGGACGTCTTTGAATTTGACTTCGAAGAGAATAAAAGAAGTCCCTGAGTGTATTTCCAGATTAACAAACCTCTCAGTTCTCCTGCTGAACAACAACTCCATTACCACGCTGCCTGAAGAGCTTCTCTCTCTAAAACATGTGAGTCTTCTCCCTTTTGTTTTTTTTCCCAAGCTCATCTGTTTGCTGGAAAAATTCCAATATAACCCTTTAAACATGTTACACAGCACGCAGGTTTGTGATTAAATATTTTTCCTCATGCGATTCCTGCAAGCTGACTGAGCTGAATTTGGGAAATAACGCCTTGAAGGAGCTTCCTGCTGTTTTGGGCCATCTGGAGTCCTTGAAGAGACTCTATCTCTTCAGCAACCAAATTGCAGTGGTGCCACCTGAGGTGATAGGTAGCGTCTCACCCTTCTGCATGATTAGCATTTTGAAAGATTTGTTAAAATTAAATCAAAGCTAAAATGAACCCCTATTATTGTAATTGATGTTTTACAGGTGGCTTACAGAACCTTGTTGTACTCAATCTGAACCACAACCGGATTCAAAGACTTCCTGCAGAGATTAAAAGGTAGGCCATTATAGTTTCTGTAGAGGACTAGTGATTTAATATTTGTACATGTAAGGATAAATGAACTCGAGTGATGACTGACTAATTTGTTTTAATTTCTACATCTACTAAAAAAAAATGTACTTTTGTCTTAAACGCCCATCAGCTTGAGGAGGCTTCAACATCTCAGTGTGCTGGACAACAAACTGGAGGAGATCCCTGTTGAGTTGGGTCATCTCATAAGGTTGTCTGAGATAAACTTGACCTCTAATAATTTGTCTTGGCTACCCCGGCAGCTGTACCAGTGTAAAGAACTATCCAAGCTGTATGTAGCCAGAAACAAGCTGACCAACCTCCCAGAGGTGGGTGTTCATTATCTCCGCCAAAAAGATCTGGCGCCTATGTGATCGCCCATGTTTGTTTGTCTGTTGTTTGTTGGCAAGATATCTGAAAAAGTTGTTGAAATCTGGTGTGAAATGAGGTAGCTCTCAAGTTCTTACTTTAGTTTGGCCTTTTTTTTTTACTGTACAATATGGCATCTTTCATTTCTCCCAGGGAATTGGGGCACTGGTAAAACTCCAAGTTCTAGACGTGGCTGGGAACAAGTTGTCCATGTTCCCTGTTGAGGTACATTACGCAGTTTCATTCAGCAGCACTTGTATCATGATTAAGTCCTATGAAAAATACGGAAATATAACTTCACTGTTGTGATGCACGGCATTGTTTTTTGTAGTTTCACCTGCTGCCCCTGATGGAGCTCTACTGTGAGGGGAACAGATTTGTGCGCTGCGAGCCGATGTCTTCAGTGCAGGATGCAGAGGTGCTCTCGTTAAAGGTAAAGGGTCACTGAAGTACAGCAGACAGAATAACACTCACAATATCTGCCATCAACTATGTAAGGTAGCGCCTCATTATTTTTGTTTGGTTGTTTGTCTGCCAGGAACTTGTTGCCAGATTTGTGTTGCGGGAGGACAGGAACAGGTACTCTCTGATACACAGGATGCTTCCCCACTATCCGCCCCTGACCGTCATGTTGGCCAATGGCAGCTGTTGTGCGCTCTGTCTGGGCCCCTTCCTCACCACCTGGCTCGAGTGTGTGCATTTTATTAGTCTGAAGAAGGTGTGAAAAGAGATTCTTAAAGTTTTGTTATTCAAACAAAATGATTGTACAATATGACACCCGGTAAACACCATATGACTGCATTGATAATACTGCTCATTTAGGCTCATTTAATTAAATAAGCTTTGTCATGTTTTTATGTCTTACAGGATATGAAAATGAGGAGCACGTGGATTATTCCAGTGCGTGCCCTCCTTTGTTCATACAAATGCTTTAATACGGATGGACACTCCTACTATGGTGTTGCCACAAGATAAAGACAGGTTCATTAAAAAGCTACTATGCACCATATCAATCACTATGACATTTTTTTTTCTAAAAATGTGGACAGTATATGGGGTTTTGTCCTTCAGACGTTTTACAGGTGCCATTTGTCTCTGTGGTCACCAGGTGGCATCAGATGAACATGGAAAATTATGGCTCCTGTTTTAATGATTAATATTGGCTTCAGTTGATCACTTGTTGAGTATGTTTAGCCCTCATAGCATTACCAATAATAGAATAAACATTACATCAGCAGGGTACCAGGTCTGTACATGGCGACTGTGCTTATGACGGTGTACTTGTCTATTATTTACACAAATCCTTTGTATGAAAATACTTGGACTAATTACAGTAGTTGTAATTGGTAACACAGTATGAAGCCTACAGGGATGCTCAACCATCACAGGTAAATTTCATTGTAAAATGCTGTATTTTGTATCTAATTGTATTATACTGTCTTGTTTTTCTATTATTTTGTCCACCTCATTTACATAAACACAGATGTTCCAAATAATAGACAGCAAAGTTGAACAAAATGACCAAAAAGTTGTATCAATACCTCTCAAACAGTTTTAAATAAAACAATATTCTAACCTACAAAACAGTGGGACAAAATATTATGATCTACAAAACAGGACAGAATAGTATTACCTACAAAATAGTAGGACAGAATATTATAACATAAAAACAATAGGACAGGATATTATAACCCACAAAGCAGTAGGACAGAATATTATAACCATGAAACAATAGAACTAAATATTATAACCCACAAAACTTTAGGACAGAATATTAGAACCTAAAAAAATGCAGGACAGAATATTAGAACCTATAAAACTGTTGGATTTACTGCTGTATTGCTGTATTCAACTGCATTACGTGTAGCCAAGTCTAACTAATAAATTGGTTTCTGAGTGAATAGTGAAATCACACATTGCCAACAAAATTCTAGCGATACCTTAGTGAACAATTCACTAGGAATGGTCTCCTACAGATAGTTAAGCCATGTATATCTAGTGAGATCCTATTCTCCTGTTAGTGCAGTTTAAACTGCACTGAGACACCATTGCTGTCCTATCTCTTAATCCATCTCAAGCCAGTGACATCTGCTCCAATCCACCAGACAAGAGAGTGAGCGAGATACAGGGAGAGGGAGGGAGAAAGAGAGAGCAAATTAATTTACCATCCTCACCTCCAGAGCTTGCTAGCTCATTCACTAGCTGGTGCGGCCGCTGCTGCGTATGTCTACTGAGTCGGAGCCTCATGCATAAGGCATCAGGTTTAATTGCAAACCCAGAAACTAATGACTTTGGACTGGTTAACAGCAGGGGAGCCATACATCTCGAGCAAACTGAATGAAAAATCAGCTCAGAGGAGGGAAAAAAGGGAGCCTAGCCCCTAATTGATGAATAATTGAAGTGGCGAGCTACAGGGCATAATTGTGACATTTTGTTTCAATCAATTTCCAAGTGGTGTGGGCGAAAGTGCACTTAAAGGGAAAAGGCAATGACAAGGAACGAAGCAGAAAGAGAGAGTTAGAGAGAGCGGTTGGTGATGGAAATGGACATTAGGTCTTCACTCTTGGCAGTGACGTTTGCCAGGGGAAAAACAGACGAATTCAAACACAATTCAAACATAACGAATTTGTTATCTCATTCTGTTGGGTTTCTGTCAAACTCCTTTTGCGTTACTTAGATTTCACTTTTTCACTCTCGGCCAATCAATCCATACGATTTTATAAATATTTCTTTCGTTCATTTTACTTGCCTTATTCATTTTTCAATTACAAAGCTGGTGTCCATTTACAGCACAGAAAAAAGAAAAAGAAAAGTCAGACTGCCATCTGTTTAAGTGGATGTGTTTGTGTTTTTCAGCAAAGCTTGAATTCCTTTTCTAGTTACCTTGGTTAGTTTGCTGTCAGTTCAAGCATGATGGCAATGCAATGCAATGCAATGAGCTCAAGCCCAGTATTAGTAGTAAATTAGTAAAGGAGTAGATGCTATGTCTGAAATGCTGTAAGATGGAAAAGAAATGAGCTCAGAGTAAAAAATTAAACAAATCCCTCTTTTAGCCACAAGCAGAGCAGCACAGGATGTACAGTCGCAGCTGATGCTGCTATTCAGAGTGCACCTTGCATAGCTTTGGCAGCCGCAGGGTGCTAGCATACTTTTGGGCAATTAGAAATGACGTAAAAATGTTCTTGGCACAATAGAAGAATCATAAGGCCAGACAGTTTGCTCAGTTTGTGGAAGATGAGAGGAAAATGGATTTTATGGCCTTCCAGGCTGATCATAGCTAAATGACCTCATCTTAAAATTAAGGTGAAAACAACTCTGCATGTGATTTGGTAGCAGCTGTCCAGTCTTGAGGAAGTTGGAATTTTTCAAAGTGGATCTCCAAGAGGCCTGTATACATCTTCCATCATGTTAAGTTCATCCAAAAACTGATCGGAAACGTCTGCAATCATTTTTGATAAATTCAGCCATGGAAAACAGCTCCATCTTTTCATTCAGAATCCCTTTCTGGCCAGAGATGTCACCACACTTTCACCAGCAAACAATTAAGCCATGAGCAATAAGACTGACTGTTTCTATATGCAGTAGTTATTAATAATGCTTGTCCCCAATCTGATTCAAAATCAGATGAAACGATTTACAGTTTGTAGACAAGAAGAGTCAGTTTCTGTTTTTCCCAAGCTGTGAGTTTTGCAGTGAGTAGAAGTTAAACGGAACCAGCTAAAGCCATTTAAAAGGAAGATAATTTTATTTTTGATATCATATATCGAGAGAGAAATATATTGACCGAATAACAAAGAAAATCTAAAACGGACAGTGATGGAGCGAGAGAGAAAACATGAGTCGGCCTTGATTCTGAATTGGTCCTCTTCTTCCTAGACACTGTACATAGTACAGTATATCTATTTCATTTATGAAATGCATTTAAAAGTCATGCCTTTAGATCTATACATCTATTTATGTTGGTATAAATCATGGTGGAAGTTACTGTTAAACAAGTGGCATATAATGTAACATTTTATGTTGGTGGTGTAGCTCTTGATACAGAGTATATCTTGCTGTTGGCTTATTATTATGCAGGTATAGTACTACTAGCTTTCTCAACGAAACTAATATCAATAAGCAACTAATATTTACCAGCAATCAAACCATTTTTTTAGGTTCACACATAACCTATGTGTATGTGAACTAAAACATTTACTTATACTTTCTCTCCCCATCCTCGTATTACTGTTATTAATCTTACGTTGCCACAGATAGATATACATTACATCATCGGTTTTGGGCTGTGTAAAAAAACAAAAAAAAACATTTGGGGCTTTTTGCCTTTAATTGTATAGGAAAGCTGATGATGGACAGGAAATGGGGGGGGGGGGGGGAAGAGTGAGGGGGTAGACATGCAGCAAGGGGCCCTGAGTGGGAATCGAACATGTTTTCTTAAAGACAGAGGATATTGAGTCATCATCTTTTTAACACACTGCAATGAAGCAAATGCCATGAATCCACCCACTCTGCATTGATGACACATCATCGGGATATTTTTTTACCCCTATCACTTTGTTTTCATCATTTCGCATCACAAAACCCATATTCACACCCTTCCACAAGTGCACACTCTTTTTCCATAACACATAGCCGTCCCTTGTGATTGCCATATTCAGAGAGCCCTGTGTTTTTGCTCAGAATAATTCTAAAAACCACACACAGCTTGATTGACATGTATGGAAATGAGGAGGTTGCATCCTCAAAGGAGACACCATACGGATGGGAGCAGCACACTGACGAGAGGCGTCTACAAAAGGCGCTTGTAAATTCCTGACATGCCTAGCATATGTTAATGAGCCATTCTCTCGCTCTGATATAATTACTACGAGGGGATATTGCCTTTGGTGGAAATATCTGTCTCGCACGGCATGGCTACCTCACAGGGGAGAAAAAAGTAAAGAATGATAAAGTGGCGGTTGTATATATTCTCATTTACCATGCTTGGAGGTAAAGAGATTAATGTTGGCAAATTCACTCAGGATGATGTATCGGGGAGAATGCACCTGGGGTTCATTACATACCTCTGTTAAAACACGTTCTGCAGTTTTGTATCATTTGTTCGGGGGTATTAAGTCTGTCTTGTCATTTGGAGCACTTACTTAGGATGTCTTTAGAGGAGCCTTTGGTTGCTTAAACTCACATTGAATCTTGGTGCTACGAAGGCAAGTGATATTTTAGCTAAAACAGAATAAAAGATGCAAGATTTACGCTTTTATCATAATGGATAAGATGAAAATGTGTATGAATGACGCTGAAGGTCAAGCCTTTTCTCTATGCCTTTGACTGTGGTTTCTTTGATTTCATCCTCTGTATCATCAAGTCTCAGAATCACGTATTAGGGTTTAATAAATCATTTGCGTGCTTATATGTGGTTGTATAAAAATCCACACTTTAAAGTTTTATGGTGTTAAAGCTTGCAAGTACATGCAACTGGTTCCAGTTACACTGTCCAGCAGGATATCCCCACTGCAGCACTGTTATGTAGCATGTTGTCATTTTTAGAGATCCGTCAAAGCCATGATTGCGGTCTTCACCTCAGAAGAATGGTTTGACACAGACTCACCCTAATTTCTCTTCTTCTCTCCTCGGGCAACAGCAGAGCTGCTATTAAAATGAGTAGCATTGATTGCTGAATTAGGGGCCTTCTGACTGGAGAGATAGGAAAAGACAGGCATTGGATATCAAGGAGTAGACCAGTGTCATAGCCAGGAGTGTTCACCACTCCAATCAGTAGAATCTATTGTTGTGCATCTCTGCCAATGGCAGATCTTGGTATCGAGCCACTGGCAGAGTACCAGGGTATTGTCTACTCGACGGCTGCACAGTCAATCCTGTTCTCTTACTGATGACTGTGGGCACTAGGGGGCAGTATGATTCTCTACTAGCTCTCATAACAGATGAGGAGAGAGATGCACTGATGCTCAACACACTCAAATGTGCCTGATGAATCACAGAGATAGAGCAGCTAATAAAAGCAAGAACAATGAACTTTTATTGGAATTCAAAGCTTAATTGAAATCTAAGCGTGAGATGAAAAGCTTTGTAACCCATGTGTGACTGTTAATTTGAAAAGGTGTGACCAAATATGAGAAAAAGGTGAAAGTTTGCTTGCACTCATTAATGCATACCACCAGAAAGAGATGGCAAAGACACCAGATGTGAAAAAACAAACAAACAATAACTGCACAATCTCCTCATCAAAATCAACACAATCCAACAAAAGAGCTGACTTCATATTGAAGGTGGGGGAAATAATCTAGAAAATCTACATTTGAAGTGCATTAGACCATAAAAATATACTAGAAAACAAAGCCACCCAGATGCACCAGTCTAATAACTTTCCTCCATTTTTTCTTCTCTTTTTCACATCACGACATAATATATAAATAACAGTGGGATTACAAGCAAACTGTCCTTTGAGGTTACAGGGAAGCGATGCCATTACCGAGCCATTCCTCATTAGGGGAGTTTTGAGACTAGAGCTTGGCCATCAGGCCAGCAACCTCTCTCTGGCAGTTCTGGGTCAGTCTCAACCACGCTGCGAAAACACCATTACCATGCTGCATTTGTCGAGGAAATAAGACAGAAAACACTGCTGGGACTTCAAAAGAACAAATAAATCTTTAATCTCGAGTGTCTTTGAATGTCTTTGAAAGTTTACTTGGGTTTGGTAATGACAAGGACCATGGAGGGGGATGAAGAATATGTGTTTGTTCCAAAGACAATGACTGTTTATTTATTTGAGAAACAGAACTGGGGGGAAACTCAGACTGAAAGAGACGTGGATGCAGCATTACATCTTTTGATGTGACTTCACATAACTAGGATGTTATGGAGCTAGTAGGATACCATGTGGTATTATATGATGTGTGTTTCTTGGATTCATTTTCTGCAACTCATTCTTAATTGTGTGATATTGATTTGTAAAGATTTGACAACACTCCTTAGGCTGTATGGCTTCTCAATTAGAAAATGCATATCCTCTGACTGAGTATTTCACACATTCTTATAACTACCTTTTTTTGATTCATTATTCAAAACAATCTGTCATATAAATCCAGCCTGTCAGATACACAGTGGTGAACCCGCTGTGTCGACCCTGTGAAGGCTTTCAGTTCCAGCTCCATTCCACTCTATCATCGGTATGATTGACGGCACACAATCTCAAAACCCAGTTCTAGGTCATGTGATGGCCACTGGTGCATGCCCAGTATAGTGGAGTGGGAGGCGGGTGGGACACCAGGTAGCAGCATCTGGTCTCCGAGTTTTTCGAGAACACACACTGCCTGTGGCGCTGCAGGCTTGGCTAGCCGAACATCTGTCAGTGATGTGCAAGCTGGTTGGCAGACCCACAAACCAACCAGCCAGCCAAATGAACGTCCTGCACAAATGAATGTCCTTCAGGAATATGTGTGTTAATATCTCAATATGACTCTACTGATTCCTGTCTATGATATTGCTTCATTCTCCAAAGCTGTTGTTATTATTTGTTTGTTGTTTGTGGCTAAGATGACAAAACTGAAACTAGAAAACCTATTTTAACCACTAGTGTCACAGTAAGATATATTATCAAGTTATCACACTGATCCATTTTACACAGTGCTGATAATCAGAATGTTTTTTGTTGCTCAGCTGTATTTTCTAAGTCTCTAGTCAATATGTTTAATAGGACAAATTAAATCAAATTAAATTACACGTGGTATTGTAAACAGAGACAAGACAAAAATTAATTTTCTCACCACAATGGATGTGCACATAGACGCTCTGTGTGCATATGTACTTGAGAATGTATACTTCGACTTGTCTTTGTATTTAAACTGACCATGATCCTACAGCCTGGCTAGCAGCTTTGGGAGGCTGTCCAAAGACACAGTGTTTTGAGCTTAACATTAACAAGCAAGCAGCGAGCTCACAATGACAACTTAATGTTTACATGTAATGTTTGCCATGCTCGTAGTGTTAGCGTGATAACATTTCTTAATTAGCACATAACACACAGTACAAGTATGAGCTGAAGCTGTTGGGAATGCCATTGGATTGCCACCAAAGGAGTTAGAGGAGGTTGTGTGATTGCCCACATTTGATTGTTTGTTTATATTTGTTTATTGATTAAATTTTGAGGCAAATACGGGTGTGCATGCAGATTCTCGATCACTCTTTCACTTTCTTCAACATTGCAATCACTCTTTCACTTTCTTCAACATTGCAATCACTCTTTCACTTTCTTCAACATTGCAAGATTGGGCCTTTTAAAAAAACCGTTTTGCCAATATCATGAAAAATAGTAATAGGCCAACCAAAAATACCCATGCATGAACAACTCATGATGTTACACCACAATGCACAATAGGATCCAGATCGGATCTAGCAGAATGTACATTTGGAAGGGAGAAATATGTATTGGATCACAGCATGGGAACAGAGAGAGGCAGAAACAGGGCACTGCCACCAATATGTAGCTGAGATAATACAGATTTAGAGTTACTGAAATGGATTTTGTGTGTTTGTAAAATGGCGAGTTGATGGCGATCGATGAAAGGTTAATGGGATTGCATCCTGAAGGGGACAAAATGTGAAAACCAAATTACATGGCAACCCATCCAACGGTTGTGGAGACATTATGCTAAATTGCAAAAATATAAACCTCGTGGTGGTATCAGAAGAAGGTTAAGGGGATCATTTAATTCAGTAGGATTCATCCTCTGGGGACCATTAATGACCGTACAAGCTTTAATGGCAGTTGATCCCATAGCGGTTGAGGTAATTTAGAGCGGACCGAAGTTGTGGGCCGACTGATAGACTGTCACAATCCAAGTGAAACCTGCCCTCAGCTCACTCCACATGTTTTAAATACCACAATTATTTTAATGGTTCTGTCCCTCTTTTTTACACAGTCTCAGGATATTTAAAATTCACGGGGTACAACAGCATAGGTAGAAAAAAGAAATTTGTTTTTCTATGTTCAGAATAACAAGAACCTGCTGCGAATCAAGAAGCAGCAATCGTAACCTTGCTAGGATAATTGAAGAAACTTTGCAGTCACTGTCATGTCAATCAAGCATTCATGTGCTCCCTGTGAAGAGGGGTAAACATTTCAAACATAATTAGGAGAGTCCAATTTCACAACAGGTGAACGTTTGCATGTTTAAATTAATCGAAAACATTTTCTATGATACTTTTTGAATTTTGGTGTTTGTACCCTCAAGATAAGCCACAATTACTTTAACACACCGTAATAAAAACTGTAGAAACATCTTCAGTGTTGCATTTGTAGCTTATGCAAAGATTCTGTAAATTTAGGTGAATTTTAGTTTAGTTACATCCTTTTAGCTGAATAACACCAAAAGGGGTAACAACTACAAAAAACACCTTAACTTCACACAATTCCGACAACAGAAATGAGCAACATGATGCATCGTGCCCGCTTCCCCCCTTTCCAATCCAGCCTTTGCCGACAACAGATGGCCGTCTCTCCCACAATACCGTGCGGTCGCAGATGCCAACAGAAGAGGTGACAAACACTCTGCAGGTGGCTGTCCCCCTGAGCCGTGGCTTGTGTGCACATTTTACATGTGTGTGTGTGTGTGTGACAGGGGACAAAGAGCATCGTCTTGCAGGGAAAAGAAAATGCAATTGATAGCAGAGGACAACCTGCAGGAAGGAATCCCTGTCATATGCTAAATGAATGGGTTGGCACAGACTGGTGGAAACAGTTGGAACAGATGCAGCAGAAGTCAACATTACTCATTATAAAATCTTCTCAAATGATGACTGGAACATTGTTTCCAAAAGCTCTAAGGCCTACGTGAAAGTCACTTAAACATATCACATGCACATTTTACATGCATAAAATTAGACAGCAAACATATCATGTATCACTGCATTATTTCTTGCTGCAGTTTAGGACTGCTTTTGGTTGCACTGTGCAATCTGTTCCCTCTCGCTGTGTGCCGGCCAAGCCAGGTGTGGTGGTTGGCAGGGGCAAGCAGAGCCAGGTGAGCAAGCTGCTGGCCAGGTGCCCTCCAGAGGCTCGCTAGACTGACCAGATACCAGATGGCTGTAGAGCACCAGCAGGCAGGCAAGTACTGCAACACACACACACACACACACACGAGAACACACACATAGTAAGTCATGCAAGTGGAATTCTTTGCACATAGATACACATGCGCTCACAATCTGTTGTGCACCATTAAGAGAGCATTAGGAAACACTGCAACCCTTCAGTGAGTTACAATATGTAATGGTTAACATGTTTTTACTGTACTTTTCTCTCAGTGACATGAGTTCTAACTTGTTCACAACACAGCAATATACAACTCACTCCACCTCTGATGTCACTCATAGTCTAGACTAGATCAGGATGAATTTTTGAGAGTTCATGGGACTCCAGTTGTGGTGCTAAAAAACATATTTTGTCATGGGAGTGAAGCGATAATGAAAACTTTGCTCTACAGTTTTAAAGAGGTTAAACAAAAGAAGAATTTATACTTTTCTTACAATATCTGTCTGTTATCTGTTGTTATGTATAACCATGCTGGTGCAATATTAAACATGATCTAATGAAGATTGAGGTTTTCTTCATTTTAGATTTGTTTTTTCTAAAGATTTCCATGCAATCATGAAAAGTCCTTTCAAAAAAAATTGATCATGAGAAATAAGTAAAAGTGGTGAAAGAGCAACCTTGAGTTAAGCCACCTACTAGCCACGGTGTCGTTTTTCATCGTATAAAAGGCATTTTGTAAGTAAAGACATGGCATTTGCATACCATTAGTTCATTGTAATTAGCCTTGCAGCTCCTCTGTTTCCACACAGCCACTGGTAATAGACTGCTTTGGATCCAAGGGTTGTTAATCTAGAGCTCTGAATCTTTGCCCAAACATGATTTGCCTGACTCTTTGGGTTTGGCTTGATTCAGGATCCAATTCCCTCTGGCTCAAATTAGGTCAGGTTTAATTTTATTTATCATTTCCCTCTAAAACTGGAGCACATTTTTTGTGTGTATTTTAAATTCATAGAAATATTTGGAATTAATGCTACAGCATTCTTCATCTGATGTTTTAATTCTTTATATTCAGATTTGGTAATAATACCCAACTCTTACCTGCAATCAACCTATAGGAATAATCCAGAATCTACAGCTAATAAATGGCTTTTGAATAACAAGGTCATTTTAGAATAATTTCAATAGAAAGTCAGGATAAAAGTGCCTCTTTGGATATTACAGAAGTTCAGTCCAGGTTGGGTAAAACAGAATCCACATCAGGTTGAGTAGGGTTATTTCAATCTCAAAACTTTAATATATTCCATTTACATTTTATCCTTGCAAGTGTCCAACATATCTGAGAAGACATGACAGCTTTTGAAGCTAATACCACTGTAATACCTTTGAAGGTTAATGCAGTCTCAAGAATCTGTTTAAACTCAGAGCAAATTCCATCCAGGCTCACAGGAGCCACTAGCAAGTATTAACTCCGCAGCACCTAAGACCTGGAATACCCCATACCTGGTTGTAGCCTATACATACATGCAGTGTTTAATAGCCAGCCTCCATAAAGAAACAATGACAGCCGTTTCTTCTGCATTAACTGACAGTTCATAAATCACACTTGTGTGCTGGACGGGGAAGACGGATCGGCCATCTGTAAATATTTATTCAGCATCTCTATAATTAAACAGAGCCAATGCATCATGCCAGGCATACATGTCTGATGATGGCGGCTCTCACACAGAGCTGAATAATACAGTGTGGAACAGCTTGGTCAAACATTTGTTGTAGATCTGAGAGAGAGAGAGAGAGAGAGAGAGAGAGAGAGAGAGAGACAGGACAGATGAGACCAACATGTTCGAATAATAAGGGATGGACTTATGAATGCAAGATGTCAGTGACAAAGAGTGATAGCAGAAAGGAAATCAGCTGATGAAATGATAAATACAAGATGCTGTAGGAGAGAGAAGATCGGGTGAGAAAGATGAATCCAAGATGTCAGAGAAAAGGGAGAGACAGACAGAGTGGATCCGATTGGGCAAACAGTTTCATAATGGTCTGTCAGTAGCTATTTGACCTGATGTGGCCCAGATGACTTCGAACCAGGATTCATTGGGATCTAATCTGTCTTATTCTTTGGATGTTACAATTCAGAGTAAAGTTTAAGTTGGATACTTTGAGCTTGAATGATAATAGACTCATGAGAGTAGTATCACAGCCATTCTACATACACTCCATATTAACTCTGTTGTACCAAAATCGGCTGCAAGAGGGCACTCGCCAAGATGTCCTAAATGAATGTGAGTGAATGGAGCTGAACGGCTAAAACAATTATTTTCACCTGCTTCTAGATAAAAAAAGGCCACATTTTATTTTAGTTTGTACAAATAATACAGGCCAACAAAGTTGAGTAATTCTTATAAAGAGTATAAAGAGTAACTGAGCATCTGGAGAAGCTGTGGCTTCTAAGAAGAGTTGGAAGTATTAGGCTCATAAATTAACCTCAGTGTCTATTAGTCGGTAATAAAAGAGAGGCTCCCTGCTAAAAGAGAAATGCTATGCTAATGTTTGCCTTGGTCTTGCCATTATATTACATATATATATATATTATTATTCTAGATGACCGATGTAGCACAGAAAGGAGGCTCTGAAACAAACTCTGCAACAAGCCTTGATGGATTAGCTTCAATGAAGACGTCAATCGATCCATTAATTTATTAGACTATAGAGATATATTTGTCTTGAACCTTCAAGAGCGCTGTCATTTCATTCCACAGCATGACAAAAACAGGACTGCAAAAACCATCCATTGTGCCTATACCTGTACACCATAATCTGCTTCCCCATTAAGCCTCAGAATGAGTTAACATTCACTGTGAGCACTTACTACATTAAATTGTACATGACTAATAAGGCGTGTGCTACTAAGTAGGCATTGTGCTGTCATCACCGCATTGCCGGTGCTTCTCTTCCAATGGGAAATGAGGTTTAAATCCAAACAAACCTCACTCTTAGGAGATTTACTGGTCGCACTTACCTGGTTTTCAAGCTTCACTGGTGAATACAGGCTGGATGTTGAGCTATTAAGCCCAATTGTTTGAGCACTTGGTGAGGTCCCAACAGTTTAAACGTCTCTTGCTGCTATATGCACATTTGCTGTATGTTTCTGTCTGTGTGCAGTGTGTTAGTATGCAGATTGTGTCTGAATTTGAATCCATATGGGAGCTGCCATTTCCGATCTGAGACATTTCACGCAGATATAGAACAACATCGCAGCCTACCCTGGTCTCCTGACACCAACCCTCAGACACTCTTCATCCATCTTCTCACCCTCTCACACCAATCAAATTTGTGTGCCGTGGGAAAACAAAGAAGTCCCTTGTATTTTTCAACAAAATATATCAGCCAATCTGCAATGCAAAACTGTAAATCTCCCATTCAGAATGAAAAATTCATTTCACAAACCATAAACACAGCATAAATAGCTTTTAATCAAGATGATGGCTTGATGTGACTGCAGAGTTTCTATCACATTTTCATTAATACATGGACCCAGCTCTGGAATAAATTCACTTTATATTGTCCACAGGGACGACCTCTTGAAGTGCTCCCTCATAAATATAACTTCTTCTTTGTCTTGCTTTTTAAAAAAAACAACTCATGTCTGCTCATTAATATGAAAACTATTCTGTCAACCAGGACAAACATAACAAACAAAATAGCACACTGGAGAAATGTATGTAGGTACTGTCAATGCATTTCTCTTCTGAACTGCTGGAAACTGAAAAAAAAATCCAGGTTCTCATTCTACTGAATTTATTTTAATTGAATGTGACTGAGATGTGTTCTAGTGTAATTTGCTTGCAATACATCCAACATTTTTTTGTAAAACAAATAAACAATAAATAAATACATAAAAACATAAATAAATAAATAAACGCCATAGTGTCAGCGTCTTGATACTGCATAAAAACTACTTGATACCACTGAAGGCAAATCAACCTTTAAGAGATGAAAACATGTCCTACCAATAAATCACTTCACAGTTGGGCATAATGATAGAACCACATTTAAAGGACAAAATGGCTTAAGATGTATCATGTGGAATTGCAGATTAATTAATTAATTAATAATTAATCAAAATCAAACGGACCAGATTTTCAAAACAATAAGTGACAAATATTTGATTATCAACCTAAATAATAACTGCATTATGTATTGCAAATTATATTTTTCCTGTTCACTTTATTTCGCAAATTTATTGGTGAAACCTCACAGATTTTAGGGTTTATTTATGAAACCACACCTCACCTGACTATGTCTTCTTTGGTTCAATCATACCTCTGACTGGAGGGGAATTCTGACTTCTTTACATTCATTAGCATTATCTAAATTTTAGCTCACTTTTGATATTGATGACATTTATTTAGAATTAAAGACCACCATTAAATGCAGGGCCAGTGTAGCAGCACCATCCCAAAGCTCTCTCCTTCCTGAAAGCTTAATCAAGTGCACACACACACACACACACACACACACACGCACCCACGCACGCACGCACGCACGCACACACGCACGCACGCACGCACGCACACACACACACACACACACACACACACACACACACACACACGCACGTCCTCAGAGAGATGGATTGCATGCATTCCCATCCCTCTCCTAGGACAGCATCCAGGTGCATTACAGCTGGGGAAGCCAGGGGGATGGTGCTGGGTGAGGAGGGATACAGGAGATGGAGGACCAGGGATGGTTGGATGGAAGTGGGACCACTGGGTGTAAAGGATGTGAAGGGATGAGCTATAAATTTGCTTCAGGAGCACTCTGGGTGCTTATGGCATTTCCTTGTCTGTCTGGGCAGCAGTACTAGTCAATGGTGTTGCTGTGGTGGTGAGTTTTATCAGGCACAATTTGTCACAGTTACTGTTATACATTTTATTTTTTTAGCATAAGCTCTGTGCTCCATGCTGTCCCCATGAAACGGGAACAGTAGAGATTGAGAGAAGAGTGTTGAGGGAAGACAAAAGTTCCTGCTGATTTACAACCCTGCTTTGGTGCTTAATTCAGGACTGTGAAAAAGTGCCTCCAGAATGAATTATTGGAAACCCACTTTGTGTGTCACATTGTTGGACATTAATTTTATGACTCTTCAGAATGCAGTCAAAAAGATTACCTATACTGAATAATATCAAGAGTTAAAGAAAATATGACTTGAGGTCAGAGGCAGGAGAAAACAACCCATGACTGAAGTGTCTGTTATTTTTTATTATGGCATTTACTGAATATTTTCTACACATTACTAATGTTATCCATCTATGTTTATGGTTGACCCCCACAGTGCACAATTTAGTTATATTTTATTTATATTTCTGTTGTTGTGCTGTCAAAATCACATCACTTATACAACACAAACATGTATGTTTATTAAACTTTATCACCTTTAAAGCTGAAACTATTGGTCAAATATCTAATTAGTCTATTTACAGAAAATCACAACTAAATGTCTGGTTATAGATTAATCTTTTGAATAATTAAAGTTGTTAATTAAGAACTTGCTGCTTTAAATCAATATAAGCTTCATCACCCAACATAAGTGATTTTAAGGCATCCCCTTAGACTTAGAGGTTAATCGATGTTCTTTGATAGATTAACTGATTAATTCAAAAATTAAAACAATTCTGAAAGTACATGTTAGTCTGAGCCCTAATCACTTGTATGTTTGAAGTCTTCTTGCGTGCATAAACATCACGGTCAAGGTCAGGCTCCGATGTACAGGCCAATTTATCAATGATCAAACTAACCTGGAAGATAAAATAGGATTTCTTAATTATCCATATGTTGCAGGGTTTACATGAGGCTTCATGCAGCGTCTATAGGATGAGTCTGTGCGGTATTTGAATGGTATAGGATGGATTCCCTGCACAGGAAACAGTGGGGTTCAAGATGACTGATGGAGTGTGATGTCCCACTGAGTGCCATGGTAAACTGTTTCTGGATGTGATTTGGCTCAGTGGGTTTAGAGTGGAGCAGAATTGCTTGTGCGAGAAAATAAAACATGCGATAACTGCTCCCAGCAACCATACGGAGTGTGGTGGTAAATGGAGATCAGCTAATGTCAGTGGTTTGCACAGTCACAGTAATGTCTATTATCTAGTAAATGGACACTCACACATATAAAGCAGTCACAAAAGCGACAGTGAACCTTCCCATATCAATATGCACATCTTAAATCCACATTTTAATACAGACCAGACATAAAAGTATGCCCACATACACATTTATCAGTATCATTTGTGGGTGCTCTATCTGAGGATGTCATCCATCATGTGGTAAAGCCACAGTAGGCAGTACACAATGTGTTTGGCCTCGCTCCTCATTCAGCTCTCATTAGCCATCAATCACCTCCTCTCTACTGTCTGCCGGCATGGGAGGACACCTCCTGACTTCACATCTTAGCAAGATGTTCACTTTGGCACTAAAACATCCACCCACCCACCCAAGCATGCACCGGAGTGAAAACACACATTCTTGCTTGCCCTGTGACGTCAATGTCAAATAAGGGGAAATTTTAACAAACTGAGAGGCTGTGAGAATGTAGCGCTTGTTATTTGCCAGTTCTTGAAGTTAAATTAGCTTGTTTATCCTGTACAGTTTGATGAGAATTTAAAATTTCAAGAGGGAGTCCTTAATCACTGTACTCAGCACTGCAAAGGGCATTTAAAAACCATCACACACCTGTTTCAGTGACGAAACCTATGCATTGCCATCCGACTTTTTACTAGTGCGAGATTTACTATTAGCTTTGTATGGTAGATTCTCTGAATATCACAGAACTTTTCCTATTGAAAATGTCAGAAGAGTGGGATAAAGTGGTTACATTTAACAGTATCTGTAATATTCCACACCCACACACACATACACACGCACACACACACACACACACACACACACACACACACACACACACACACACACACACACACACACACACACACACACACACACACACACACACACACACACACACGCACGTGGCACTGCTTCAAATGTGATCTTAATTACCAGGCTTATTTCCCCATGTTGGCAAGCTTGTGTGTCTGTGAAGGTGCATCGTTGAGTGTCCACTTGTGTGAAACAACTGTGGCTGTTTCATGGACAACAACTGCATGATGGATTACAGGATGCTGCTGTGGCTAAGGGTGCGACTGGAGGAGGTGGAAAGTGTAAAGAAAAGGAGAAAGATGTTTTTCCATTGAATTCTCTTGGTGAGTTTTCACCGCATCCCAGGGACATAAGGAAATGTAGTATGTTTTTTTTGTCCACTCACCTGCTGTGCAGTGTATGGAGGCCATCACTTGACATTGATAGTTGCATGCATGGGCTTTTGTCCTTGGCCTGCTTATGCAACAGCTGACTGTACTGTACTGTGCTGCTGAAGAGACATAAGGTTATCAGGACTACTCACAGCAATCTAGAGAGTGTTTGTGGCGCAAATGCAACTTCCAGTCTGACGTTTGTTGGATATTGCCTTGTATTCCTTCGTCTCATTTTGTTGGACAAACCCACTGCCCCTAATGCTACTCTAATGCATGACCTTCCTCAGATCAAGAGAGAATGAAAGTCGTTTAATGGGTCGACTATTCCCTATACAAGTGTTATGTCATATGCTTTCACAGAGTCATAAATCATGTTGAATTCTGATATTTGCAGGGCATATTTAAGAAATGCCACAAATTAAAAAAAAAGCATCCCAGCCTCATATCATTTACCCCCGACTTCCTCGGTTTTCCCCTCATTCTCTCCCGGTCTGGTTCCTCCACTCCTCTAGCTCTCCTCATCCATCTCTGCCCTTCTGTCTGTTTTACTATTTTTCTTTTCCTCTGTGCTGTTTCCAGTGTGCCTTAGAGAGAAAGAAAGAGAGAGAGAGAGAGAGAGAGAGAGAGAGAGAGAGAGAGAGAGAGAGAGAGAGAGAGACGGACAGAGAGAGAGAGAGAGAGAGAGAGAGACAGCGAGAGGCCTGACACATAGGCCCAGTTCCTTAATAATGTCGTTCGGTGTGAATGCTATTAGCAGATTACCCTTGGCCCAGGGCAGCCTAGCCATGTGCAGGAACTAGATAACCTTGTGTTCGGTAATTTAATATCAACAGTTACCCTCTTTTCTTACCACACTTTACAACACACAAATACCCTGCTTTACCCCGCTTGCCCCCTCCGGTCCTATTTCTAGAAGAGAGAGAGAGAGACATAGAGAGAGAGAGAGAGAGAGAGAGAGAGAGAGAGAGAGAGAGAGAGAGAGAGAGAAGGGATTACAAGATAGTGACTTCTTGAAGATTCTTTTTTCCACCGCTGAGAAGTGTGGCAAATTGCCCCTTGTCCATGGATGTGAGAAAATATATAAACAGGCTTATAGTGAAAATTCCATCAGATTTAATGGGGTGAATTTAGCTCAGCGCGACATCAAAGGAGCCACCCATCTTTTTAAAAAAAGCTCTGAGTGGGTAATGTCATTTCCCTCCATTCTAGTTCTCCTTGCAGAATATCATAGGCCTTACATTTAATGTGCATCAGGCCAAAATGAAAGGGGCACAGGAAATTTTCTGTCACATAGTTTGACTTTTGTTAGAGTGGGTGAGAGAGCCAGGGTTAGACTGGAAGGGAGGCAGAGAGAGAGAGAGAGAGAGAAAGAGAGAGAGAGAGAGAGAGATCTTCCACTCAAAATAGCAAGCTGCTATGGAATCAAATCCCACGCTTTATCCCCCACAAGCTGATTCACAATCCTGCTTTAGCTGCTATATCACACTTCATCCTGCTGCTGCTCTTTTTCTACGTCACCCGTGAGACAGAGGGCCAGACGGCACAGCCCTATCACTCACCGGCACTCCCTCACACTGGCATTACCACGCCTTTATCTCATCTCCTGCAGCCCGCCACAGCCGGCCGCCTCTCGGTCCTCCAGGCTACTTTACTAATAACCTATTCCTTATCAGTCACCGAGCACCTCTGCCTGTGATCAAAGAGCCAATTAATGGTGCGGGGAAAGGTGAAGCATTCAAATAATGGAGACAGCTGTTTTTCTCTGTTTGAGAAAATCCATTTTGTATTGTTATCGGCTCCAAACAGCTCCCCCCGACCAGCGCTTAATTCAAGTCACTGTCTGCTTCTGCCTGGCTTGATAAGACAGAAAGAGAAGACAGGGGGAGAGAGAGAGAGGGAGCTGGGCAGTGGAGAGAGTCCTGGTCACAATGAACTTTATGTAGCAGAATGTGGGAAGAAAAAGAATATCACAGGAGTCCAACTCATCTGTGTCCTTTATCAACTCCAAAGTGTGTGAGTGTGTGTGTGTGTGTGTGTGTGTGTGTGTGTCGGGGGGTGTTGATGAGCTTCATTATGGCTTCACTGTCTTTCACTTTGAAACAGCTGATAGCAGCTCTTTGAGGTCCAACACAAGCAAAAACCTGAGGTTTGTTGGGAGGTTAATTGTACTGGTGACAGTGCAGCATATAAATAGCTCAATAAAGTCTCACAACTTTGCAGCTTTGTTGTAATGTATAGTTATATTTCCTTTATCCCTCTCACATGGCGTCGGGGAAGGTTGTTGCACTGGTTATCTTATAAGCTTTTTAAGTGTTTGACACATCGATACTGTAGATCGGAGTCAATAGGCTGATCTGGTTTTTTATATTAGTAAGTTATCAGATGTACATCTTCAGAAAACATATAAGAGATAATAAAAAGGTCACACAAAGGTGTTTGTTGGTTGCTGTTATTGTTTTTCCTCTCTTAAATAACAGTAGTGAGAATTGAAGAAGTCAGTATTCACCGCCAGTCTCAGTCAGCCCTGACGCTGGGCCACCTGAGACCGCCGTGCTTTTTCAAAATCAATTATTTAGATTCCTAACAACATGTACTCACTGCAGATAGAATTTATGGGTATTTGACTTACAATGGGCAAAGGAATAGTTCACATGTATCAAAACAGAGTCTGTGTGTGTGTGTGTGTGTTGGCCATCAGAGGGATGCAGAGTGAATGTTTTTAAATGCATTTTATACTGGGGCGACTCGAGATTTTGCACACTTTTAAAGGGTGCTATGACTGGAAGAAGATAGACTATAATGTCTGTGTATTTCAGTTCAAAATCTACCTTCTGCAACACCGTGGACAAAGTGAGAGGCTGAGAGAAACAGGCAGTCAGTCATGTGGAACAAATGAGTCATTTCACTGTAAAAGATACACGGCATTTACAGTACCAGTCAAACGTTTGGGGCAAACGTTTCCTATTCAAGTGAATGTTTGTGTTGTGTAAAATGATAATTCCGACGTACCACACTGAAAGATCAGGTGTGCATCTAGCTGAAGGACGAACAAGCCATTAGGACATACTGCAGAAGAAGTGACCCTTATTTGTGTGGTTCAGTGTCTGGAAACAGGAAAAATAGCCTGCAGTATGGAAAAATGAGGAGGCTGTGTATGTAATTAGCAGCTACTTTGGTTTTCAGCTAAACAGCCTCCATGACCATCAATAGATTTTCCATTTCTTATTCTCTGGATGCAGTCTACAGCACTAACAGCTAAATAATGCAAACTAGGACAAAATAGTTTCATCTTTGCATATTAATGATACTTTTTCTTACTGAACAAACTTCAACTGTAGGCGAGAATCTGATACAGGACTGCAGATTGTTATGTCACCTTTAGATGTGTTCATTTGCTACCATGCCTGAGTTATTTATTATTTCTTTTTGGAGCAACAGTTTCTTCAGCTTTATCCTCCCTGTCACCACTTCCAACTATCTTTTTGCTTAAACTAATATAGCCTAAAACTTTTCCAACACAATTGATCATGCCTCATTTTCTGTGAATGTTTATGCAATAAAAACGTTCAAAAAGTTACAATTTTAGTATTGCACATCCTTTAATGGATGTGCTGGGAGACTCACCACACACCTGTAAGCACTTTGTAATCGTGGCCATTCAAGCTGTGTGTGTGTGTGTGTTGGTGGTGGTGGTGGTGGTGGTGGTGGGGGATCCATTGTGTGTAACCTTAAAAAATTAAACACCCTTTTCTCTGCCTTATTAGTTTTTCCTCCAAACGTTGCAGGATGAACGTGGTTTGCAACAGCAGGTTCATACCAAGCAAATCCTATTATGGCGATGCCATGACCCACCATACTCTGCCTCTCATTGACTTAGCATAACATTTCTCATGTAGGTGGAGGTAAAAATTAAAGGTACAAGCAGCATTGAACGTGCCCTCTCACCCCTGCGTCGGTCAGGGCATGCGCCAGCCATGGCCTTACTGCCGGACACCTGCAGATAAACACAGGTCTGAATTGCGCGTGTCGCACACACTGCACAAAGCAGAACAATGCCACTTTATGTGTCCACAAGGTGGCGCTAGACTACGTTCAGATGTAGTACATCTGCTCCAGGTGTGCCCCGCCTGAACTTGGCTTGCATGATGCACCTGATGTAGTCTTTCTGTAAAAAGTCAAAGCTGAGATAGTCAGAGTTGAAATATCATCATAGCTATTGTTTTAACTTTCAAAAGCATCCATAATAGACACAAAAACAGTTTTCACAGGCTAAGCTATATCCCTTGTGACATGTCAGCTAAACTTCAACTGAAAAATCAGTAGAGCATCCCTTTAATTTTTGACATGCTGGTGTTTATCTGCTGAAATGAAAACAACAAAACAAACAAACCCAAGTCTCCAAGGCAGGTATTAACATATTTATTACACCGTTAATAGAACAACAATACCAGAATTATACTGCAAAGTTTCACAGACTGACAGACCATAGTTTACAGCCCAAAAAAGAATTTTTTGAAAAAGAAACAAAAAGAAAAAAAAATCAACAAGAAACCACAGTTCTGACATAGTAGACTGGAAAGCTCTATAGAGGACACTGACTCTAGGCGATGGAAAGACCGCCCAGTGTCAGTCTACCACTAACCTGTGGTTTTCATGTCTCAATTAAGTATTGCACAACAATTTCAAATCATTTGAGCTTTTTAAATTTTTTTTTAAGTTTTACAATAAATTTTCTCAAGAGAATGCAAAATACCCCCCCACCCACCCCTGATGTTCACCCCAGATCAATGCTACGGCCTTCACTGCTCATTGTTGGCCCCACACATTTCCCCAATGTTTCTTGATAAGAAGGAAATTCAAATACCATTTCCCCCTATTGCGAAAAACAGGCATGCTTGAATTCATCGCCTTGTTAATTTATTTTAGATTTTACAAGCATTGCCTTTACTGTATTCCCCCTTTTTTGAATTTACCCCCACTGACAAGTCGACTTAAGCATGTCTTCACCACAGAGAAGAGGAGAAAGAGGTGGAGGGAAAACAGGAGAGAAAAAAGAGTGAGAGAGAAACAACATTTCTTTTCTGTGACCTTAGCTCGTGTGATCGGAATAGGAACACTTTTCCTTAAAATTAGCACAGTTTTTAAAATCTGTTGATGTACTCTACAAATGCCACAGGCATAAAGGAACATAACAAAAGTTTTTTTTTCTCATTTCTATTAATTTATGTTTCATTTATTCATGAGGTCTGCATTGTTACCAAGTAGTGATATGGTTTGCAGCTGTATGAGCTTCGACTTTGGGTTTTTTATTTTTCCTGTTCTCTTGTGCCCATTTGGTTTAGACTAGACCAGTATCAGCGCCACGACTGATGCTCTTATCGTGCTGTAAGAGGTAGAGTGAGACTTGTTTGCCACAGAGGAATTTGTAGCAAAACACACATAGAGGAGGGAAGAAAGAACAAATAGAGCTTCTCAAAGAGTCATTGAGTGATAATGTTTGTCTTCTTCTTTTTTAACCCAGGTTTTGCCCTGATAATGATAAACACACTTTATGTCTTGTATACACTACTGTTAAAACAGCTTGGCTGTTTGTTCACAGCTTCTGAGGAATCGCTCGAAGGGTGTCAGACACCTTTTTGGACGGTTTAACCCTTTAGAGTCAAGAATGCAGATGTATATTTTATTTAGACAAGAAGGGAGAGAAGAGGAAGTACAGAGGGAGCGCACAGCCCAGAACCTTTGTGAGCCTCCACTTGTTCCTTGAGGTCAGAATTTGTTACACGCTTCTGTGTAGCACCAAGGTGTTTGGGGTGAAGAACCTTTGTGTGCGTCACGGTAAGTGCTCTCTTGCTGTGAATGAGAAGTTTGCTTGATTTACATGGAAGGATTTTCCATCACAGCAAAAATGTCATAATTTGATATAAATGAAGATAAAACAACTGCATGTGGTATTGGTGTGAAAGCCCAGTTTCACATTAACCTCTTCAAGAAGAAAGAACTTAACTGCTTAAAGCTGAAATGGTCACTTAATCTGACATTTGTGTAATGAGAAAATGTACAAACAAGTTCGAAAAATATCTCAATATTTTTTTCAAAAGTGGTTACAGAAGTCATCAGTGTTCTTATCGCATTAGTTATTATTGCTCACTGCTGTGAAATGTTCATTATGTTTAATTCACACCTTCTCATTTCACAATGTAAGATGAGTGCCCTTGATTTCCAGAAAGGATTAAAAATAATGAATTCATGACACAGAAGTTGTCTTTTGTTCAATGAACGTGTGAACAAAACCTGCAGAAATAATTAAGCAAATATGCGGCGTTAACAAACTTCTTCTGAAAATCGTTTAAATCAGGATTTTGGTCCTTAGTGTCAGTCTTTGGCTGTTTTTGGTGTTTTTTTTAATCTATTGTGTTAATACTGTGTGTTACCTGGTGCTCTGCAGTGTTAAAGCTGTCAATCGGAGTCTACACCTCTGCATTTGGAAAGTTAGTTGGTTAGAATATTTTTTGTATTTTTTTTGTATTTTTGTACTTTTTTTTTTGGTTGTTTTTCAGTTTTTCTACAAAATAACAAATATTAACAAATGTTCAGTAATGTGCATGCACTGTCTGTAATTATTCAAAGAAAAACATTATGGCCGCTTTGTTAGCATGTTGAGAAGAAGCATAAAAAATATGACTTTGATGATTTTACATCTCTCCAAGTCTGTTTTTACATTCCAAGAATGTGCATGCGTGTTTTTTACATTCCAAGAATGTAAAAACAAACAGTGGCATCACTACATATGAAATGGCTGATGAATTATGGCTCTATATCAACAATACACATATGCTGAAAAGAAGCATGCCGAAATAACCTCTGTGACAGTGCAAATACATTTATGTATGCCCCTTGTACAAAACATTTAGATTAGCATTCTGCGCAACATGCTAGCTCTCAGAAAAGATCTGGGTTGGACTCAAGTAGCAGCTCTGAGATATAGCTTGTGTCTTTTCTTGAGGACGAAGGGAAATAAAAGGGAGCTACGAGGGATCTACCACTTACACACAGAATAGAAAAGCAGCTTGGAAAAAAGGTAACACTTATTTTTTTTTTCTATCTCTTTTTGCACCAGCTAGGGAGAAAGAGTCATGAAGGTTCTAAGAGTTGTGAATGGTTGACGTACTATGCATTGTCACAACTGTCCAACACATATAGAATAAATAACCATCTGTGACACCACAGGGCAGGAGTCTTAAACACCATGACATCTACAGAAAAAGAATAAGAGGATGAAGAAAGATGAAAATGTTTTTCAGAGTGAAGACAGGAGGGGAGCATCTGGGCCACAGAATGAGCTTCCTACTGGGTTTTGTAGTTTTCAGCTCTAAGAGGTCCAGCGGCTGCTGTCGCGGTGATTTGACAGTCTCACTGGTGGGACGGGGATTCACTTCCTGTTCGAGAGCTTGTGTGACCCTCCATGCATGCATGTGCGAATTGTAGTCTGTACATCCTCCACATGTGCGGTGGGCAAAGTTTTGTATCTTGTCCAAGAATTCTTCCTTTGACATCCTTCAGGGACACGGATTTGTATTTCCCAGCCCACTGACCTGGATATTATTACAAGTGAGAGGGAAATAACATTGGTTGAACAGCTGGCTCTGCTTGCAATCTGCTGCACATCTGCCTATTTCATGATGGTCTGTGAGCCAGAGATTCAGTCCATCCCTCTCCTCTCTCCAGGCAACTTGTGTATCTATCCATCCATCAGTATGTCTTTCTAATATCGTTCTTTCCAAGGAGTATTAATGATTTCATTAATTCATTCTGCTTGCTAGATAAGTTCCCTTGGTATGCTGCTTGGTAAATGAGGTTGACTATTCTTGTGTCCCAGATACAGGAAGGAAATAAGCATCAATTCATGGATGGAAAATAAAAACTTTGAAAACGGGAGGTCAGATATACTTGTTTCGAGTTCACGGCTACCTCTGATCAGTCTCTTAATATTTACAGGAGAAAATAAGAGAAGCTACAATGACAACAGCATCAACAACAACAGGCACAACGACAAAGAGACAACAAGGATAGCAAGTGTAACAATGAAAGGATGTCAATATTTAAATTCATTCATTCAAAACAAAGAATATCTTTGTGTTTCTTTAAAGTCATGGCAAGTCAATATGACCTGATTATGGACCTCCTCCGTTTCCTTCAATGACTACGTCGCAAGATAGACAGAAACGTCTCTTTCTGTTGGCCACATTCGCTCAGTATCTTTTCAAGGCATTGTAGACAGTCATGCTGTTTGTGGGGATGAGGGCTGGCTGTTAAGCCCCGGAGGCATTTTCCGCCATCCTCTGTTTGAGTCTCTTAGCGTGGTGTGCCATCCAGGGCAGAGGAGGATGGGGTGCTGGGGGTGGAGGAGCGAGGGGTAGCAGCAGGTGGGGTAGCAGCCGGACTCCCGGTTCCGCTGCTCGGGGTGCAGGCGGAGGAGCTGATAGGAGCAGGGGTCTCTGACCCTGGGACACTTCCCTGCTGCTGGCTGGCCTGCTGCTGCTGGGTCTGGAGGGTCTGACCGCAGACATGATGGTGCTTCTCCCAGTCCTTATGCTGGCAGAAGGAGCCGCAGTAGCGCGCCGTGTTGCAGCCGCTGCACGTCTCACTGGCTTTGCGGCCACAGTTCCAGCAACTCTGACAGACAGGTGGAAAAGAAAAGAAAAGTTATCTAACAAAAATAACACAGCAGACAGATCAACAAGACAAATGGCCATTTCAGGGGATGAACTTATGATGAGTATCAAATCTGTAGTAATGATCCCTTGTTGGTTTTATTTTATGCCTCCATTCACTCATATTGTTTGTGACAACAAAATACCAATTGAAATACCAGTGAACTAGTCTCCATGGCGGTAGACCTCATCTCTGTTTAACAACACTTAAGCTTGAAACAAACCACAGAAAGATCAAAACCCATCTATGATTATGCTTAGGGCCTCTTATGTATCTTGAAAATCACATAGAGAGCATCAGGGCGGCTGCATAGCCACAGGAAACAAGAAAACAAGGTTACCAACTGCTTCTGAAAGTCTCCTCTGGGGCGCTTCTCGCTCATAAACATCACTCCAACAATTAATGACAGATGCGAGCCATCGTCCCCTCTCACTTAACTTATTAAACATCAAGGCCTCCAATGGTGATTAGCAAATGAAAGAGCCATCCCTTGTTTCCTCTCAGCTGAGTTGGTAACACCTTTCCAAACATGCTACCAGGTCTGTTGGATAACGAACAGGAAGCAGGGAAGTGAGCCAGCGCCTAATTTTACTCTCCCTCTCAGGATTTCGCGACGATAAAATCTATTTGGAGGAATACTTTTAAAGTTGTGAATGATCACCAACCTCTTTGATATTTGAAAGATAACCTTGAATGACGTGCTCCTGCCAACGTGCCAATGGACTACAACACAAACTTCTTTGTAAGAGACGATCCTATCATCTATGTCATTTGGGAGTCATTAGAACAGCTGGCAACATGAACGTAGTCAAACTTACAACAAAGAAAGACGCGATACCGTAACTATCAAACAAGAGGATGGCGATGACAGTTTCCATGATGTGTTTGAAAGATTGAGGGCACAACTTTTGATGTTCTGAATCATCTGTGCATGTTCCTACCTCACTGGAATCTTCCTGTTGGTTGATTATGGAAAGAGCGTCCTCGGCCGCCTGCCGCTTAGCCTCAGCAACCGTACGTTCCATTTTGGCCCGCTCGCTGCTGATCATCTCGTGAGCCTTACGCTCGGCCTCTGACACAGCCTTCTGCAGCTCTGACATGGCCTGTCGCTTCACCTCATTCACCGCCTCTTCTGGAAAGAGTGTGGAGACAGAGGAAGTCAAGCCTCCCGTACCTGCAATATAATGTTTATTATATCACCCCGTCGTTGGAAGTTTATTTTCAATGATGAAATTGCTACATTTAAGAAGAAGATTTGTTTTTACTTTTGCCTAGTTATCATTTCTGAATACGAAAATCAAGAGAGGGAAATGAAATCATTTTTCACTATGAGATTTGTATTTTTTTTGGGAGAAAGCATGAGACACAAAGTTAGATTCTTTAAAAATTATTTAAAATCTGTGTCTGCCAGTCTGAACACGAAAGAATTTTTTTGAAATAACTTCTAAAATAGTTCAAATTCAACATAGAGGCATCAAAGATTGTGCCTTCTAAAAGATTCATGGTAAACGCTGTTTCATCTGCAAAATCTGTATCACATAGACAGAAACTATAACCATACAACTGATGTATGATGATTAAGTATAGTATTTAGTTATTAGCTTTTTTTTTAGCTTTTAATATATACTGTATATATATATTATATATTATATATTAATATTAATATAATATGTTATTATATATTATATTATTATTGATTGTTTTCATTTAATTATTGAAAAATTATTGAATTACAGTAATATTTCCCAATTAATCACTATTGCACATCCTTATCTGATTCCTTTATACTTCTGTGAGTGTGCCACATTTAATCAGTTACAGCAGATCCTCTGATGCATCAATGTGCGATGTTTTAATTCAAAAAGCGGATTTTTGAATTCAATTTTAAAATTATCAAACAGCATGAGCCAATTAATCCCAGGTAATCACTCAGAAAGCCTGTTTTAACTGAAGCAATGTGCTATTTTACGAGTGATGCGTGTTTTGTGGAATGAATAACCTTGCCACACGGGTGTTAAGCGTTGGAATTCCAGCTAAACGTCAAAGCAAAAGGAGGGCTTTTTGTTTGCTCCCATCAAGCCTGTAACTTGACTAATTGTCTATGTAAATGAGGCAATTTATATTTAAATTATGCATTTCCATTGTGATCCCAGAGGCCCATGTGGTGAGGGGAAGTGGGAAACCGGTAGGACACCGTGCAAGGTGCTTGAATATTTATCACCAACTGTAAACATTTTGCCCATTTCAAACAGATGTATTCACTGCTGCACTCCATTTTGTTAAAAATCCTATTTGCAATCCTCCCTGGGTCACATTTATATCAGTCTCTCTTCAGCCAGAATATCTGCGACTAAAGTGCAAAGGATGCCAGAAATACTGAGAGAGGAAAAAATAGTGGGCACTGTTTATCTTTCAGACAAAAGACGGATACAGCTTTATGTCTGACGAATAGTCTTCACTTTATTTCATTTCTGTACACATCATACTTGAATTACAAATGCGATCTGTCTTCAAAATCAGGCTGAATGTACGCTTTTATAAAGACAGAGACATTTTCTCTCTGTTGTGATTGAGCTAAATTTTTAAACCACGGTGGTTTTGTCTTTAACCTACTGTACTGCCTGAAGTCATGGAAATTGCCCTGGTGCCGTGTGATATATGCCTTGTGCATGGAATTGTGATTACACACCAAATGCCTTAGATGGAAGATCGATCAAAGCTGGTGAGAGGAGGAGAGTACTGGAGAGCGAGCAGAGTCCCGATGGTGATACTCAATTCAATTTAAATGCATATTACTTGTTCTCACACATCATGCTTGGTCAAGCAAGGGGACAATTTCTTTTCTCCAAGGGGTTTAAAAAGCAGATATACTGTATCACTGACTGTGAATACAAAGTGGATTCCTCAAGCTTTGAACCCTCAGCGGAAAATTCTTTCAGTTTTTCAAGACAACGATAATGGTGATTGCGGCAGCGCTCACGAGTTTAAAGAATGCTGTTTGTGTGCTATACAAATTTAATGGCAACTAATAAAAGCTGCTTAAGCAACAAATTAGTTTCCATACTTGATGTAACTGGCTCTAAACATTTCGCGCTTCAATTTTACAACACTTTGGTTAAATAGAATAGCAACAATGTCTGTTGCAAAGAGGATTACAAAAGTGCCAAAAGCAAAGAGATACCAAGTCCTCTACTGTACTTCTAACAGCAGAGCCACTGGACCAGCTATAAAAGCTACTTATGTTGACTGGCTCAATAAAACCTTTTTATGACCTGACATAATGTTTGGATTGTGCAGACTGTGGTGGTGAAGCTCTTTTTTTTTTTTACTTCATACTGTATCAAGTACAGCCTGACACTTTAATTCAAGTTAGCTATAGAGGAAAAATTTGCTGACAGCAAACAGCACTGGGATGAGAAGGCAGCATTCACACCTATGAGCAATTTAGAGTCACCGATTCACCTATATTACATAGGTTTTCTGACTGCAGGAGGAAGCCGGAGCACCCGGAGGGAGCCCATGCAGACGCAGGGAGAATATGCAAACTCCACAATAGGAGGGTCTGAATTTCCCTCTTGCTGTGAGGTGACATTGCTAACCACTGCACCACATGCCACGCCTGCCTTGATTTTGGGCAATATGTCTTAAAGACTTCAGAGAGATAAAGATAAATAGAGATGAAGTATCATTGTGTGTTGGTGTGATGATGGCTCACCAGCTTTTTTCCAGATCTCTTCAGGAACGTAGCCCGACACAGGCCGGTGGAGCAGCTCCCTGTGAATTTCTGTGGAGATACAGAAACACAGCCATGATAATCAGAGATCAATCACTGTTTTGCATGACATAGCATGAAATACTATGGAACAACCAGCATGTTGTACAACCTGTTGGTTACATTTTCATTTTTATTTGTTTTTGTCACTGCACTGCAATGAGAATACGCAGACAATGAAAAAGTGAATTTATCCGCCAGCGCAGTTAGATAAGATAATTGCACCTGGTAAAATTTCATGAAATAAGGCTTTTGAAATATGAGAAATCTCTTTATGTGAGTGGCAAACCACTCATTCCAAACACTTATTCAGTAAAATAAACACAAAAATATCTTGGCAATTCTTTTTTTTTCTCTCACTGTTTTTAATTTAAGTGAAAAGATCTACAACGCTAAACTAAACTAAAATAATTCTTAAGAGTTGTAGTCTTTAATTTAACGGTCTTAAAATAATGAAATCAAGGACACTTTATTAATTAAACTCGCTGAAATCTGGTCAGAGGTAGGGATACACCAGAGAAGCCAGACCGGCAGGTGAATGAACCCAGGACCTTCTACCTGTGAGACGATACAATGATGTAAATCTAGCATCCAATGCTGCCACCATCTTGATATTGAGCTATATTACAATATAGCAAAATTTACCTCTATGTTTCCCTGACTAAAATAAATGTATTTGTATTCCTTCTAGAAATTAAACTCATTCGCTAATAGAAAGAAATTAATCTCAGGCAGTGATAAAAATGTATATAAATATAACTAAAATATAAAGTAAATATAACTATGAGGCCTTGAAATGGAGGCATTGATATAACTCATTAAAGTGACTGAAACATGGCTGTAAGTAGCCTCGTAACATACATATGCTAATTGCTTTGTTAATACCTGTAATACTTGTACATTACATGTGATCCCCTACCTGATGTTGCATTTTCCTGTGCTGCAGGGCTCTGCTGCCTTGACTGCCCACTAGTGGTGCCCTTCTTCAGCTCTTCAGCATCGCTGTATCGGCGGATCCAGTAGTTGAGCTCCTCACGGTCAGCCTCCTGACACCGCCGCAGTACTGTCAGCGAGCGTCTCGTCTTCTCCACCATGTCCATGATGCAGTTCAGCAGCTGAGGGTGAAAGGGAACGGGCAAGGCGCTGAGTTTACACATAGACATGGATGGATTGATTTAAATTCAGCAAAGGTGGAGTTAGCGGTTGGGATTCTAGATTGAGGATGACATCTGTTATGTTACTACAGGTTGTGTATTATTATTGTGTTAAACTTTATTGTCATTGCCCAGTACAAGCACTCAACAACGAAATGCAGTTGAACATCCAATCGGTAGAAGCAAGTAGTGACATAGGTGCTCAGATGAAATAAATAAATAAATACATATGTCCATTTAAAGGTGCCTAAGATGGTATCAGTTATTTATAATGGACATGTTATCATAGATAAATGCATATAGACATGATATTGATCAGATTTGTCAGGTAGACGTCTACTTGTCACTTCAGTGAATAACATATTTATATTGAGATTGCTTGATTGCTTAATTAAACTTTGGATTTTTATTGGGACATGCACCAAATTGCAGACTCTCATAGATACCAACACCCTACATATGCCTTTTTTTCATCATAATCCATGCATTATTCCCTGAGAAATTGAAGAAAATGATGGAAAATCTAGCAATGTTAAAGAAAGTTAAAAAAAGAAGAAGTGGATTCACATTGAAAATTTAATGGGCTCTGTTCTGACCCAAGACCCATTCTCCCATCAAGTTTATTGGAAATCAATCCAGTAGTTTTTGCGTAATCCAACCAACCAACAAACAAACATGGACAAAGGTGAAAACATAACCTCCTTGGTGGAGGAGAAAAGTCTTGCATGTAATGTCACATGTATATCTAGACCGATCGCACACACGTTTTTTAAATGGTAAACGGGATAGACCGGCTACTGGTTTGGCCGATTGTTGAATCCAAAGTTGTTTTGATTATCAGATAAAACAAGAATGTTCTGCTAACAGTGTAACAAAGACTTAGAGTGCAATGTGATACATAACAATTCAATATGACTGTAATGACGATGTTACTAATCTCTATTACTTACAGAAAAATAATTATTAGGTATAGTAATAAAAAAATGTTATTACTTTTCTTACATGGTCAAGGTGCTTCCACTCCTCGGCCCACTCTCTGTCTGTCAGCCTGTGGTCAATCACTTCCTCCTGCCTGGTGCCTGTGTGCATACCTGTAACAAAGATAGACGGACAGATAGAAAGATAAATAAAGGGCAAGCCAGTGTGACACAGAGGATCAGTGTAACAACACTCCATCACTCCCTTACTCTCCTTTTGATACATCCTTTACTTGGTCACTTGTTGAGACTCTCTCTCCATCCATTTCTTTCTCCTCCTGCCTCACTCGCCCCTTGTCTCTATATCTCTCTCCCACCCTGAGGACAGAACTCAAATGACTGAGCTTCGAGCCCAATAAACATCCATCACAAGGCGAGACATTGTAAATGTCCCTCCTATTTTTAGAGCTCAGCCAAAGTCGTCATTACAGCTTCATCAAGGCTCACGCTATGCAGAGCAATGTCTAATTCACCGGCACCGTGTCTAAATATTGCACACTCTGAGGACACTCATGCAGTGGCCTCACCTTGGTTTGTGCATTCTGAGACAGCAGGATGACATTGCGGTGTGGTACGCTGTTCGTCTGCTGTACCAACAAGCATCCACCAGGCTAGCTTGGACACCGACTTTTTATCATTATTATTAGAAATGACAGATATATAAAGGTATATAGAGAATTGAGAAGCCCAAGAAATGATGTAAAAATGATGTAACTGTTTACCTATTCTCTTTATGTTTCTCTAGGTGGTACTACAGGGTAAAAGCTGACAGTATGCCATGTTATGGGGCTGGTTTGTGTCTAAAAATACAAATGTGTTGACACACAGACATGCACACACACACTTACACCCTCCATCCTTCCCCATGCGCTCACCGATAGGCCTGGCTCTCTCCCTGATCTCCCGATGATTGGAGGCAGGGTGTCTGTAAGTGTCACGGTAGTGATGGGCGATGGCCATGTCATCCAGCCTGTAGTGCTGTGGAGGGAGTGGGCCTGGGTGGGGTAAGCCGTTGGGTTGATAGGAGAGCCCATTGGATGGGCTGAAGCGCTGGGCAGGGCTTATGGTGCAGGGCCGCTTGCTGGGGTGAACATCTGGGTGCAGGGCACCATCTCGCTCAAAGCCATTCTCTTTGGTTCTGGGTGGAGAAATAAAGGGATTTATACATTTTGAGTTTGTTTCATTTGTTGAGTTTTATTCCAGGGGGTGATATTATTTCACATCACACATGAAAACTGTTTCACCCCTATGCTGCAGTACAGGTTGAAGGAATTCTTCCAGCGAAAACACATTCATACTTACGCACACATGAAAATATTAATAAAGTTTATTTGTATAGGACTTATCAAAACCGTTACAAAGTGCTTTACAACAAAAAATAATAACAAAGATAAAATAAACAGTTATGTATGAAGAAAACAGGCCGACATAAGTAATAAAACAGGGTCATAACTTAAAACCATGGATGATTAAAACCACAAATAAAACACAAGGATAAAAGTGGACTAAAAAGAGCCGTTCAGGACCTAAGTGCAGCATTGAAAAAACATAGTGTAATCAAGATAGAAATAATAATAGACTTAAAAACATAAAAACAAGTTTAGCAGACGAGGAGCTCTAACAACAAATGCTCCATCCCCTTTAGTCTTTAAATGTGAGCTGGGAACACTCAGCAGGTGGCTGCTTGAGGATCTCAGGCTGCACACTGGTTAGTAAGGGGACATATGTTCAGATATATATTCAGGGGGCCAGGCCATGTAGGGCTTTAAAAGTAAAAAGTAAAATCTTAAAATCAATGCTAAAACAAATGGGCAGCCAGTGTAGGGTCATTAAAAATGGAGTACTGTGTTCTCTTTTCTCGGTTTCCATTAGAAGTCTAACTGTTGCATTGTGTACAATTTGGACTCTGATGATTGATTTCTGACTTATACCCATTAAAAGGCCAATAAAATAGTCCAACGATGAGGAAATAAAAGCATGAGCGATACTCTGAGTGCCATACACAACTAAAGCTCAAACATGTGCGCTCACACAAACACACATATACATACAGGTACGAGCTTCCAAGGGATCAGGTGGATTTTTGTTAGCCTGCTTCCAAAGATTAATGTGGCCAGGTGTGTTCGTATGTGCGCACACTTGCACATGTGTGTGTGCTCTCAGCTATGACAGTTCACAGTTAAATCTTGCCAACCTCCTCCCTCATTCTGCAGTCCTCCACTTTCCTCTCTCTCCCTCTCTCTCTCTCTCTCCTCTGCTTCCCCATCCCTCTCTCCGATGAACAGATTGAACTTCTTAATGAGCTGTTTTTATGGGCTCCTAATGCTCAACCACAGCTCTCCATATGCTCTTTCCCTCCATCCGTCCGTCTCTTGCTGCCTCCCTTGACTCATCCATCCATCCACCCCCCAACCACAGTCTTATCCCCCCAGCCTTCCTGCTGCAACAATGTTTATAGCACACACATGCACACAGTCACCTATACAATGCACCGACGTGTGCACACATAATTTACCTACTGAAGATACATACATGCCCAATTTATGTGGCAATGTCAAGATTTCAGATTTGAGAACTTGGAATAAATTGCATCCCACAGTGAACAGCATCATATGCAAAGAAGTTGTCAAACAGTGAATGAGATTTTTTTATTTCTACAATCCCTTCTTCAAAAATACATTTGATTGTGTTTTAGTAAAAACAAAATAAATCCAATCTGCTCACCTTTATTGTTAAATTAAACAGCTCCTCTAATTCAAATTAAAAACCTGTCTGCTTTTCAGGGGGCATAATTCACTCGCTTGTGTGGAAGACTTTTATTGTGAAATACCAACTATAAGTGTTGACTTACATTGACAAAAGCAGAATCGATCAGATCCATTAGTGAGTGAGCATTTAAATCAAAAACACACACTAAAAGCATCAGAGTTGAGTTGAGTATGGTTTAATTATGTTGAATGCCATGGAATTGGATTTGTTTTACTCTCATAAGCATATACTGTTCTGCAATATTCCTTGTATGGTTCCTGCAGACGGTGGTATTAATCAGGATGCATTGATAGTGCATTGGTTTCTGTAATTAAGGCTTCCCATTCAAATTCCAATATTCCACAAAGGGCTCCAATAAGCGGGAATACAGAGCAGAGGTAAGCAGAAACCAGAGGTGCTTAGCCAGCCGTATTGGTGCTGGAGCCTCATCTGTATGTGTTATCAGCCCATCTCCCTAGGCAGCCACACACACCTTTACACACACACCTACACAATCAAACACGTATAGAGGGGCACGTACATGAGCCACACTCAGGCTTTCACAATGGATAGAGAATACACACACACACACATTCACACAAACATTTTTTTCACTGAATACAGATGCCTACTTACTTTTTCTCTCTCCATATATTCTCTCTCTCACATTTACACTCACACCTTTTCCCCTAAGCTCACTCCCCTATGCACCAGACGGCCTGCAAATATGCAGGTATTACAGAAAAAGTCTGCCTATCTGACTGTTAGGGGAAAAGAGAGGTGAGAATTATTAATATCACGTTTGGCATTTTTGTCCCTCAGCAAATAAAAAAAGTACATTTTCGTCTCCCCTGCTTGTATTAAAAATTTTAGACCCCTGGGATTTGAAAAGACAATGCACTTGTGTTCGTAGCACAGGCAAAAAAAAAAAAACTCACAACAAAAAGCAATGTTCACAAACTTCTTGTTCAAGAAGTCAAAAATTCTTAACAAGAGTTTAATAAAGGGATGTTTGTATGCATTTGTGCATATGGTGAAGTTGTGTTTTTTGCAAAGCCATTTTGGAAGAAAATGCATAAAAATCTATAAATAATGTAGATTCTGATGTTATTTTTTAAATCAGATTGCAGCTCTACCATAATACATGGGCTTTGTCATAGACAGTCACTGCTGGTCTGGACAGATTTGCGTTTGTTTCTGTTTGTGCTGCTTTGAGAGGACTACAGGCTGTTACAATGCTGTGTGTTCCTGGACGTCATGTCTTAATGCTTGTCCATTAGATCAGGGAACGTTGAGTCATTACCAAAGTCTTTGACAACTAATGGTTATAATGACTTCACAGAGGTGGGTGGGGGTTGGGGTGAGGTGGGGTGGTTGGGTAAAGTGATGCAAAGAGAGGCACGCTGTGTACCTACACATTAAATTCATGCAGAATCACTGAAATGCAGACTTTTCTCTGAGGCAAAGCTGTCTTCCTTCTCTTTACAATCCTCAGGATGGGTGTGTTTGGGTGTTACAAGGTCTACTCTTTCCCTCTTTTCCTCTCCTCAGCTCTGGCCCATTATAAGCAGGAACCAGAAGCTGAGATGTCCAACGGAGCACGTCCTGAGGCCGGTAGCGCACTGACAGACACTTCCCATGCATACATTAACACGTCACACTATTGCGTTGCATTGGCTCAGCCTGTGTCTGTGGAATAATGTTTGGATTCATAGGGATGCAGGCAGACTCAAAGGGATTTATGCATGAGCAAATTATTGAGCAGTAAAGAGCCTTAGCTGCTTTGAAGTTTAAAGCTGATGTATAAACTCTGCATCTTCATTGGTGGGAATTCATGTTTGATTTTTACACAAATTATTCCCGTACTGGGGAGTGAATCTGACTTTTTATTCCACCCACCTGTCTGGTGTCCTTCTCTTTCCGTTCTCATTGACATCCAGCAGAAGTTCAGAGGAGTCCACTGGGGAGGTGGTGCTGGTGTCCAGGAGCAGCTGCTCATGCTGGGCCAGGTACTGAGCTGGGTTCTGCTTGGCCAGTCTGGCACAGTGCAGCAGCTCCCTCTGAAGGAGTGGCAGGTTGGCCTACAGAAGGAGACAGCGCTGTATTACCAGAGAAAATTCTACAATTGTACACTATGTTTTACAATGCTGATAAAATATAAATATCACGATTGCCTTTTTTTTTTTTTTTAGATGTGACATACATGTGACTCACTTTCTAAAGCCCCTTATATACAGCCTGTTCAAGGCAGGACTGTTGTGCCTTTATTGGGCCTCATCGTTCTGTTTAAACGTTACAAAGGTATTGTGGAGGGTCATTGACACATCAACATATAATTGAATGAGTTGGTGAGGCGGTAGGACAGGATGGCTGTGTGCAACCCACAACCAGAAGATTTAAAAAGCAGGTAGTAACAGTTAGCAGATACTTCAAAGAAAAAGAAAACCAGCCAATAATGTCTTCATATTAGGGAGACAGAGGGTCTCGGAGCTCCTTTGCCTCTGAGCTGATGCCGCCATGTAACAGGGACGGTAAATGAGTGTTTTTGTCATGCTGTTTCTGTGTTTACAAAGTGTTGCTCAATGGCACTGTGTTTTTAGTCATGCCTCTTTTGCTTGCGAAACACATGCTATTAAAAATCACACACTAGAGCGATGTTATGCTGCCACTGTTATGTTCGGCGTAAAGAAACAAAGGCAGTACAGAGAGGGGTCTGCTGCTATTGCACAGTCTCTATGTGAAAAAGACTCCGGAGGCTCTACCATTCCTGTTTACCATTTCTGGCTAATTTGGTATACAATGACAATGATTAGTTTGATTTAATTGTTTGAATTTTGAGCGGAGACATTTATACGTCAATATCTTAAATGTTAGAACCGCATTGGTCCGTAAAATGCAAATAAAATTGTGTTTGTATTGCTTTAAGGCTTATAAAAGTCAACTTCTTAAAAAAGAAAATACACAGTTGGAATATTCAAGTTCTAGTCACGGCCTTGTGCAAAATAAGATCTTGTTGATGATTTATATTTCATCAAAGATTAATTCAACCATACTGGAGAATTGCTTTGATTTGAAACAAAATGTAAAGCTCACACTCTGCTTGTTTACAAGAAATAGGACAAATAAACACATTTCTTCCTCACCAAACCCCCCAAAAATAAAAAACATAATGTTAAAACAAAAGGTTCTTCTCAGATCTCTAGTTTCAAAAACACCATTTTGAAGGAACAAAATATCCATTTCTTCCATGTCATCTAAGTGTTGTTTGCTCGTTATCACTGAACCACCACCGCTCTATGACCCGGAGTGCATTAACACACACAGAGTTTCTCTATGCCATACACATCTTTATAGAAAAAGCAGCTATTTCCAATCTCTTTGGCATAACAAAAGGGGGTCTGCTTTCTTGTGTGGAGTTACAGGGTCATGCAGGTATGAATGCACTGACTTCAAAGACATCTGATGGGGAGAATTTTGAAGCAAGAAGATGAAAGTGTTGCATCAGGTAGGCTCAGAATGGGATTTGGGGCTATTGATGAGGTACATCACAAGAGCCTTTGGAGGGTCCATCTTTTAGGTTTCAGGTCTGGTAATCTTTGTTTTGTCCTAAAGAACATAATCTTACTGTAACTCCCTTGCTTTGTTTTTTCCTTTCCTCATTTCCCCCCAGTTTTATAATCTATAAGCTTTTATTCACTCCTTCGTTTCCTGCCATCCTGCATTAGCTGATGAATTTGTTTCGATTTCCTTGATCCTTCAATCTTGTCCTTGCCAACTTTAGAGAGAGATAACACTTGCAAAGCACAACCCTGATTTGTTTGGTTATATTTATGTTTCATAATCATACAAAAATCCATCTCAAGTAATTGGCCGCAGTAAAAACACTGGCTTTCACTTTACCTGCCTGAGTTAATGGTCCGTTAATAGTTTATGATCGTAATTACCCTGTGAAAAAAGAGAATTAAATAGATTGCTCTGACCCTGATGGACTCATCTTTCATTAATTAGAGGTCATCCTATCTGCCAGAGATGTGGGATGCATTAACAAAAAGACTGAGTCAAGAAAGGCAGACTGCTGAAGAGAGGCTGAAGGACCATTTTTCATATGATAAATTATGGCGCTTTGCTTCTACGCAGTTATGGTAACCAACATCTGCACTTGCATAAAAGGAAAATTTCAAGTAGCGTTCAGCAACCACAGCTAAAATCCACCCAGGATAATTTATGGTGAAAATACTGGATCTGTCATTGTCATGGTGTCACGGTGCCAAAAACAATTCAGAATGTGCTCCATCCAGGATATGCTGCGCTTCTTCAACTTCCTGTTTCTGTGTAATTTGTAGTTGGAGGAGAATCTTGGTGACGTAGTTTCAGCACATCTATATAGTATTGTTTCAATTATTTCCTGTCGTGACTCTCTCTCTGTCTTTCTCTTTAGCTAACTGTGTTTATTCCCTGGTCTCACAGCGCTCCTCTCATGCCAGCGTGACACAAAGGACAACTTGAAAACGGAGAAACATTGTTGCTGTGTAAGTCCAATGTGACCAAACACATCACTGGCGCTGTGTGGTTTGTGATTATCTCCTTCCAGTAAAGACTACCAACCAATTTGTGGTTTAGTATTAAGAGAAGTGAAAAGGAGCTGAGTGGGTTGGAGTGAGGTTTTTGGGGGATTGGGGTGAGAGGGGGTTCAGCTCAGTCCAACCTTCGCATAATGAAAAACTCTGAGCCCTGACGTGCATTGTTGGAGCTGTGCTTCGACGCACCTATAAAAGCTCCCCTACACCTCCAACTGCTCTCTGCTGCCATATGGTAGCTGGCATTAAAGGCCCCGCAGTGGGAAGACACTAAAATTAGACTGGGGAGAGAGGCAGAGAAGGAACGATGGAGGGGGAAAAAAAAAAAAAGGGTTGCATCTTTGATTCGGCAGCCATCCCAGTGATACACTAACCATCTGGCAAGGAGAGGAGATGGGAAGGAGGGACTGGATAGATGGGGAACAGTAAACAGAAACAGGAGAGGGAAAAAGATGGAGAGAGAACAAATGAGAAGGTGAGTCAAAGAAGACAAGGATAAAGAAAACTTCAGAATAAGAGTGCGGTGTAAGGAAGGAGACAGAACGGACACAAAGTCCCATTTTGTTTCGTTAAGAGCCAGTAACGGCAATTCTAGTGGGACCAATTTCTGCTGCCAGCATACAGGCAGGACATGAGTGGATAATGTATGCACACACAGACAGAGTAAAGTGAGATGATATTATGCTAAGGGAGAACCGACTGTCTTGTTTTCATAAGCAACATTGACCTCATGCTTGTCACGCAAAGATAGAGCAGGGGAAGGAGGGATAGATAAGAGATAGAGAATAGATAAAGCGATAGACAGAGATATCAGGAAGGATAGAGGATCTGTAGTAAATGTTATGTCAGCCTCGGCTCTCCATCTCTCAGTATGATGTTGATCTCAGCTTCACCGACACGATGTGAACTGTTGCTACTAAACATCCTTTATATACAAATACACCCCAGTCCTGTTTGTCATCTTTGACAAAACAAATCATACCAGAAGTCTCAACTTCAGCCTGATTTAGCTCCTGAAATCCTGCACACATTGAGAACATGCAACCATGTGAACCAATAAGGCCTAATGCACATGAACTATCCACAGATACAAACACAAAAATCTTCATTTTGATCTCCCAGAGTGGAATAAAGAGACATGCATTGAAACAAGGTGACCATTGACAAATGGACTCAAGCAAGGGCACAGGCGGATGCTTTATAGAGCTCCCTTCCTGTGGTAATATACCATGCTAATGGATGAAAATGGGAAATACTAAATGAAAATGTGGCTTAGTGGGATGAAGAATCGATTAACAAACAAGCCTGAGACAAAGAGGTCAAGGAGGCTGCAGAGGAGGCCGTGAAAGAGGATGCTGTCATTGGGCTCAAACCACAATCATCTCACTCTGTTTTAGCACAAAAAATCCTTTCAAGTTGAAATATTATGGAGAAAAAACCATGTTTCAAACAACATTGGGTTAAATAGTAATCCTAAAAGAGTGAGGTCAGCCTCAGCATTGACATGACTTGAGCTCTGTTCATCTTGCCAGATGGAGCAAAGAGAAATAAAAAGATGATGTGAAAGACAAAACAAGAGTGACAGTATTTTGTGAAATTGCAGAGAGAGGGAGGGAAAACAGACACAGGTTAGGGTTAGATATGAGAGAGAGATAAAGGAGAGGAGAGACAGTCTCCAGCATTGGGGGAAAAACCATGAACATGAGTAAGCACATCTGGATCGAGGCTCGCTAAATGCTTTCCAGATTTGGGCGATCAGACAGGCAAACCCTCTGTAGTGAACATATATTTAAATATCTACCTTCAGAAAGGGTATGACGAAAGGTCGCAGAGGGAAGTTGGTGGCTTCTTGGAGCTTGGAGTGAAATTCTTCGATGGTTAGCGTGGAATTCTGGAGGAGGGAGAGAGAAGTAGAAAAAAAACACATGAATCCATGTGGAAGGCATTAAGTGATAATATTACTTATTGGAAGCTAAGCTATATGTTGGCCTGGAGAGAATGTTTCGGGTTTTGTAAAAGGAAGCATATGTGGTAAGTCACAGGGAAAAGAGTCACAGAAAACAACAAAACACATGCACATTCAGGAGTCACATTCTCAGAAGAATATACTGCATGAGGAAGAAAAGGTTCATATTTTTTTAAAACCAAATATGCACTTTTTGAATATGGACTTTATCATATAGTTTTGCACATTATCTCAGTTCTGCTTGTGTGTTATAATGAACAGATGACCTAATGACACGCCGATTGTCTTTTTCAGAGACACGATAAGACCAAGGTGACCTAAATACATTACAACAGCATGGAAAGCACAGGCAAAATGTGCAAAACACTAGGAGGGGGTAGTATATTTAGATTGACAGGGTATTTGTGTGTTTTCTCGGTTACAAACAGGATGCGTGCATGGATGTGTGTTTAGGGCAGTGGGGATTCCAAAGTGGGTTACATATCTCAGTTTATCAACCCTCCATACCCAAACAACACATCTTCTGTCTCTCCGTCTTTGGTTGCTTGTATCTCACATTAACGGCTGACAAGACAGCGGTGACACTATTTTTTAATTGTCAACATGAACTGTTCCCAAGATACAGAGAGAAAGAGTGGAAAGATGAAGAGCATGAGCATGCACATGGGAGAGGAATCCACTCCGTAACAGGTAAGAATACAAACAAGGAAGAAAAAAAAATCAAATGAAACAGAAAACATTAAAAAAGCAGCAGATATTATTCCCCTCTACACTCTCAGCTTTATTTCCCAGACCTGAATTTTGTTACATTCAGTCTTACATCTGTTCGCCCAGATTGCGTAGGGGCTGTTCTTGACAGCTAGTGAAACCTCCTGAGTCTCCCTCTCTCCCTCTCCCCAGCACACAACTAGCTAATTAACAGTGTCACTCTTTTCAATAAGGCAGGGGGAGGGACAGAGAGACAGAGAGGGAGAGAGAGAGGAAGAAGAGGGGGGGGGAGAGAGAGAGAGAGAGAGGGAGTACAGGGGAGGGGCTGTGTGCAAGCCAAATGACACAGGAGAGGCATGTGCATATGCAGTCGGCGAGAAAAATAAACACAGTGAAGCTAAAAGGAGGCTATGCTCTGTGAGGCTAATTAAAAAAATTCCTCCCTCCATCTCCTCCGCCTCCTCCTCTCTGCAGAACATTCAATCACTGTTTCTGTATTCCCCTGCTTGTTATGCTCAGACATTCTCAGATCATGTAAATCTTTTGCACATGTATTTTATGTGGCCTTCATATAACCAAGATGAGCTGCAGAAGCATCTGTCTTTAAATCTCTGTTGGTTAAATGTTTTTCAGTGTTTACTGGCTTGACTGGTATTTTTGCAGTATTATCTTATCGGTTTAATATCACACCCTATTTTCTATTCACTTTATGTGTTTGATTTAAGTTTGGGTTAGAGGTGTGATTACCCTTATTATAATATACTGTATATAATATATAATTCTAATTTTTTTTAATACTTGCAATTCTATTTTAATAAATGAATAAATGAGGTTTTAATAATAATAATAATGCACCTGGTGGGGCCATTTAAGTTGTCAGTAACCTGTAAGTATGATGTAATAAGACGTCTAGTCATTATCGCCCTGTGCTTCTGGTTTCCCCATCTTGTATTATAACTTAAATAATTGTGAATTACATGGTGGACTCCTGGTTTGATGTTATTCTTTGTCCCAGAGGAGAGCATATTGCGATTGTTGTATAAAGAATTGAGCCTTGTGCTGCCAAGCAGTGATGAATGTCAGTCCTGGAGGCAGAGTTGTGCAAATCTCTCCCAGTGTTTATTTTACTCTTATACTTGAAGGACCAGATGGGTCAGGTTTCTGACATAGAAAGATAAAAAACACCCCTGAGGTTTTCATAATCTGCGATAAGTATTTCTAAATATTTTTTTGTGACTGGCAAGAAACTTGACACTATTTAAACTTCTTGATTGAGGAAACATGCTGAACAAATGAATTTCTCTCAAATAGACTTCTACTGGATTGACTTATCCATGGAACTCATTTTTCCTGCTCTAAGCCCTTTGAACTAAAGCGCACACTCGCAGTAGCCACTTACCACTAGTCCAAGGACTAACGTGCGGACCCTTTCGCCAATTTCAGGTGAGATGTCATTGCCAAACTGCTGTAGAGTCGTGAGGAAGCGCTTGAGCTTGCTGAGCTGCCGGGCACCACAGGCTGGTGGTAGCTGCTGGTTGGCCAGTGAGGATGAGGAGGAGGAGCTTGGACCGTTGCTGTAGCCGTTTGGGGGAGATGGAGCGCCATTGAGCGCCGTAGGAGAGTGACTACTGCCATTGGTTACTGTGTGAGACAAGGATATAGAGACATAATGTTAACAGAAAAGACAGCAGAATGAGAAACAGTTTACAAAAAAAATCCTTCTTTGGCAGTTTTGTGTTTCTTGTGATATACAAATCACCAAAAATAACATAAAATCCCTGGCTGTGCCTTTCGCAAACACCAACAAAGGAAACAACAAAACATCAGCTTCATTGAGACCTAACCACTCATTTGAAATGATTTACATTCCCCTGAAAACATTCACAATCCTCAACATTTGTTTCCAATCACAGTGTCTCCTTTGATCCTGTGCTGCATCCTCTCATAAAAAACATATTTCTGAGACACGTTGCCTCCCTGTACCTCCTTCTCCTTCTCTCTACTTCAGTGCTGTCCAAACAAGCGGGGACAGCATGACCCCCCTCGTGCAAAAGCACAGGAGCAGTGTGTGTGTGTGTGTGTGTGTGTGTGTGTGTGTGTGTGTGTGTCTATGTGAGTGTTGGGGGAGTTGGTGTACAAAGAGATACAAGGCGGCACAAAGCTTTCTCTCTAATGAGATTAGGTTCTGACTAGTGATCCACTCACTCCCCTTCTGGCCATGATCCAAAGCTGCCACTGTAAAATGAGGAGAGAGAGACGAGATACTCAAACTACATCTGGTAACAATTACGTTGGGTGGAAATCAAAGCATACTGCTTTGTTCAAACCTTTGGCATGCGTAATGAGAGAGTTGGGCCTTTCCTCCCTCTTTGCACGGAAACCCCAACGTTAATTGTGGAGTGTGAGCATTCGCAACAGACAGAGAGAGAAAGACGGATGCAAAAAGAGAGAGGGAGAAAGTAAATACCAGAGATGACGAGAGGGAGCATTTAAGTGATTGAAAGAGAACAAAATATTCCCTCTGTTGCAGAGAACCAGCACTACTAATGCAAACTTGAGTGCTTTGAGCACTTTGAACTGCAGGGCCTTTCATTCTTCGATTCTAGTGCTCTTCATGCAAGTGGTTAAGCATGCACTCCTCAGTGAATACTAGGTTGTAATTTGCTTGTCACAGGCTATGTGTACGTCATAGCAAACCTCGACTTGGAAACCAAACGGTTTCCAAGCATGGGTGTGAATGGACTTGTTAGCTGAGTTGTTTGGAGGGACAGCTATTGGGAAAGAATTAATGCAAGGATGTTAGGATGGTATTGATATGCTGATGGCGTTTTACTGTAGGTTTTTGATTTTTGGGTTTACCCATATCTGTTTTCATGGTTGTTTTAAGGTGGAATTATACTACTGCAGTCTGGTGCACAGCCACCCCACCGTCACCTTAGAACTGATTAACGATTCAACATCACGTTGCACCTGTTGATACAACCACCAATGGATCTTTTGAAAGGATGCACCCATTCAGCTGTTTCTCTTCTGATACCAATTATGAAACCACAACTCGGTGTATCTGCTGATCCAGGACCAGTACTCTACACGGAACTCTAAACATGAGGCCAGCAAAGCTGAAAAACATCAATGAATGAATGTGCGTGAAACAATTAAATTAATGATGATATTTAGGAAGAAACTGTATCTAATTTAGATTGGTTTAATAAAGTCAGTGTCAGCACATCTCTAATGATATGGACTTATAATTCTTTAATTATATACCACACATTAATTGTGTTGGCATTCTTTGAATCACTTTGTGATGAAGAGCACTGATGGAAAGGCCTGTATTCTGTTCTACTGAATAGGAGGATCTTACCATGCAATTAGTGTTAAGGAAGTAATCATCTTTAAATTCTCTACATCACTTAGTGATGGAGATCAATGATTGTGGTGAGTACACAGTTTTCAAGGCATGTGTAATTGACAAGCAGAAGCCTTTTTCAACTCTCTAAGTATTGCTTTCATTATCAACAATCAAACAAGACAGCTGTTGGGTCCTTGAAGAGTTAACACAGTGCTGTGAAGCTGGCTTTACTCACAAGTGGTGGGGGTGTACGAGCTGTTTCGGGGCGCTCCTTGCGTGCTGGGAGGGGGTGGCATAGTAGGGGGCGTCAACCTGGACTGCGTCTTGACGTCCGCAGGTGAGTCGGGCATGGTGGAGTGCTTCCCAGTGCGATCTGAGGTAAGTCAAAGGAGACAAGTGAAATGAGATTGGAATAACATACCGAAAATAACTCCGATAGCGTAACACATTCCACATCTGTGTGCCAGAAAAGGAACTATATCATAATTTGCGCATGAAAAGCATCAGGAGTTAATCTGATAACAGAGCGCCTGTGAGGCGCACCAGACAACCTAGCTCTGGAAATAGATGGCTCACCACGTCATACGTCGTGTCCTGCCATTATGACACTGATACCCATGCTCAGACTGTCAAACAAAAAATGAGAGGGACGCACAAACACTCAGATAGACACGCGGGAGAGGAAGGTAAATCTGCAGCGAGTACGGGTCTCATTCCACCACCATCTGTGCCATCCTGCGTACCCGCTGTACTGAATAGCAACACAGCACACCCCCCACACTACCCCACCCCCCCCCTGCTAACAACTGCAGTGCTGATCCCACAGACACACACACATAGTCCCGATGCTTGTATCTCTGGTTACTACACTCACATCTGTTCAGGACTGGAACACAGTAGAAAAAAACTGAACAAGTCAAAAAAATGAATTTAAGAAAGCAAAATGAAGACAAACTTTTGTCCTTGAACTTTGATATAATATGAGACGTCTTTCAAAGACAAAGCCTTAATAAACTACGCAACATGTTCTTTTACAGCATGTCTATTTTCACTTAATTCGGTTGCTCTGTGCCCAGCAGATAACTGAGAAAATCAAGTGTATTAGACAAGAACAACAAGACATTATCTGAGTCTCGCACTGACACAAGGGCTGAATCCACATTGTGCAGGATGAGATACACAATTTGCCTCAGCAAAAGCAGTAACGCGTCTATCACAGAGTTCACAGACTGTTATCAAAAGTCACTGTGGCACGTTATTGTGAAGGGGAGGTTATAAAAAAAAAAAGAAGTAGAGAGAGGAAGGAGGGTGGAGGCAGAGATGAGACTGAGAGAGACAGACAGGAGGGAAGGGAGGTGCTGCAAGAGAAACAAACGTGCTCTCTGTGACATTGGGAACATGGATCTGTAATCACGGAGTGGACATATGCTTAGACTCAAAGACACACACACACACACACACACATGCATGGTAAAGGCTAGAAAAAGGCCCTAGAGTGTTTTATGTGTGTTGTGCATTATGAACATGCACACGGTTATTTCATCTTGTGTTTATTTGCATGTTTTCCCTCAGTGTTTGCGCAGTCCCTACAAACTCTATTAATGTTAGTGTTCCTCTGTGCTGACTTTTTTGGATCCATAGTGTTAAATTGAGGTGAAATGAAAGATAGATACTGGTGTGAGTGAGACAGGATGGCTTAAGCCTGTTAGCTGGGCCAGAGCCTCAGAAGCACTCTGCCTCGCTGCTGCCGAGGTGCACTGTGACTAAGTATTTTAGTCACGCTAGCTGGGATTTAGCAGGCAGGCGAGTGAAAGATGGAGATGTCACTGAAAGTCTAAATAGAGAGGGCTCCATAGCTTCATTTCCGAACCCAAGGTTTAGGTCGGTTTTGTTTATTGTACACGTTGACCTTCGAGAAACAGGCAGGAAGATGAACTGAATGAAACAACCACTGGAAATATAGTAGATATGTAACATAGTGATCGCACGAGAAACTTTTACATGTTGTGGAACGGTAACGTTTAGCCTCTAGGTTTTAAAGGTTCACCGAGAAGAACTGAGAGTGAAGATTTAATTCTGAAAGTTAAAAAAAACAAAACAAAAAACACACGAGCTCATCCATTCATCCATCCCTCTTCAATAAGTGCTCATCCATGGAGAGAAAAACAACCTTTCATGCTCACATCCACACCTATAGAGCCACCATTTCACCTATATTACATGTTTTTGGCCTCTAGGAAGAAGTCAGAGTACCCAGAAGGAACCACCGTGCCGCCCCATCCTAGCTCATACCACACACAAATTATTAGAACTAACTTACTGACTGACACTGCAACTCTTATACAGTACACTGATATACAGTACATAAGCAATCTTTCAAAGATCCTCAAAACAAACAGTTCCCAACCAATATAGTTGGACACTATCAGAGGACTAACTACGTCTCTACTAACCATGGATGACAGCAGTAACCATGCAGACACTGGAGATGGACTCAACTGATAAAGTCACTTACGAGCTTGGATTTATCAGACTCCCAACACACTGGAACAGAGCCTGGGGTGAACTGATGAATGCAGACCAAGACTGAACACAACAGACTTTTAGCATTAAACATTTCAGGCTTATACTGGGATCCAGTTTGGGTTGAATCTCTGGGTTGGGTTGAAGTAAAACTTTTATACAATACTGCTTAAAATTAAAGTCTAAATGTAAGTTATACAGTGACCTACCACAACGTGGTAAATATGGTGGGAAAAAAAGGGATAGTGCTAGAGAGAGCAGTATGAATGAAGAGCTGAGATTAATGGAAAAAAAGATGAGTGATTAGGAAAGCAGAAAATAGAGGAGTGAAGGTTAAAAAGGAGTCTCTCTCTCACACACACACACATTGTCTCTGTCCTCCTGACTTGACCATACTCAGAAAGGTTTACTACTCTAATTTCATCACAGTAAAATAGACCTGGCCTGACTATTTGTTTTATAAACTGAAAATATAGCAGAATAGCTAGTGGAAACATATAGTCTTACCTCTGGCTGCCAGTTATCATATCCTGTGTGCCTGCCTAAAATATGATCTACAAAAATACAAGGTCATTAAAAAAGACGGGTTGGTGACGGCACCCACGGTAATTCATCATTTTCCAGTCAAACACAAAGACCCTGCATGTATATAGTTAAAGAGCCCAAGCTAAATAGAGAGAAGTCACCATATCACACATGGTTCCACTTACCCTTTTGCTGCTGAGCTCATGCTTTCAATGGTTTTGTATATTGGTTTTCTAATTGGGTGGTAATTTCTGACCCATGTTGACTTCAACTATTGTTAGATAGTGGGATAAATCATCATATATTTTCATCTTTGTGACAAAATAGTAGAATGGATCGTTTAAATGAGGCACACCACTGACAGCTGTCCTAAGAAAGCAACATAATCTTAAAAAAAAAAAATCAATTTACAGCATTATGGGGCGTTTTTAGACAAGACTAGTACATTATTTCTGAGGGTTTTAATCATTCAAAAGGAGAATAAACATGCCTTTCCTGAAATTTATTTGTTCACAATAAAAAAGTCATTTTGAAGCACAACGTGAAACACATAAAGGGGGAAAAAGGGAGAAAAATCTGGACTCCAGTGTGGGATTGCGAGCCCTGCGGCAGTGTAAAAAGATGAGTTTGGTTACAGGCTTGTAATTGGAGATTAACACCTGGGTCATGGTTATGATTGGATGGTAGTCGTCATGTGGAAATGAGACAAACACAAACCCTGAAAGCATCTGAAACTCTGCCGTCCCTCAAGGGAATAAGATGAATGATAAAAGAATGAAATGGTGTGAATATCCATGTCCAAGAAAAACATGTTCTCTCGCTATCCCTCTCTCTTACACACACACACACACACACACACACACACACACACACACACACACACACACACACACACACACACACACACACACACACACACACATTTGTGATTTATGAGCAGCATCTTCTCTGTTTCTGATTTGATTGAAAACATTGCAAAAACATATAAGCAGAATAAAATCAATAGCTTCATTCTAACCAAAAACGGCTGCACGCAACCATTCACTCAGCAGTTTCTATGACACTAGAATCAATAGCAGTAGTCCCCCCACCAGGTAATTTACCCAGTCTTTGGAAAAATAAAAATACATCTTACAACTGAAGCACATTATTGAAAACAGCTCCCGGCATGTATGCATGCCATCAATTTTCAAGAAAATAAAAGATATATATGTGCAGATGCCAGTCAGACAAGCCCTCATTTTATTACAGCAATAGAGAGAAGCAGAACAATAGCAAGTACTTGCTACCTCATGCATAATTCAACTCAAAAGCACCACCTCAACAAGCAGTCTTAAACAACCTTGAAAACAAAGTCGGGCGTCTCCTCCAGTCTGATACATCTATTAAAAGTTAATGGTCGAACTTAATACACATCTATTGTACATTTATTAGCCCTGTTACTGCCCCGCCAGCGGCATATTGGAGGCAAAGCAGCAGATCTGTGGCCGACGGATGGATGGTATTCCGGGACTGAACAGGTATTGATGCGCCGTGCTGTAATGGAAAGGCGTGATGAGTGCTTCGACTTTGCCTAACTCACTTTACGACTTCTCAGAAGTGCTGCTGTCCAGGAATTAATGGATTGAAGAGGATGAGGACAGTTGTTGAAGAGGCAGCAATTAGCTATAAAGGAATGAAAGGGCCCTGTCAAACGTGTGCTGTTTCACTTGTGCGCGCCATGCAGGCGAAGGTGCCAAACCTATTGACAATCATGCAGTAGGATGACAGTGATTAATGTCTTATAACAGCCACTCAGTGTGTGGTTTCATCGAAAGCATCATAAAGGAGTTCTTACTACAAATATTTGTAGTATGACAGACCTGAAAGAGACTCAACCCCATGAGAATATCAGGGCTCTAGTGATGTCTAATCAAACAAATGTGGTATATTGCTACTCAGGTATCATATTGTATGTGTCAAAGGAAATGACAATGAATGAATTAAGAGCTCTCTCGATGGATGAGGTTGTATTTGGTTTGTATGCATACAGTCAGGTTTCTACTAATACTAATAGCAGACATGTTGTTGCAGTGCTGTGTAGTAAAAGACCCATTGATTACAGCATGGGACATTATTGTTTTACGATCCTTATTAGCCAAACAGTCTTGATTTGCATTATCACAGATTGCATATGAGCATAACTGTGAGTAGATTAAAGAAAAGAAAGGAAAAAAAATTGCAACTTAAACATGTTCTATGTTCACATTTTGTCAAGTTGTCAATCATCTTTTGACAACTCATATTTATAGTTTGAACCACAAGGCTTTACTTATTGTCACATCTCTCTAAATCACATTTTCATCTGCTCCCTCTTAAGGAAAAGTTGATTTGTTCTTGTTTGTTACTTCTTTAATTAAAATCTACTCCTCTGACTCAAAGGCTGATCCTAGGAGTGAGGTGGAACCCTGGACTAACACCTACAGTAAGTCTCACAAGAATGTCTTCACACTTACATCACCCATTAGCATCGTCCATGATTATGTGATCCTCAATGTTTGCAAAATCTCTTTGTCTTTCCTCGCCTTTCTCTCCCTCTCGCTCGTGCTGGAGCACAAAGAAAAAAAGATTTTATCCCCCCGCTGACTTACGATAAGGTTACATGGAAGTTACATCACTCGCATAAAACAAGGTTGTTGCAATGAACGATATCTAGAAGGAACGTGGTCCCTGAGAAACGGTTCAATATGTTACAGAGAGGACTTTGCTAATCAACAACTCAAGGCAAAAAACACAATGATGCATCAAATCCTTATAGATTTCATCATTACATGGAAATCTATGAGGTCATTTTGTTTCCAAATCACCTAGAGAAATGGGACAGGGCCTCTGTGTGATTTATCATATTATTCATAGAGTTTAAAATGGCTTTTAAGTCTCCCATAAGAAGATAGAGTCAAACAATCTCAATTACACACTTCATAAGCCACAACTGCTGCTGCTGTGTATATGTGTTTGCGTGATGTGTATGTGTGTGCTGTGATCGTACAGTTGGAGACCCAGAAAATGATTTGATAGTGGCAGTAATATGCCGCTCGAGAGTACTTCACACAGGCAAATCCCATTCTTCAAAACGACAATGGATTTCAATCACGCTGGGTGAATTTTCGAGAGGTAGCGGCTGCGACATAAACAATTTACAGTGTGGTAGCGCCCGCTTGAGCGCAAGATTGCATTAGTCAGAGATAAGATATCATCATTATGGAGTTAAATGGAAAAAATGCATATGGACTGACCTGCTTATGCCCTGCACACACACAGGCAAACATTTAATCTAGACTTGCATAATATCATCAGTGCTCACATTGAAATGTAGGTGTTGAAGTGAGAAGCGTGACGCACTGACACCACAGGAAGCCTGTGAATTGAGAACTAATGTCCACGACATGCCGCTGTGCCTCTGGGTGTGCTATACCCACACACACACACATACACACACATACACATTACACAATAAGGTTTGAAGAGAGGGAGCGGGACAGATAGGTAATGGAATAGATGAAGCGATACAGTGATGGTGGGATAGTGGCTTGTGTGGTGATTGCTCTGCGTGCTGGGTACAGATGTGGAGAGAGGGAGCAGGGTGCAGACACAAGAGAGAGATAAAAACGGAGAGAATGAGAGGATGAATATGTTAAAGCATGCGGCTGAGGGACAGGTGGGTCGATTGAGATTCAGATGGCGTGCGCAGGAAACAAGAGAAATCTATCAGTATGCAAGTGTAGTAACCCCTCTTCTCTTTCCATCATCCCTCTCCTTTAGACCATGCACACACACACGCGCACACACACACACACACACACACACACACACACACACACACACACATACAGAGTCATCGGCAGCCAGATGGAGCAGTATGCAGAGCATGTCCCGTCAAACTCCACCCGCTTGTCGAGAAGATGTATGGATGCAACGCCCAACGACAAACACACAAATAAATGTACATGCAAGTTCATACACACACAAGTGTACAGCTGCAAGGATGCATGCACAAACAACGCAACACACACAAGGATTTGATTTCCATCATCTTGTCCATTTCCCTCCCCAGCAGATGCAGGACGAAGAACAGCACCACCATCAGTGTGTCCCTTTGGGCCTCTCTCGTTATTCCTCTTTTCTCTTCCTTCTTCTCACCCTCTCATTCTTACTCCTCCTCACTTTTTTTCCTGACCATCTCTGTCTGGAAGGGAAAAATATATCTCCCCAACCTTCTTTTCCTCATCACTCTTCTCTACTGTGAGCACTAACTGGTGGACACACTTTCCTCCTGAGGGTAATGGATTACATGTAATTGGGAATAGGTATTCAAATTGAAGTAGTTAAGTAACGTACGGTACAATCTGACGAGATTACATTTTAAAAATATGCAATTGCAGTTACTTTGTGAGGATTACAATTTACATTTTTGATTACATCTTTAAAACAAAGCAATTTTAAAATAACTAACCTTTTTTTCATGAATATGCTGATAATGCTCTACTGTATACCGAAGTGAGTCACTCTCAGGTTTCCAGTTGTTTTATGATGGCTTTACTAAGATTTGCTTTTGTTTTTAACAATCATATCAGCGTTTTTATTCCTTCCTCTACATTGATAATGTAAGATTAACATTTTGAGTAAGTGTAAATAAGCAAATAAGTGTAAGTAAGTGAATTTGCATGGCAAGAGCAAAATCCTCCACGTGGCCTTGATTAAATGCTACTGTCATGTCTTTACACATGAATCTATGGGATGATGTCTTTGCTCAGCTGGTTTACCTGGTTAATTTATTCTCTATCACACCTTAAACACAAATCTAAGACCCTCTCATTCCTCAGTACTTATGAGTGTTTCACTTAATTTCTGTGTATGTATATGTTCAAAACATACTTGGTCTATTAAATCAAAGTGGCTGCAAAAAGTTTCCAATAAGAAAACAATCTCAAAGCTACTATAGAAGCTTTAATATGTTTTTCACAGAAACAGTATTAGAACTACTGAACTGACTAGTTACGTAATACATTAGTTGAAAAAAATAGATATTTCTAATGACACCTCATATTGTGATGATTGTCCAGCTAGTGAACCGGTTTAATACCATAATGGGATCTACTTATCTAAATATAATAACATATTCACCAACCACCAATCATATTGTAGAAATTTGTTACACTGGACAATCTGTTTATCAGAAAAATGTCTCAATAGCAAGGTTGGAGTTTCTAATTGACTCCAAATTATAAGGAACTAGGGGTTAAAGGTCATTGTGTGTATTGTATTTTAATTTTTGAATTATAAGAATAGAAGATGTAACATAAGTGCATCATAGGTGTTATAGTTTAAATGGAACAACACAGTATAATCATTTATGATAAAAGAATGCAGGAATATATTAAACTGTAAAGAGAAAATTCTGTATCCATAAGAGTTTTTCTTTAACATAACATAATGTTTTAAGTTATCTACTTATCACACCGTCTTGTCCTGATATCACAAATAGTAGATCGTATGTACGGTTTAAGAGTGAAGCAGTAATGCTAAAAATAAAACAATAATAAATAATAAATAAATAAATAAATAAATAAAAACTACTACAATCAGATCTGCTCCTGATCAGTGCTGACAGTCCTTTGCATCTTCCACCCACCATATCTGTATTTTTTTGTCTCAGTGTAACATCATGTGTGTTTACACTTTGTCAAGCCAGCAAAGACATAAGGAGATTTCTCAATCGCACACAAAGGTCTGAACACCATCTGTTCCATGGCACAGACATTACCACGCACACGCATGCACATATGCACACAAACACAAAAATAGATAAACAAAACACACAAATCCTGCTAAAATACCTCAGTATACACACCCACACACATACGCACACACTGGGCAATAAAACATATGTGGTGTATAACATTAGAAGTCTCTTACTCTTTTTTTAAATATTTTTTTATATAGATTTGTAGCAACGTCTGTTTTACCCATCTGTTGAAATAAAGCCTCTCTTTCAGAGAAATAGAGGAGAAGCAAGTGTTAAGGAATAATAAAAATGATTCACAGAGCCCATTACGTGTCCTCTCAAATCGAACTGATTGCTGCCACATCTTGTTGCCAGCCAAAATTGAACAACGGCGTAAAATAAAGACAGGCAATGTGAATCAGTGGTGGAAAAAAACACAGAAATAGGGTGAAGAGAGGAAAGAAGTGGGTCAGGGAGAGGTAAGGTAAAGAAAACACAAGGATATGTACAGTTTGACAGAGAGCTTACCGTTAATAGCTTGACTAGAAACATATTGTCATCAGACTTTTTTCCACTGCAGGGTCAAAACAGGGATCAACATATTTAGAAAACTCTATCCAGAGCATCGTTTATTTATATAAAGCTGACCGTCTGTCATTACCATTATAGCACAATGTCAAAATAATGATATTTGAATTTTCGCTTTTTGCTAAAAACAGAATGATACAAATCAGATGTAAGCTTTGGTGGGCCTTGTTTGGTCATCTGATGGAAGCCAGCCTATTGGAAATTGCTTTCTGTATACAGTTTGGTTCATTTCTGATGCCATGCTGACACAAAGCCAAACGAACCCAAATGGATCTGGGTGTTTTCCCAGACTCGACTCTAAGCCAGCAGAGAGGGACTCACACAAAACACTCAACACACATCCTAATGCTGATGATACGTGACTTTATTTCCCCTTGCCGTTGTGTTATAGTAAATATTTCTTCTCTTGTGTGGCTGTGGATTAATATTGCTGCAGCATAAATAGCATTGTAGTACACAACGTCAGCATATGAATCTCACTGCAGGCTGTGTACTTTTGCATTTGTGGGTCTATAAACACAAAGCTTTCTTGCTCTCATCACTGCAACACACACAGATAAACCCTCACTGAATTGCTGGACCCTTGTAGTGCAAGCACAATTTAAAACCACTGATGCATCAACACTATCTCGAAACACAAACACAATGATACACACACCAATACACACATGCCCAAGTGGCAATTTTTATCTTTCCCCCCTGTTATATCTCCTCGCTCTAAGACGATTTGTGTGTATCCATGCTTAAAGGAATCATATAACTGTCTTCAGGAGCAAAATCAATTTTCAACAGACAATAAAGGCCTCCGTGTTTTACATGACAGTTGTCTTTTACTACGTAGAGGCACAGAGGGAGAGGAAGGACAGATGAAGGGGTGGATGAGGTGGTGAAATGCAGCGCTGGCTAAAGGAGAGTGCAGTCGATGCGCATGATGGGTGGGAAAGCAGAGGGATGAAAGGGCGAAACAGATGTGCAGTTGTAGCGAGAAGGACGGGATAGGAAGAGGGAGGTGAGGATACTGACGACTGAAACTGAGAGATAACATTAAGCGTCTATGAGAAACAGATGGGGAAATTAAACACAAAAGGCAGAGGATGAGTATAGAAAAAATGATGGCAGAGGATAACAGTAAAGGGGGGGATGGTTACTGGTGTGTGTGTGTGTGACACCAGCCTGTCTGCCTGGTGTTTTCAAAATATCACATGACGGCTGCCATGTGTTGGAAATTACTGCCTGTTAACTATCTTCCCCAAAACCGCTCCGAAAAAATATGTCTGCAATTTCTGAAATGTGTTCCAGGGCGCTCCTAAGTAGAACCAGATTTGCAAAACAGAAAAAAAAAAAAAAAAAATCTTTACCCCTCACCTCCCCTTCTTTGAAAAGCGCTGCTCTTTTCTTTTTTCACTCTTCCCTCCCTCCCCTTCACCCCCTGCCTCCTTTCCCCTGCAGGAGAAAATGTTTAAAAATTGGGTCTTAGTCACATCTGGCGAGCAGGGAGCCGGAGAGTGGTTGTCGGTGTGACCTCGCATGAGGGCATTTCCAGGCTTACCGTGTGTGTACCTGTGATTATGTGTGTGATATGGTGACCATGGTTTTCTAATAGCTCTGAGTGGATGACGGCAGAGGGATGGCCAGGGTGTGTCTCCTGCTGGGTGCAGGTCAGCAACGTGTCTTTGTCTTCTTTCATGTAACCATCACACACTTTCTCCTCAGCTCTTTCCTCCCCATCGTTTCACTTTCCCCCGTCTCACCTCAACGTCGGCTCACAGCCGTCTGAGTCCTAAGAGAGGATCTTATACTGACATATGAAACATCAGTGACAGCTATAAGTCGACCACAGAGATTCCTCCTGGATTCGAACATCCGGATGTGTGTGTAATATCCGCTGTGACTGGGGCTTAAAACCAGTTCCAAAAATCTATGCATGTTTGATTTAGATCTTAAAAAACTTAGAGGAAAACAAGGACGTTTTGAGCCATCTTCCCTGCAACATAACCACCATTACTTTAAGGTGCACTGAACTGTATCATTAAGGACAAAACAAACCAAATATTTGAACAGTAAATCAACAATTCAAACCTTAAATCCAGGTAAACAACTGTTCCTTGCATTGTTTTTGATTTGTCTTATATTCACAGTATGACACATATTGGCAAATGTAAAAGCAACATGATCGACTCAAAAACTTCACTTTCATTTACTAAATAAATGTAGCTTCTTCATATCAATGACAATGTGTTAAGCATCTGTAATGTGTGGGTGGTATCAGTTCTTTTTTTTTACTTCTTGCTTTTAGCCCTGGTAACCAGAATCCTCAGAACAAACTTCGCTAAGACTTCATGAACGTTAACTCCTCCTTTCGGGACACATGTTGCAGTCTTCCCTCTGCAGGAAGCGCCTCAGATCACTGTCCTTCTCATACCCACCTCCCACTGTCAAACAACATCAAACAACAGCAGCTTTTTATCCAGCACAACTCTGTACACACACCCACCACCGATACCGCTAATATCATCATCATGACAATGCCATTGTTTTGTTTTTCTGTGGCAATAACAAACGCACACACTCACACACACACACGGGCTCAGACACGCAGCCTAACCGCTCTCCAGTGCTACAGATGGATGCCACCACTTTCTCTGGAGCGTTGCCAGCGCCAGCTAGTGAACAGCTTGCCTGGCACAGTGCTCTGCATGTGTATGTCTGTGTGTGTGTGTGTGTGTGTGTGTGTGTGTGTATGTGTGTCTGTAGAAACAGTAGCGAAATAGCCTAGCGCAGATGGGTGGCCAAAATAACGCCCCCGCCTACTGCATACACACAAACGCATAAGAAAACAGGCACATGCACATACACACATATGCTCCAGAATAAATGCACATGCGGGCATGAATACACACACACACACGCACACGCACACACACACACACACACACACACAGTGTCTTCGTTATGCTTAAGTGTTCCCGACCTGGCACACGCTGCCGCTTGCACAGCTGCTTCCTTGGAGGCACACACCAAAAGCCCACACACAGACAAATGCATTCCTGTACATATGCCTCGCACACATCCACACACAAACACACACTAATACGGTGCTTTATCCTCAGCAACAATTCAACCTTGTATGTATCTGCTTGTTTTCTCAACGCACAGAGAGAAAACATCAAGGCGTTCAGCTGGAAAGCCTCCAGTGCTGGCAGCCTGCCAGCAGAGGCCTATAGATCAGCATGATCATAGGAGTGTGTTAAGACACATCACTGTTTAATGATTTGACAATGAAATTAAGACATGAAAGCACTTGCTGGAACAATAGAACCAACTGAATGTAATTACGATGCAGCTGTGTACAGCTGAAACTGTTTTAACGCTCAAGGTGTGATGTGAATCCTTGTGACAGCCAATCTGATGTTGCTTCATGCTTCGAGTCGATGTTTTGTCATTAGATGCAGCTGTGTGGTAACTGATTCACAAAGTGCTGCTTCTGAACGATGAATTCGTAAAAGCAGGAGGTTTCATATCCATGTATGGTGAGAGGACGCTCTCTTAGGATCAAACAAAGACAAAGAAACTTAAACAACTGAGTCAGTCAGTTGGTAGACAGCTTGCCAGCCAGTCATTGAGCTTAGGCTGCTGGCAGCAGGTACCCTCGCCCCGGTACATAGGGGAGAGCATGGTGGCTGGCAGTGCCAACTGTGCACTGGGTAGTAGTGCCAACTCTGCCAGCCTTGCAGTGTCTGTATGCCGGTGCCATCTGGAAAGAACAGTTCTGCGCACATACACTCCTCAGCTCAGAGGGCACACACACACACACACACGGGCATGAATGCACACAAGAAGGCAAGGGCAGAGATACGCTCCACATGCATGCAAGTACGAGCACTGCACACACACATGGAAATACGCACACACATGCACAGCCGGCCGCTGACAACTCGCCATCTGTGCGCTGCCTCTGACTTCTCCCTCTGCTTCCTTCTCTGCCCTTGTTTTAGCATTCATAAACTTTCAGTCCTTTTCCTCCCTTCCTCCCTTCCTCCCATTCTCCCATCACGTCTCATCTTATTAGGCATATTCCCAACCTATAGATTCCCATGTTATGTATGACAACCTGTGTATGGACACTTTACATGTATTTAATTTTATCATGACATATAAGATTAAGATGAAAAATCTTTTTACCTGGAACTGAACAAGTCCACAGAGGATCGCTTCTAAACCTCCTTTTCTCTTTTTGGTTGGCCTCTCCTTAATATATGAGGAGATGAGAGACCATGAGAAGTGTCTCTAAGTGGTTTGCTCATACTGAAATACATATGTGTACGCGTAGTTAGGATTGGGCATGCACACACATCAAGAACAATGTTAGATTATTACTCTGAATTCATCGCACAAGACCTATAAAAACTAGAGAGCGAAATGAAAAACACTGGAATGAAAGAAGCGAATGTAAGGTAGTGGGAAGAGGGGAAAAATAAAGAGGAGGAGGAGGATAAGAGAGGTAGGAAGGCAATATGAGTTCATAACTGTGGAATTCACATCAAAGAAAAGCTAAAACAGGTCACTGTCTTTACCAGAGTTTTGCCCTGGGTGAAGTTCTCTATCATATGTTTTTCATTGAAACCCTCTGAACCGGTGAAATTGAAAGGGAAGGAGAGACATGAGTACTATACAGGTAAACCATGTCCTTTTTTCCCGAATCACTAATCTCCCCTCTTGTCTGTTCCTTGCAACCTTTATTTCTTTCCCTCTCACTGGCCATCACTTCCCACAATAACTGATTGTTTATCCCACCCTCTATCCTGTCTTATCCCTCCTTCTACATTCCTCTCTCTTTACCACTTCTAACCATTGTCAGCACTCATCCTTGTCTACCTCCATGCGCCTCTCCATTTTTCTCTCCATCCAACCCCTCGAAAACGCCACATGCTCTGGCAGCGGCAGAAGAAGTAGCCTCATTACAAACAAGGAAAATCCATTTGGAGCAGCCGTCTGCCGCATCTCTGCGCCCCCCCTGAACTCTCCTGAGAAGAAATGCCCCACATCGCTCCTCTTTCAAGCTCTCTGTTTCCCTTCTCTCCCCCTTGGATGTTCCATCTTTTTCAACATTTCTCTTTATTCCTCCCTTTCACATGCATTTCTTGTGCCACTTAGCTCCTTGGGTTTTTGTATTACCTTCAGATTTGCTCTCTGTTTCGATACACAATCACCACAATTTATATTTAGATATGGGAAAAATAAAAAAAATAATGGCATGTTATAATGTGAAATCATTATTACAATTATAATATAGATTTTCAATAAATTTTACTATTGTTATGTGTTGCATAGAGAACAACTTCACAAATGTCAAACTAAAAAGTTAGCTTATTTTCTTAGGTTTCAGGTTTAATTACATTACAGAATTTAACACCATACAATATCTTTATATTATCCCAAAACTATTATTTACACTGAAATTCAATAAATAGGCAACTTAATTATTATATGTAATTTTCTTGGCCACTTGGAGTCAACAAAAACAAACTATAATCACTGAAGTATATATCACCTTATGGTTACCTGCAAATATTTCCTTATTTACATATCTAGCAGACAGAGAGCAACATTAGCATTTGTAAGATTTGTAAGTCCATGTTGTTGCCACCAACTCCTTTAGCAGCTAAATGGTCTGCTATGTACGATGTACCAGCTAACTATGTTTGATATGTGGCGCTGATAGTAAAGCTTTTTCATTGAAAACAGTTGCCTCCTGCAAACAGTATTTATGAGAGCAGTGAGCATGAACTCAACATTCAATTTATACATGTTGCTAAAATAAGAATAATGATTAGAGCAACTTTAATATTGGATTATCATCTGCTATACTGCATTAATATAAATGATACAGCTATAGGATGTTGCTACCAGGCTAAAACAGGGTAGTGATGTCATACTAAAATCTGAAAAAAGGAAGGGAAAATCACATGGTGCTTTTATAATGTATCCAGTCCCCAGAAACATTTATCATTTTTGTTTAGTGACCTCAAACTGTACAGTGTAGGTCCATTCAGTTAAACTAATGGATTGGATCGATTCTCAGCAGTGGTTCCAGCAGTTAGAAAATGAATCACTGCACCACTTCCTGTCATTTTCACCCATTCTCCTCCTCATTTCGTCCCTCCCCATCCCCTCTCCTTGTCTTCCACCATGGCTCTTTTTACTCTCTCGCTGTCTTTTAAAAGCTCTTCATTGCTCTCCCCCCCCCCCTCATTCCCCCCTCCAGTGCTCTCTCACTCTCTCCTTCTGCTCTGCCATCATCACAACATCTGATTAACATATGTCTGGGCTTTCACTCCCTGTCAGCTTGCAGGCATCTGCACACATGCAGACCCACACAAGCCCACGCGTTCACACAATCTCGTGCACCATGTGGTCATGCTCAGGAAGGCAGAAGACAAAAACGGGCACTGAAATCCCCTGAACCTTCTTTTAACTGCATTTACCTCCCTTTCTGTGTTTGTATGTGTGTGTTTGTGTGTGTGTGAGTGTGCCCACAACCGTTTGGATGAGCATCTTAACGTTATTGCCAACAAGCCCTCATGTTCCCTTGTGTACTGCTTAAAAAGCCAGTAATGGAGGAGAGAGAAAGGGACAAAGTAATATAATAAGACACAGAGCGAGCAGAGACAGAGGCAGATGAGAGTGAAAGTGTGTGTGTGTGTGTGTGTGTGTGTGTGTGTGTGTGTGTGTGTTTGTGTGCACTCATAAACTATAGCAATAGCTCCATCAGCTCCCTTGAGACTTGATGTCCCCTAAAATTACTCACATTCACATACACGTCATCTCTCTCTTCAAGACCGTATTTCCTTAAGGAGATATTGACATGATGGATTGAGTTTATTCAATAAACATGCGTTTGGAGATTAACTTCAAATTCCACCTAATCAGATATCTGCTATTGATTATTTTCAGCACCGGTGCCAGGATGGCCTGCCATTCTAACCAGAACCAGCCGAAACCAGTCAAACCACATGATAAGTCAGGGCGGTGGAGGCTTTTTTTTTCCTGATAAGGATAGGCTCACAGCACCCATGAAATAATCTTTCATATGTGTGGAAGCGTAGTATTGCAGGATGCCGAAGCCTCTTTTCAAGTAATTTGTTCTCACTCCTCTGTCCCAGATTGCCTGGAATCAGTCCCACTTTCACAATCACATCCGCAACAAAAACATGTAATAACAGCAGCAGACGTAGGCAGGCAAACAAATACTTTAGTGAGGGGCTTGCCAAACCGCATAATCCAAATGACAGCAACAAAAGCTTAGCGAAACTCTGCATCCAAACAGCGATGATTGTTTGCGCTGGTCTATATTTTGTAATGCCTATAATTTCACCTGTCTGTTATAATGGCATTCCCTGCCATTGGAAAGCCTTTGTTAAGAAGTGGCACTCACACATTCTAACAAATAACTTATTTACAGTTGTCCGGGATACGAGTCATACTGTGTTAAATTACTCTCTCTGTGTTTGAGTGTGTATGTGAATGAGCATCAAGGGCTTACTTTATTCAACTACTAAACAAGTCAACTCATCAAGAAGTTGCAACGCTGCGGCTTTAAGTCAGTTTGCTGCATCCAAAACATGGAGCCTCCCCATCGCCACCGCCGCTCCCAGCCTTCACCTCCTATTCAGGCAAGAGTCGTTCTCAATACATGGGTTAATATATGTGCTAAAATTTAAAACAGGCTCTCTTCATACAGGCGCATTAACAAACTGAATAGTCACACAATGCTGAGGAGGAAAAAACGTTTTGGTAAGGGGATTTCAATGGAGCGGCAAGGCTATTTTGTGTGGGACGATGCCATCCTGTGTGTATCAGCCAGTGTGTGTGTGTGTGTGTGTGTGTGAGTGAGTGTGCAGGGGGGGTGAGGGTAAGTGGCTTCAATAAGAATGGGAGTGACTTTTTTTGTGGAAGACTTGATAAACTCAATAGAGCTTTGGAGGGCCCACTCAATGATGAGTCAATGAGGTGGACTTGAATAGTGGGGGTGATAGAGTGAAATACACACACAGAAAATGCTCTCTTTCTCTGTCTCTCTCTCTCTCTCTCTCTCTCACACACACACACACACACACACACACACACACACACTGAAGTTTAAGGCAGCCTTTGGCCGCTTGGCATGTGAAGGGTTAAATTTCACAAGAAAAGAGGAAGCTATACAACAACAAAAATGGAGATGAAAAAGGATGTAAATAGAGGTAAAATGGGGTAAATATACATAATTTTATGACATAAAAATAAACACCATGTCACCACACACCAATACATGTATGCCTCCTTTCCTTCATTCCCTTTTCTGTCTTCGTTGCCCACTAACCCCTGCTTGTGTGCTGTCTAAAACTGATAGGTGGGTATCTGTGTGTGCACAGCCTACATAATACACAGACACACACACAGTTTACACCCCAGTGGAGACCATTAGTGATTCTCTGCCAGACACCTTGGGAAGACATAGTCTGAGAGAGATGCAGGAAAAGAGGCAAAAGTGTAGAGGAGAGGAGGGAGGGAGGGATGGTGAGAAAGAATCAAGAGAAAAAGGATGAGAGCAAGAGAGAGTGTTGACAGACTGGCTGAATCATATACAGACACACACAGATGGGAAGATAAATGGAAAAAAAGACATTCTGGCAGAGCTACAAACACTGAGAGAAAAGGAAAGGGAACATCGGTGCAAATGTCAGTACTCTTCCTCTCCATGACTCCCTCTCTCCTCTTTTGTCGTCAAAGGATCGACCAAAGATGGCCTCAGCTTTAGTACAATCTGATGTAACTCGCCAGAAACAGAGTCTCAATACTGGGTATCAAACAGAGTCATACCCCAGCCATCAAACGGAAGAAGGATGCCTTGTGAAATCTGTCCAAAATGTTTCAGACCTTCTGGTGGACAGTTAGCGTATCTAATAAAATCCAGTCCATGCAAACCGTTAAATGAGAGTGTATTAACAAACAAGCATCCGGAGAAGGAAGGATGAAAAGAAACGAGGAGGTTGAAAGAGACATGAAGTGACATGAGAGAAGGAAAGGAGACAAGTATGCGTGGTGCAATGGGTCACAACGGACGGTTCACTGGCCTCTCCCTCGTGGTCATATATTGCCTATGAGAGTATATAGGCCTACTGTATGTGTGTGTTTATGTGCACAACAACAACTGTATGTAAGCAACAACTCTGAAAAACAGGAGGTCATAAACAGGCCTGGCCTTTTTGTGTGTGTGTGTGTGTGTCCGTGTGTGTGTGTTGATGGAATTGCGGAAAAAATGGAACTGCAGTAGGCGAGCGAGTGAAAGCGAGTTTAGTCGAAATGGTGCAATCAGTGGAGTAAAAAAAGAGAGCAAGAGACTGCCTGTGTGTGCGGCAGGGTCCCCAGCCATCTGGACACTCTCCTCCCTCCCTCCCCCTGCTCTCCTCCCCCCTCCTTTTCCTCTCTTCTGCCTCTCCTCTCCTCTCCTATGTCGACTGGTGTGCTATTCATGGCGGACCCATTTCACCTTTCAGTGTGTTACGCCCCCTCGTCACAATACATGCTAATGAGGTAGAACAAATGACTTTTTTTGCTGTGGGTGCATGCGTGTATGCGGGCCTGCGTGTGTGTGTGCGCGCGTGTGCGTGTGTGTGTGTGTGTGTGTGTGTGTGTGTGATTGGTTGGATAGTTCGCTGAATTCTTCCAATCTTAGCTGTTTGCTACCAAGCCGCTCACTTAACTGCTGCAGGAGTTGTTAATGGTTTTGCAGAAAGCGTTTTTGTTTTCCCACCTGAATGCACAAAATAGCTGCAGATTACTGACACATGTCTTTGTGTGCAGATGCTTCATTTCAAGAGTACTAAAAACAGTAAACTCTCCAATATAGCTAATAACCCTTTCCACCAAAAGTCTAGGGAGTCGTAATTTGAAAGCACGCCTCACTGTGCCTCAAGGATCTGTAGCAAATAAACCACATAGGATGTTACCCCATTTCATTTCAGCGTAGGCAACCTCAACCAGTCCTATAAATCCTCACCCATGGCAACCTTCCATTTATCCTCTGAGTTTCTTGGCCCAGTTCCGATCTGATCTGCTCGGCGATGATAAAGTGGAGAGGTGGCTGTCAGTGGAGACAGAGAAGAGGAGACAGAGCACATGTTTCTAGCTCTCTGTAACACAGATGACACGAGATGAATGGAGTGCTTGATTTGTCACAACAGTGCAAGAGACAGCACGACTGACATTGGTGAGAGAAGTGGCAGCAGGGAGGAAAAAATAAAGAGCAAGCAGGCATGAAAAGTGAGTGCCAGCGTCTTGAAAGATTGAGGTACCAGATAAGAGATTTAGTGGAGACATTTGAGAGGAATTGATCGAGGTAGTTGAGAACAACAAAACAAGGATGAAAGCAGAAAGACAATGTGGAGCAATACAAAGAGAATGACACACAGTTTGTCAGAATAAACTCCTCTTGAGTCGGAGTTACATTCTCCTCTCTATGCATCACTGGGTGGCGCTAACAATGCATCTGTACACCTGCCAACTCTCTCTCCTTCCCCCCCCCCCTCTCTCTCTCTCTCTCTTTCCATTGTGAATCAGTGTGACAGCCTGGTTTGGCAGTCATAATTAACCGAGTGCACTCGCTAGTGTAGCTCTCCATGCAAGTCTCAAAGGGAGAAACTCACAAGGCACTGAGTGGACTGAGCTCATGGGTACGACAGTTGTGCGCGTGATGAATTATATGTGCATTCCCCCCGGACACTGTGCAGATGTTTAAAGCAGACATGCATGTACTTGATTGTGTGTTTTAATCAGATTGTCATTTCAAAGTTAAATAATAATAAGGTTGTTTTGCTGTAGGCCTACCTCAAGTTATTCTTAAAGATATGGAAAAGAAAGGGAGTTTTTGATGCTACTAATTTGAGTGATATTGTCTTCATTAAGGACTGGTTATGCTGCTTTCATTAAATCAGTGTCGGGCTATAAGGTACCAAATTGTCCTATCCTATAAAAACATTGCATATTTGCTAATGTTGACTGAATATTGTAGATTTTAAAGACTTTCATGGAAGTTAAAATGCATGATGGATGACTGCACTCCAAAGCTGAATAAGAAGTATTTTCAATATGATTAAAAATGCTAGATTTATATGTAAATGCTTCTGAGTCTACCAATATTCCCTCTCCTTTCTTCTACATCCTGACCCTGAGGAAAACCATTCATTTTTGTGCTGCATTTTCTACATGTAAAGCACTGATTTGTCCTACAACAGCTGTGGAACAAATTGTGTTATTAAGTTATTTTAGTACCCAAGGCATCCAATTAAACTACCCAATTCTCTCTATCAAAGCCGCAGTTCTCCAAAAAAACAAACAAGGGAAACAACTTGCATGGATGTAAGTGTTACCACAAAAATATCCCTACAGTCAGTTTCACAGCAGTTAAAATGCACTAATGGAAATGGTGCCGCAGTTCCTTTAACTAGTATAGCAACAGGAACCAGACCATTCCTGGCTCCAATCCTGGCCCCCGGGGCCCACGGCCCAGCCCAAGTCACCACACAATGGGCCGGCAGAATGAGAGGAACCGTCAGCCATCCAGAGATAGCCCCGCTGGTCAGGAACCAGAAAGGGAACTAGAAGGAATCTGGGAGGGGGAGAGGATGGGAGACCGGAGGATGGGAACGCAGTGAGAGGAGAAGGGTGGGGATGATGGGTGGTCGGGGTCAGGATGTGTGTTATAGGCAGACAATGTTTGTGTGTGTGTCTGTTTGATAGATAATTTTTCAATGTCTCGTTCCCATGCAAAAACATGCCCACAGAGTAGCACACACTTAAACCAGAGCAGCATTTATCTCTGAACTAAGACGGTGAGCGAGGAAAAGGTCTGAGGATGGCCTTGGTCCTCCTGACAAGACTTGCTCCTTGATCTTTTCCGGAGGTCTCCAGTGAAACACACATTGCTGTTTCCATGACAACAATTGGAGCAGATATGCTCTCCAAACTGTCAAAAGGCTTGTGTGCACACGTATGTGCCCACATATGCACATCCAGATATACAGAGTGCAAAGTTTGGAGAGTGTTAAAGCACTATTTCGAACACTTTTTGTGCTGCTGTCATTGCTGGAATGACAAAGAAAGAAAAACAGACAAAGAGACAATGGCAGAAAGCAGAAAGTAAAAGTCAGGAAAGCAGGAAAATTGGCTAACTAAGAATGCAGGGCTTAAAAATGTATTTTTCCACAGAAGACATATTTTCTACATTGTTTGTCACAGCTCAGTTGTGCTATAGGAAGGGGCTGCTTTATTGCCAGTAATGATTACAGTGATCAATAACAATTCTGAACCTAAGTATGGCATCTCTGCCCTCTAACGTTCTTCACCTGTCTTGCCCTGAACCAGACAAGCTGTGTGCCTGGCTGGTAAAATAAAACACTATGTCCTTGCCTCTGTCTTTGACACAAGTGCACCATTACTGCTGCTCTCAGACGCTGGAAAAGGAAACTGTATGACCTTTCCTAAATCAAAACCACTCAGCACTATGAAATGATAGTGAATCCTGATGGTCTTCGAGGGATGGAGGGATGAAGTGTGTGCATGTGACTGTGTGTACAGTACATACTCGTGGGTATAAATCCATCTATGCTTACAAATGCGCCGGCATTTCTCGTGCATTATGCTGAGATTTAAAGCGCTGTCACTTCTGCTGCTGTCATTTCCGAAGAACTACAGTAAGATTCATTTGTGCGAATTCACAAATTTAATTTTCTTACGTTGACACATTGATACTCCAGATTTCATTAGCCAGATGTGAGGGAAAACACTGGCACATTTCAAATGAGTGGAAGCAAAGCTCGTGGTTCACCCGCAGGAGCTGTTTTGTCTTATCTTTCACACGCAAAAAAACCCAACTGTAAGCCATCTCTATCCATCTTCATGAAATAAGGCAGCCTCACATTGTCAATCATCTGATAATCTGAAACACAAGGAATTCTCTTAGCTGCAGGCTGCATCACAGTTTACAAGCTTTCTTCACATACCAAGAGTACAATATTTTCCCCAACCTGTTAATCCCCTGTTGCACTGTAATTTACTATTACAGCAGAATGGCTATATATAGTGTGTACTGCGGCTTACATATAGCTGTGATCAAGACTTGTTTTGCAACTCCTCGACACAGACTACAGTTAAATATAGGTTGACTGATTTCATATGCTCTTCATCTTCAAATGCTGAGCGTAGATTAGGCGGTTATCATTAGTGGCTGTCTAAAAGACAGAGAGAGAACCTCAAAAACACACTAGAGGTCTAAGAACTGAAGCTTGTATCCAAGCTCAGCAATCTGGAAAGTCATAAATGCTGCTTAGCATCTTGTACAGGGTTCTTTCTCTCTCTCTCTGTTGTCTGTCACTACTTGCATCTCCCTCACTGTCTGGCGTCAGTCCCCAGGGGTTTAGAGTCACTCACAAATGTGCCCCACTTGTTTTTCTCTCTCTGTTTCCCACTTTCTCCGTTTTCTTGGTCTTTTCCTCCAACTGGCACAAGCAAACAGGCTTACATCAGAGCCACAAACACACATACCTCACTCTCCCTGCGTAATAACCCCAAATTTATCCCAAAACACAAGAATATCATTTTGGATTGGTTCCACCGGTCTTACTGAGAACTGCTACCTAAAGTCTGACAGTCTGCTCCCTCAATAGATGATTATTACTTGAAAATTTGAATTACATTTTTTGCAGATGTTTGCATCTAATTTTCATTCTTGCAGTGACTTTGGCAACATCTGCACCATCTGCACGATGGATATCTTATTTTGAAACAAATGTTCATCTCCTTCCAATCTCATCTCCTCTTTTCAACTCTTGCCTTGTCCCAAATCAAAATTTAATCTTTCGCAGTCAATTCCCTGAGAAGATACCACCCACCCCTATCTTGCACACATGCTTATGCATGCACTCATTCAGTGAGCAAATGGAAGTCTCCAAGAAGCAAAAGCAGACACCTGGAAAAATAATTTTTTTTCCATTTCCAGGTGAGGTTTTCCAGGAAGTTTTTGCATGACACTCAAAGAACATAGTTATGATACTAAACCCTGTTTAATTAATGACAGATTCAAACAATTTAGATTGAGAAGAGTTCTATTAAAACCGTAAATGTGTGGTAGGGGGTACATTAAAGCCAAGTAGGCACAATTTAGCTACAAGTATGATCCCTTTCAAATGGTAATGCTAAACAAACATGGGATCAGGATAACCACACACGTATTTGGCCTAGTGTGTGTGTCCCCCACCCTTAATCAGCTGGTAACTGAAAAAGCAAAAGCCTGGGGCAGTGCACGACTAATGCATTTGTGTCTTTGGCAGTTGGGGGCATCTGTCGTGTCTGTGCACATGTGTTTGTGGGATTGTGTCTTTTAGCTTGTCGGCAAAGTGGCAAAACCAGAGATTTGTTATACAATACAGGGCCAGTTCATGTAGTGTAACATAAAAGATGCAGGTTTGCCTCCAAACATTTTGTGCACAGCGTTATGCTTTGTGACCAAAAGGGAAACCTGATTATAAAATCAACTATGTTTCTTGATAGTCTAATTTTTAGCTTAGTTTTCTGACCTGCGTTTTGTTGCACATCAATGGCCTTATAACTGATTAAAGTTAATGTTTCTGAAAGCCTTTTACTCGCATGAACTAATGAAAATGGTCCACGCTTTGTTCACAAAAAACATTTTTACACTCCATTTTACTGTTAATGTTCAATGTGTTGTTTTACAAAAACATCACTGCTTTAACGGAACATAATTGGCAGTAACAATGAGCTCAGCATGTATTGTTAAGTGGCTAAATGACAAAAAGTAGGGCAAGGGTATGCGATGGAATCAAAGTGTGCATGTGTTATGTTGTGTTCCTGCAGAAGTGAAAATTAGTATTTAGTGTCTTGTATGTGTGTGTACATGTCTTTCTTTGAATATGACGAGCTAGGAACACCAGGAACATTCTACACAACCTAATATGGCAATAAAGTGTGCAACAAAATGTCTGATCCTCTGATTCGTTAACCCCAAGTAGCAGCTTTAGGGTCCTCTCTCCTAAATGGGTAGTAGAGGTGCAAACAGAAGCCCAAGGGTCCTACTCAAATGTTTAAGGGGAAGAGGCCTTCCTCTCACTAAAGCATCCTCAAACTAACAAGTGGGCAGTAATTTGTCCCCTCACAAGAGAGGCATAAAAACCAGAACCCCAAATTCTTTGCAGTTATGGAAAAAGTGAAGAGAACAAAAAAGAAAAGCCTAAATACTTTATCTTCCCCTCTAACTGAAAGTTATTACATTTTCTGAATGGTATGACTTTATAATGGTTAGCATATGTGAATATGTGTGCACAGAGAGAGAGCAGTAGTTGAGGCTAAGTTAATAGCACAAGCAGAGGGGGAACTGGGAACCCTTGGCTTATAAAGGATACTTGTTTGCCTGCCGCACCGAAAACCAGATGTTGATAAAGAGACATAGGGGGAGGAGAGAAGACAGATGGGCAAGAAATTACCATCACTTGAGCCAAACATCTTGAAACATGTGCAAAAAAATTTCGGACCTTACAAGGAAAGATGGATTTATGCTCTCTCCTGGATTTTTATTGTGCCGTGAGAGCTCGTCTCCCTCCTGTGCATTCTCTCATTGTTACAAGGACTAAGGAGTTCTGCTGCAATCTGCAGCTGTTTAAACCCTGCAAACGCTCAGATTCTTCCACAAATGGCTTTATCGTGTAGAGAAGACAAACACATCCATACACTTTAGGAGTCATAAAACTTCAGAGTCAAGTCATCATAAGTCCACCATGACACAGGCTGACTTGATATGAAACACTATAAATGTCAAGGTACATTGCAATACAGACACCAGCGTCTGTACGCATCCTGCATACACGGGGCCAAAAACATAATTCATATCTTATGTCTAAAAGTGGACTTTGGTTACCATGGAGACACTTCATCTATGCTGCGCTATGAAAGGAGCAGCTGAGGATGACATGTCCATATGGTGAGAGTACGACAGAGGGGAAAAACAGATGCTTTGATGAAAGGGCTGTCAATCGCAAATCCATAAGAGCAGCTGGGGTCATGAATGTATATCAGATGACACGACAGACACAGAGGACAGATAGATAGATAGATAGATAGATAGATAGATAGATAGATAGATAGATAGGGAGGATAGATAGATAGATAGATAGATAGATAGATAGATAGATAGATAGATAGATAGATAGGTAGATAAATAGATAAATAGATAGATAGATAGATAGGTAGATAAATAGATAGATAGATAGATAGATAGATAGATAGATAGATAGGTAGATAAATAGATAGATAGATAGATAGATAGATAGATAGATAGATAGATAGATAGATAGATAAATAGGTAGATAAATAGATAAATAGATAGATAGATAGATAGATAGATAGGTAGATAAATAGATAAATAGATAGATAGATAGATAGATAGGTAGATAAATAGGTAGATAGATTGATAGATAGATAGACCGGCAGATAGACAGACATTGTCCTAAGATGTATCTGAGAACAGGCAGCTACTTTTTTTTACTTTTTTTTTTTTACATTTTCCATCTCGAAAACCAAGACTTTTTTTTTTTTATCCCCTTTGTGAAAAACACCCACTGAGCGTCATTATTCTGATCATTATCTTATTTTTTCTGGAGGTGGAAATGACATCAAATACCATTTTTCTTGAGATAAAACGATAAAATGGACTGTAATTTTGTTCCTGCCGAGGACTGCATCGACTGTGAGCATAAAAACACTTAGTGGGGTGACTGGCAACAATTGAGGCTATTGAAGGTGAGATGGGGATTCGGGGAGGGAAATACTGGGGGAAGGATGAACTAGAAGTTAAACAAAATGAGGTTTTTACTTGGCCCATTTTGGGAAAATGGACCAGCTCCTTCCATCTCTTGATGATAACCCCACTGTCTCCTTTCCCAGTGTCCCTCTCTCTCTTTAAACCAATTTCTATAATGGCCCGTCTCAAAACAACGGACACTCTGCGTTTATTATTTGAGGCACCTGCTGTCAGTTTGACAACAAGACAATTGTACAGAATGATCGGCCGTCGTCCCATTGTCCCATCTCCTTGCTTGTCTGTGACACTAACTAACAACAGCTGGAAGTCCTACAATACCCATCATGCAAGTCAAATTCAGCCAGGAAAGAAAAGAGCATCATTATTTGGCTACAGGAGTGTGATTTTAACCAGCGAAGCGAGGAGACCGGGATTAGTTGTGTCTGCTGATGATAGACAAAAGGGTGGGAACAACTGTGTCTTAAAACAGCAACGGATGAGTTCGCTTTGCAGTTGTCAACAGTATTTTATTGTCAATATTAAAGAAGCACATCTTCACTGCAGATGTGAGTTGGCTGTCTATACTTCCCACCTAAATGTGAAAACGCTAAAACACGTATCGTTGTAGACATTCACAATATGGGAGCAAATGAATGCTCCCATCTTCTAACACACATATTTCTGAACACAAACCCCCATCTCTCCACCTACTCTTCTTCTTCTTCTTCTTCTCTCTCTGGCTGTAATTGACTGAACACATCAATACTCTGAGGGGAAAAAAACAGGGGCCCACTGTCTACATGTATTGATCTGCACTCCTCTCTTTCTCTCTCTCCCTGTCTGCTGATCTTAATTACACTTCTTTTTACCAGGCTAGCCGAGGCTCCACTCCAGTGGCTGCCCTTTTCATAAAGTGTACCGTCCAAATCCATACATCAAAATTAATGAGAGAGAACCGAGCTGTAAATCAACCGTCGGACGTATCCATGCAGATAAGCTGGGATGGTGACTGTAAATCATGTCCTTAAAAAATTTAAAAAAACAGTCGGTCAAAACAAATCAGAGGGATAGAAAATGAATTATTTTCACATGCTCTTGCCAGTTAATGTTAACAATGCTGAATTTTTATGGAGGAAGCAACCTTGGTTTCGGTAATTAAAACCGCTAAAGCATGACCAACTGGGCTGAGTAGAGGTTTCTCCCCCTCCTCACTCTGTCTCGTCCTCCGTTAGTTCTTCTTTCTTTGTCTCTTTCTTCGTCAATTTGTCTGATTTTCTGCCTGCCTGCTTGTTTGTTTTAAGAGCTGTGTATCAGTGCCCTCCCCCATCTTTCTCTCTCTCTCTCTCTCTCTCTCTCTCTCACACACACACACACACATAGAAAGAAAATGGTCAGGTTTTATGGACTGGCAGCAAAGCAAGCCGGTCCATTCTTCAACAATTGTCCTCTCGTGAACTAGGGAGAAAAATGGCTTCTAATCACACAGCGTCACAGTTAATACTCGCAATCAATCAAACCTGTCTGTGTGTCCTCAGCATTGTGTGTGTGTGTGTGTGTGTGTGTGTGTGTGTGTGTCTGCTCGCACCCAGCATCGCACATCCCAAACCTCTCCTGAATCCCAAAACAAAAGCTATTAGAGATGGCAGCACAGTAATCTCTTTCCACATGAGCCCACACATGTACACACATTTGCTTTTAATCTAACAAGACATGAAAAAAAAACACTTCTAAACATATATACGACCAAACATGCTTTCTTCCACTGTCTAATTTTAAATGCAATTGCGTGACAGGTGAATATCGAGGAGGTGAACAATAAGGGCTCACATCTTCACTTTGCCACATTATCGCTGCTCCACATCACGAAGAAGTGCCTATTCAATACCGTTACCTTTGGCAGAGTGGAGGGAGAGACACACTCTTGTGTGTGTCCTTTTGCATTCAATAGACATAGTGTATAGACACCTGGATGTGCACTTACACACACACACACACACACACACACACACACACACACACACACACACACGGTCGCAGAATCACATCCAGTGGCTTATCTCTTGGACTAAGAAAATGGGCTTGTCAGGATGGCACGTTGTATGTATGTGTGTCTTTGTGTGTGTGTGTGTGCGTGTGTACGTAAGGGGAAGGCAATGTGCATTAGGGCGATTACAATATCAGTCGACTCCAGATGGAGGCAGGAAAATAAACAGAGAAAGAGAGAGAGACACAGAGAGAGAGAGACAGAGAGAAGGGGGGGGGGCCATGAGAAAGAGCCTAAGAGAGAGGTAGTGTGTGTGTCTGTGTGTGTGTCTGCGTGTGTCTCTGTGTGTTTGTCTGTCTGTGTGCGATACAGTTTGAGAAAGTGAAGTTAATTAGCAGCTCAATCCAAGTCTATATACAGAGGATTGAGAGAGCAGGTTGTGTGTGTGTGTGTGTGTGTGTCTGTGTGTGTGTGTCTGTATGTGTGTGTGTGTGTGTGTGTCTGTGTGTGTGTGTGTGTGTGTGTGTGTGTGTGTGTGTGTGTGTGTGTGTGTGTGTGTGTGTGTGTGTGTGTGTATGTGTCTGTTTATGTTGTGCTGCACATGTCAATCAGTATGTTTTAGTACAGGAACTATGATGGTGTAACATTTTCTGACTTCTAACTTGTGAAACACAGAAACATGGTCACTGGCCCAAAGCTCCAAGCTGTGGCTCTGCCGTCAAGTTAGCGATAATAAATATGCAACATGTGTTTGCTAACAAGTACGTCACATGTTATCACATATTTTGACTTTTGGACTCTTATTAACGTTGCGAAACAGTTACAGTTTGGTTAGGATTAGCCACAAAAACTACTTGGCTAGGTACAGGAGATCATGCTTTGGGTTACAATACGCACGTTAACTTACATACAGACTTGAACACAGGACTTGAACCCATATCTCCAATAGGAAAATGCCGTGTTTGACCCCTCAGCCACCCTAACCACCTCCAGACGTTTCTCGCTTTTTCTACTCCTGCACTAGAGAAGGGAAATGTCATACAGAGACTGACCACACTACCGTATTTAACATATTAGGAGGGAAGAATGGTGCTGAGTGCAGATGCAATGAGACATCTGCCTAAAAAACAGAAAAACTACACTTCCCAGCTGTCTGTCTTTAAAAATACTGCTACAGCTGCTTCTATGTTACTGCTTTTCTAACAGCTGAGAAACTGAGCAGAAGAATTTGGAGCCAATCATATTCAGGAATCAATCTATTAGAAATATAATTTCCCATTTGTTTCTGAAATAGTGTAAAAAACCTTTGAAGATTTAACGCGTCCACGAAACTTGCCCTATTGGCCTCTTCTTCACTTGCCCTGTAAGTCTCATGTTATCTGGAGTAAAAACACGAACAAGGCCAATAAAATCAGTTTGTAGTGCTCACTGTTGACTTTGACATTAAATAAGCCCTTGTAAAGGCCAACTCACAACTACAATAAAACAAAAACCTCTTGCTTTTGTTAGAGCATGCACACACACACACACACACACATACACCAAATATACAGCCTATACACACATACAGGCATCTCCTTTTATACCACTGCTGCTCTTTCATGGGTGATGAAATTCAATAAGCAGTGAAGAGAACTGCCCTCTCGCTGATAACCATCAATGGGCTTATCGATCTACAAGGGTATGTGCGTGTGTATAGGTGCACACACACACACAAACACACACACACACACACACACAGTGACTCCATCCATAATTCACTCTGGGATTTGGTAAGAGACAGCACTGAATAATCAGAGTAGATCTATACATCTTGAACGAGTGCATGGAACAGTGATTTTAGTATCCAATACTGACATTTGCCCCTGACCGCATGGCTTTGAATGCAACCTTTTAAAACAGTCAGCCATCTTTATCTTTATATACATTTATAGAATTAACAGTCGTTTATGTTGGGGGGTGTTTCAAAGCTAAATCAAAAGAATTATGAATATTAAAACTACGGGAACATAAAGAATTTATAGCATGAAATGTAGCCAGTCCTTAAATGAAATGGTTTATTTCTGCATACTAGAGTCTAAAATCACCAGATGAAACAACACAAGTCAGTTTTTTTCTGGACATCACAAAAGTTACTGTTGCATCATCTAATGCCCAGCCTTTGCCGTTCAATGGAAGAATATTTGTATCACTGCATAGAAATAAGAAGCCACAGCTGATGCAGAAATACACAAGGGAGCTTCAGGATGCAGCCGACATATTAACTCTGTTGAGTCATCATCACTTCTTCACCGCACAGCCAACCTGGATCGCATCCAAACGTCTGTGTGTCATACTTAAAAGAAGTTCTTTGTAATTACATCTCAGACGTGCATTCTCAGTATGACTCTGAGCAAAAGGAGAAAATTGTTTTCTCCTTATTCAATAATAGTAATTCACTGTTTGACGCTGCGCTCTAACAGCTGTTTGGCTGCATTTACAGTTTGCAGGTTATCTGTGGTTAGCATCGAAAAAGCACTAAAGGAAAAATAAATGCAAACAATCAAGCTGAAGCGTGTGTATGTGTGTGTGAAAGATCTTCACATCACGTTATGTCACAGTGCAGATAAAACACACAGTCTTTTTCAGCATCACTTTCCCAATCTGTGAACTAGGGTTATGTGTGTGTGTGTGTGTGTTTGAAGGCAAAAATAAAATTGTTGCCATCATTTTTGCAAGGCCACGTCTGTGTCTGTGAGCACACTGGTCGGATGCGTTTGACCCTGTAGCCTGAGAGCTGGGAGGAGGAGGGAGGGAGAACAGGTGTGAGGCAGTCTGTTGGCTGGGCAGATGGCCCCTGGAAGTGCTGGCTGCTGCTGCAGAGCCTGGACACAGAGACTTAGCAGCTAACGTTAATACAAGCCTGTTTATACAGTGTGCATGGATGTGTGCTCGGATGCAGCGACACAGACAAAACCATATGCACACACAAGCACAACAATAACCTGCAAACAGCACTTATCATTTTCTCTCCCCTCGTTGCCAGCTTTGTTTACCTTTCATTTACTCCTTCTCTTCCTCTTTCTCTCTCTCTCTCTGTCTTTATCTCTGTAAACACACACACTTCAGGTAATGGTCTTTTCAGTCAAGTCACTACTTTAATGGAGGGCCCAGTGGTTCAAGGATGGGAAAAAACAACAACAGGAGACACAATGAATGAATACCAGAGTAACCCACTGAAATAGGATGATCACTGCAGGAAATAAGATTAACTAATACTGTTAACAAACACCTGAATTCCCATTTGGTCCAATTAGATAACTTAGACATAATAACCTATTCATTCAAATCATACCAACCATATACTGACAGTCTAAGCTTTTTTCTTGGTAAATTATGTGAAATGCTCATGAACAACATCTGCAGCGGGTCACACGTTTGATGCCAACAAAGCCATTTGACATGCGTAGAAAGCGTCCAAAGCTCTGTGGGTTTCCAGGAGATATTTTCCTCTCTCTCTAATCCGAGCCGTGAGAACACTCGGGCACCGACAGCAGGTTGTGACCCAGCATCCTCCCTCCCTAACCCGCATGTCTGCTCTTTTCCCAGTCGGTGGAAAATATTCCCACTGGACTAAAATATAGCCCGAACCCTTTAATTTCAACCCTTCGATTTCTCTCTTTCCCTCTTGGGCTTTTCGGCTATCCGATGATCACAAAGTCGCAGCGAGTGGAGGAGACGGAAACTTCACATGGTTTTGAAAAGATGCGTTTGACAGTTGTGGAAGCTTTAAGAAAGAAATGTAATGTCTCCATGAAAAGGAGCAGAGGGAGAAGGAGGAGAGGCCGAACTCAGAGGGACGATGAAGTCCAGTGATTTCTGAATATATCTTGTTAATTCGGTGATAATGGACTTCACCCAGTGTTAGTGGACTATTTGATTTTGCAGCCTGCATGCTCTCGGCACAATGCAACATCACCCCGTGCGGAGGAGCGGCATGAAAGTAGAGGAGGGATATAAAAAGTGATAAACTAAGTCCGAGTATGCACGCTTTCCTTGGATAATCAGCTGATGTCAGAGCAGTTTTTTTTTTTCTAGGACGAAGTCTTGACAGATTTAAAGGGAGTCTCAAAATCCGTGAACTTCAGTTGCCTGTTGCCCGAAAATAAATCACTGTCGGGTTCGAGCTCATGAAATGATATCTGCTTTTCATGGAGAAAGGGGTCGCTGCACGTTATTGTCACTATTTAAACAAACTGAACATATGGAAAGTTAGATCCGAACCCAAAATCTAATGAATTACTAGACTACTAAAGAGGAGTTCTTAAGACACAATAACGGGTTTGGTATAATATTCAAAATATGCATAATGTTCTTCATTGTTAGTGACTGGGTCTCAATAGGGCACATAGCCGATCTTCAACTTATTTTTCTCCGATGGCTGTAATTGATTAAAACAAAAACTATTTTCACTGCTCAACCTTTATGACCCATTAGAATGTGTTAGCAATTATCATATAGCCTATTGCGCACATGCAGTTCAAACATGCATTTTTCAGCAGATGTGCAATAGATGTAATTTCAGACAATAAAAAGCCACAAAAAAATGTTGGTGATATACATGTGATATATATATATGTTATTTTTACGCAAATAGCTCCACATGTATAGCTTATGGTTTTGGAGCCCTATAGCTCTGCCTTACTTTAAATCAAAATACATTACACAAAACACAAATCATAAATGTCAAAATCTAATTTGGTACAGCAGCCTTTTCGGGATTTTTCTGAATTTGGCGCACACATGTCTATATAAGGTCACAAAACACTCAAAGCCAAAGGGTAATAGTGAAAATATAAGCACTACAACAGGAGAGAGGCCACTTACACTGAAAAGAGGCAGAAATTCCCACCATGCGGCACGTTGATGTGAAAGGGCTAAATAATTTCCAGTCCTTTTGACTCCGCGCAGGGTCTCCTCCTCGATGATCCGCTTGTATCGGGAAGACGAACGCTACAGAGTCCAGCCAGTGGCTCTGGCGATATACTTCCAGCAGCTCGGAAATGTGTGTCAAACTCCGACTAAAGGAGAAGGGCAGCTTGCAATAAGTGGTCAGTCACTGGGAATAATCGGACTGGGAGAGCTGGGGGTCTTGTAAAAGCGCAGAAGCAGAGGAGGAGAGAGGAGACAGAGATGGAGAGGAAGGATGTGGTAGAGCGCAGGGCGCTAGTCGGATTTTGCACTTTCCTCCAAAATCCTTGGACGTCCAGTTGGCCTAAAATATAGAAATCGGCTTTTGATTATGAGGAAAATTCATGCACAACAACCTCGGTCACGGGATTTAATGTTGTCTGATTCTCCGTTGGCGCAGGGAAGAGGAGTAGCGACACTCTGCCTCCAGTCGGCGGTGCGCAGCAGAGCCAGGTGGCGGTGGGCGGGACTGAAGCGCTGCCGAGGAGGAGGAGGCGGCGACTGGGCAGCAGCCAACATCTGTGTGTCCTAAAACAGGTTGGAAAACGAAGGGTCAGGTCAAATGGAAGAGATTTCGTGCCAGTGGCTCCTGAAGCCTTTTCAAGGGCTCCCAGGGAGATTAGCAACCCCTAAGGATTTCATCCAAGGACAGGAGTGTCATCACATACTAGTGAGGAATTAAAGGATGGGTTCACTTTTTTCAAGCCTGCCTTTAAACAATACTCACAATATGTATATTAAAGGCTTCATTGTTGCTGTCATTTTTTGTCTTGTACCGGCTGTTATGAAATAAATCCACATTACTCAATCCATGTAACAATGCATTCATCAAAGCTAAGCTAATGCTACAGTAATCTGAGTTGGCCACTCATTGTTGCTATGTAACTGCAGCTCACATTTCCATCCCCTTGTTTATGCAGTATATGTATAATCGGTTTGTGTTTAAAACAAAGCCGAATTATGCAAAAATGTTTCTACACTTGACTCAACCTCTCCTGAAGTGATGAAAACATCAAGTCTGTGCAGAGCGATTAGAAGGCTCCCACCTTCCTCAATTTAATACATAAACCAAGTTTATAGTTTGAAGACTGATGGACTCGTTTTCATCATGTTGTTGCACATTGGGATGAAAACATGCATACATTCTCATTATCGTTCACATTCTGGAAATTCACTTCAAATTTGCATTTAATTTTGGATGAACTTGGCTACTGTCTGTGAAAGCAAAGATGGGAATTGTACAAAAAAGACTGGGATTTTGGAAGATAGCAACTTGATTTGTTTAACTTTGACAAGCCTTGTGCACTTTAGATGAACTTCACAATTGTTGTTGTACAAAATAAAGACTGTATTTTCTTTATATCACATTCCATTTGCACATCTTTACTTATAGTGAGGTTATTGTTGTTGCCTTTAGAGTAATCTCTCTCTCTCTCAAATGACAGCAACCAAGTCTAAATGCACATATGGCCATTGCTTTAAAACAAATCTGGAGAAATATGAATCTCTCCATCAAAACTCTTTTTGGTTGATGTGGGGAGTTAGTTGTTGAAAACAGAGATTGAAATACTCATAGGTAAGCCTACCCATTCTGCCACAGAGAATAAATCAGTTGATGTATTCATTTATTTTTTGCTTGGGAACCCCTGTAGTGTCCTTGGACACTGCTCTGAGAACCACTTGCAGAGACAGTAGTAGAGTGTCATGGACAAGAAGCAGCCAGCTGTGTGCTTGTGTGAGTGCACAAAATCGTAGGATTGCGTGATGCCTGTTGCACACACACACACACACACACACACACACACACACACACACACACACACACACACACACACACACACACACACACACACACACACAGAGAGACAGAGAGAGAGAGAGAGAGAGAGAGAGAGAGAGCTGAAAAAGGCACAGACAAACTGGCCTGCAGTAACCTAAGGCAAACACTTTACCCGCACCATCTGGAATTCATTTCACCCGCAGAGCCAGTGAAAGCACAGGGCAGAAGCTACATTTACAACTTGGTGATAACAACTGGTCCACTTGAACTGTATAACTGAACAAGTCATGCACCATTGCCTGCTCATAACATCTCATAAATTAAAATATTCCATTCTATTCTATTCTATTCTATTCTGATCGATGCAGACTGAATTAACCTCTGTCTACTGCAAGTTACATGGTAATTCCCAGGCAACACAAAAGATACAGCTAAAAAACGTTTCAAAATAATTTTGTGCATTTACAGTATACCAACTGAATGAACACATTTTACTGTAATATACATCATCCAGCTTATGGAGCATCATCACAGCTAAACTGCCATCGTCTGCTATTGTCTGCCATGTACTGCATGTAAAACATCCAGTGCGTTGTTAGCATACCATCAGCATGGAGCACATTGTTCCCCCAATCTCTGTGGGGAAAAGATGATGCCATTAGTGGCAATTGTTTGCAACAGTGCCATTGTGCCATGTCTCTCTTTCACTTCATCTTTCTCTCTTTCCCTCTCATCTCTCCCTTGCGTCTCCCTATCTGGAGTGCTTCAGAGGTGGGTTGCATTGTGTCCTCAAAGAGAATATGGATAGATACAGTCTTTGGCACACTCGCAAGTATGGAGTAAGGACTCTGTGCTCTACTTCTATTTTCCAGTCTGGGTCCTTTTGTCAATGTCTGACAAAGGCGGTGAGTTAGCCAGGATGTGTGAATAGATATAGGGGAGAAGGTGAGGGCTGGAAAGGTAGGAAGGGAATTTTGAGAGGGAAATGAAACACGACTGATAATGAAGCAAAGAAAGAAGGGGAATTTATCATGGGTACATTTCTTAGAAGAAAAGTGGCCCCTGACGTCAGAAAGACCAGAGTAGGAGCAGAGTAACAGGGAAGGTGCCCAATCTAAGTGAGCAAGCTAATGAAGTAAAACAAAACAAAAAACAGCAGGGCTGTGAGGTTGCCGTCACTCCTCGCCTATTTGTGTCCTCTGGTTTGTTCCCAAAGGGCAAGTTCTCTCATGACAATCACAGTGAAACATCTTGACGGCCGGAGGCACAAGGATAGGCGTTGAGGAAACCTGCAAGGGAAAAGAGAATAGGGCAATGATCCTTGTGTGTGTGTGTGTGTGTGTGTGTGTGTGTGTGTGTGTGTGTGTGTGTGTGTGTGTGTGTGTGTGTGTGTGTCCTGTGATAACGGTGCGTGAGAGCAGGAAACACACAGTGCCTGTTTTTGCTGCAGGGGTTCCTGGAAGTCAGTCGGCCAGTGTGCTCGGCGATATACATACACACATGAGCATGTGAGGACACACACACACACACCCACAGATACACACACACAGACACACACACAAACACACACACACACAGGATACCTCGCCTCTGAAAGGGAAAAACATGCTGTGTCTGATACATGTGGACACAGACAAGCAGACTTCCTGCATTTTCCCACCTACTGGGCGGCCACCTGTAACAGTCTCTCTCTCTTTCTCTCTCTCGCTCTCTCTCTCTCTCTCTCTCTCTCTCTCTCACATACACACACACACACACATTGCATTCATGGGGACAAAGCCAGAAGGAGACAAATATAAGCTGGGAGTTGACAGTAAACAAGTGCCATTCGAACCCCCATAATTATCTGGCATTGGATCAACATAGCCTGAAGTCATGCAGCCGACCATCAACAGCAAAAGGATAAGAAGAGAGACAATTAAAGTAAAGTAGCTTGCTTTGCATTGTATTTTTTTGATCCATCAGGAGCATTAAGATAATAACATCAATAGTGAAGCAACAGTGGTTGAAGCCAGAAATGTCTGCATGAAAATTAAATCTGATTGAATCTATTTCAAATCCCTCCTGCCTTGCAGTAATCACTGTATTACCCTGATTGCCTGACCTTCGGCACCACACCTGCACAGTTGTTCCCACTTTTTTGATCGCCTTGCTGTATACATACTGGCTCATTTCCATTTGTTCTGCATCAGATCATCTTATGGCGTTCCAGCTTTTTGGTCTTTGCTTTGTCTCTAACTGGACGAGTTTGCTTTACCATCCTTGACCAGCATCCTTGAAAGGCTCAGTCATTCACAAGCCAGGATGGGTCAAGGTGCACCACATTGGGAAACCCGTCATTGCATAAAAGATGAGGAGGGACAAGTCAATGACGTAAATAATTGTTTATTGCTGCAGATGATATATGATGTATTAGTCTATTAGAATTTCTTTGGTGCTTAGACTCTTCATAAAGATTGTGATCAAAGGGCATCCTCCCTGAGCAGCAGCGAGAGAAATCCCCCCATGGAGTCCAGACATGGTGGTGGTGGCGGCTGATGACTCTGCTGAGACTGATGAGGCTGATGAAAAGAAGTTGGTGAAGGTGCGAAAACTGGATGGTATTTGGAAGGAGCAGGGCATGAATAACATCAACATGAATGAACTAGAGGTAGAGAGAAAATCATATTTAAAAAACAGCAGCAAGATGATAGGCTAACAGTGAAGGTCTGTCACTGTACTACTGGATAGATGTGACCACTATGGGCTCTGAACCACTTTGTCAAAGCACTGGTTAACAGAGTTTGTTTAAATTTCTTTCTGATTCATTTGTTTGTAACAAATGTAAATCTATTTGTACACCAAACCAATTTGTGTGCATTATGAAAATGCCATGATTTGGAATAAAGGACATTTAATTCTGCCAAAATTCTTCTGATTGAAATGCGGTGAACAACTGATCAGAGTTAGATTAGATTGAATATTTGATGAATCTACTATGGAACAATAGATAAGTAAATGAAAGCAGTAGTGATGGAGAAAGAGAGTGCCAGTCTGTCTGTGACTTTAATTGAATGCCTTCTCAAGCGTAATTGGCTAGAATGTGCACATTAATTCAGAGATTTTGTGGTAACTGCCTCAGATTCATTATACTTTGATATTATTAATATCTTTAGAGGTATTTTGGTTGACTTAACGCCCTGGTTCCATCAGCAACACACACATGCAATTCTGAAAAAAAATAAATTCAGTTACTGTATTCTTCCCGTCCCAAAAAAATCAAATATTTGAATATGCAGCACACATTATTCTACAATTCATGGAGAAAAAGCAATCAATTAAATGAAACAATTCCAAAAAAATCCCCCACCTTCCTTCAGAGATGAAATTTCATTGTCGGAGGGCGTAATAGAGATAGAGCTGCATGATGGGATTGCAGCTGCAGTGCAGCATCATGCAGGTACAGTGTCTGAAGAAGAATCTTACTCACACATCACGGTATTATGGATATCAATTCACTGTCTGGCTCATAGCAAAGGAGAGGAACTAAGTGGGTTAAAACCGGCAATCCTTCCTTCTGTCATGAAAATGTAAATGAGGCTCTCCAACATCTACAGAAGACTTATTAAATATTCTGACCAGGTGTTGTTTCGAAATATTGACAGCATATCAATAAGTGATCCCTCCCCATCCCACTCCTCTCAACTTGTCACTCCTGTGTTCCCTCTGGTTGTGAAAAGAAAAAAAAAGTTGACAGACGAGATATAAGAAATGTTCTTTTTGCTTTTCTGGTCAGTCAGTCTGGAGGAAAATCTCAAAGAAGCTATGAGAGGTGTTAGCTGATTGCACTCTGGGGATGACAAGAGGTGAATTCATTTGCCAAGACACGACCGTGGTTTAACAACTGGAAGTCTATTCAGTCAACGATACCTTTTCAACACATCTCAGGAGGGTCTCATACACAACTTAAGAATCAAGGTATAGTTCATTTATCCATAGGTTTTTATATACAGTATAGCTCAATCACAAAAAGGCATGTAAAATTAATTGCTCTACAGGAGCTCCCACATTACCCATATTTTTTATCCAATGAAGAAGTAACTAGTTTATGAAAATGCAATATAGGCTTTTCCCTCCCTGCGAAGGGTTTGCCCTTGTAATTTCTACCCTTGCAGCTTCCATTCAACAGCTTTGCAAACACTTTTTTTATGATGTCAGTTGGTTGATGAATCATCTTCTGAGCTTCTGATGTCGGCAAAACAAATGTACAGTGGAATTTAATGTGCAGTGGAATTCAGTTGATGAAACTATTTGCCTGCTCAGAAAGTAATTAACCACCTAGAATTACTCCTTTGTCTTGGGAAACATAAGTGTGTTCTTGATTCACTGTTTTCAGTGACTTGAGAGCACACTTTCACGGTTTATTCTTGTCACACAAGGACACATTTAATGCCTTTACATGTTTGAATAGAACGGAAAACATTGCATTCATTAACATTTCACAAGATCGTCATGACAAAGGTGACAATATGACATTTTATTATTTGTTTTATGATGGATTGATTTCCTCTATTTTTGCTTGTTGATACTCTGATCACTGCTTTATACTAGAATTTCAAGCAGATTATTATGCTGCCACAGGTTCAAAAGTATTTATAAATTGCATCGTAGTCTGCCACAGTACTACAGTATGTTCAAATTAAAGGGATAGTGGCTCACTTTGTTGAATCTCTTCAGCCAGTGGATAAAAAGTCAGTGTGTCCTCATGTTGCTTACACTGTCTAACCAAGTAAGTACTTCATCTGAGAGAGCCAGTCACTGTATATTCACTATAACATGTGAATATATATAACATGTGCCAAGGAAGTACTGACAATTTGAATTTACAGGTAATGCCCTTGCATGTTAGCAAGGACTGTACATACAGGAGATATTAATCTGAATGTTTTATGAATAGCCGTGAAAGTTACTATTTTTTGGGGGTGAAGAAGAGGCTAGAGGAGGCTTGAGCTTTAGTCTGGCTCAGAGTTTGCCAAACATTTACTGGGACATAATTGGTAGCAACAAGTATTTCCAAGGCAAACCTTTATATGTGATTGTTGTGATGTAATGGTGCATTCCAGTTGTACTGAGAAGTCGGAATTTCCGAGTTCCCAGTCAGAAATTTCAACTGGAACGTCCCCCGAGGTCGAACTTCCGACTCGGAAAGTCGGAGGAACCCCAGTATTCCTGACCTCATAGTCCAAGATGGCTACACCGTGTATCAACAAAGTGGAAGCTCCAGTTACTAGCACTTCTGACTTGTTTGTGTCTCATTAAATTAGTCGTACACATAGTATTGTCCAACTCATACCCGTGGATATGTTGCTGCCATGTTTGCATGGGCTACTACTGTGTAAACCGTTGTTATCAAGTGGTATTGCAATCAATGGCTATTGTCCAGAAGTTATTTGTATTCCAAAAGGGCTGTTGCAACAAGTTTGACTGGAACGTGGTCCACTCAGGTGTGACTTCATTCCAAGCTCCGACTTCCGACGTAACTGGAACGCACCATAGGTCATCAAAGAGATAGAAAATTTGAAAGAGCAGCACGAGAAGAACAGGGGAAGGAATAGAGTTATGCACCTAGAAGAGAAGGACTGATTGCACTGCACTAAGTGATAATAGCAAAAAGAGTGTGAATTGATGTATGTCTGTTGCTGCACCCATATTTAATAATAAGCACTGATTACTATTTAGCCTCAAGGGGATGATACAGTACATTAATGGTTTGCTTTTGTATCGTCTCACATTGATTGATTGTATTCTTATAAGATAAATGCATAAATAACATGGTTTGCATTTGCTGATTGCATCTTTTTTATGACCAAAGTAGAAGAACAGGAGAAAACACGAGAAGAGAGCAGTGGAGGTGAGAAGTGCAACAGACAGAAGAGACAACCAAAAGAGCTACAGGTGAGGAACAGGAACAGTGTCAGATAGACAGATACGACACGGAGTTAATACAGTTTGTTACACTTCAGATTTATCACAGTTCAAAATGAGCCCTTGTCACTCATTAGAAGCAGAAGTTATGAGACCAGGGTTTTCATAATTGAACTCAGTATTGGCAACATACAATCTAGCATATTACTGCTCCATCAAGTTCAAGGCTCTTGGTTCTTAGAGGTAATTGTGATGATTGGATCTTCGAATGCCGAAAAATTTACATGATTTTCAACCTGATTATGCTACCTGTGAATATTTTTATTTCCCCACTTGGAGACAATAAGTGGCAGAGCATTGTTCTGGTGTGCTCCGGCAGCACTACACCTATATCCCCAACGTACAAAGAAGAAGAAGGATTATTGCAAGGACAAAAGAGGAGAAATGATAGATCCAGAGAGAGGTGAAGTTAATGAGATTTTGTGCACATGAGAAATATATAGCTATACCACATCTAGTGTCTAACCATGCCTGCACACTTACATGGTTGTGAAACTGTCCTTCTACACAGGAGTGTGTGATAGCTGCCAAAGGCTGCTGTGATTGGCAGCGATGCCCCTGGTCCCATCAATCATCATCACCCACTGTGCTATACCTTGCTTGCGCACCCGACTTCCCAACTTCCCCAAATCATCGAACAGATGGTCCTCGCCAATGCTCGCCCGCTTTACACACCTGATATGAACCTATCCGTCATCTGATAACAACCGAGCTTTGGCGGTCCCCCAGATGGGGCCTCTGCTGTAGCACTGGGCACTGATGGGTATCGGGAATGAGTGGTGGTGGGGTGGTGCACAGCCTGACTGCCCCTCTGATGGATTAGCGCCAGGGAGTGTGGCAAGGAGGGGCTAAGGGGTGTCCCCAAATAGGATTCAGAGTCATCCAGTGGACCATGGAACAGGTGGAAGCAGAGAGAGGGACAATGGGGAAAAAAAGAGGTGAGTATGGTATGGATGCAGTACAAGTGTAAATTAAAAAGGAAGCAGCAATGGACAGAGGATAAAATGGTGAAACCTTAACCATGATGTTATCATCATAACTGTGAAGAAGGCCCCTAACCTTAATGAAGAAGTTTAAAACATGATGTTTCCCTACAAATAACCAAGTTCGTTTTCAGCCAAATGTTGTAATTTCATTGAGTCGATTGACTTGCTGAAATTGCCAGTCTCTAGTTCACTTCCCATTTCCTAACAACATTCACTACTAGTTCAATCAGGCAAGAGCCAGAATAGGTCCAGAGAAAATATTTGATTTAATAAATTAATATTTTACGACATACTTATATGTACAATCTCATTACATAATTTCCATTACCATGGAATTCGAATGAAAGACTGATATCAGAGCCGATGCACTTACTGAGAGTATAGTGAAAGTAACTTGATGTGACTATATGGTGCTAAGATGACTAGTGTTGTCTTCTACAGTCGGAGCCTTGGGTAACATTATTTTCTGATTTGTTGAGTGAGTATTTAGATGGTACCCACTGCAGGCAATGCTGCAGCACCTGAAAAATGAACCGGCTTAACATTATTAAGTGTGAACCTGTCAATCAGATTCATTTATTTATTTATCCGAGGTGCTGGAACACCGTTACGGACCGTTTTGGCCCACTTTGACCTCTCCACCTATGAAAACATATTTAAATCTGTGCGATAAGGTTTTTTAATTGGATCCGCACCAAACTGCACACACTCACATTTTGGATACCTAATTCCTAAATATACCAAACTTTCTTCATCAAGATCCTTGGATTATTTCATGAGAAAATCAAAATGTTGAAAAATGCCTTGACTTGCAATGTTACACAAGATGAAAAAATAAAAATACAAATACAAATCCTGTATCCTTTTGGTTCTGCACCAAAATTTAATGGGGTTCACTCTGGCCCGAGACCCATTGTCAGGGCAAAATGATCTCAATAAAATAATAGCCGCCCTTGCATTAGGGAATGTGGTTGGCAATAAACAATTACTTGTTAAGCAGTTAGATACAATACGTCTATGTTAACAATACCTTACTGTTAGAGTGATTGACAAGGGAAAAATGCCTTAATGGCTTATGTTGAGCCTAATGTAGCAGTGTATCCCACTTTACACATGCCGGTGCACAGCGAGAGAGGCTGGCTGCACAAATACAGTACACACAAATGTACACATACACACTACCTCACACACACACACACACACACACGCACACACACTCACAGACTGGCAGTTCTCATTAGTGAAGTCAGTCTGCTCTAGGCAGTGGGAGCCCCTGCAGCAGTCTTCAGGAGTCAGAGGAGCCATTTGTCAGTGGAAAACAATTAGCGGGGAACGATCCGTTCCATTGGTTTTAATGAGTACAGCCGGGTCACTCTGCTCACAGCGGCAACACGCAAAGGTCACAAAAGGCTGAGAGCAATACACAACTAAGTCACACTCATATGTAGGCGCAGAGATACACACCTCCCGCACACCCTTCTGTTCATTTTCACCCTTTTTTGATGCTTCCAAAGTGCTACATGCACACATGTAGATACACACGTATGCCCACATTGTAATGCAGTCAAACACTGACAACTGGACACACCCTGCTACATCACCCCACACCCGTCTATTTCAGATCCTTTGCAAACAATCCATGTCCCTCCACATCATTGCAGGCATGGAAAAAGTCACCATGGTAAGTGTATTAGGAGGGTATTGTGCATATATTTGACCTTGGACAGTACCTATGGCATGATGATATACTGTATGTAATGCATACACCATAGCAGTGTGGATGGTTTGCTGTGATATGGTAGCTATAGTAACACATGGAAAAGCCATACACCTTTATTTTCCATTTCAAAGGAGAATAATTGCATATGGCAAAAACATGTCTGTAATGGGAATGTATGAATGCCAATTATTCAACTGATGATGACTGGTATCTAAGACACACTATACTCAGATCTATGAAGATTATCTATCATATGTCTGTGTCTCGCCCTGCTCTTCCTACCTGACAATCACCGCAGGTAAATGAAACAGGATGGATTTTTTTAATGTTGAGAAATTGTTGAGACTTTATTTCAAACTAATATTATTGTTTTAATTGTTTAGTGCTTATTCAAAACAGCCAGACGCAGAGATAATTGGCTTCAGAAGAATTATTTTATCTTTTTATCTTCAGGTCAAGAATAATTGACCACAACACGCAGGATGACTCCATATTTGGGTCAGTTATACTTGACCTGGAGCACATTAACCAAAACAGACAGAAATCATTTTAATTGACTGCTTCCAGCATTACATGATGCACCAAATTTAATGGGCATAAATATTCATATTCACATGTCGGCAAAAATTGTTTCGCTAATCCAGTAGTTGTAGATAAGACAAGGAAGCATTGAAACATTTCATTGGAGTAGATGACATATCCTGTATTTTGGTGCTGTTTAACAAGTGGCTTGTTAAACATTTGTTTGACTAGCATGAGAAAAATTTCAGATTCACTTTGAAGTAATAGTTTTAAAATTAGATGTGTTACAGAATATTTCTTTTACCATTTCTGAAATAAGTTCAACACACAGGAACACGCATGGAAATCAACTTTTCAAATTTACAATTTCAATTTCTGCAAGTGGCAAGCATTTTAATTTAATATATATTATTTTAAGATTTAAAAGGGTGACATTAAATGTTTTAAGTCCAAATAAAAGCATAAATTGCACACATACACACAGGAGATATTCCACTAGAATATCACTCTCATAATAAACGGGTTGTGTAGTCTATGGAGCTGAAACTGAAGCCGTATTTTGATCATTTACTTGTTGAAATAGAGGAAGACCCATGTAGGGGCAGGTTTTGATTCATACAACCATGTAGTATTTTTACTTCATCATTTAGCTTACGTGTTAAATGGACCCTAATGGCTCGGATGCATTGACCTTCAACTCTGAACACACAAGATAATAGTAATCCTTTCGATCTGCTCATTTTCCACTCCTTCAGATTTCAGTATAAAAAAATTCTCAAACCTCCATTTAATTATTTTCCCGCTGCCCTCTTCCTGTAACACACCTTTGAGTGTCTTTGAGAGCAATGCCTACTGTATAGAGTATACCTTACATTAAAATACCCCCTAAAGTGTTGCATTATTGTCACTTAATAGATAATCTAAAATGTCTCCATCTCCTCTGCCCCCTACGACATAAACCAACTACACTCTTCTCTGTAATGGCATTTGAGACACACTGGGGAAATGCAAAGCGCTGAGTTATACACCACATAACAGGACTATTACTGTCTGTGTGTAATAGCTTTGGTTTGAAGAGAGAGACAGACAAACAGAGAGAGCGATGACAGTGGTGTAAAAGTAATGGACACCCAGCATACAGTGTTGTACAGTTCATACAGTACATGCTAACACATGAAAAGGTTGTCAAACTATATCGCAATTTCTCTTTAATGGACACATTAGCTCAGCAATGGCCATCTAGCAAAGAGCTCATCTGGTGGTACTATGGCCCTCAAGTCCTTCCCAATCCCACACTAGAACCATTGGAGTGGTGGAAGGAGTTGGTGGTGGTGGTGGTGGGATTTCTACTGGCAATGAGAAAAGTGTCAGTCACCTTTTTTTTTATGTGATTCAACCACATTTTCAGAATGAGAATAAGAAACACTTTATTGAAGCCTGCATGGAATTTGGAACATTGCAGTTGCTCACATTAAGTATAAGAAGGGAATGAGAAGAAGTTAAATTATAAAATATGATAAAAATAGCAATAAATAAATAATAAAACAAAATAAACTAAGTAAAATAAGATAAAGTAAATATCAATATAATAAATATGGAATATGCTTAAGCATACAGTTAAATATAGTGGAATTTAAAAATGTGGTTTCATACACACACTGCATTGTGGTGTAAAAAGGTTTAAGTCTCACCCTCATATTACTCTATTTTCTGTTATGTTCTATTGTGGTCTTACGATTCAAATATATATTTATTTTGTTTTAACGTCTGGGGCTATAAATTACAATTACACACAAGTGAATGTGGACATTTAGAACATTTCTTTAATGAAGACATGTTCCTTTCACTACGGTGAGGCAATCAAAGGCACTGTCTATTTTCCCCTTCCACTCCTTTCTTGCTCAGACATACACATTCACTTACAAATTGCATCAGGGAATGAAAGGCCATGTCACAGCAATCGGAACAATGTAATTAGAAGTGCGAGAGAAGTGGAAAGTGCTTTATGGTGATAATGTGGCACAGTAATTAAGGGGAAATATCATGACCCTAGTGCCCATGGCATTTTAAAAAGAGTCATTTAAACTCAAGATTCCCCAGTGATTGTCAAATCAATGTAGTAGAGGGAGGGGGCAGGAATGTATAAAATGAACCTGTCTTGATGGGGTGATAAAAGAGACATGCTCTGTATGCATATACACGTTTAAATGTGTGTGACCCTGACAGTAAATAGACTGCAGGTATGTGTGTGTGTTGTTCCATGGACTTGTGTTCTTACATGTGTTTTTCCTACAATGTATTAAATAATTCAATAATCATACACCATCACATTTCCAGCTCTAGAAGAACAATATAAATATAACATTAAATATCCAGGGGCTTGCAAAACTTACAAATATTTCTTTCAGCCACAGTTGCTTTCAAGCTGCAGTTGCTGAACAACCACAACCAGAGGAGTTAGACAAAGGGTGGAGGGGGAAGAGTAAGACAAAGGGAACAAGGGAAAATAAAAGGAGAGAGATCTTGGTAATGACAAGCACTTCACAGTCAGATCCGACCTCCCTCCACCCACATACCCCGATGAGATAATTTCTTTTCCCAATTGCAATCAAAGCTCAGAAAAACACTTGAGGAGCAGGAGCCCTTTCAGCCATTAACTCGCCACGGCCTGGTGTGCAGCTTCTTAAATATTACATTTCTTCGAATATTTTTTTTGCATATTGTTTTTTTTTTCTTCTCCATTATTCTAATTTCTCTTTGGCTTCAACTCACCAATATAACTGATTGGGAATTATTATTGTTCAAGCTGAGAACCTGCATTGACAAAAGAATATTTAGAAGTTTGTGTACTGTACTTAATCAGCCCTTTGTAAACAGGACCCTGCTAGACTGTATTATACAATAAAGCTTCAATAGTTTTGGCTTTTTCTTTTGGCTTCTATCACACTGTGTTCTTTATGCAGATAAAGATGCATGTTCCGTAGACATACAGTAGTGAGTGGTGCCAAATACAACCAGCAGACAACCAGTGACATGACGTATACATCTTAAAGGAGAGGCTGGAGAAATCCAGCCCTGTCTGCCAAAATTACATTTATGTACAACTGATTTGCAAGAGCAAATACATTCATCAAGGAAACACAATGCAGAATGTTTTCTTATCATATAATGAGGAAATGTTGATAATTAACATAGATGACAAATCATGCACATGATGCAGAATATATCAGAAAAATATTGATTGGTAATATATTTAATTTGTTTTCTGGGGCATTTACCTGAAAACCTTTTACCTACCTTAACCAAAATGTTTTTGTTGCCTGTACTTTGCACATTAACCGTTCTTCCCGATTACCTCCTGGAGACTCCATTTTGGTATATAAATATGTTGTTTCATTCAGTCAAATAAATATTATCCCTGAACATAATACAGATTATGTTTCCTTCATAAATGCATTTGCTGTTGTGAATTAGTTCGGAGGAAACGTAATTTCTAGGAGACACGGTTGAGAAATCATATCTGATTACAAAAAACTGCTTAGTTTTGGACTCTGAGACATTGTCTTTATTATTTTATGCATCCTGGCTTCCATTTAGGAGCAACATCATATAACCAATGTCCATTAACCAGTGTGGTCAACCATTTCTTGAGAACATGTGGGTGTCCTCATGAGGAACATCATGAAACGGAACAAGCACAATCTGTACAGACGATTGAGTCTGGAGTGGGGGTGTTTGTGTGAAAATACTGCGTGTGGGTGGAGGAGATGGTTGATGTAATATTTTCATGTGGTTAGGTAAAATGTGAACAACAGGTCAGTGGCCTTAATTCCCTCAGAAATAAACAGTATTCTCTCAGGATAATGTGGCGACACATTTCGACATGATTGTGACCTGACAACGCAGGACATTAAAGACCCCGTCAGCGGAAAGAAAGAGCAGTTCTCTGCTGCAGACTGGGTGTCAAATGGCTCTATTTGTCATAATTATGTGGTTGTAAAGAGAAAGCCAAGAAAAGGTCTAATCAATCTGATTTAATTAAGTGCAGTCAGTCATTTGAAATGAGCAGAATAGAATTAATAAGCACATTGTAAATCTGCATTTAAACCCATGTAATTACACCAATTCAGTAGCCTCACAAGCACACTCACTCTTTTCAAAAAGCAGAAAAGAGATAGAAATCATCTTTCCATTTTCTTTATTTGGTTCTGAATCGATATGCAGTTGGAAATGGCTACAGTAATACAAATACTATGTTGTTGTCTGCATAAAAAACATGTCTGCTGTTATATTGGTGTAGATGTTAAAACATTGAGCCTTCCTATTGAATAGAAATGCTTTAATGCTTTATTTAAAAGGAATTATGCAGCAAAATGTTATGTCTGTCAAAATACCCTGGAAATAATAATGTCATATCAAAGGGCAGAGCCTCTCATCGTTAAGTTTAACAAACATCAGTAGTTCGTGAGAAATGGTGTGATTTCCAGATTAGATGCTCATGTCATTGCAAAATCATTGCTTCAGATGTTCAACACATTATAATCATTTTTCTAAGTCACCTCTTTTTTTCACTTTCATCAACACATTTGGATGAATCTAGACAAGAGCAACGCCCTCATCTTTCCTATGTAAGTCCCATCCCAGGCTTTCATGTCATCCAGAAGCAAAAGGGACTTTTAGGCACAAAGACATCTTGGATAGGTCGAGGAAAAATCTGTTAGTTATGGTTTCACTCAGGATATTAACTTGGTCAAAGTTCTGACCAACTACTGAACACCGACCTTCATCACTTTGTGGATGTTCTTGCTTTTTAAACATCTTACTGTGCAGTTGCTCTCATGATCTCATATTGGTGCAAATGGGTTTACATTGGAGGAAGATTACAGTCCGGTGTGACAGGTTCTCTGGATAGGTAGATGACTGGGTTGTAGGCTGGATTGTGGAATGGCCTACTGGCTTACTGACCGACTGGCTGACTGACTGACAATGTGACTGTTTGGGTCCTGCATGGGTGATTCTGAGATGCACCGAAGCATTTCTTCCAGAGAGAGCTTTCCTTTTGACCTGTTTTCATTGGAATACGCTTTGCAGAGAATATCCAGGAACTTCCTGTCATGGAAGACGAACAGTCACTTCAGAGACTGTTCAGAGCTGTAAGATAATATTCATACACCTCCACATTTGAAGCAAATTCTCCCCCTGTTTGAACAGTCCTGCTATCAAAATCTAGTGGTGAAATTGCATTTTTTTTTACAGTGGAACTTTGCTTTCATTGCTGATTTTTCACGCATACTTTGTACTGTGCAAAGCATGTCAAAAATAATTCACATGCTTTGTAGAGATATGACACACAAATAAACACCACAACCTTGGTAATTGAGCTTACCTGCCATGGAAACAGCTGAAATTAACCACCTCCCACAATCCTTTGTTCTATTTACATTTCAAATTCCACTTGGGTTGCTCCAGCTCTCTCAACAAAAACCATATGGGCATGATGCAGGCCCACGCTCTAAACAGATATTAAACTTTCCGTAACAAGCATCGCTGCACATCTGTCCAGGAATAGCTGAAAAGGTCGGATTTTCTTTGGCAGAAAGTGTGTTTGTTCGTGTGTATGTGTGTGTGTGTGTGTGTGATGGAGATAAAGAGATTTGTTAATGAAAGAGAGAGGAGTGACTGTCGATGAAAAGATGCCTACAAGGACTTACTGTATCTTACACATCTATGTTGTTTCTTTCTCCTCGATATCAGAATGCCGCCTCACACTCTCAAGATTTCCCAAGCGGCGTTGAGTCATTTCCATGCAGCTTCCTCCATCTCGCCGCTAATCAACAAAGTTAATTTGTTTCCCCATTTATTTTTTTGAAACCTAAAGCTAGGCTACCACACTTGGGTTTCTGCCATTCCACAATATATTTCTCCTGCTAACTGGCAAAAGCTGACTTCATTTATCAGATCCACACAGCCAGCTTATTACACGAGTCCTCTTATCTGTCATATTTCCTTCCAAGCGCTGCAGTGGTTACAAATGGGACTTAGTCTATCTTGCTTGGAGCTGATGAGTGGAGGAAATGAAATTATTGCGATTAGATCTGACCCAAATGCTGAAGTGCTTGGAGTGTGTGTAGTGTTGGCAGAGGTAGTGGGTGGCAGTGGCTAGCAGCTAGATTAAGGCATTAGGCAGTGCTCGCACCAATGAAGGTGGGTGATAATAAGAAACAGATCTTTTTCAATTGGTGATATTAGGTGATGTTCAGCATTTGAATTGTCCTCTTTCATCTTTCTTTAGTTCTCTTTCCCTGACTCCCTCATTCGTTTTTCTCTGCCTTACAGACACACAGACACCCACGCGCTTTCCCTCTTTTCCATGTTCCCTCTGTGAATAATTGAAGATACCCCGGGCCAAGGTCTATTGCTATTATATACTGTGTCATTTGACTGCCAATCAGTTGACTCATCTACTCTTGTGGAGAAAACAAACAGGGGAGCACTGGTGCGAGCCAATGGGCAGCACTCCAAATCCTGAACCAACAGAATGAATAGTGTGCCGTTATCTGTTGCAATCCAAGCACAATGAGAGAAATAAATGGACTCAATGGTTACAAGTCATAGATTCAGCTTTTTATTCGACATAAACAACTCAGTGGGGTTAAGACTCTCAGATTTTTAAGCAACGATGAAGTTGAAAAAAAAAAGATTAGAAAATCAAAACCCTTCTTGTTGCAGATATTATGATTCCAGGTATACCATTCTAGTGAATACTGTCCTTCTAAAATGAGTTTCTGATTTCACCTTCCAACATACTGTATATCAAACCATGTTCCAATCTATGACACACTGCAATTCCATGAATTCTTGTTTTAACCCTCTGACAGTATTTCAGACATACCTACAGTATGAGGCCCTCTCACTTCCTGCACTTCTTCAGTTAAATGGCCTCAAGGCTCTCATAAAGTTAAAGAAAGTGAGAAAAAAAAAACATAATGGTTCTAAACCTTTATCTGGATCTTCCCCAAAATTTAATGTTTCCTTCTTGGAGACAATACCCAGTCGTCCTCTCAGTTTCATGGTAATTTACTAGTAATTGACAATAACAGTCCAAAAGTCTTACCTTGCAATATTAAAAAAAGTGCAAAAACTTCCTAGATCCACACCTTTATCTGGATTCATGCCAAAATGGGTTCTTCCCTGCTATACACCCAACCCTCAAGTTTCAAGAAAAAACATCAAGTGGTTTTTATGTAATATTGCTAACAGACAAACAAACAAACCAAACCAAACAGATCACTTAACCTCCTTAAAGGAGGCAATAGATTAATTTATAACAGAAAAGCAAACCGGTGAAAGCAATGCCTAGGACTGGCGACTAAAAGCAATTTGCTGCAAGCCTGCATGAATATTTTGTGTTCTGCGTATTTTCCCAACCATAGTGTACAACTTCTTAGTCGCTCAAATAATTTATTGCATTCACACTAATTTTCATCTGCACATACAGCGAACTGCAGGGTGGAGCCGACGGCAAGACGAAGGGAAGCTGTGCTTAAAACACGACAAGGCTGAGTTGGAGAAAACATTACATTAAAGAAAGTATTGGCTTCAGATGTCTCTGATATCTACAAATGTTTAAGATGGATTCTGAAGGGTTATATTTTTTTGTTTATTTGGAAGCACCCTCAGAAGTGTTTGATCAAAGAAGGGTACAATGTGCAAAAGTAGCCCTGGTGTGTCTGTAGTAGAACTGCAAGCACACACACACACACACACACACACACACACACACACACACCCTCTAACACGTGATTGAAGGTCTCCCACCCTAACCTCCCCTTGCAGAAACACTTGTTGGCACCCTTCACCCCCAAACATCCTCCACATTCACATCAGAGTGTATCCCTCCCTTCATCGCTCTGCCTCCCTTCTGAAAAGATCAAGGCGCTGCAGCACCAGTCAAGCTGTCACCATGAGGTGCCCTCTCCATACTTAACATGACCTGATCAATAATCATTGGCTGGGAGGACACAAGGATTAATAATGAGCAAAAGGCTCAGGGGACACAAACATACACATGCATGTGTATCATGTTTTTCTTCTGGATATCAACTCAATATTCCAAAGCCATTGTTTCGTTCCACTCTACAGGATGAGGTAAAAGGGTATAGTCTCAAAAATGGTTTTATTCTATTTAAATCAGAAATCATTAGTTAACAAAATGTTAATCATCAACAATGTTGATAAGAGTTGAATCGTCGTTTATCAATTCAAAATGACAAACATTTTCTGGTTTAACCTTCTCCAATGTGATGATTTGCTGAATTGTGGGAGGTTTTAAATGACACCTGTCACAGTTTTCGTACATTAATCATAATAATCACATCTTCTCTGGTGCAGAATTTATTTTTGTCAATTCATGCTGCCACTGTCATCAGTTCAAGTTCAATGCTTGTTACAGTGAAAATGGTTCACATAACATAAGTGGGAATTGGATTCCTGTGCCTGGTTTTCCCATATTTTATTCCTCTGTAATGACCTTAATGCGTGTGGTTCAATGCTGCTGTGCCCTGCTTATTTCATTAGCATCAAGACTGCCTGAGGTCTCTTAAATGCAACTTGTTTCTGCAATAATGGGCTACAAAGCACGTAAGTGGCAAACAATTTGAAACTATTTTAGAAAATCATAAGGCTTGTTTTGTGTGTATGCACGTGTGTTTTATTTTAAGTAATCAAATGTTTGTGAATGTTAAGTAAATAAAATGCAGCAGAGAGTCTTCGTACACATGAATGTAGTGTCTGAAGAGCTTTTTGTCACTCGGTTCTGGATATCTGAGCAGGTCTGACACATTTTGTTCTTTGAATTTCTTTGGCTTCAAATTCATGAACAGATCTTTCTGAAAATATGGACTTATGTAAATATGTGTGCTCACTTTAATGCTCCTGTCTGTGTCCTGTATGTGCACGGCAAGGCAGATAAGCATTTCTTGGCCTCTAAGTGAGCACATTTGCAGTGAGGGCTCGACATCTGGATCTAACATTTTCTCCCACCACTATTGCTCCCACTACAAAATGAGTGGACAGGAGAGAAAATAAGAGAAGAAACGAGAGAGAATGAATCGCTACTCAAGCGAAGAGAGACGTGCAGTTTTAAACCTTCATAAAATGTTTAAATCCTTGCTTTCTTCTTTTCAATTTTCATACATTTTAATCTTAATATCATATAACAATGTGTGCGATGCATAGACATTTTTATTAACATAACATCAAATTTTGTTGGGGCAAATTATGGCTAGATATTGTCAACTTCAGATTTTTATCATCCGGCAACAAAAATAATAATAATAATGAACAAATAAGATTAATCAGTGTTGAGTAAATAATCTTAAGGTCCATTTATGAAGCTTGAATATCATGTGATCGTCATCTGCAAATGGAGTTTGCCTAGTTGAGATGAAATATTAGATGTTCAAATTTTGAGAGCACTTTTGCAACTGCTTTCTTACTTGTCGTGTCTTCATTTATTTATCCATTCATGCAAAGTGTGCAGACATAGGTATCTTAGCATATTCATATCACAGTATGCATACTCTTCATATTGTATCTTAACGTAATCTTAACTGAACCTTTTTCATTCAATTTAGTCCTATAAAGCACATTTTTACGTTTTCTTTGCTGCCAAATTGCTGTAAAGTTTAGCCACCAAAACTACTTGGTTAGGTTTGTGAAAAGATTTTGGACTGATTTCACGTGGGACACAAACTCCAGTCGTCTGTGTGAAAGTATGCATGTAACCCACAATTCAACCCAGACCTCCACCCCTCTTGAGACTATCTGGCTCTGCATAGTATGTCGAGTTTAGCAGTTGCACGGATCGTCTCATATTGACCCAGACGGATTTACATTGGAGCTATGTTAGAGCCTGATACCTCTCATACAGAAACTAAAGGGTACCTTCTGCGTCTGGATGAGACACCAATGGACGTGACAAAACTGTGGAATTTGACACCGTGGGAACGAGACTGGGATTGGCCTCTTGAGCACGGGGCTGCAACAAGTGCGAGCTCAACTCTCCATGCAATAACTGTAAATATAGAGGGAAAAAATGACTGCAAGCTTCTAATATTTGATGGTAATTCTCAGTAAAATCTTTGAAGCCGCAAATTGTTACCTTCACCATAACTGCATCTATAACACAAACCCTGACCCTAACCTTACATGTTTCTGATTATGGGGAGCAGATTTTGCTCTCCACATGAGGTAATTCACTCACTAATGATGATGTGAGCAGATTCTTGTCCCCACAATATCACAAAGACATAAAACCCACACAGTCTCTCTCTCTCTCTCTCTCTCTCTCTCTCTCTCTCTCTCTTTCGCTCTCTCTCTCTCTCTGTCACACACAAACACAAAAACACAGACAGCATAGCTTGGATCGCAACTTTTCAGCTTGGCTGATTTAACGGTCACAGAGCTCTCTGCTGTCTGGAGCAAACAGTTGGTGATTGAGAACATCCTAGACCCATTTAGCCCCCTCACCTCAAACATATGTCAGCGCTCCTTCACCCTGTATTTCTGTCTTGCTACCATCTATTAAACCACATTTCCACTGTACCATAGTACCAGCTCGACTCGACTCGACTCGCCTTGGTATGGGGTGCTTTTCTGCAGGCCGTTTTCCATTACGGGATAGTACTTCCTCAGGGTAGATGACACCACACGAAACTGCCGTGGCGTAGTCTTCAAGGCGACACACACCTTACCAGGTACCAGGTAATTTTTACGTAATGGAAACTCAAAAAAGGCGAGTAGAGTCGAGCACCAGTTCAGAGCTCATACCAAAGCCCATCTAGGTTTGAAGTTGCCTTTCAGTGCCTTCCAGTGATCCTCTGGAGTCGGTGTACAGCTGTCGATGAACACCACAGCGCTCTGCAGTCCTTTTACTCAGGAGAGTTTTCTGGTTCTGCGACAGCCTCTAAGTGGGTGGTTAGAGAGAGCACGACCTGACTCCATGCTGATCATACTTGTAGGACCAACTGGCAAACAGCTCTGTATGGAAGAAGAAAAAACTAGGCAGTGATGTGGAGAAGGAAACTGCTTCATAAGGTGTGTTAATGTTTTCTAATAATAAATCTTTTCCACCAGTGAGCTGTAATAATAATGTGCTGTACTTTATTATTATTGTGATAATCACCCTTACAATTCACATGGGTGTCATATAAAAGTAATTCGTCTTTTCCAGAACACAACCACTATAACATAAGATGGCATTTCTACAAAGGATTTAACATGTACAGCTGAGTCTGATTGTCTGAAGTGCAATCAAAAGTGTGTGCTCTCTTATTCATATTGACCATGGGCTTATAATAAAATGTATTTGATTGCAACAGATCAGTTTTGACAAATCTCCTCAAATTCAAAACACAAATGCACAAGTCCGTGTTACACAGCCTGTTCAAGGTGGGACTGTTGCACCTTTATTGCATCTCACCGCTCTAACCAATTCATCTGTATTGCATGTTTTTTTTGGGGTGGGAGGAAGCCGGAGAACCTGGAAAGAACCCATGCAGACACGGGGGAACATAAAAACTCCACACAGAAAAGTCCCAGATCCTCAAGTTGGATTTAAACCCAGGACCTTCTTGCTGGGGCAACAGCGCTACCCTCTGCGCCACCGTGCCTCCCTTCCTAAAATTCCAATTCCTTCTGTTTTGAATATATATCATACTAATATAATCATTAAAGTCTGCAGTTTTACAGGAAAATATCTACTTTTTCCTTACAATCCTTGCATTTTAGCTCATTTTAGAACATCATGTGCAATATAGGAATTGTGGGATGGTGTCACGGTATCCTCCATGCACTCACTGACACTTTCTCTCACAACTGTTGACCACATTTTACTGTCTGGTGTGACACCATCACAATACCCCTTGTCTTCTCCACCCTGAACTCACATTCACATCAGGCACTTAATAAAATATTAACAACGTGCGTCTATTAGTGCTGCCAGCCCTGCTGAAATATATCTGACAGATTTACAGTTTCACACAACTGCTCCACTGAAAGTACCCGCAACGCCCCCACCTCTCTTTGGTCATTTTTTTTTTCTCACTTGTCCCTCTGCGACCCTCCTCCAGCTCTTTAAAGTACAAATCCATCTGAAGGAAGGGGTGGAGGAGGGAGCCAAGGAGGCCCTCTTACTTTCTCCCAAACCCCCTGCCACAAACATTCACATAATCCCCCTCATCTAACCCAAATGTCTTCATCTGAAGCCAAAGATAATATGCTAATAGCAATTAGGGGCTGATTACAACAATAATGAGGCAAGCAAAAAACATCTTTAAACATCCTCACCATTACCTTTATGTCTTTCTTATATGGAGTTTTAAGGTCTTTCTGACGTGCATTGAATGGCCATCTATGGACAATCCGTCTCACACTTTAATGACTTCTGTCGACTCCTTTTGTCTTGTTTCTTTGCCTTTTTTTTGTCACATTAAAGTCCTTCCATTGCGTTTGACAGAATGACTGTTACGTGCATGCTAACAAAACACAAACCCGTGACCTCTGTCAGCATGAGGAGAAAATGCCAAAAGAAGACAGATGTATGCTTTTGTGGAAATGACACAGAACAGCCACTTTCTCCTCATACCTATTCCCTTAAAAGGCTCTGGTGGCTGTGAGGAGCTCGGCTACATATAAATTCACTTGGCTCCACCTCCATTCTCGGTCCCATTCTCAACCATGTGGTTCCTGGCAACATACTTATTGATGAAAAGACCATGTCTAGTTGACTTGTGAGCTTTGGATGCAACAAATATAATTGATCATACATATCTGTAGCAGGGATAGTCAAGGTGCCAGAGAGACTGTAAAAGATGCAGAAAACTGCAAGTGGAGACTCAACATAAATCCTAATCTTCTCCAAACCTCAACTCTAAACCTAAATGAACAGCTTCACCTCTGGATCAATGCACAATTTTAAAAGAGGCATTTTTTGTCAGTCCTAATATCATTAATAGCTTCAGTAGCCTCAACTCCTGGTAGAATTTACTGCACCGTAAAGGCATACAGTAAACATGAATGTAATTATAATGACCTCATTCAAACACTTCAATAACTGCAAGAGATCATAGATAAGCATGCAGCAGTCCTGCAACACAATGGCAAAGTAATAACTCCTGTGGCCTGTTTGTTTCCTGAGAGATGACAGAGGCATAAAGATGTGGGAGTTACTCGTCAGATAGACAGGCAGATAGGATGCTGACAGGAAGCAAGGTAAAGACACAGGAGAGCATGGACCAGCAATTAATGCAGATTGATTTAGGTTGAGGAGCCACCCACGACCGTCTTGGCAGGAGCAAAGTCGGGGCCAGCAGCTGTGAGAAGCACCAGGTTAATTAGTGTTGTGTGCTAATATAACTCTCCTCTCCCTTGTGGAGTGTATATTACCAGATGTGCACTAAATCACACACATTACTGATGCCATCCCTCTGCAGACCCACCCCCCCCCCACCCCCCACGGGCTCACATGCATGAAAACACACAGAGAATAGGGCACCTTACAAACTGCGGTACCATTGGTTCATTAAAATGACTTCTTCACCTATAGTGTCAGAAATGGCACGAACATGCAGAGACAGAGATGGCACCAACACATTCCAACCCTGTGACAACAGATGCATGAAGAAGAACATGTGTTCGTCACTCCGACTCCCTTTCTCTCTGAAGTGCCTTCTCATGGGTCTTCTCATCCTTATTAAATGGTACCAATTGTGGTTGTCATTAATCAGCATGTAGACTTGGCAGTCTCCAATTCATATCTGTCAAATGCGATGGGCAGAAAGTAATAGGTCACCAATTATACACAGGGAGCCTTGTAAGGCTTTGGAGACAGTGGGTTTAAAGAAAGCCCGGTAAAGCTTGGTTTACATGGACAATGTCAATTTCCTCATTCTGATTGAAATCATTCCGATTGAAGTGATAGAAGTGACGTGTGTTTCGCACATTTTAACGGAAGATGGATGTCGATCGTGTGTTCGGTGCAATTTTTGCTGTTATTGTGGTGCTTTTAAAAAAGCTGCAGCATGATAATAACGTAGCCTTACTCATACTGGAAGCAATGAAAGAGGAGACGGCAAGCACAAGAAAAGAAACTCTCTGCTGTTGTCTACTCCTTCCTTGCAGATTAGCTGATCTGTGAGGACACTTGTTAAAAAACAAACTTGTCTCTTTCCATAGAGTGTCCACAGAGACTCACAAATCGCAGCTCTGCTGGAAATGGCCAGGTGGTAATTGCCACGTACTCATGTCACATGGCTAACTAAACGCACCTCATGTTACACCCCTGCAGAACCTGTTTGTACTGGTGGGATTGTAGTAGCCCGAGCGGGGATGCTTCAGGGTGATAAACATTATGTTGATTGGCTTTAGAGAGTCACAAAGCACTTTTACACCTCTGAATAAACTCTGTTTTTTAAAGCTACTGCTTGTAATCACTATGTCTTCATCTGGAGCCTGGGTTTTGACAGCGACAACAGCCCTAGAGTCACCATTGCTGTGTGAATTTGATACAACATCTACAGTGACTCATCAGCAGTGAGCTCTGCTGCCTCCCTTATGCTTGACTTCTGACTCTGACACCATAGTCAGGGCTGCAGCTACTATTGAGAACACAGCGATCATGTCCTTGCCTTTATTTTTCAACAAAGACCTGCAGTTTGCGTTTTTATAATTAAAAGTCACACTGAATGGGTTTTTAAAAATGCTCATATTGATATGATTATAACTGTCCTGAAATTTGTAAGAGAAGAATTAAGAGATACACACGACAATTTATACACCTTCCACGGTTCCTGGCAGCTTAGACAATAGTCTTTGAGACCATCGTGTAGAAAAACGCTTGGATATAATTGTTTTTAAATTAATCCAAAAACAAGATAGTGTAACCACTGAATGAACAAGAGTGTTTGGAGATGGCAGACGTCTGCCAAGGCTGAGTACAAAGGGCCCCTTCTCCCCAAAAGTTACTTTCCTATTTATATGCAACACCTGTATTTAGATTCTTTCACTATGGGAACAAATACCAAGAACCTGGATCTGTTCATAAGTTTTGTCATAGAGAATACAGCTGTTGCAGTAAGGTCAACAATCCCTGTTCTTCTTGGCGGATTCTTTGGTAAATAACATATTGGTTAAGAAAAAAATACCCAGAGGTAGCATTAAATAAGTAACTAAATAATTAATAATTAATGAGTTCACCAAAAAGCCAGCAGGGATTATAATTATTGTTAATAATAATTTGAATTTTTTAAAATAATTTTTAATAATCATAGTTAGGGAATTTAAAATAAATGTATTCATAAAACTGCAATGAAAATATTTGATTTTTTTAAAGCTTCCTACACAGTAAAGGACGAAAAGGACAACAATTAGGAAAGGAAACAATAGGATCCTTCGTTAAATAGTAGCCCCATTCAGACAGCATTTTCTGGGGCTGATGCGTCTTTATTCCGCCCTGACGTCTGTCTGAATGCAATGATGGGGTGTCAGTTTGTTCCACCTCGGGAGGTAGTAACAGCGCCGAAACAGGCGTCTGTCTGAAAGAAGTTGTCATGGATCTTATACAACTTTGTTGGTTCCTCATATTTTGAAAGGTGTATGTCATTATTTGGTGCCACTGTTTCCTGTTTTATTTTGTAAGTGTATTCCATGCCTTGTCATTTGTTTTCCACTTCCTCTTGTCGTATCTTGTGATCTGTTTTGACCTTTTGTTTCCTCTGTCTCGGTTTTAGTCTCCTGTTTTCAGTTCTGGTTTGTTCCCTCTCCCTCTGTTCTTTGTGAGTTTATCATTGTATCCTCCTTGTGTCTTCCCTTTCAATATTTTCCCTCCAGTGGCTGATTGTCTTATGATCTCCACCTGTGGTTGTCTCCTCCTCCCTGTGCCACCTGTTTGTCATTCCCTCGTTATCCAAGTGTATTTAGTTTGTGTGATTCCCTCTGTGAGTTGTCAGTTCGTCTGTTATACCTTGTTTTGCTCTGTTTGCCCTGTTTTGCCTCTTGTGCGCTCCAGTTTTCCCTTCTGTGTTCTTGGAATCTCCTGTGTAAATTTTTCTCCTTGATATATCAGTTACCCTGTTATATTTTGTGCTTTAGGTTTTGCATCTTGCTCATTCATCAAGATCACATTTTATATCCAAGAGGTAAAAGGTCAACTTCACATCATAATGTTCTGCAAATCTGGCCATTATTCATCTCTATAACTCAGGAACAGAGGGGAAAATTGTCACCGTATTTGACATTTGGTCACATACTGAATTAAAAAGACAAATGCTATTGTTTATTTCTTCTGTGTAGTTTTTGGTTGTGCGCACTCTCTCATTCTATTCCTCATCATCATATTCTCATTTCTGTTGTCTTGTCTGAGTCAATACTAGTCCTAGGTTTGGTAATGCCTTTGGTGGTCTATTGGCACAGAGTACATCCACAAGAATTCAGTTCAAAAAGGTCCTCGCTACACAGACACTTACAGAAACACACATCACTGATACTATACACTTGCAGTCCTAAACTACCATGTTTTATTACCAGCATGTGTTTATATTCTTTCGGTCAGGTGCATTATTTTTCTTTTATCCTCTCTAAGTCCTTCAGTCATGTTCATACAAGCTCATCTAAAGGTAAGTTTCCCTACCTTGTTCTCTTTGGTGAAACATTAGCCCATGAAACCAGTATGCAAGCAGTGTCGCTCTTCTTTCGCTCAGTCACCATATAAGGAAAAAGTAGTACCAGGTCTTGGCAAACAGGAACATTCCAAACTAAGTCATTTTAGCTTGTTTTAACAATTTTATATTGTCTTTTCAAGTTTTATTTGTGTGAATATCCAGGAAAGGCTGCGTTGTGGAGCCAAAGAGGTACTTCGTCATTGGCACATACAGGCAAAGAGTCTTTTTGATCATCTTGCATAAATAGTTTCCATATAAAAGGTCACTCCGCCATTTTTCGTTATCCCAGGCTATTCCCCATCTGTCAAAAGAACAACAGGGATAACAGTGAATGCAACAAAGTATGAAATTCCACACATTTCTGTCTGTCCTTCCTTCTCACCTCTGTCAATATTTTCAGGCTTTAGGGGTCAGTTCTAAGTACACTTATTCTGCTTATCTTAAGAACACATTCATTTAATTAGTATAGGCCTGCCAGCAAAGGTGAAACCAAATTCTGTTGTATTTAATATAATAATAACATCTTATATGCTGGTGTAGATTCTCATTCATCCAGGTCATGGTAATCCTTGGAGGTTGAGCCCGAAGCCACTGGACTTCTGTTTAGGGTCTGAAGATGTTTCACCTCTCATCTAAAAGGTTTCTTCAGTTCTGACTGACTGGTGGGGAGTTTCAGATATTTAAACTCTTCTGAGGTCACTAACACATTCACAGTCATTAAGGTCACACTTTACAGTTGATTCAAAAGCACTATTATGGGTCGCTACAGTCCTTGAGGAAACAAGTGGTTTGTTTGCCTAATGGGGCATCAAGTGAGTCATTAGCATTATTATCAGTTTCACTTGATTCAAAGTGTGAACAGTGGTGAAACTTTCTGGGGAGAGATGCGAAGACTGCAAACAATCATATACATGTAGCTGTACTTACAGACTTACAGTATAAGTACAAGTCTTAAGTAAAACATATAGTGTATGTATAAATCAATGAGCATTACCTTGTGCAACAGAATTCATTTTCACAGTATAAAACCAGACTCCAGGTCAAACAGCTGCACAAACAGCATCATTATTTCTGTCATTATACAGACTACGTATAGCAAAAGTACTTACCCAAACACATCTTTTTTTATGTATGCAACTTATTTTCATTTTCACATGGACATATCAAACTCCTCAAAATCAAAAAGTTCCGAGCAAGAACTAAAAGCTCACGTGAAACGTTATTTCTATTACGTTATTTCTATTTCTATTTCTACGTTCATTCTGATCGAGCTTTTAAACCGATTTTAATTGGAATAAAGAGGTCTATGTAAAAGCAGCTAATGAGTCACACAGAGACACATGGACACAAACACATAATGAATAGATGAGAGCACCCCTAGACACACAAGCACTCACAGAAACACATGCACAACTGCAGAAACACATATGAAAACAAGGGGAGAGAGGGGTGGAGGTGAGAGGAGGGAGAGCGAGTGGCGAGAAGATGAGAGAGCGGCTGTTCCAAGTCCTTTAACAACAGAGTGTCTAAAATGAAACAAGATGTTTTCCCTCGACGACCGAGCTCTGTTTTTGTGATGGCTGGAAGCAGCTGTTGAACTGGAGCCCCAAAAGAATAGGAGCCACAATAGAAACCATCACCAGTCCTCTGAAACCCGCTGCTCATTCAGTTCAGCTAATGGAAAAAAAGTCTTGACCCAGATTAAAACACAAAATTGCATTCTGAGATGCAAGTCAAGGGTCAATGACTCATCTTGCAGGCATAACAGCATGACAGACTCTTTTAAAGTAAAAAAACAAACAAAAAGCGACTTCTTTTAAATGACAGCACCGTTTTTTTTCACATTACAAATAAAACCATGTAGTAAAGGCATGTAAGACACGTACAGTACATCCCAAACACAGACACTGATGTGATGCAACCCCCATATAAGAGTTGAATTCAGCATGTGGGAATGAGAGCTGAATGATATAATTGCCACCAGATGCAACGGCCTGTCGAGGAGCAAGTTCTGGTTTCTAAATAAACAGGCATTTATGACTCATAGTTTCACAGTGGTGACGGAGCTCTGGTTTCCCCTGTTGAAACACAAATAAATAATCAAGGGCTCCCCCTCAACATTTACACCATTACCATTTTGTTCTTGGCAAGCCATCGTGGGTTAGTGTATGGTTTGTATTAGCCTGAGAGGAAAGAGTGAAATGTTCATCCTTTTTCAATAAGGATTGGTATATTGCTTTATTTTCAAACACATTGAACATATGCACACACACACACACACCACACACTCAACAAAATAAAGTTCCTGCCGTGTTCTGCTGCTTTTTCTCAAACCATTTTCCTTATCATGCAAATGCACCTTTTGTTTGCCATTCCTCTGCAAACCTATAACAGATAACTTTTTTTTTTTTTACATTACAGTGCTGTATTAATTGTGATTACTTTACTTCTTGTTTAGTATACGGTACACAAATAAAATGAACAGAAATGCAAAAATTAAAAGTAATTCAAATGTTGGCTTTCCACTGTGCTAGACTGTTTTTTGTTTGGGCACAATAACCTCTTTGTCAGAACCAGTGAAAAGGAACATAAAACGTATAACGTAAATGAGTCAATTATGATTGATATTAGATGTAAAGCAGCTCATGGTTTCTCGGTCAGTTCTGACTCCGACTGTGTTGTATAAGGCAGCCTGGTCCATGAACCTATGATGTTGTAATTACCCTTCTCATTCCTGAAGGTGTGGTAGTATAAAGAGCAAGAAAAGCTCGAGTTGGGAGGTAGTTGGAGGGGATGGTTCGGTAAAACACAAGACTTTCCCCTTGGATATCACAGTGCAACTCTTATTTTTTTTACCAAATGTTAAAATTGACTAGTTTGCAAATTACATAACATACACTATGTTATGTAATGAGAATCACAAGACTGTAACATACTTATTTGATGTTTTCCTAAACAAGTAGTTTAGGAAACCTAAACCTTTAACTGGTTCACAATGTTAAAGACAATTTCTTAGCTAGCTTTATTTTTAAAGCCTAATCGAAAGCTGGATATTTATTATTGCTAACTTTATTGATGTTGCTCCAAGTCTATCACCCCTCTTGGGAGTATCTCCTTTTCTCATTCCCTGCATCTCATCTGATCTCTGCATTTCTGTCCTTTTCTGTTTCATTTCTTTCCCTCTCTGACAGTTTTTTTCCTTTCCTTTCTTTTCCTTTTGTTATTTTTGCAAGTTTTTTTTTTAAACGTTTTTTGCCAGCATCTGTCTTTGTTTTCACATAATTATAATTTCTCATTTAATTGTTTGTCAGTGATTAAAAGTAACAGATGTTGCATTTGAATTTTTATGTATTTCATACTATTTTTCTACTGTAACAGAAATTCTACTTCAAGGATAAAATAGAAATGTATATCATACAGTAGGTATGCAGTTAAATAGTAGAAAATGCACTGTTTTTAAACTGTAGTTATACCATTAAAGAACAGAAATGTCATGTTTTCACATCATCAACAGGCTATTAAATTTAAAAAAAAAGTTTTTATACAGTACAAATAAAATCATCATGTAGAATGTCTTATGTTTATACAGTAGGTAAACCATTAAAGAAAATATTCTGTTTTCATACTTAAAACATACCAATAAAAATCAGAATTCTTTGCTTTTGTTTTTCTGTGGGCACACCGTTAAATTACAGAAAAATCTTATATGGAATTAAGTCCAGGTAAGGAGATGCCAGCACTTTTTCTGTTTCTGTGTTTTACAGATTGAGTTTATTTTTTAAGTTTTTAGGACCAAACTGCCGTATTTGGGTTTATTCTATCTGTGATTTGTATCAACGATATTGTGGGTCTTTGTATGAAAAAGAAAAAAGAAATCAAGGTTACATGAAATGTGGTGCATGAAATCACAGTCTCTCCCCTTTTACAGTAACACAACTGGTGGCCAATTTATTATAACAGTCACACTGTTAAGCAAACTCAAGCCCTTCCTTTTCAACCACCCTCTCATTGCATGTACAATTATCCACTCAGTGTGTGCTGGGCCCAGTGTCAAACCTGCAGTGCCCAGGACGTCACAATCACATTAGCCCTTGTGTGTTAGCAGTCAGTCCTTTTGGGGTCCAGAATGAGTGCCAGGAACCTTTTCTCTTGCCATGAGCCGACAGGTAGAATTTTAATAATTGACGGCCAAATTATAGAGATTCTGCAGAAAGTAGACAGGTTAATGGCCTGCTCAGAAGACAGGAGAAAGTGTGTGTGTGTGTGTGTGTGTGTGTGTGTGTGTGTGTGTGTGTGTGTGTGTGTGTGTGTGTGTGTGTGTGTGTGTGTGTGTGTGTGTGTGTGTGTGTGTGTGTCTGAAAAGCATATCCTCACATGACTGTGAAAGGAGTGAAGAAACATATTATGGATCTACATGTGGAAAATGAAACTGCATAAAAGAATACATAACAATTTTCCATTTTTTATACAATAAACTATACAAATTCTCCCTTTTTAAAGAAAACTGCATCCCTTGATCTTGCTAAATGTGACCTGTTACCCATGTATGAAACTGATGAGCTTTGTCTGTCTACTGTATGTGTGTGTGTTGTGTCGTTAGTGTCTCTATGCATCTCAATGAGGAGACAAGTTCTGGTAAAGCAGTGACAAACCATACAAAACATCTCCAGTTAGCTGCTCGACACTGGCCAACATCTATTTGCCTTGATTATATTGAAGGGTGTTTATAAAATTAAGATTTCATTATTAAAGTTTTGTATTTTTAGTTGAAGAACTATTCTGAAACAGGTATCTGGTACAAATGATGTACTTTTTTTTACAAGTTTGAGTATCATCTGGGTAAAATCTATCAATATCCATACTCATAAATTTTCAGTTTTTTCATTCATGCTTATGCAATACTTCTGTAAAACATCTCTTACCCTTGTGATCAGAAACATTGATCTGAAACTGAATTCTGAGGTGGTTCTTTACATAAATAACAAATATGGCGACTTTCGATCAACCAATAGTCATTTCAGGCTTAAATCAACAACCTGAGGTTAGTCCTACCCACTTCTCCTTCTGCTTTAAACCTTTAAAGTATAGACAAAGATAATTTAGCTGGATCAGCAGACACAGATAACGATGTCCTGTGCTTAACCCTAATATAGCTCTTTACATGTGAGTGAAAACAAACTACAGCAAATCGGGCCAAATATTAGTCTGCCATAGACTGGAAGGAAATACAAATAAATAGATACACACATTTTCTTTGACTAGAAAAGATTCATCTTTATCAGTACTGACAGATTCCAAAACCAAAAAATAGTAGTAGTCATATCTTCTTTTTATGCATTGGGTGCAATCCATTACATTGTGACGCCACTCAAAGGACAGACAAATGTTCAGACTGAGTTGAGACCAAAACAAAGATGTTCTGTCTGGGAGTTTAGAGTTGGAAACAGCAATACTTTGAATCACGACACACATATTAAATTATTTGAACTGACTGATTTGGTTAAAAATAGTGATGTAAATAAAACCTTACAAATAACTGAAGACACTTTTTGCATCATATATTTTATGACTTCATGTGCTTTGAGGGAAGACTTGTCCTTTGCAATGACTATCCTGTTTTTCCCTTTACGCTACCCTGTTAGTGCATTCCTTCATTCTAGTCTTTTGACTGCAAAAAGGAGACATCTCAAATAAATTTCCTCTTTGTGGAAAAAAAAGCTTGGTTTTGGCTCTGACACATGCAATCACACACAATCACAAGAGTGCACTTCTTTCCACTCATTCAAGCCTGCCAATTTGGCAAATTGTAAAAGCCTGTTGATTTCATCATAAGCAATGTTTTCCCCCTAAAACTGCCACTTATCCATCAAGGTCTGGAGGGTGGTTAAAAAATTATACAAAAAGATTCTTATTCACACACACAAGTCACAGATCATTGCTGGGATAAAGGAAGCATCCACAACCGACAGACGGTGTTAATAAAAAGCATGATGTCAAAGAATGTCTGAACGCAGTTTTCCTTCCATCATAATAAAGTCTGTTATTCATCAGGGGTTGTTTTTTCAGTCTCTTCAAATTATTTTAAATGTCTTGCTTTGTTCAACAAAAAATATGTTTTTATGAGCTTAATTAAAGTATTAAATAATGTGAGTCACTATTGGTATAAATGGTACCATTTTGAAGGAGAAATCATTTTTGAGGTGAATTTAACTTTTTGACTTTTGGAAGGAATGGTAAATAACAAAACAGAAAATTAGAAATTATTTGTTTCTTAAATATATTTTTGTTTGTCACCACACTAAACGGACTAAAATTTAGAAATTACAAACTGATCCATGTGTTCAAACATTCATTGTCATTAAATGAAGCTGTAGCGTAATTCAGTCAGGAAGACTAAACCTTTGCACACTTGGGACATACTTTATATTTCTCATGATGTTCTGTTTATTCACCCCTCTCTGTATGCTCAATCTTATTTTCCTGCATCATGTCTGGGCCGTCAATTGTTATCAGCTGTTCTCATCAGCCAGTCATATCTATCCAATAGCACAGCGACACACTTTCATTGTCAGCCTATCACGTTGCTGCTGTCTTTTTAAATACGACTCTCTCTGTTCCTCTAGTTTTTTCATGCTGCTGTTTTGTGCACCCTCCACCTCCCCATCAACGCCCAGTCTTCAAAGATTCACCAACTTCATCATCCATCAGCTTCAACAGGGTCATCAGCCACCACCACCACCACTGTCTGGACTCCAATAGATATCTTGCTGCTGCTCAGGACAGATGCCCTTCGATCTCTAAGCGCCAAAGACTTTCTGAGACCAAGCAGATCAAACATACTAATTATCACATTTCATTTGATGTAATAAAAAATCTTATTTACTTCAACCACTGGTCTCTCCTGATTAAACTGCAGTTCTTGTTTAACCTACACAGAAACAAAATGTTAGAACTCTCATCTTCTTAATCTTCTGGTACTTCCCAGTAACATGCTCCTGGATTAAAATCCACTGTCTTGTACATCTGTGTGGAGTTCATGTCTGTGATAATCCACTGATCTGTCCAGGCTGTAGGCCACCTAATGCTAAATGCATGCTGGGATTGGCTCCACAACCCTACAGTGGGTAAGTGGATATACATTGAGAGTGGATAATTAAAGTTAGGGTTAATCTTTGGCCATGGATGTACTCACTTCACTTATATGAACGTATGGGATATTGGTATAATACAAGTATGAATCTGAACTAGTGAGATCAGGCTCAATATACAGTAAATGTGGAGTTTCAATGGCATAACTGTACGAAGGAAAAAGTGGCTGCACATCCAAGAGGAACACACTCCTCCTTCAGTCATTACTGTATTACTCCTATATCCAAATTGTGGAACCACATCCTCACTACCTCCTACTTTTATTCTACCTTCCCTGCATCCCTTTCCACTTCCCCACCTTCAGTAGCATCCTACCTTCCCATCCTTCCTGCATCCCCTCCTGTCCTCTCTCTGACACACAAACAGTACAACAGCTGGAAGTGAATTGCCTCATCCAAGCTTGGCTGGTCACCAACTTTCTCTCTCTGCTATTTTAAGCTTGTAGCCAGTTTTCTCTCTGTTTTTTTTCTCAATTTAGCAGAAATCATAACAGACACTGACATACACTGAATCCCTCCCTCTCTGTGTGACTCTCCCCTTTCCCTTGCTCCCTGTTTTATTGGTGAAAATGTGTGCAACAGCCATTAACACAGATGTTGAATGTTGTTCACAGGACCCAATTCTCTCTCTTCCATTCACTCTCTCTCTCTCTCTTGTCTGCACCTGTGTGGAGTCAGTGCCAAGCTCCTGTTGAGTCTAAATGGGAGGTCCAAACATTCCCGGAGCTCAGCTCATGGAAGCAAATCTCCCATTTATACACTGCATTATGGGCTGTCGCTGGGGCGGCCCAGTTTGGAGAGTCACCAGCAGCTAAATGATGCAGGTCCTGTTCATGAAGAAGCGTGTAAATACCCACGTTGGTGTGTACTCGAACATACCCAGCTGTTAAGGCAGACTGTTCAACTCAGATCTCTAATTATGTATGACAGATATTTCTTTGTATGTATAAAAAATCATATTGGGCATACATATGAACACACACACACACACACACACACACACACACACACACATTTATCTAATTGAAGCTATTCCTTATGATATTTGTGAATCAAAACTGTCTAAAGTTTGATGAAAGCTTTATATGGAAACAGCAGACAAGCTTTCATGGTTTGGGGTCTATAACTGTTTTATTTTGTCCCTGGTGCTTAAATGAATGACTTCATCTAAGAGTTTAATGGTCCTATGACTTTTTCATTTTCTTTCCTGACATATTTTACGTTTTCCTGAAAACACTACAAACATCTCCACTGGCACAGGCAAAATGAGTTTCAGGTGTTCAACAGAAGGCTTTTTTTTTTGCAGGGCACTGGTGAACAGCTGTGCCTGTTTTAGTTGGCTGGAATCAGTTCCTCCTCGTTTTCCTGTTTGACCAATAATTTTATCAGCTTTTTATTTCGTCCCCCAAACACTTGGTGAGGCTTCAAAAAGAATGAAGTGTAATATTTTAACATTAACTGTCAAGAGATTATCACTGCAAATGAAGTCAATCTGCCCAGGATTGAGTGGGTGTATATGATCAAATTTGACTGACGGTGACCAAATAATCCTCGAACTCGTTGGTGCATCGAAGTACATGGCATCGCCTTTCCTTAACTTCAAACCAGTAAGAAGAGCTCAGAGAGAATATTACAAATACAGAAATCTATATGTGAAATTATCAAACTATTCTAACTGATGCAAAAAAAGGAAAAATATTGTTTTTATGTAGGATCCCAGAACGCCCATAAGTCTCACGGATCTTTTGCATTTCAGCATCCCTATGGAAATGAATTAGTTTTCTTATGAGCCGCTGCCGGCCTGCCAACCAGAGAGTGTTAAGGATAAAGGCCGAAACACTCGGTGAAGGTTGGGCACCTCCTGAAGACCTCGTCCCGCACCAACGCATCCAGAGGAAGTAACCAGCTACAACCAGGCCCTCACCCCCACACATCTCTGTGTCATTCTTAAATTTAGAGCATAGTTTTACAGTATTTTTGTGGGACTCCTGATCTACTATGTTTATGGTTAGTGGCTGTTATTTCCCTCTGCAGGTACTGGTTGTTTCATATGCCATACTCTTAAATAAGTAACAGATGGACGTTGAGAGGAAATTCAACCATGGATGAATGGCTGGCACAATGGAGGGATGGTACAAGTTGAGGATGAAAATGAGCAAAATGTAGTGTGTGTGTGTGTGTGTGTGTGTGTGTGTGTGTGTGTGTGTGTGTGTGTGTGTGTGTGTGTGTGTGTGTGTGTGTGTGTGTGTGTGTGCCAAGGGAGAAGAGTTTGGGGGAAGTGAGGGAGAGAGTGAGGGAGGACAGGATGGAGAGTTGCATGATAGCTGAAAATGAGTGTGAAACAGATCGGAGGCTGTGTGCAGAAGCAGCAGATGGACTGGGGAGCAGCAGAGTGAGGCGGAGGAACAGCCTTTGTTCTCCCTGCCGTCTCTCTGCCTGTGTTTTTGTCTGTCTGCATGTCTACCTACTTTTTCTGTCTGCCTGCCTGAACACAACAATACACTCCCGTTCCCTCATGTCGTCTTCTCTCCTGTCCTCCTCCTCACTAACTCTCCTATTTCCTCTCTTCCTCTATCTCCTCATCACGTCTCCTTTGATTTTCATTTCCCTTTTTTTGTTTCTCCTTGCTTTACCGCCTCACGTCTATCTCACCTTCCCTGTACTCTCTTAAATGGTAGATTTTTTTGCCTTTGCTTAGTTTCTTTTTCTGTCCTTTTCTAGTTTCTTAGATTAACAATCCCTCCATCATCCATCATTTATCTTCCTGCATCCACAGCACATATAATCCTTGGAGCTGTTGGAGACCACAAACCTCTCTCTCTCTCTCTCTCTCTCTCTCTCTCTCTCTCTCTCTCTCTCTCTCTCTCTCTCTCTCTGTCTCTCTCTTCTCTGGCTGCCCATAGCCCAGATGTTATGGTACATTGGCACATACCATTACACCTACACGCCATTACTCCTAATATCTCACTTGGGTGAGAGTACGCACGTGGCAGAGCTCATCTGTGACAACTCTTTACACATGCACGCACATGCAAAGTAGACGACAGGGCAACAACGGGAGATCTGATCCCAACCCTTCAGCAAACTGTTTTTTTGAGTCCTGCCCATGTTGATTTTGAAATAATTCAAAGTGGTGAACATCATATCTCAACCAGTTGTGAAAGCAGGCACAGTTTTATACTTGATTTTCAGAACGAAGTGTGTTTATTCAACTCTGAAATGACATTTTCATGTGAAATTTTCTTGATCATTGCAAACACGCTGCAAACATACAGTTGCGTGTTTGTCTGTGTGTCTACCTATGTATGATTCTGTCTGAGGCACCCTCAAAAGATCATCACAGCTCTTCTCACAGCAGGAGTGCAGTACCATAGCGTGAACAAAGGATTAGGAGGAGACTGTATGTATGTACGTGTGCGTGTGTGTGTGTGTGACTGCACACATAACCCTATATCCTCAGGGCTGACTGCTGCCTTGCCTCTATCCTATCACCATCCATCTCTTGCTGTGTGTGCGCGTGAGTGTGTGTACACGCGTGCGCACTGATGCTATCATCATATTAACATAGATGACAATCTGGCGCGAAGGTGCTGATCAAAGATAAATTTCCCTCCCTGGCTCGCCTCCCGTTAATTATGCCATCTGTGTAGGAACGTAGCATCTCGAGCGTGGGGAGGCCGATCCGTCAAATGCTCCCGCTTTCCGGCGCCGACAGTAATCCACCAGAGACTGATCACCTCCAACCCCCGGATAGGTTACACACACACTCCGTGCTCAGTAACATAAACACACATATTCCACTATAGTCTTCTAAATTGTTTTCGTGAACCTCAAAACCATCACACACACACACACACAAACACAAATATTGATACATACACAGATGCACAACCCTTTGCTCACCTCTCAACACAAATCACACACACTTCAACACCTTTCAAACAGCATTTCATTGATGAGTCTATGACATTTGCCATTTGACCAGTGTCAAAACGCAGCTTTCAAAGAGTTAAAGTGTTGGGCTTGGTTTAACCAGAAGCCAGCAGAGCAGCACCAACACTTCAACCTGAACATCTGAACTAAGAAAACCCCTGCACATATATGTTTTATGAAAATGTATTAATAAAAAATACATCTAATTTTCAGCAGAAAGTAGGTTCAAAGAAATGTATCATTTGTTTTCCCTATAGAATAACCACTCATGTATTTACTTTTGCATTAATTAACCAAAATTGTTTCCATTTTACTATCCAAATGTAGATTCAATCTAACAGCTCTTGGGAAGTGTCATGCAAACCGTGTTGTCAAGCTGTAATTACACTTAGATGATACAATAGTCATATGGGTGACCTGAAGTTGCAGACGCAAATCTGAACTATGCGTCGACCAGGCTAAGGGGTTGATTCGAGAACCAAATGGAGAAAAAGAAAATAATAAAAATAAATAATAAGTAAAATAATAATAAAGACTAAAGCTTTTTGAAACTGTTAAAAAGACAACCTTGTCCATGAGTGCCCTGCAGCCTGCAAAGGCAAGTTTCAGCCTTCAGGTTTCAAAGCCTTGTCCATTGTTCCTCTCAGCATTTACCCTGATTTACTCCCTACAACATCTATGCAGCATGAGAATGTCACTTGATGTCAGTGTTGGCATTAAATGCAATCATGGCAGTGGTTGGGTTTCCTCATAAACTCTACTATATTGTATTTTACAAAGCAATTCTTTGTAGAGGAACATCTCTCTGGGAGATATGGTTTGAATAACTGCAGTGGATTTGCTAATGATAGCCTGAGCCGTGCGCTACAACCAAAACTGTAAACTTGTTCACATGCATTTGTATTCAATGTGAGAGTAATCCTATCACTGACTAACAAGGTAATTGCATTACTGTCTACATGAGGTTAACATTGGATGCCATTCCCAATAGGTTTGTGACTAAGTGGTTTATTTGACAGATATACATCTGGTGAACACAAAAGGTATTGGTAAAGAGGGCTGTCTTTATTAGGGTATGGCACATAATATGGTCATCTCAGAGACACAGATAAAAGAGAGACATCGAATGAGTCACAGTATAGCTGGCCAAGAGGAACTTCCCCACCTTCAGACTAAGAGTGAGAGAGAGAAGGAGAGGGATTGGTGCCCCATGGCCCACTCTTGTGCCAGATGTGTGGGGTGTACTTTATGGGGGAGCGCTTGGCGCAAAGTGCCACTGTGACGGAGAGGCACACACCATTAATCTCCTTCCTCTGGGATGCCTGGATGATGCTCCATCCCCCCTTTTCTCTTACTTTCTATCCTCATCACCTCTGCTCTTCCATCATTCCATCAATCCTCCCATCTGTTAGACTGTAAACCAGACATTTTTATTCCTGTACAGTTTTGTAAATGAAATATTCAGCCTCCAATCATGCATTTCTCTCACTCCATCACTTACCCATCCATCCATCCATCCATCCATCCATCCATCCATCCATCCATTACTTAATTCAATTTTGCTGCAGTCCCCCTCATCTTTTCCTACCCCCCTCCAGCTTACCCACCAGTCAAATGAAGCAGTCACAGCTGTGTAGCCATTTCACAGGGGGCCGCACTGATCACGCCATTACGATTATTGACTACATTAAGCAAAGATGGTGGAGGGGTTGGTTGTAACATAGACCACAGTGCTGTGTGATCAATGAACCCTTCGAGGGAGAGAAGGAGATGAAAGAGGAGACTTTATGCAACCGTGCCTTGAATTAGGTATATGAAAGAGGATAATTAAGCAGAAACTGCAAAAACAAAAACAATATATAGGCCCAACAGACCCACATTGCAATTAACCTAAAAGTCTAAAGATGTGGAAGTGTCTTTTAAATATAAATTTCCTTATTTTGAAGTTAATTTGACATTGTCATTTGAACTCAGAGGTCAGGCAATCCAAGACAGCTTTAACTGTCAAGGCAAAATGAACACAAACAACTAGTTTGCATAAAACATGACTTCTAAAAGAATCTTTACATCTTCACTGAGTAATTAATTACCACATCCACCACCTACCCGTGTCCTTGGAGATGTTATTCAGCAACCAAAGTTTAGTCGTTTAGGTATACAGGGCCTTTAAACGTGCACTGACGTGATGTGCACTCTGCTCCATTTCGGAGCATTTGATTCACAGAATCAAGGTCATCATTAAAATTTAAAAGACTCCAAAGCCATACAGATGTAAGTACCGCTTCAATTGACCATTAAGTGAAAAAAAAATGAGTTCAGCATCTTAAAACGTGTTTTTCATCCCTTGAATCATTTTCATGTGATGAACTTATTGAGGGTTTAATGGGGGAAAGCTATGAAGCGAAAACCATTAGAGTGCCCTGGAAAGACAAAGAATATCAGGAGTGTGAATTTTGTTCACCGACTTGTTTTCAAAGACAAAGAACTGTCACTCTTTTTATTAATGGCTTCTGTCAGTTAAGAGTTTAATATTCCTTATGATGGCCTGTTTTTTTAATATTACTCTATATTTTCTCTTTGTGTTTACGTGTTTGTTGCAATGCACTTCGTAACATTGTTTTTTTTAAGTGCCAGCCACCCTGGACAATACACTAGTTCATGACAGGACCAACACATAGAAAGACAAACAAATAATAATAATAATAATAATAATTATTATTATTATTATTATTATATATCACCATATATTGAAAATTATTTCTCTGTATTTTGTTGTTACAAAACATGTTAATTTTAAGCTCCTCGTTTGTCCGGAAGATTTGTGAGTCCTGATGTGTTCATGTTACTGTAATTTCTCTTTATGATTATGGTGCACTTTCAGGTCTCATGGTCCACAGGTGAGTGCCATGCTTTCTGAAGATCCTCCTGGAGCTTTCCCCAGATGGCCTGCAGAACTCCTACCCATCTCTGAAATGGCATCGCTGCCAGGCTCGTGCTCTGTTGCAGTCCACACAAGAACAGGGACTTGGCACCAAACTCTCTCCCAGAACAAAGGAACAACTTTTGGAGGTCATCTCAGTGTTCTTGGACCAGCTGTATTTCCACCAACCTGGGCCTTAACACTTCAACCACTCTATTTCAACTCCTCCTCCAAACATCAGTTTTAGGTATAGCTGAATCTCAAATTTTACACTCATCCTTTAAATATTTAACAACTTACAGTGATGCGCTTGCTGTTCCATTGACTAAATATTACAGGAAAAAGGCAAACTTGCCTGTAATTAAGTCAATGATTCCACTGCACACTGCAGTGTTTCTGAAGGCATATACCATTGTTGCTTCTGTTGATTGACAGTTAGACAACCAAAATGATTTCTAGGCAATGCTAAATTTTAAGTATGTAATAAAACATATTGAACCAGTGGGCCATGGCCCTGCACCGGCACAAGTAGCAAAGCTTGTGGTAAGGAAATACGACCCTGAATACATTACATTTCCATTCACTGCACGGAGATGCTGAGCTGGAAGCATGGTGTATTGAATGTGGTGAAATCCTGTCTCTGCCCAGTTATTTTTTTTCTCCCCTTTTTGTCATGATATGTTTTTTCTGATTTATTTGGAAAGGTCATCCTCAGAATGTTTTAAAACCAGAGTGAGCCTTAAGTTACATGAGGTTTAGAATCACTGATTTAATACATACATTACTGCAACTCATGGAACTGAAGAATTTTCACAATATTGGTACTGACCAGATGACTATATGTGCACATGTGAACAATTAAACATTTTACTGTTAACAGGCAATCTGCAGTAAACCCCCTTTCACCAAGGTGACATTCACCAGTCACCTGCTTCGACTGTCTAATTTGCATTAACTCCTTGTGCAGCTGCAAACCATGCAATGGATGTCTTAGACAACTTTTTCAGTTGAGTTCTTTTTTTTTAATAACTCCAAATGTGGTGTCAGGAAGAAAATGAGTAGGAGATGGGAGCAAAATTCAACGATATGAAAATTAGAGTAGGCGTAAATGACTCTGGAAGGGTGAAGGACGGAATAAATTGGATTTGACTGATTCTAGAGCCATTAGATAATATCCAGCAGGGATAAGAGGACCATATATTCTATCATATGGAACAAGATATCCATGTGTGTGTAAATGCATGGATGTGTATATAATTGTGCACACACAACCAAAATTAATTCTTTTGTACATTAATAGACACACACACACACGCACACACTGCACACTAGAGTGCCCTAACATCTTGGCATGCTGGCGACCTTGCTGTCCTGGACTCTTTTCCTGTTGTTGTTTTCATATGAGAAGTTGTGCATTTGTGTGTGTGTGTGTGTGTGTATGTGTGTGTGTGTGTGTGTGTGTGTGTGTGTGTGCCTCTAGTGCTGGTGGCAGTGGGGTTAAGTGCAGATGTAGCAGGATGTGTTGCTGTGATGAAAGACATTCCTGCATGATGCCATCCCTTGAAACCTGGCTGACTTGCCATTTCCTCCAGCTGGAGCAGAAGTCTTGAGCCAGACCTGTTTCAGTCACATCTGTCCAGCTTGTGTGTTTGTGTGTCATTCTCCAGAAGCAGTGTTAATCCCAAAAGCACAGCATGCCATGAAGTGGGACAAAGAGGTAGGTCGGTAGGTTTTGAAGAAATATCATAGGAGTAATACAAAGTTATTATTATTAAAAAGTATTTTAAAAAGTCAAAATACAAAAAAAAAAGAACATGAGAGAAAGAGCCACAAATGGGTCCAAATCAAGAAGGTTAGGGTATCAAGGAACACACTCAAATGCAAGCCCTGAGGGGAATAGAAAGAGAGAGAGGAAGACAGAGAGTGAGTGAGAGTGGTGAATGAATCCTTTCCCCCAGAGAACTTGTAGAGCTCCTGACCACAAAGAGATTGACTTCCACCCATCCAAACAAAACGTCTGGTCAATTAACTGTTAGGGCAGATAGAGGAACGAGTGACTTGGACTTTGACCTCTCTATAGACAGGGGACAAATGCAGGACAGATAAGTAAAGTAACACAATCTTTTGCAGTGTTATCTAAGCATCCGGTGAACAATATACTGTATCTGCATTAAAGGTGTTCACAGGTCTATTCCATTACTAGTAATAGATTGGACCTGTGGAATTATGCTGTAAATGGGTTCTTTTGCCTTGTACATCTCTCAACAGGTGCTTGTTTGAAGGGAAGACGGTGAGGCTCGCTGCTGTAGGCAAGACAGCACTACAACACGCTAAGATTTGTCCGGCTGTACTTCGGCCCCACTCTGGAGATCCACCTCGGATGCAGCTCAGCACAACTCGGCATGTAGGAATTGGTTAATAGAAATGGAAATTAACATGACATGGTTTGATTCAGCACATTAAAAAAAAAAAACTATGGAAAAGCTCTATGAGTGCCCTATGAGAATTATTCATCATTAATGCAGGTCAGGTGTCGAAACGTTATCCACTGGCTCATTTTCGACTGTGTCCAAACTTTTTAACAAGTGCTGACCCCAAGTCTGGATAGTATTCTGAGGTGCACGTAAACATCAAATTAAGCATGAAGAAATTCATTAAATAATGAATTAAGTATTCCACTTGTGATATGTGATGCACACTAGTGAACCTTAACTTAAACCTCCATTGAAAAGTTGGTATGAAGTCAAAGTCAGAAGACCTCTGTGCCTCCTATTAAGAGTTCTTTAACTCACCCCAAGGCACTGAGACCTCAGAGCAAAGCGAGAACTACGCTTGGTGAGTTACTTTAATTATTTCTCTGCCTTCCTCTCTCTTCCTCCATGCTAATACCTTTATTTTATTAGGCTTGATCTGATTCATATGCATAGTGCAGACATAACTTTGATTTGAAATTCTTTCTTATCTGCGGTGGCTAGGGCTACCCCTGCATGACTGCATCCAAAATCAATTACTTTCCTCGGTCCCCTGGCGAGCATTTGGCAAGGAACAGAGCGGCACAGGCACAGGAGTGCAGGCTCTATCACAGACTTTTAACCTTAAAGACAATGTTGTTTTTCACTTTGAAGGACATCTCTGATGCAGGAGTGATGCTCTGTTTGATGGATGAGGAGATTGCTGTATCACTTCATGACTCGCTGTGAAACCTGGTTAGAAGGAGCAGTTTTGTCATGTCAGTCAGGTTTGGATGGAGACAACAAATTAATGCAAAGCTTGATTTTTAAAGCCCCGAGTTGCCATAACTCCTTAGTGCAAAAAAACCCACCAACCTCTGTCTAGAAACTGAAATCTGTCATACGGCATCTCACCATCATATTTACAGAGGGATAACACCTGTGTTAAACAAACATCCCCAAAGATGTTTAGCCATTCATTTGCAGTAACTTCTCGTTATGGATCCATTATGGAAAGTGTCCAGTGCACCGGGGTGTAATGACAAGCTATGCTTTGCTGTAAAACAGTGGCATATGGTTAAACTACACAACATTAAACATTTTGGAGGCTGTGCCTCCCTGGTGCCTAAATAACACAGCGCTTTGGCAAATAAACCATTACGACTTATGTACTTTGTTGCCAAGCTGAGCTTCTTTGCCATGTTTCACTGAGAGAAACTAAGCAGCACACAAAAAGAGCAATCAGCATTACAAAAACATGCACAAATACAACACACTATATAATTACAGTATATACACATGTTCACTTTATACCTGTACTATTCATCCTCAGTGATTCAGTCATTCATTTTTGGCTGGTTACAGTGGCAGAACAGCCACAAAATTGTTTTCCCAGCTACAGTACCTCTCCAACTTCTCTTTAGGGATCCTGATGTATTCATAGACCAGCAGGGATATAATCCCTCAACAGGTCCTGGCCCTGACCGAGGGTCTGCTGTCATATGGTAGTCATTAATCCACTGGGAGGTGAACAAGAAGTGTCAAAATCAGATGGCCAAATTACCTGAACTTGCTCCAAGATACTCCTTGAAATTGAAACTCAAAATCTTGTGAAATTTGTGTGTTTCAGGTCATTACTCTTACACCCGTGAACAACATCTGAAGATGTTACCCTTGTGATACGGGTCTTTTCTGCCCGGTGGGGACGAGTTATCTTTGGTTTCAGAACCATGATCATGGCTTCAGATTTCATACCAGCTACTCAACAATTTCCTGCAAACCATCCGATACTGCAAACCTAAAGCCACCCAACAGGACGCTGATCATCTCATATATACATACTGTGTCTATTAAAATCAAGTCCAGTTTGTTTCAAGGTTTATTTGACACCCACACGACAAAAAGCTTCAATGGACTTTCTAGATAGACTTGCACTAGTGGCTCAAACATACAGTATGTAACCTGAGCCTCTTTTGGATATGTGCACATACATGCATGTGATCACAGACACACGGTCTGCAGGCAATCATCAACTAGCATCACAACTGTGCATTTTGCTGTAAACTTAAGTGGCCTCACAGTCTGCCTCTACATCTGCATCTACTTCTCTGTGCCAGGCATGTAAATCCCCTCAGTCATGCAATTCCATTTCTGTGTGATTGATGCGAGTGCTTAGTTGGGCGGCAGAGGTCACAATGCCTGGGAGATTGTTTTAGCCCTACCTGCTCCTCTTCTCCTCTTCCATCTCTTTTCTGTGCCTCTTCCTCTCCTTTTTTTCTGTCTCTCTCTTCCCACCTGGAGTGTCGTGAACCCTCTCCACACTCCACCATCTAATTATATCCTGGACGTGTAAATGTATTCATATTCATGAAGGCACAGATGCTAAATTAACTGTGGCAGGGACACGTTGCACTGTGCCGACTGCACAATCTGCTTCCTCCACTTACAGAAAGGAGGGAGGGAGGAAAGGGGAGTTGTAGCTGGAGGAGAGAACACTGCAGGGAGAGGGAGAGTTTAACAAAGAAGGGAAGAAGAAGAGGAAGACAAGAGACAGAAATAAAAACAAAGCGGGGAAGAGAAGAGGAAGAGAAGGTATAGGAGAGGACGTGCAGAGAATAACAAAGGAGGAAGAGGAAGGAGAAAGACAAGCATGGTTGGTTTAGTGGTGTCAGGAAGTGACAGTCATGGTTATGGTTGGACAAAGTCACTTATTTAACCTTAGTAGTGCCTTGGATTACCTGTGATGTCACCGTCACTGTCCTCCCATAAGGCTCCTGCCATTGTGTGCCCGGTCACATGGGTCTAGGCAGCAATGAGTGACAAATCAAAAAGCCAGAGTGCATAAAAACCCGGAGCCGGTGGAGGTAGAACGGCGCACAGGGAACTCAGGGGCAGATGGAGGGAGGTGCAGCAGTGCAAGCCGAACAGATGGCCATTCCAAACTTGATATATGAAATTAATAACGTTTCTCAAATAGAATTCAGAAACAAGAATACATTACCTGAATTTTAATAACCAATTTTTTTTTCTCTTTTTGAGGAGTGGGGGTAGAGGGGAGCATTTGCATGTCAATGACAAATATGTGAGGGGTAAACAAGTGCAATGTGTCCTATTCAAATGTTTTTTCTTTCTTTCTTGAAAAAAGCAGACAATAGAAAGTAAATAATGGCAGCTGAACTGTTGAGAAGAAGGTAAATCCGAATCATGGTCACATCTTTTAGTTGGAACCAGAACCTTTACAAAGTAAATTATTACATTGCCACATCATATTTTTGACTTTTGCATTACTTTGCATGTTTTATTAACCACAAATTCAGAAAATTATGAACATTAGTGAATCCTAAAACACTAACAAAGGCTTGAACCTCACAGTAACCTTTTTCTCAATTCCTCAATGATAAAAAATTGCCTTAAAACTAATGTTGACTTTCTGCTTTAGGTCTTTCACTTGCGTAGTCTCAGAAATACATTTTTTTTGAAAGGTTTGGCTCCCTCAACAAAGAGTGTTATTCACTGTAACTTGGATTTGCTCCCACCAAAAACAGAACCATGCATATTCACAGACATATGACGTACACTCTTCTGACACAGTAGTTATTCAAGACAGAGCCTATTCAGTTACATATAATAGTCTTTTCCTCCTTTAGTGCTGAGCACAGTAGGGCTGTGATGAAGAAAAATGACTGCGATTAAAATCAACCATCATGTTATTTTGCAGAATCAGTTCAAGCAAAACATGTCTGTGCATCAACACACAAGTGTTGTCAACATGTTTCATTGTTTAAGATTTACATTTCATATTTGCTAACTGATTTTTTTTTTCCTAACCCAATCCCGCCTGTGTCGTCATATCAACACGCAGGAGGAGAAAAAGACATAGTTAAGACATATTTACCTATTTAAGACATAAGATAAGATAAGATAAGATAAAACTTTATTCATTCTTGTGCCAGAAATTGCTCCAAAATTTTCAGTAACAATTCAATACAATAACAGAATAAAAAACAATACATTATTAATGATGAGTGAAAATAAAAGTATAAAGTGTAAGTGTAAGGCACCAGTGCCTAATGTACATGATAATAATACTGAAACGTGATGGTGCACATGATAGTGACATAATATTGCCCAGAATTCTGTACATGATAATAATGAAAAGTAATATGCAGATGATAATGAACATAGTATATGATATTTAACATAATCCAGAAAAATATATTAAAGAGTAATATTGCACATAACATTGGTATTATTGTTCTCAGTTGTCCTTCCTGCAGAAGGGGGCGGAGTTATAGAGTTTGATGGCCACTGTTAGAACAGACTTCCTGTGACGTTCTGTGGTGCACCTCTGTGATCTCAGTCTACCACTGAAGTTGCTCTGATATGAAAGAAAGCTCTTAATTTTATGTGCATTGTAGTTGATTTTGGAGCATGATAATGATCGGGGATATTAAAAATAACTCTGATGTGAATTCTAGTGTGTATTTGTTAGATTTAGAATGCTGTCAATGTTGTTTCAGTCGGTCCAGTGACTTGGATGCATTCATCCATCCATTGTATTCTGTTAAATGAATTTAAAGGAATGGTTTGCAATTTTCGTAAATACTCTTGATTGCTTTTTTGCCAACAGTTAGATGAGAAGATTGTTACCACTCAAGTCAATAAGCTGTAAAGGTGCAGCCAGCAGGTTTTTCGGTCTCCATTGGTTGGCAAGATTTTCGGACCAACCAATAAATAGTTGGGCAGAACATGTAGTTTTTACACTTCTTTACAAATGAAATGTAATTAATTAGTGAGTATTAGAAGTGAAGAAGGTATGCAGATTCTGTTGCCTCCAGACACTTTCTAGTCTTAAAACTAAATTATGTTAACCAGCTGCTGACTGTAGCCTTGTATTGAATGGACAGATATGATCAGTCTATTCATATAATCATCTATTCATCATCAAACTATTCCTGTAATGCTTTTGCAAGGAAACCAACTGTCTTGCGTCCTTTCTCTTGTATAGTGATTGAGGAGCAACACTAAACATGTCTGGTATCTGGAAAAGGAGTCAGACCACTTTGCGTGCAGAACTTTCTCTGCCCACATTGATTTTACTGAACTACTACTAAGCCTATACTGGAATATTTCTTAACCAATGTCTCTGGTTTGAGAAAAAGAAGAATTTATAGGCCATAGATTTTGGACTACAAAGACCTTCACCTACTAGAGCTGTAAATCAAACATTTGTGCTTTGTAATTACAACAATCTAACACATAAAGGTGAACACTGACACCTCTACTTTAACGATGTCAGGTCCTCAAAATGACACTCGTGTTTCCAGGAAAATTGTGGAACCCACACACAGCATTCTTGTGAGACTATATGGGCTTAATGCCACATTCATGACCAAACCAGATCTCTTTCTCTCTCTCTGCTAAATAATCCCAGATTTCATGCAGGAAACTATGGCTTGAGGATATAAAAAAATCAACAGCATATGTCTGGATCTGCAGGAGTCTGTGCTGCACAGCTGAGATACATTAATGAAGAGAAGTGTTTTCTTAGCACATGATGACAGAGAAAATTCAAACAAATGGAAAATGGTTCTTTAAGATGGACACATGTGAACCGTTTTTAATTGACACATAGAGGCAGCAGCACCTTGTAAACTAGACCACAAATGATTAATAAACACATTCAACTCTGCTATGTGTTCATGAGAGGACTATATTTTGAGGTCATTTGAGAGGAAGTCCACACTACTGATGATAGAACTCTGTCAAACACTGATGAATATGCAGCAAAAGGCTGGCGGTAGTGATACTGCACCCCTGCAATATGTAGTGGGAGTGGTACCACAAGAAACTTGGAACTGGTTCAGGCAAACAGTCTGTTCACCTTCATGGGTAGAATGACAGATGGGCCGGGTAGCTTTCTGCAGTAGCGCCTAACAGAGCAAAGCTACCATGTCATAAAGAAGTTTGCTTGTGTGGGAGTTTTGACAAGCTCTGGTCTACAGCAATCTGTGCACGCACACACGTTTACACCTGTGCACACATTCACACACCGACATTCAGTAAAACCTGTTTGTTTTCCTCACCAAACCGATCGCTGATGGTAAATCCATTACCCTCGTAGCGTCATTATCAGTGGCGGTGGGGCAAGTCAGGAGCTTCAAGGTACGTCTCAATCCACGGGGGTACACGTTCCCTCCAAAAACAGACGGTAGAAGTTGGCGAGGCGTTGTGCACATGGAGAGTGTTACTTACTGGTTATTGTGGTGGTCATACTGTGTCCCGTATGGCAGTGTATAAATGAACAGCATGCAAACACCTTCTGTCCAAACATCTGCGACAGGCACATTTTTAGGCTGCCTTCCAAAAACTGAAAAAAGATGGAGGCAGAAGAAATAAAATCTCTCTAGATGCTTGGCTCAGCTCCTCCGCTTTCATTCTGTTGGTTTATCACTTTGTTGCTTTTCTTCTCCTCCTTTTCATTCAAGCTTCGCTGCCAATCCAGACTGAGACACAATACAACTTTTTACTGTAGTCTGAGTTTTCAAGGATGTTTTGGATACTTATGATTGATAAAATACCCATCCAGACATCCTTGACTCATTTGGAAAGTCAGAAATGCTTTCGTCATTCACTACAATTAATTTGCTGGTAGAATACAGGAAATTACCGCAACATTTGCATCTTGAGTTAAATTTGTGTGCTAAAATCACACTAAAGTCTGTTAATTAATCTGCCACCAGCTGCAATATTAAAATAGTATATCAAGATATGCTCCCTATATATGTCTCTATGCCATGTAATAACTGTATTTATATAATACACTATCTTTAATTTATATACACAAATAAATGTAAAATACGAAGAATAAAATAATAAATCAAAAAAGGTTATGTCTCCTGTAATGTACCAATCTGAGTGTGTGGCTTTTAATCATGTTTGAGATGCTTTGGTTTTTTGTTGAGGTTTGACAGTCTAGTCATATGCCATTACCACAACTGGAAGTGAGAACGACAGCTAATGCTAGCTGGATCGTATCCTTTGTATAGTGTGGCATGAACTCAGCACTGTATACAGTATACAGTATAAAAAAATATATAAATAAATAAATAATTCTATGTATTTTATGTCAAGTGGTAAGAGTGCCATCATTAAGCTGGGCTTATAAGTTTTGACTTTTTAAATGAAAGATTTAAATTAGCTGCTAGAGACTTGCAACTGGACGTTGTTTTCAAAAAGACAGCTTTAATCTTCACTTAATTAGACATTGATTTATATTAACAATTTTCCTATTGTTTTTTGTTTGTTTGTTGTTGTTGTTTTGAGGGGGGCTATCTCCTCAATTAAGATTGAATAAGCTACTGTAAAAAAAAAAAAAAACATAAAGCAATTTAAAGGAATCAACTAATCTTTTTTTATTAACTTAATATAGTTAACTTAACTTAATATACAAAAAATATTCATTTCAAATTAACTGATGTTGAAATTTCTATCTTTTGGATAACTTCATAACTTATAAATATTCTTCAAAATTGAAGTCATTTGACATCAAATGATGAGTTGGATGAATATAATGAATAGAGCTCAATCAACTCATTAAATTATGTTTCAAAATCAACATGATCAGCATATTAGCAGACTTCCCAACATGCAACACTTTAAAGTTTGTGAAACTCCCCTGAGAACCTTCTCCCTACTGCATAAATGTCTCAAACACATTATAAGATACTTCATGGTTGTTTGATTTCATAACCATTTATGATGGTTAGTATTGAATTCAATATCTACACCTTACCCTTCACAAGTCACTGATAACATTTTCAATGTCTTTACCAATGTTGGGATAAAGTAGCTTCAATAGGGACATCTGCAGCTAATGTAATGAAGAGCTGACTCTTCAAGTTTATACATAATGTTAATCATTGTGACTCAACAGGTAATATCCTAAGGTTATTCAACATGTGTTCCACAGTTTAATTAGCGTATATTTGTGTCACAAAAAGACAGGGTTCAAAAAAAGACTTATTCAACCTAAGTTAAATAAACTCACATAGTTTAAGCCACAGTTGAACTTACCTTTTTCAGTTGAAAAAATTATTTACAGTGCTCAGCATTTCTGTGTTTTGTCTAGCCACTGAATCAATCCAGGCAAATATGTTATTCATCTACAATTTACATGACCTGGCCAATGCTGTGTACACAAGTACTTGGCACAACCATACATAGCTGGCCATGGAGGCGCCCGTTATAAAAATACACAAGTGGAAGCTCGGCTGAGACTCTGCTGCTCCTTCTCAAAGCATCACGTCATGCATTCCTTTTGTTTTCCCTCATTTTCCAGCGTTTTTTTTTTTTTTGTTGTTGTTGCTGAAGCTTTGCCCCCTGAACACGACTTATAAAAGACGTTCAGTGTCAGCCAATTACTTTGGACTTTGATAGGCATAAATCAAGGCTGACCAATAAAAATGAAGACAACCATGTATATGTTCATGTGTGTCTCCAACTGGATTGTAAATGAAGCCAGATGGGCTGGGAGAGTGCCACTGAACAGAGCTGGATCCCATCAGTAAATGGCTGTGTGTGCTTTCCCCTTGTGCACAAATTACGGCATCACCTCATTTGGCGGCATAAATCAAAGCCAAAGCTGTGATACGTGCAGGCATCTCTCCATCTCATTACTAAAATAAATTCTCTGGCAGCATTGGATGTGTGAGCTTTGTTCGAGACATTGATATTACACCATCAGTAGTTTCGTAGCTGCTTTTATTTTGAAGCAATTTCAAAGTCATTCCTGTGATCTCAAGCAAGCTGAGACACATTTAGAGATGAAACAGACCAGAGGAATGTTACCTCATTAGAGACCTCTGGACACTTATAGAGGAGGAGTGACATGTTTGGATATGAGAGACAGAAGGAGGAGGGCAGGAAAGCAGAGGAAACATCAGGCGGACAGCAGTGAAAGAAAGCAGGAAACAGAGATATAGCTCGTAAAAAGCATAATAGGCAGGGCTGGACAGTGACAAGGAAAAGGGACAGGAGTGACAGATGTGAAAAGACAGATACACTGTATGGGCAGACAGTGATGGACTTATTTGGAAGCATTGCAAGGCAGACTTTCTGAGCTCCCTACTTTGCAGACATACACTGCTGTCCTGCATTCGTCAGCTGTGACTTCCATTGTAGAGCAAAGAAACAGAGCCCTCTAAGAACCTGCTTTTCTCATTCAGTGATAAGTCGGGTTCTTTTGAACCCTTTACTCATCGTTCAAAAATTTACAGGGGCAGGTTGGAATATTTTTTTCTTTCAGAGCTCCAGCTCAAAGAGGATATGACCAAAAGAAACTGTTGTGGGTATAGATTTACAGTATATGAAAGAGTTTTACATATGGTATTCATGAATGTCTGAGCTCAAGGAGGCTTTGCCAAGCTAAACAAGATTCCCCACTTCATGGGGCTCAACTACTTCATCAGCCTGTAATGAAACAACACGAGGGTTGAAAGATCATCCTTTTTGATTCATGAGACCAGCGAAAAAGAAAAGAAAACTGTTTTCTACATTATGCCATGGGCAGTGTGCTCAAACGCACCTAAATTTCATCTCAGCACCTCTAAAAATAATACTAATTGTTATTATTAGCATTTTCTGAAATAATTTTTCCTCTTTAATGTTTCGGGTTACCATCTCTAGGTGATTGTTCAGCTCAGTTCAGTCTAAAAGAACACTTTGAAGTTCTCCTTTGAGGATGTTGTGTTTTTTATGGACTGAAAATAATTTATTTACAATGCAAATTTGGGGATGAAAAGTTTATTGTGTTGTTTATGAAGTGTTTCTGTTTAGTGAAAATGTGAACTGAAGTGATTTGTTCAGTCTGGCATAAAGTATGAGCTAATATTTATAGGTATCTAACTGTTTTTAGACTAATTGATGTTCTATGGGTAACCCTCTTACAACCCACAGCCAGTGTCTGATATGAGCTGGTACTCAGTGGTACTAATTACCAACACTTCTGATTTTTCTGCTCATACATACCCTTACATCCTACTGTATACCTCCATCTCTTGGCGAGTCTAGGTAGCTTTACCTAAACGTGCAAAATTAACCTTGTGAGTCTGATGGAGTCATGACATCACACAGGAAACATCTGGCTATGACTATGAATACAAAAACAACAAAACAACAAAACCCACAAAATAGACTAAAATAAAGAAGGATCAGGAAGAGACATCAGCAGCTGATGACAGTCCGTTACTGAATGTTGCTGCTGCTGTGGTCATGTCGCCACAATGTACCTGACTGCCGCATGAGGGACCAAGTTGACTATGTCTTTAAGGTAAATTATTGGCTCATTGTGAAAGGCAAGAAACTTTGATGGCAGATTTGCAGAGAAGTCCAATCCTTGGGAGTACAGTAGACTGAAAATATTGACTGAATGGCATGAGTGTGTGGCAGCGGACTCCGGTCGTGACAAGTACAAAGAAGTAAGCATCAATAAGCCTCATAAAATGGATGCTGACACAGTGTAATACTCGAAGGTTGAATCAGAAGCTACTGGACTTCTAGTCCATTACCATGACCTGGATGAATGTGAATCAACACAAGCATATGGCACAGTGAAATGTGACGTGAAGCAAGTACATGCTATGAATACATCACATAACAAGAGCACAGCCTTGAGTCTTTTGTGCCGCATATATATTTGAATTGCAATTGAAGTTTTGCCCATATATTATGGGCTGCCTTTGGTATTCCTTCTTTTTATCCAATTGAATCTGTGGGCCAAAAAAAATCATTTTTGGAGTTGGTTTTAAATTAAAATTTGTTTCTATTAAACAAATATACATAGTGTGCAAACTTTGGAAATGCACTTCATAAGAAATGCAAACAAATTACATTTAAAATGGGGTAAATTACCAAGATAAACTGTACATTTAACTATGAATATATCCAGGACACATGCAATGATCATGTCATGGAACTGTTGAATTAGGGTGCTGGCACCTTTTTTGGTGCATTTCAGGCTCTACTCATAGCCATGAGCCATACCAGACATGCTCTCTGCCACAATATACACATTATCTGTTACACACTCCAGAAATTGTCGAGGTACGCAACAGCAGGCGTCAAGCTGCAGACAAGTCATACATCTTCTGTGTTTCACTTGGAGGAAGTAGTGGGGCAATGAACACAATCTGTGCGCCTGTGTTGGTATTTGCGCATATGTGTGTGTGAGTTCAAGCTTGTTTTTCCCCTACGTCTGAAAGTGTGTATTAGTGTACCCATTGGTTCATGTGGAAAAACGAAGACGTAGAGAGGAGAGGACCTGGATCTTATCATTAGGTAGTTTAACACTAGCCAGATCACCTCTCGCTAAGTCCAGGCAGCAAATTAGAAGCTGGGAGCTGCCGACTGGGCTTGTGACAGGGACGTGATGGAGAGCAGGCAGGCTGGGCTGCTTCACAGCTCGCATGCACCATGATAGGTGAGGAATGCTGTTGTACATAGCCAGAATAAGTAGTGCAGGGATGGAAGGCCATGTTGGTCTCACATCAGAGGTCCTTATAGAGATTCTATGCATGTACACAGTTTGAAGAGGAGGATATTTCATTAATAGAACCTGAACCGCTGGTAATCAGTCATTTTGGTTGTATAGCATACCATTGCTATGCTGATCATATGCAGCAATAGCATGTCGGTTAAACCTGATAAGTACAGCAACTTTGTCACTTAACACGGCTGTTTTGCCACTTTTAATGATTGGATTTCACTCAACTCCTTACAACTCAATTCTGAGAAAACTGAGATTCTCATTACCTGACATTCTTAAATAACTTGGTACAGTAGCTCCCCTTGTCAAGCCATATGCCAGTAATCTCTGTGTTACATTTGACCTTCATCGTGTCAACAAACTGGTTCAATCCATGGTTACTTCCAACTGAGAAATATTACAAAAATCAGACCATTACTCCCAGCATCTGGTATTGAAAATGTCATTCACACCTTTATTTTTTCCCGCCTTGACTTCAGTAATTCTCTTTCTACCTGCCTAAGTCAAATTGCCCTGGCACGATTCCAACTGGTCCAGAATTCAGCATCTAGACCTTTAACTGGGGCCAATCAGAGATTTCGTATTACTCCCATTTTAGCTTCTCTGAATTTGCTGCCTCGCAAGCACAAAATTGATTTTAGGATTTTTTAATATCACTTTTTAGGCACTCTGAGCTACTGACCCCATACACCACTGACTGGCCCCTTAGACCATCCAATCAGAACCTTCACTCTGTAACTCACAACAAACTCGCAACAACTGAGTCTGTTGAATGTTTAAAAAAAAAGACAATTTGATTGGTTACTTTGTGCTCTGAGTGTTTTGAATTCATAATGCACTGTGTTTGTCTGTATTCTGACTAAGTTTTGGTGGCACGCTTTGCTTATATTATGATTTCTTGTTCTTTTGTTTTGTGTAAAACACTTTGTAACTTGTATTTAGAAACGGGCTATATAAACAAAGTTTTACTTACTTTCACACAATTGTGAATGTGAGACCTACTGTAGTGTTAAAGCTGTTTCCTAGCATGCCAGAGTATGGCTTACAGTATGATAATGAATTTAATTTAATGGTTGTGGCATTTTCTGCTAACTTTTGAAAGTGTTTAAAAGACAGAAACAGATTTGAATGAATCTTCTAGGTCAGCTATATATTTGTACGTAAAATAATATATATATATATATATATATATATATATATATATATATATATATATATATATATATATTTATATATATACAGTACCAGTCAATAGTTTGGACACAGTTACCCATCCACTTGAATGGGAAACTGTCCAAATTTTTGACTGGTAGTGTATATATGATGGTCTGGCCACCCATTGACTCCTATTTTCCCTTAAATATTATTTTCCTCCTCCGGTATTAAATATACTGCACTAAATGGGACATTTGTAGATCAAAAGACATTCTTCACGAGTCTGTAAAACGCCTTGGCAAGACTTAGAACTTTGGCAAGTTGCCACTGTCTTTTTCCACCAACTGGTGCAAATTTGAAGAATTATGGTCATGGCAATACTCTTGCTTTTTTAGCCCTCCTCAGTTATCTGAATGACCTGTGCTTTGATTTGATTTTCCACTCAGTGGTCCCATATTTATAGAATATTTCATTGTTGACCACTTGTATTGTTTGCACTCACAAAATGCTTAGATGATCAACTTGATTTCTCTGAAGTTTTAGTTTTCTTTGGGCAACACAGTTTAATTTTAAGAGCTTCTTCTCAAATAATTCAGATGTATCCCAAGAGCTCTCTCTCTCACTCTCTCTCTCTCTCTCAAACACTCACACACACACACACATACACACACACTCTAATATTTACAACGGTGGAAAGAAAGCACAGTGGTACAGTAGAAAGTAGTAAAGTTCATTTACTTGTTTACTGTAAATCATTTACGTACTTTACTGCATACATTTTGGGGTGGTTATACTGTACTTGAGCATTTCCATTTCCTGATTCTTTATATTTTGTACTCACTATGTTCAGGGATGCAAACACGCATATTAAAAAAATAATGTTACCAATATTTTTGTGAACCTAACCATGTGATTTTTATGCCTAAATTTAAACCAAAGTTAACCACATGCTAAAGGGGCTTTCAGGCAGGAAGGATTTATGTAATTGCCCACAGACATTCAAGGGTGCCTGGTACGAGGGGCCTGTGACAAAGTGGAGTTATCTGTCGACCGAAGATGAGAATGAATTGGAATAATTCACCACATTCTAGATTATTTTCAAGACTGGAGTATCTTGTCAAAAATAATCAGCTTCATGTGATCAAATATTGAAATCAATCTGTGGATGTGGATTTTCTGAGGGTATATGGTATTGGTCAAGAAAGGCACTGTAACCAAAAATAAATTAGGATAACACTTATTTTGTATTTTCAATCACATGCTGTAAGCTTAGTGGATTTTAGTTACTGATGTTTGCCAAGTTGGTTCAGAAAACAAGCAGAAACAAACATTAAACATTTGATCAGTTCATTACATTTAGTCAACCAACCACTATAATGGATACATTTTATTATAATGCTTTTTACAATATATATAATATACATAAACTAAATAATTAAAATTATAGGTCAACAGCTTTATCTTTGCTGCTGTAGCAAAAGTAATCAGAGTTTTACATTAGAGCGATGAAGATGCTCCTGAATTATAAAGCATAAGGTGCAAATGTTTTGTGAGACTGTGATATGTCTAGATATGTGTGTGTGTGTGTGTGTGTGTGTGTGTGTGTGTGTGTGTGTGTGTGTGTGTGTGTGTGTGTGTGTGTGTGTGTGTGTGTGTGTGTGTGTGTGTGTGTGTGTGTGTGTGTTCACAAAGTAGGCTTTAAGCCAGCCGTCCCTCATGTGATCCTCTGTCTCCATTCTTTATCAGCATCACTTTGTCGTCACTGCCTCCCTGTCAGTGCTGTGTGTCTGCACCACCTCCTTGCCTGATAGCCAGCAGCCGTCTAAATACACCTGCACTCTGTCACACTGCTGCTGCTTTCCCCTGCTGATAAATCTAACACACCGTTGTTTTAGGGTCCAAATTTTACTGGGGTAAATAAGTTTATTGTATCTGCAGCCTGCATAATCAAATGAGGTCTGAATCCAAGGGTTGATCACAACGGAAAATATGCACCTGTCGTCACATGAGTCAAGACACAAATGAACTGGACAGTTAAGCATAGCTACATGTCTCTCGTTGACAGCAGAAACTGGATCATGATGAGGAAAACAGGAAAATGATTTGACTGAATTAGCGTCCAACACTTTTAAAGCTCGAGCTGTTTTTCTTCCTTCGGAGTTCAAACAAGACATAAAATTTGTTTGATGACAACCGCTGTTAAATTTGTGTTTAAACTGTAATGATGTCTTTAAATCACTAACCTAATCCACGGCACATCCATCCTTTCTCCTGTTTGCTTTTACACACAGTAAGATGAAAGATATTTTGTGTCCCAGTGTAAGCTTTCGAAATCCATCCCACTCCACTCCACTCTGCATTACTCCAAGTCACCGAATGTTTATCATATTGCTTCTCATATTTCCTTCTACTGTACCCATTGCTCTTATCTATTCCAACACTCCTCTCTGTAATACACTGCATTGTATATCTTTTCTCACCATCCCTTCATCCCACTAGTGCTTTACCTTTCAGCTCCAGACTCTGTCTGGTTTTCATCAAGTGAGTCTGCTGGCACCATATTGACGCCCACCAGGCGTGCTACAAGTTAGGAGCCTGCTGTGGCTGATAACCTTCCCTGAGGCTGCCCTTTTCCACAACCAAACACACTCCCTTTCTTTTGGCTCCGATTAGAGCAGCACAGAACAGAACAGATGCACTGGTGAACAGAAATGTCTTTGGGCAAATAAAGGGAAGAAAAAGACATTTTAACTAGTTCACACTTCAGTTTTACCACATAAACATCGTTTAAGCTTACATTTGAAGGAAACAGGGAGCCAATTCTATCCTTAAATTGGAGGACTTCATGCCAAGTCCAGCAGGCTCTGCTTAAATGTCCTTAGGCTAGAAATCCGATGCCTACCAGCTGTCAGATACAAGGTGTTGTGTCATAGCTGGTTTGAGAAAAAAATGAAAAAAATATATATAAATATGGAAATGAGTCAATAACTTTATTGACTCATTTCCATATTTTGGGGGGATTTTGTTTTTTCTCCAGTCGAGTGACAAGCATGACATTGCCAGTTAAGGGTGACAGCCGCTGATGATGCCAACAGACACTGCAGCGCCATGGGGGCTATTTACAGGCTGCTTGCCATCATGGGTGAAGTGGTGATGGAGTGTCTGTTGTAACACAGAGCAAACAAACCCACAGGCAGGGACAGGTATGTTGGAATGAAATTCAGCTCTAATGCAAAGGCCTTTCAAGTGTCACAGGCTGCAGTCTGCTCCTGCATAAACAATGAAGTAAAAGGACTCGTTTAAAAAAACGTATGATTTTTTTTCCCCACATGCTTCCTCAAAAACTTTCGCTACCTTTGCACTGAAGCTCTGCAATACTGATGAACAAATCTCGAGAAGCTCCTGAACACCCTAATGCACCCAAAACGCTTTCCACAACCCAGTGTCTCTTTAAAATCAATTTTCCTGCACAAATTACTCTCTCATGCTTTTCCCATCAACCCTCTGTTCAACTCTTTGACATTCCATCATGCAAAAACCCGACACCTTATAACAGAGGAGCATACACAGGAGAGTTGTGTGTGTGCCTTAACAGAGTTGTTCCAACAATAGCATGGTGTCCAGGATGCTGCACTCTACCCTCTCCAGCTTCGTCGCCAAACAGAAAAGGCAGAAACGATAAATGCTTTAAGATGTGTGTGTGTGTGTGTGGTGAGATGTGACAGAAGCATGCACCTGTGTGTGGGACAGACAGAAAGCTTATCTATGTGTGTTTTGTGTGTTGCAAGGGATGATCGCATGCATGACTTTTTGCATGAGCGGATACTGCATTTATTTTTTTGTATTCGTGTGTTGTGTGCTTGTATCCGTATGACTATGCAAACGTACATGTTTCTTCCTGTGTGTCTTCCCACGCATGCATGCCTATGTGTGTGTGTGTGTGTGTGTGTGTGTGTGTGCAAGCAAGTCAGCTTGGCCTGCGTTGTGTAGGCTCTGCACCAGCTGTGTGGGGCATGTGGAGGAAGATGTATCAAGGGGTCAGGAGCTGGCAGCTGGCAGGGAGGGAGGGAGTCCAGCAGTGTGTCTAGAAGCCCAGACATAAGGAGCTACTTTAACACACCCCTCAGACTTGTGTCGTCAGAAGGGAGTTTTGGTGAGAAGAAAAAGTATAAGGGAACAGAAGTGTGTTGCACAAGCATCCAAGTCTATTAAATCAGATAATCCCATTAGCACATTAACAACAATGAAAACTCCCACCTCATAAGAGTTCATCTCACCTGATCATCCCCCAGACTCAGTGCACACACTCAACATTCATATACTGTGTTGAGTTTGTGGCTGAGCAGCCATTAACACCTTCACTGGGCATCTGGTTTTCCTCTGACATCACTGATGGTTTTGACCTCTGGAGTGGAGGGGTCACACATGAGCCACACGTGTTATTAACAGGGACAGCATAACATCACTGCAACATGACTCACACACGATATGGCAGACTAAACATTCTGGATTTGCTTCGATTCATTGATTAGATTGGCAATTTATTGTATATTTCAGGTTTATTACAAGTTGGTCTGCGATTTGAGAAGTTTTGGCGATAATTTCTATCAGCTATATGATAACCACATGCTCACCAAAGCTGCTCTGGGAGCCGGCAACATCATTGCATCACCGTGTGGTAACAAATGAGCTGTCAGAAAATAGATTAAATAAACCAACCAATAATACTGTAGTTTGATTATCTAAACCATTTTATTTGGAGGTAAAACTGAAAATGTGTGAGCATGAAATGGCAATGATGATCCCTTATTATACCGGGGAACTGTCAGAAGTAGTAAACAGTTATGATTTTGGGTAAATATTTTTTCTTTGTTTTCCTTCATGTAAGTTTGGCTTAAGTGGGAGTTAGACTGGAACTGTCTTTTTTTTTGTTTGTTTTTTGTTTTTCTGTGTTTTTTGTTGCGTAAGTGTGTTCAGATCTTTAACTTGAGATATTTATTGACAGTAACACCAATGACCAAACTACCAGAGCAAGAAATAGGTTTTAACAAGCCAGAAAGATCCTTTAGAAATAATTTTGCGAAGCCACATTTTCTCTTATGTATGTTGTTCTAGTAGTAATTTAATATTAAGCAGTTTGTGAATGTTTTGTTTCACACAAATATTAAAATAAAATTTAAAAAAATGTATTTGACTATTAGAAACCTTGTTTACAGCAGTAAAAGGTGTTTGTACTTTATCTTGAAGAGATCAAACCTATTATAGCGATTCGCGATAGCCAAAATACTGCTATAAGACATTATTATCGACAGCAACTGTAACCCCTAAATGTTAGCCAATATTCTGTATTTTCTAAACCTCACAAGCCAAAGGGCATTCCATTGAAACTACCTCTAATCATTACTGTCAGTGACTCCCTGAGGTGGATGTAGTGTGGCTTGCGCTCTGATAGAGCTTCTGTTGTTGGCACGTCTAGAAATATTCTGCAACATCTGTGAAGCTACTTGGGGTCCTAACATTTCACTGTGCTCCCAGCTAAAGCAAACAAGGGGAAACATATTGGGAAGGAATTAAGGGCAGATTTGAGACAGGCTGCATTGTTAAGCCTTCCCCACTGATGTGCCTGTTTCAGTCACTGTCTACAGAAGGCCTGACCTGGCAACTACTTTATGGACCTGGCAATCCCAATCAAGATTAGCGAGGCTCTGATTTGAATGTTCTGGAATTTTAAAATGCACATCTCTTAGGATTTCTCCCTTTTCGCCAAGACATTTTAGGCTGCGTATGCGTTTAAGAGTTTGTAAAATGAAAGGTAGAAATAATGGAAAGAGAAAAATAAGAAATAAATGGGGTGGAAAAACTGCTGACTAGTGACCAAATATGGAAATTGGGGTCTGTTGAGACTAAACCTCCACTTTGCCTCCATCATTCGCATCTCATTCTATCCACCCCATCCAATCAGATACAATCTCTTCTGCATGCATAAACACACATGCAAGTGCACACAGAGTCAGCAGTCAGATGAGACCCGCTCATTTGTTCATTTGCTAGCTGAAAACTGAACAGATGATGGCTTCTCCTTTCGGCGTGGTGCCGGTCATGGTGGCAGTGGCGGAGGTTGGCGGCACTGCGCTCATCATTCCGCAAAACCCCAGCCAGATGTCCCAGAGCCTGGGAGGCAGGTGGGCCGGGCCCCCCCTCCACCGCACCGCGACGGCGCTGGCATCTCTTCAAACCTGCTGGGTATAACCTTTAATTCACATGCTTTTCCTGGCAAGGCGGGCCGAGGGGTTGCCATCTGCCCAGCCTCAGTTGCGGTATACAGAGAGAGAGAGAGAGAGTATGTGTGTATGTGTTTGTGTGTCAGTGTGGCTGGTGGGGTGGTACAGTGAATGACCGAAATGCCCAAGAGGCCACCTCTCAGAATATTGTACTGGTGGCCGATCAGTTCGGTGAAAGACCTTCTGGACCAATATGGCACACATTTACACTCACACACACGGCATATTCATAAAATATTTTTTTTCTTACTGCGTTCAACTAGTTTGTATCATCATACATGCTAACTCAAAACAGCTAATCATATAGGATGAATTTAAAATATTTCTGCAAAGTATTGCATCAAACATCAGCACCTTGTGTGATTAACATATTACATGTCTATCGATGCAGACGCTAAAACACAATGTAGATTATTTTACAGTATCCCCTTCATCTGTTAGCTAGCAGAATCTTTATTGCTTTTCAGTACACTCTATCATGGAGGAAGGGCTGCGCTGTTCAGAGCAGATGTCATTAATAATCCCCAACATAATGAAATGCTGCTGATCCCTCAGTTATGATACAGTCAACAAACATGGCAACACTCACCTTGGAGATGAGCAGGAAAATTGGGCTGCATAAGTCATAAACACATGGAATTATTGCCAGACTGAATTATCTGATAAGATCGAGGGAGGAGAGGAAAAACAAATTGAAAGTGTCTTATCTCTTGATGCGGGGTGAACCACAAAGAATTGTTTTTGCAGCATGTTGTAATTTTTATGTTTGTTTGTCCTAGCTGGTGAAGCATTTTTGAATGATAGTTGTGCATTTTGATTTTGGAGGGAGGGAATATTTTTCACAGCTTTCGAATGAAGCCATTTGTGAAAGCTAATTAAGTGTTTTACAAAACAGTGAAATGAGAAAACGCATGTGACATACCTCTAATTTATTTGAGATAACACAATAAATAATCAATATACACAGCCACTGTTATTGTTAAGACTTATTAAAAACTAGAATTTACAACACCTAATATATATATATATATGTATGTATATATATATATATATATATATATATATATATATATATATATATATATATATATATATATATATATATGCATATTCTCTTACCTGTTGATACTAAAAATATTACCTCAGGCAGATTTTGTAATTACTTAAATGATGATTAAAAAATGTTAAAGCACCATCACACATTTTTAAAACAGCATTATAGCATATTGGTGTTGCAAATGCAAATGGATGTCTGGGTCTCATCTTCTGCAGAAGACGGTTAAAAGTCAATCTTGTCCCATCCATATTTCTCCAACATCAGAGAAAATTGAAGATTAAAAAAGGCAAAGGAGCAGAGAGAGAGAGAGAGAGAAATGAAAACAGAGAGGAAAAGTGGAGAGTAAGATACATAAAATTAAATAAAGAGAAAGAATGATAAATGCAGAGAGAAAGAGACGGAGTCAGTCTGAGAGAGAAGAAGAGAAGATAGATGATGAGCAAGACACAGCGCATGTGAGAGATAATGAATAGAGAGAAAATGCCAGAAATAGAAAAAGTAGAAGTAGAGAAAATAGAGAGAAGAGTGAAAAGAGAAAAAAGGGGGGATGCTGCAGAGAGGCAGTCACAGGCCTGCTGTGCGGTGCATGGCGAAGGCTCATCATTCAGCTAATTATGATCAGGCTTTTCCCTGCAGGCACAGCAGCACTGGAAATGGAAAGTCTTTGTTCTCACACACCCCAATGGAAGCAATGGGGCATGGCGCCATGCAGATGAGATGTGTGTACACACATACACACACACACACACGTACAAACACAAGCAAGTGTGAGGCCTCATTAACACTACATGCACGCACTGCGCTTACTCCCACACGTACATTCTTGGATACAGAGTTCAGAACACACAAACACACACACACACACACACACACACACACCACACGTCTGTCTTAATGCATGTTGTCAGCCATTTATATATCCCCCCCCTCACACAAATACATACCTTTATCTCTCACCCTCACTCATAATCATGAAGAGGCACACACACATATGATACGGACTTGAGGATTACACACACACAAATGCAGACACACACATAAGCAAACACACACACAAAAACGCCCTACGCAAATATCATTAGTCAGATTTTCACCAAGAATGCATTGGAATATTATGATAATAGCATTACTTAAGTTTGCACCTTGTCAGCCAAGTTATATATATTTATCTGTTACAGAGGCAGACCTCTTTAAGAAGGGAGCAGTGATGTGTTCATTTAGAAAAGTGAAGAGATTTATATCCAATTGACATAATTATTTTTTTCTGTAACCCTGAAACTGGATAATTGGTCCAATGAGTTCTTATGTTCTTATCCACAAAGATAGTTCAGAAACACTTTTCTCAGGATTGCAATATAGTGGAGCACAAAGCAGGCAATAATTGTGTTACAAACACTGTCAATCATTCTCAGGTATAGTTCACACACTTAATAAGCAGATTTAGATTCAGGCCACCAGGCCTCCAGAACTGGCCATCATATCCCTTGTCTCCTAACAACAGTCCTGAGAATGCCCTTAGACAAAAAAACAATATGTTATTTTCACTGACAAGTAAATTGGTACAACTTAGGAAAAACATGTAATATTTTAGATTGCTATAAATTAAGTTGGTTATGTTTCTTGTGCCTGTTGCTGGAAAAATGAAGAGAAAAAAATGTGGCCTTCATATTCCTGATTGAGAAATGTACATCACAAATCATCAAAAGGACAAGAGTAGATGTGGGAAACTTTGGAATATTGTAAGCCAGGAAAGAAGCAAAAAACGTGGGGAAAATTTGATCAACAACATTTTGAACTGTGGGGACTAATCACATTGCACTGCAGCTTACAAGAGCATGATGTGAACTAGACGAACTCTATCTGCACATTCATGCTGTGGAATGAGTTATGATCAACATAATTTGTTTTGTTTTTTTGAATGAATGCTTCGTTTGGACTTATTTGCAGTCAAGTTCCTTGAAAAGCCGATAAAAGACAGGGATTCCAACAATGTTAGTTTACCGACAGGAAAGATGATTGAACTTACAGTGAATTAAATTTGATACAAAAAAGTTTATTTGCTGCTGTCAAATAATTTGCTGGCCAGGAAAGATGATGAATATATTGAGGTAGTGATTTTATTCTTAGTACATGTTTTATATGAAGAGGAAATCGGTTGATTTGCTACAATTTTCAAGTGTAGCTTCACAAAGGCCACTGGCAGATACTGGCAAAGAATTACATAAACATGTATTGTTGTGCTTTCATGCAAAGCACTGTTCCTGCCCATATTTTTTCATGAAGTCTACCATTGCAGCCCCTGGCAGCAAAGGATCTCTTGGCATGGCTCTGCACCACTCTCTGTCTCCTCTGTCTTGTTTACAGTACAAACACATCTGCCTTTCACGCATAAGTGGCTCCTCAGAGTTGTGCAACGGTAAACGATATCCCCCTGCTCCCAGATAGAGGTGTGTATCCTACAATAATGTCCCCAAAGCTGAGAGGACTTGGCAGAAACACACAGGCTGCTTTAATGAGCTGCTTATCATTGGGTTTGTGCCTAGTGTATCTGTATTCAACAGACATTCTCTGCCACACGAATGGAACTAATGTTTAACAGACACTTTTTAACCAATTTGGTACAATTTGGCCTTATCATGGGTTTTCTGTATGGGTTGAAATCATTTTTTAGCATGAATAGGTAACAAAAGCAGATTTGATTATTTGCAAAATATTAAGGAGGTGTGTCTTTTGTAGTTCATGAAAAGATGACATTTTGGAGATATTTGGTCCTCATATAAGTTCGAATGCAGAGATTTGGATAAATCAATGATCAATTGAATCTCTTGAACATTCAATTGGCAAGCTTAATAGAATTCATCAATCGATTAAAATCTATTAAAATAAACCAGATAAAAACATGTAGCATTTATAAGGGGTCAGAATCGGATTTTTCAGTGTATAGACACAACACTGTGTCACACATTCTGACAATGGAAGAACAATGATGAAATGAAGAGGGTCAAAAGCCAGGATGACGAAGGAGAATAAGGCGGAATAGTGGAAGGGAAGGGAGGCAAAACAGAGAAAGAGGTAGAAGAGGCCACGGACAATCATGGCCTTACAAGGACCGAGGCTGGTTGTGGAGAAGTGCAGCCGAATGTTGGGAGAAAAACTGTTTCTCATTATGTTGTGGCCCAACAACAGACAGGAATGCAAAGAGGTGTAAAAAGACTGCACTGTATTCCCCATCCTTCTGCTACCAGTATGGTGTTTCCTATATTTACATGTCAAAATTTGTTATTTACTCCTTATTGCTATGAAAAAGCCTCGTCTTTTTCTTTTTGTCTGAGAACAAATGACAGAAGAAACAGTAAAGGCATATACAGTATGTAAATCTTGTCCAATCTCTTATAATCAATCTCCTCCTTTCAGCAATAATTTTGTAAATTGATATTTGCCGTACAGAAAAAATGCAGCTGTGTGCATTTTAAATGATTGACAAAATAAATGGTAGAGACAATTTTTTTTAAAAAGTCATTAAAATAAAAATATTTCAGGCAATAAAAAAACATACAAATCAGAACAATAAAACAATAAAAATAAATAAATCAGTGACATTAGAAATAAATTAAATAAAACAATGATTGACAAACAGAATAAACAATGAAATTCAGCTAAAGACAATTAAATAAAAAAGTAACGACAACGGAACAAAATTAAACCAACATACTTTTTCTCATAATTACTGATGCATAGATTGTACACACACAACACTGACTGTGACCTTTGAGAAACTTTTGCTACCCAGACTGCCATTAGAGCTGAATCAATATGCCACAGAATGGGACACCTCTGAGAGGAATCTTAATGGGGGAAATTATGTGCCATTACCAGGCAAATGCCTTTTGTGTAATTATTACGTGCCGGATGTGGTTACAAGCCATTATATAAATGTCCCATTCATACTCTCCATGCATATTGATGCAGCTACTGTATACAGGCTTATTACTTCACTGCTGCCGATGGGTAGATGATGATGCTTTAAGTTTTACTACTTACTGTGTGGGTTCAAATGATGCAAAGTGCTGACATGGAATCACATCAAAAATGTCAAGGTCATCAGCTACAATTGAACAGTCAAATTAACTGAAGGGGAATGGATACTGTACACAGTCAAACCATTGACACTGAGCAGGCCAGGCTATTTCTCTCTTAATGATGCTGCTACTACTGTGACGAGACAACCGAGAATACCAGGTATTAGCTCTGCAAGTGAACCATATGGACAATTTACAATTACATCTGATTGAATTAAAGGGATGTGGTGATTTAAGTAACTACTGTAGCCCTGGCTTTAGTGAGTTCCCAGAAAGTAGCACCTGTCCTTAGCATGTGTGACCAGAGCATATCTTCAAAGAATGCCTTTGTCATCTATGCTGGTAGTCAAAAGTAATCCTATGGCCAACTTTGGAAGCACTCTGTTGAGCTTCCATGGTTGCTCAGCTCCTGGAAATTAATGGGCTATCTGTGTATTGTCCATCAAGATGATCCCATAGTGCAATGACTCCAAATGTATTAACTCAAATGCATTAATGTATCCTCCCATTGTAAGTATCAAGTATAATTTCCTAACTACCTAAACTCCTATGGCCCATTGTGGCTCCAATAATGTTATAAAATGAACACTTCTATGCATCTGCAAACAAAACGACTTTGAAAGGCTCTTAAGAAACAATTAGTTAACACTTTCAAACAAATGTAGCCAAGAGTCTTATTGTGCAGCAGCAATACTAAGTGTGTGACTTTGGCCTATATCAAAGAGCATAAAATCTGAATTATACGTATCTTTAATTTCCACACTGGCATGTTGGGAAAGCTGCCGTGTTGCTGCAGGTTTGAGGTTTGAATGATTAGATCCAATATGGCTGTCCTTCTTTTGCTTCGTCTCTCTACAAAGTGTCTCAGCTGACCAGAGGTATGTACTGTAGTGAAAATTGGGCAGCCAAACTGTGAGGCAACTCCCCAAAAACCCAACTAACCAGAAAGTCAAGTGCCTGACCTCTGAGCCAAACAGCAAGTCAGCCAGCCAGTGCAGTGGAGTGTCTCCCACATGCTGCCAGCTCTCTGCTTCCACCCAGTAGCTACAATGTGGGATTGTTTACAGCTCTTTTTATAGTCCGGTGAATAAGCCACCTATTTTCTCCCAATCTACCCCTGCTGAGAGAGCCAGGCTAGACAGTGGGAAGTGGCCTTGGTAAGTCGTGATTATATTTGGCAATGTGTGAGCCACACAGTCTCACATACATACAGTAGTACACAAACACAAACACACACATGCCAAAGTGTTTAAACACCATCACCTGCTGGTATGCATACAAACCTGTGAAAGATGGTGTACTTACAGGTAGAGGGGGGCTTGTTCACAGGTATTTAACTCCATAAAATCACAATACAGTATACATGTCCTTGTATGGCATCCATATCTCAAAACTACTTGGTGATAGGTTAAGGAAAATAAAATATGGTTTGGGTTAAAATAGATTTAATTATGTTATATACATGATGTGAGTGACATTTCATGAATGATTGTGAGTTAAAAACATTATGCAAGTTTTAAAAAGGTCAACATTTACTTTTGGTTTCACACAGGAGACGAATCCCAGTTTCCTGGGTCTAAGTCCTGTGTTTGTTTGACCCATCCACCACCGCAGCCTCCTGCCATACATTCTTACTTTTAATACTACGTCACCCCGTACTTTTTTTCTATGACATTTGGGCTTGAAATAACACGAGAAAAGCTCATGCAGAGGTTGTTAGATGACACTCTAAGCAAAAATGATGTTGTGATAACACCCAAAATAAGATTAAGGTGTGTTATTTATATGCCATTTCGTGACATGAGGCTGATGCTCACTTGAGCATCAAGTGTGCTGACAGAGCTGAATTCTATGGATGGCCACAGTAGAAATAGAACGCATTGTGTTTATTAGACACAAATGATCAGACATTGTTATGCTCAAATAATCATACATGTTGACAAATGCTTTACTATTAGCTTATTATTTATTTCAGGAACCTAAATATATATATATATATATATATATATATATATATTTTTTTTTTTTGTTTTGTTTTGTTTTGTTTTTTGTTTTTTGTTTTTTGTTTTTTTCAGGAAAAAAATTGCAATATTTTAGAGGCTTTCGAAGGAGCTCATGTCTATTTCAGAGGAACTTAACTCCCAGTAGCCCGATAGCAGAGTTTCATTTATCATGCATCTCAGCTCTAGACTAATGTTGCAGCAGCTGTTCAGTTCATGCCGTTTCAGTGTGGGAAAGTGATTGCTTATCTGTCATTTTCAGATCTTTTATATTTTTTATGCTATGCCTGAAAGGATAAAAGATGATCTTGAAGTTCCTTTGGGAGCAACAACGTGCAAGTGAATGTAATTAATAGCTAAGCAATGATGGCTCCATCTGTATATATGCTCCCATGGAACCTGCTGCTTTTACTGTGACTTGAGAATAAACTGATTTGTAAGAAGTTATGTGGGTGTCAGACTCAAACAAGGGTCATAGAGAAATAATGGGAACAGTGGGTGTAATTGTTTTGTCTATTTCTCCAGCCGTAGTTCCGGGGGTCCTTGTAAGTGCTCTTTGTGGCTGTGCATCATGTGTGAATCCATCACAATCCATTTCTTTTCACAAATGCAATTCAGCCTTTCAGTGTAATAACATTAAATGAGATGAATAGGCCATCAATTGCACCACAGAAATTTTGCAATGGAGGATAGTGCATGGCTCCAGTTGAAAATTGTTTTGAACTGCAACTGAGTAAAAATGGCTGATATTCTCCATCTCCATCTCACCTTCCCTTGTTTGCTCTTGTATTTTTAACAAAGAGGCAAATTCAGAGAATCTTTTCATACTCAGCTGACTCTCTCACAACACAATAGCTATGAGGATGAAAGAAGCCATTGGGGGATGACAGGAAGCCCATTCATGTGCATGTCATACTCAAATTTTGATATCATAGCAAACACATCCTCCTCTGCCAGTTGGAGTTAACATGTAAAACCAAGTTTGAGTATTTATTCATTGTACTGTTAATGCTTCAACAATGGCCAAGGTGCAGAAGAATTAAAGCAGTGCAGTATTATTTCCTACTTTTCCAAATCCTTGTGGTTTAGGATATGTTTTTGGAGGACATAGCCAGTACATCAATAGGTCACAGTATCAGACTTTGTGAGTTCTGTTTAGTAATGCTAATACTATGGTTTAATTTAATTCAAGGGAGCATAGCAGGGGTCATTTCAGGAGGCAACAATGTGTTTGTAAAGCTGTAACCTAAAGCATTATAACTTGAGAGGAGTTTATAAATGAAGTTTTTGTTTTCTTTCATTGGACTAGAGCAGAATCTGTAGTCATTTAAAGAACAATGTGATGAAAATGTGGAACATTCTAATAAAATATGTGCTATTACTTCTATACAGACAGGGTGACATTATAAAGACAGCAAAATTAGCTGTGCGCACTAAAATTAAGAGATTCCTCCATATGTTCAGAAATCAACAATAGTTTTGCATATCATTATCATTTATTACAAATACAGAAAAGACAGAACTAGAAAACAAAAGATATCATAACAAAAATAACTACATATAAAGCATTTGAGGTTATAGTGTGTTGTGAAAACAGGAATAAAGAGAAAAGGCAGAAAAGAGAGACAGTGTGAAGAACACAAAAGGGAGACTGAGGAGAGACACTGAAAGGGGAGACAGATGAGCGAGAGAGGAGGGACAGGGTGTGTGGGAGACAGGGGAGGGGTAGGAGGATGAGCTCACCCCAGGCTTGCAGGTGAGTCAGGGGGCAAGTATGCAGGGGATGTTCCCTGATTCACCCTGGTACTGGATTGTGTCGAGGCCTGGGATTCATCTGGTTCACCCCCATTTTACACTATCTGTAGTTGAGGGAGTAGAGGTTGGGTCAGGGCTAGGTGTGTGTGTGTGTGTGTGTGTTTGAGGACTGGGGGGTGTGGGGTGTGGGGTATGGATATGCTTTGGAGGAGAGGGAATATGATGGTAAACAGTGTGTATGTGCAGCAAGAGGCGGGTCCAAGACAGGAAAGATGACCTGGGAAACTTCAACTGAAACTGAATCAGGCAGATAAAAAAAAATTACAAGCTCCTTCTTTAATAAGTCACAGGTGTCACAAATGCACACACACACACAAACACACATGCACACACACGGCATGTCTATTTAGACACATACTTAACACCTGCAAATGATTTGCAGGGACCTCTTCACTCCGTCTGGGTCAAGGTGATGGAATGATGAGGATAAGGTGTGAGCAAGGCCACTCTTTATCTACAGCTTATACATGTATACAAGGTGGTGGGACTTAACTGGGGGACACATTTCTTTTTAAAATGAAAACACTGGTTGGGGTGAACATAGTGATTTAAAAGACCATGAATAGCTTTGTTGTTTTTTTGGAGGGTGGACTGGTGACAAGCTGTGAGATGGTGTGGAGGAAAATATTTTTAATGCTCTGCTTCAGCCTGCATCACTATGATATTGCACCATTGCAGCAATGGTGCAATATCATAGTGAGGATAATTAACATATGGTTATATTACCAAATAAAGTGTGTAAAAAAAAAAGTCATTGTTGAGACGCCTACTGTAAGAGCCTGCAACACTCTTGTAAGTGATTACAACTCTAGATTTTTGACAATATGTTCAAAACCTTAAAGCTTTGTACAACAAATGAATTTCATTCCTTTGGTTGGAGCCTAGAGAAGTGTATATTGCTTTGGATGCATGCTTAAAATCATCTTGACATTTGTAGAAAATTTAAAATATTTAAGAGCAAAATTTGTTGAGGCTAGAATGTGCAGTTTGCAAGATACAAAACGACCAATGATAATATCAAAAGGCACAACTACGTAATATGGACAGACGTACATAGTGACGTCTACGACCATGTGGCAGTGTCACAGCGCCTCATATTGATGAGCCGCTAATGCGTTTGTCGGCTAATTTTGGAAGCCAGCTGCTTTATTGTTAGTAGAAAGACAATCAGGATGAGTGAAGTGTTTGGGAGCTAACCAAACAGTTTGCATACTGTGGCTTTAACAGCTGAAAGACACATCCAAACATACGGTATGTGATTGTGCATATGTGAATGTGATCAATTGGTAGACAGGCTGAAGTCGGGTGGGGTGCGGCGTCTTAAGCAGAGGATGGACGGTGTGGAGACAAACATGGGATCAGTTCAACGGCCAGCCATTTGTGTGTGTGTGTGTGTGTGTGTGTGTGTGTGTGCATGCATGACACCTCTCGACCGGACCTGTTTTTAATGATTTGATTATAGAGCACACACCTGTGGCCTTCTCATTTACACACACACACACACAATGTATTTTAAATTACATGACACATGTCCACTGTGGTGTGCGAGTTGTCCTTCAGAAAGGTATTGGCATTAAGCTTGTCTGTGTAAAAGCCACTTTAGCCTCAAGGCCTGTCAAATTGCAGTCTTCTCTCTCATTCAAAAGATGTATGTATGTGTGTGTGTGTGTGTGTGTGTGTGTGTGTGTGTGTGTGTGTGTGTGTGTGTGTGTGTGTTTTAGGGGAGGATATTTAGAAGTCAAATGCAAATATCCCAGGAAGTTTTTTTTTCTTCTTTGGTGAGTGGACACCTGTTTAAACTGCATTGTCACTCAGTGTTCCACTTTGAGTGTAGACAGCTCAGACAGCCGTCTGTCAGGTGATGTTGATTCTGTGGTAACTTCAAGCTTTTGTACACAGTGACTTCAAGGCACATCTTGATGATGTAAGCAACTTTGTAGGGTTTAGGTCCATTGGGACCCCAAGTGTCCCACCAGTGATATTTCTGAATGTGTAATCTCTGATGGATGACCATAAACTCTTAATGTCTTAATAACAAGCATGAAATACTCACAATTTCCCACCATGGGTGCATTTCATTAAAGAAATATGTCCCCATTGCAATTATAGTTAATTGCATAGTTGAGAAAAAGTTAAATTTTCAATCAAATGCTTAAAATTCCTATCAAAAGGAAACTCTTCAGTACTTGGGAGATGTGTTTATAATGTTACGTGAAAAAAAAACAGTATTTTAGTTTTGACCCAGAACACCTCATCCGAGACAAATCCCACTCACAGAATGAGCCCAAGTTCAAAACTGTGTCCATGGAAAGGGAAAAAAGTCCCTAAGTCCCTAAATAAAGGCACCACTTCAGTACTTAGTTGTGTGTGGAAAGTTTCGTGAAAATATATTCAGCTGTTTTAGAGTTGAGTACAGTAACCCTAATCCTAACCTTAGTCCAACCCTAACTCTAACCCTAACAACACTAACCCAAGCCCAACCCTAACCCTAGTCCAACCCTAGCCCAACCCTAACCCTAACCCTAGTCCAACCCTAACTCTAACCCTAACAACACTAACCCAAGCCCAACCCTAACCCTAGTCCAACCCTAGCCCAACCCTAACCCTAACCCTAGTCCAACCTTAACCCTAGCCCAACCCTAACCCTAACCTAAGACCCTGTATATGCCCCTACTGGATATGTCATATCTCGGGAAGGGATGGTCATAGAGACTCAGGGCAAAGACTGGCGTTCCCAGAATCCCCAAAAACCACCAGACGGATGTTGGTCCCGAGTCTCTACGACTTTCCGTTCCCGAGATAAACATATTCAGTATAGGCACGCCAAGCCTCATTCATCTACAATGAGAAAATAAACTTAAGTATAACTCGGGAACCGAAGGTCGGAGCAACTTGGAACCAAGATCCGTCTGCCATATTTTGGGGTCGCTGAATACGCCAGACTTGTCCCTGAGTCTCTACGACCTTCCGTTCCAGAGATACACAGATTCAGTAGGGGTACTGAATTGAGTTTATCCTCTTAACCCCTAACCCTAATCCTAACCCTAACAACCCTAACCCTAACAACCCTAACTCTAACCCTAACCCCCTCCTGGTCCTGGTTTTGCCCTCTGACTCTTCTAAATCAGACACTCCATAACCATGATCTCTAAAGAGCTTCTTACCACCTTGAAAGTGAGCTGCTCTGTTTTTCCATCGCTTCATAATAAAGTGTCAACGTTTCCTCCGGTGAAAAATAGAGTAACCCAAACCAAAATGAGCCAACACTCACAGAGAGCACATACAGCATCTGTGTGTGTCCCAGAAATACTGATACTGTGTTCTGGTTCGTTACCCTGGTGTCATGTGATGACTGTTCAGGTTTGTTCACCCACAAAGAAGGAACAAGTGAACAAAACGGAGAGGTGAACAGAGAGATTGATAGCCACCATCTTCTTGGAACATGTATCATCTGCCATTGTCGCTGTTGCCAAAACACAGTAACTGCTGCTTCACCCTGTTAAAATGTCACTACTGATGACATGGGTTATTCCGCTAATCCAACTAATGAGTTTTTCCTTGGGGGTTTGGTATCCTGCACAGGTCAAACCCGTGGTTAGCCAGTTGTTCATCATCTTTAGCAAGGATCACAGAGTAAGAAAGAAAAGTAAAACAAAATTACTAAGCATGATACCTGAGGGGGACATTATTATTCCTATCTGTGTTCTTGCTCTATCGATCCCTCAATGGTCCTGATCCTGCTTTCAGTACCATCTTTATCAGCTTTGTGACAGCACAAATCTTAATCTGCCCTGGACAGTCCTTGTCTTTCTTCCGCTTTGTGCTGCAGGTGAAAGGTCTCGAGAATCTCACTCTAAGTCAGCTAATCCTGTGTATAAATTTAATGAAATCTTGCGAGAATATGAGGCATGTAAACAAGATGGCGCTCAGGACTGATGAACAACAACAGGACATCGGAGCTTTTGAAAGTCACCTGATTGTCACGATTTTGATATTCTTACTGATAAAATTTTTTGATGAACAGATATATTGTTTAATATTTTTACAGGATTTACTGACCAAAAACTGAACTAAAAGAGATTAATATGTCAGGTGAAAACACTTACCATATCATCTTTATTAGGATAATATGTCAATATTGTCATCTTGTTCTGCTACCCCTGAGTGGTTGGAAAAAAAAAGTTTTTACAATTGTTTATAAGTTTAAAAAGGCAAATAATATACTATGATAAATAAACTGTCTACAAATAAGGAACTTAAATTTTGAATCTAAAAAAAAATGTAAGGCAACCCTGTATCACTGAAACGCTTCAGTTACCGCCATTTGTTTTAAAACTGGTGTTTGGAGAGCTTGATGGTTAAGAAACAATCCAGTGAGCCAGTATGCTACTTGAATGCACTCATCAGTGCTTGCCTACTCTCTGGAACAGTGACTCAAAAGAAAAGTCAGGAGCTGAGATCTCCTTACTCATTCCCATAAAAATACACAAAACCAAAAGAATCAGGAGACAACCTGCTTGAGTTATTCCCTCAGGTAATCCTACGCTCAGTGGTGCATGGCCAAGCAGACCATTGTGAGAAACACGGTAAACCTGCTGCATTTCTTGGAGTCTTCTGGGTATCACATTGTCTCTGTCTCCCACGCTTCTGAGACAATTTACAGACACCTTTAACGTCTCTAAGACAAGACATTGTAACCAAAGGCTTGCTCAGGTTTTTTTTGCTTATTTAAAATACAGTTGTCTGTGTTGGTTGGAAAGGTACGCAGATCGAAACAGGCGTTAGCCATAGCCAAGTTTGGCATGTGCCACTGGGGCTTACGAACTGAAATGTAGCTCAGAAATCTCTGATGCAAACTGCACCTTTTGTTGGCATGACAAACCACACTTGAAAGGCAAGACGAATGGATGCCCTAGACAATAAGCCTTACAGAATTCAATAGAAGTACCTGATACCTCTTAACTTAATGTGCTAACAGAGTGATGAGTGCTCTGTTCTACCATTTAACTGATGTGTACAAGAGGATTTATTCTGGGATGAGTAAGTCTGAAGTGAGTCCGACTTGGATGGTTTACTCAGGGTGTTGAATCTCCTGGGAGCTGAAGGATAGCATGTCAGCTGCTGCTTCCTGCTTTAGCCAGCAACAGGAACTGGCTTCATTCCAGTGATCTTGTGTGTGTTTGTATATATATATGTGTGTGCGAATGTGTGTGTTGCTGTCAGATTGAGGACTGGGCAACAAGCCCAGGTGTTCCTCTGTGAAGAACACAATGAGCGTGTGCAAACATGGAGGGACAGACAGGCAAATGGAGAGGGATTGGTATCAGAGAACACACCTGTTGAGCACTTGCCCCATTCGCTCATAACTCACTGATTATGGATGCATCAATTGTAAACACACTTATAATGTACACGATAAGCTAAAACTTATACATTTCCTTCAAATGACAACTATTGATGACACCATGGAGACAGACCAGTCATGTTGTCAGTGTCAGTGAGAGTCATAGTTCTGTCTTTCAGACCTTGAACTACTTTTTAGTCTCTTATCAACTTTTCTGTCACATTCTCTCTGCCTTTCTCTGCTCTCCTGCTAGGTTCTTCAGTCTCTGTCATTAAGCACCGCATCAGGGATTAAGACCACGATGGGAGGATGTGATTCGCAGCAGAATCCACTAAGTCTGGCATTACCACACACCTCACAAAGCACAGGGGAATTTCTAATCCACCACACAGCGCAAATTCTGCTAATGCATTCATATCAGAGACACAGGATATAGAGGTCAGCAAGGAATTAAACACCAAAGTATGGCTGTCAAGTTCAGCAGTGACATGGTTGATCATGGTTTGTTTTTCATGTATTTTGGTAATGCAGTAGATCTGTAGTGGAATAGAATGAGTTTATTGGGTAAAATCCATACGTGAAAACACATACTAATATAAATATAATCACTGCGGATAACGCTTAAAGTATAAAATACACTTAATTCCAATGTGGTCTTCTCTGTAAAGATTCAAAATAATGACAAGTCAAAATAATCAAGATGTAAATTGGAAAACAAAAGATGAAGAAGAAACACCTGACACAACGGACTAGGAAACAAGACTTGAAAATGTTGAGCAAATAATTGGCACTATTGGTAAAATTAAATATTGGTTATGAACACATTATAAGATTGATTCTGTAATTTACATCATGAAAACTCTTGTTTTTAAAAAAAAAATGTCTTTGGATTGATTTTGTTGAACTGGTCGATGCAGACTATTCCAAGCACAAATACCAGTATACATTAAGAACTCTTTCCAAAACCATTTACTCTGGGTACAACTGTTGTTCTATTTCTGTGATTGATTTCTCTCTGGAAGGAGCATTTAGCAAGTACCTAATGATATTTTTCTGCATTACCTACATCCTACCCTTATACTTTTCTGAGAAACCACTATACCAATTTGAAGACGCAAAGTCAAAATGACACTAAATCAGAGCAGATAACAGAATTTTTTGGTTATAAGACTTTCTAGCATTTCTGTATAAAAATGTATTTGTTAGAACTTTTTATGAGTATTTTGGATGCAATAGCATCAGCAGATAAAGACTGATCAAAAGTTTCACCAAACTCTGTTACATCTGACTTTACCTCAATGGTATTTTCACCGCACCACACACCGTAAGGCAAACAAGATTGACTCAAGTTTTACCAAGATGTCATGATGTAGTTTTATGGGGCAGGTTCCAGCTTCACACTCAAGGTCGCCTCTATTTCCAATAAATCCTTCTCCGAGACCATCAAGGCTGAGTCATCCGCAACCAGTAAAGGTTTACACTTCACTCTCCCTTTCATGTACTTATCATTTATCAGAAACAGAAGAGGCTCGAGTATGGAACTTTGCAGAACCCCACAGGATATACACTCTGCACTGGATAATGTACCATCTACATCCACAACCTTTGTCTATCCCGATACATAAGATTCAAACCATTAAATTGAACTATCCAAATAAATAAATTATCCAATAAAGTTTTGATTTGAATAAGACAATTGTATGACTTGCCAAAAGCTTTTTGTAGATCCAGCATAACCATAAAGTATATTATCTTTCTCACATTCAGATTTAATATGATCCATTAAATATACATCTATAGAGTATGAAGATCTACAGTAAAACCTGATTGGAACTCATAAAGGAGATTTTGCTTTGTAAAAAAAAAAGATCAAACACAACTCTTTTGACCACTTGGAGATTATGCTAAGGACAGATACAGGTTGGTAGTTACCAGCATCATAGTAAGAAAATTTGTAGAAGAAAACAACCCACATTTGTACTACCTACCAATATTTTATTTCCCATGCAGCATAAAGTACAAAATAGTGATTCAAAATGATTAAATAATGAGTTTCAGCTTGTCAATATGTAATGCTCCACTCAGTGCAAAGAAAAATATTAGCTCATGTCTTCTGTCATGAGGACCTTCTGACTCTGAATTTATGCACCAAAGTCCCTAACATGATATAAATCAACATATTTGAATTTTTAAGCAGAGCTGCAGAGGCAGTGAAAGAAATGCAGCAAAGCGGCAAATCGACCTGAGGAAGAGGAAAGAAGGGGGAAGCTAGGAGGAGAGAAAGAGGGAGAAGGCGTTATGTGCGAGAATAGCAGTAGTACTTTGTCACATGCATCATCAGTCCTGTTTTCTCACTATATCTCCCAAATGGGAGCGCAACAGTGTGTGTTTGTGCACAGATGTATGTGTGACAGAGTAGTAGATGAGTCTCCCCCTCCGAGAGACATGTAGAGAGTGTGTTTGTGTGTGTGTGTGATAGAGATAGAGACTAAATGAGCTCCTGGCGGGACTGACCCTCCTCACTTCTCACCGGTCCGTCAGAGAGACTGAGCGCTCCACTGGAGCATGGCCACAGGCATGGTGCTGAATACTGAAAATACATACACACACTCATATATGAACACACTCAGGAGAAAGGCAGCTACACAAGCCCTCTGGTAGTTCACATATACAGACAATTCCAAAGACTCGGCACCAAAATAGAGGTCATCTTTGAAATTAAACAGAAAAGACATTGAGATTAAATGTGCATTTATGCTCACAGGACGTCATGGTACTGGCAGAAAAGGTGAAAAAAATGCATGTTTGTTTACGTCAAAAGCAAAATATAATGAGAGCCAAACTGAGCATGCTCCATGTATGCAGTGTCAGGTTCACCAGGAATCATAATTATGATTCATGCCATACACATTTGAGAACGTTTCCTACTGCCTGAAGTGTGGGAAACTGAAGCAACATCACATGTTTTATGTGGGTGGGTGTGTTGTCGCATATGCAAGTTTCCAGCTAAGTACAATTACTCTTGGTGACACAGCTCACATGACTAATGAGCAGGATGTGGGCGCGCAGCGTCAAGCTCATTTGTCACAGGATGGTAGGTAAAGCTCCAGCGCCTTGGCGTTTAAGTCCTGCTAAATGTTCAGACACTGGGGGAATCCTGCGTCAATATGTTCATAGTTACACTTGTTGACACACGAGCAGCACTGCTCTTGTTAAGGAAAGGCCGTGAAATGGCATGTAGGCCAATGAGAACATTACTGTAGTCAATACAATTTAATAACCCATGACTGAAACAGCACTGTTGTTTATAGTTTGGTTTTAAAGCGAGCAGCAAGAAATCACGGTAATAACTAGGATTTTTTTTTATTCATTAATTTTTAAGACTACACCTGCATTTAACGTTTAAATACCAACATTCAGGGATACAGGAGTAGAAGACATTATTGGTAGTTAATATTATGTCAATATGTTATTTAAAGTATGCACTGCCTGATTCGCTGCTGTTGAGCTTTCAATGCAACCCTTTATATAATTTAGTGTAGTTACAGTAATTATTTTGAAACATAAATGGGCTTTGATAAGCATTTAAAAAGATCTAATGCTGCTGGCTGTTGATGCTCATGGCAACTTCTCTGTATGCTTTACTACTAGCTAAATGGTTCCGTTTTTAAGAGTTAAAGAATACATTTCTTTAATTTAATTTGTCATGTAACCAGACAATGCATACTGTAGATATACATGGCAAACACTTAAGATCTAATAACATTATTTTAGGAAATGTATTGAAAGTTCCTTTAGTCTTCTGTTGCATTATTTATGTTTTATTGAAAAGAAATACATGATTTAAAAGCAATTCAACAACAACAACAAAAATGCAGAAACATAATTTAAAGTATATAACACAGCATCCTGTAATGGAATCATAAAAATAAAAAAGCTAAATGTTTGTATACCATACAAGTCACCTCAATAATAGCACTACCCATCATACTATTGTGAAAAATAACTTGCAAATCATCTTGCCATACATGGGTTTGAATAAATGGTGCGGTGAGATCCTTTCCATTGTGCTGATGTCAAAGCCCTTGGACTTAGTAATGGTGACCTTTTAGATAACAGGTGTCATATATGCAGGTCTCTTAGGTTGAGCTATCTTTTGTTACACATGTGGGTCAATCACAGATCCTCCACAGTAGTGGGGGAGGGCATATGGATGTGCCAAGGCCAGATAAAAGCCACTTGATGAGGGTACGGGTGCACGCTTATCATAATGGTTTCTTGGATATTTAGTCTTTTTTTGTTACAAGAGGTCAGGAGGTCATGGGAGGAAAGATGGGGTGGGGAAAGGCAGAAACCGAAACCTTAAAATCTGTCTCGCATTTCAAGAATAATGTCAGCCAAAGATTAGGAGCAGATATAAGACTTGTTTTTAAGAGACCCAGAGGGGAAGGAATTGTTTGGAATGAAAGAGGTCACAAGATCTTTTGTGCGCTTGGCATTGCCCTTTTATGCATTGAACGTCAAGTCAGAACTGAAATAATGCATCAATCGCCTTTAAGACAACAACATTGCTATTGCTAGGTAGGATTGATGTGTGCTGAGAAAAACATGGAATAAAGTGAAAAATATGATATATCAGACAAAGAAATGAGAGCAAATGGACTACATAAAAAGCTCCTGACTCTGCTTTTAGCTAACAAAGGGTCTCTCAAACAGTGGAAGCACTTGGACTGAAATTGTTAATGGAAGGTCAGTCCTTCCATCTAGCAGTGCTAGTGCACAAAGATTTAAGCACTGGACAAAAAGGCTTTGACAATCCATCATACTCCTTTCTATAGACACATCACAACAATACATACATCTCATAAATGGGAAATTATCAAGGTGTTCCTTATGAGAAACATATAGGCTCACCCCTATGCAGAGTCGTAATTTCCATTCAGATGTAAGAATAGGACCATATTTGTAATGCTAATCCTGTGGCTGTCTCTGTGCAGCATGTATATGCAGCAGGTACAATGTGTCGCTCTGTATTCTGCACACATGTTCAATCAGGACGAGGGCTTTATGGATTCTAATCTCACACTTTGTGATCTGCAGATATCCGGGAGGAGAGGTTTGTGCACTGGAATGTGAGGCAAGTGTTTGTCTCAATGTGTCGAGAGGTTCAGCAGGAGATTTACATTTTCCTATTAGTGGAGACAACAGTGGAACGTGACTCCGCTGAATATGATTAACAGAGCTTGGTCTCGACTGTAGTTCGGAAGACTTCATTTCATTTGCTTTTTTTTTTTTACAGAATGCTTTACACAAGGTCACTGACTTTGCTTTACTCTGAGATCCGAGCTCAGGGAAAGAAGAGGAAACATTTAAGAATAATGAGTATTGGTATAATAATGATTGCATTTTCATTCAGTGATCATTTGCAGAAAATTAAGGAAAAGATGAAAATTAACAATGCAAATTTCAAAAATTGCCTGAAATCTTTCTACAGAAGACACAGTTCATCCAGTAACCGACTATGTCGCCCAGTCCCAAAGTTAACACAGGGCTTCTGTGTGCTTTGGGTCATTATGTGTGGCCATTGGGATTATATGCAATCAGTTGTCCCCTTCTTGTCCTTGGCCATTAAGCGTAGAGAGAAGAATGTTGTTGGCTGTTGTTCTCTTATTAATCCACATCGACATCCAGATCGATTTCTGTACTCAGGTTGAGGTAGAAGAAGGCGTAGACACAGAGGACAAAGAGCAGGATTGCTGTTATAACCAGGAACGCATCCTGAAAAAGAAAGAGAAGAGGAGATGAAGAAGGTACAGTAGCAGTAAGGAAGGGTTTAAGATTCTCCCTTGTGTGTCTTTTAATCGATATTTGCTGCATTCCTATCCCTATTCTTACCAGCCAAACTTTGTGTGAATTAATATATTGATTTTCAGCTTGTTTTTTTTAAAAGTAAAAACTAAGTATTAAATATTTAATTAATACATCCAATCGGAATTTACGTAATTAGTAAATGTGTTTTAAAAGACAACTGTAATTATAGGACTGTCAATCATCACCCTTTCATTTGAACTCTTTATGTAAAATCAGTTTTTGTACAAACACATGAACTGTTCAAATAATGCTGCCTGGTCCACAGTTTTGCAGCTAAACAAGAAAACACTACTGTACATAAAATATTTTTGTTTTTTTGACACTGTTTGGCATCCAACTTTATTTACAATTACTTATTTTGTGTTTCACGACAGCTAACCACACAACACAGTCAACGTCACTAATTTATCTACCTTTTTCAGCACAGTAACAAATACTGTCTATTTGCCACATTTGTAATTATTTAATTGCTACGTTGAGTCCTCAATTAATCCCAGCAAATCAAATCCTATTATGCTTGTGCTGTCGCGTCACAGAGACATTTGCTTACTGTACATGTAGATGCAAGTACAAGCAATTGTGCAGAGCACAGACAGCCAAACAAGGGCAGAAATTCAGATGGCAAGAAGTTCTCCACACTGATCAGTACTTTTTTGAAAACTTTGTTTACAGCATTAGAAAGTTTGTGCTGATGGAAAAGCCCAAACAGACAGTTTAAAATTTTTCCCGCATTTGTGTGGAAAAGGTTTCAGACTCTTGAAGGGTGTTTTCACACCTGGCTCGTCTGAAGCCGCTGCTTTGAAAGCGGAAGTATTTGCCCCCAAAAGATCTGTTTGTTTGGGCATATGTGAACACGGCACACAGACACAGCCATCACACTTGGATGCAGGACAAAACAAGCAGGCCAAGATCATCAAAAAGGGTTGTCATGGCTCGCTTCCAATCGGACCCTGGAGCCGTTTGTTTGTCATGTGAAAGCAAACGAACCAACAAACAAGATTTTACAGTAGAAGATATGTAATTGCCATGTTTTCCATGCATCTGATTATTGTGAACTCGTTAATGAATAGGTAATATTGATGTTAAAACTGCTGTGCTTGTATCCTGCACTGTGAGCTCTGTCAGTTCATGTCCATTACGGTGTGTGACAGCCATCAGACAGTAATACACCCTATATAATTATTGTAAAAGATGCCTTGTTTTGTTTCTGCCTCTATTGTTGGCAACTGCTCCACATGCTGGCTATAAGTATAAGTGATTTCTTTCTTAAAATTTGTCAACCAGTGATCAAAATTGGAAAAGATGGGAAAAAGATCTAAATAAAATAATAGATAAATTGATATAGAATCAGTATAAGAGTAGGCATACTGCTCTAGATGAAAATGCTACTGTGTGATAAGTCATGCCTAAAGCTAAAAATCACATAATTGAGTGGCGTTATGTCGCCATTCGTTTGTTCAGTGTAAATAAACAAAGGTGATGTAGGTAAAGGTCTTCGTAGCAGTGCTAATGCGCCATCTCTGTGTGAAAAGGGCCAAATGTCATATTGTATAACAATGGCTGTCAGCTTTGGAAGACTTTCAAAAACAATAAACACTGGATAGACTGTACACTGTAGGGTTAGTATTGTTTAGTGACAGCATTAGAAACCTTTGGTGATGAGGTTTTCTCTTTCTCCACTTCTACTGCAAAGTTAAACTTTCAAAATGTCCTATTTTTTAGATTTTACATTGGCTAATTGTCAGACAAATTGAGGCTTTCCAGGAGTGGCATTCAACTTGAAAATGGGAATTTGGAGCGCTTGTTCATTATGTGGTGCTCACTCGATTACAATCTTCATCAGCTGGAGTTTCATTAGGGCCACTTAGAGTATTGAACAATGCCAGTTATTCTTTATCAAGAGAACTCATTAGCAGCAAACTTTCTAATCAACACTGGAGAGCTTGGAGAGCTTTAAAAGAGAGCCGAGCGCAGTCTGACTGGGGTTTATTCTAAAAGAAATGCTTGATTTGAACATGGAAATTAGCTTTTACATTCAAACTGGGCCACAACAACAAAGATGACGCGACGAGTGAATTCAAAACATATGACCACAATCAAACAAAATCTCATTCATAGCATGTGACTCCAATGTTTGCATAAATCTGTAAAATTACCTTTGTATTAAAAAAAATGAAAGAACGGTCTGAACAACTTGACCTAAATCAGTCTGTAATGTCCAATTATCCCATATATTTATGACAGGTGGAGGTCATAGAGGGTTACAGAGAGAAAATGGGAAACAGGAAAGAAACAAACAATAATACTAAACAGAGAGAGCCATAAAAGATGTAAAAAACAACAAAAGCAAACAAAAACATATGAACGACAATTGGAGAGAACATAGTTCAGTATTATTGCCATACATAGCACATGCACACAAAGATTATAGCAAATTCAACCCACTGGCCAAAACTACAGAGAGAGAAGACAGAAATGAAAAACAAGAGAGAGAGAAAAAAACAAGTGAGAGATAAGGCTCGGCATAAACGGGGGACGGTGGGGGCGAGTAATAATTTCTGTCTGACGAAGGGGTTGGAGGGGTGGAGGACATGGGGGGGGGGTTAGACAATTAAAAGGCATCACAGCAGCCGCAGCTATCTGTGTACATGTTGTAGTGCCTAGTCATCAGCAGCATTGGTCTTCATTAGCCTCAGCCCACATTTATCTACATCCCGGCAGCTTCCAAACAGCTTTAAGTCCTCACTTAATTGGAAAACTTTTAAATTTCATGCACTTTAGTTTCATATATTAACCGGCAGGCTCCCACCGCTTGATTTACTTTTCTATTTTGCCTAGGCCTCTGAGAGAAGAGGACCGTTATCAAATCACGTAGGCCTGATTGTTTGTGCTTTCTGACTTTTCTGGCAGCTCTGTAAAAACCTGACAGAGGATTTGTAATTCTGCTGTCAATATCGCAGAGAAACATTTCATACAGGTAAGCATTTCATTGAGTTGCAGCTGAGACAAAAGCTTTTTGTGTTTTCTTTGCTTCGCCTCGGGTTTCAGAGAAGAGAACAGCTGGTTACGGTGACTTGTCAATGAAAACAAGCTTGCCACTCGAGTCGTCCCGAGCACCTGCACTTGATTGAGATCATTGTTTTCCAGGAAAGAGATGAAGCCCACTGCGTTGGCTCTTACCTTGTCTCACAAACACATTTATGTGCGCCCACACACACAGTCAGATGCTAACCCACAGCCTCTCTTTTCCACATGCTGATGAAGACCCCTGGATGGGGCCCAAGCATATCATCATCTTCATCATGTGGCTCTCTCAGCACCGACGACATGCGCAGTGCACTCTGCATGCTGGGAGCTGGGTCCCTGTCACCCTGGCGACGAGCTACATCTCAGCACACATCCCCTCATCTGCTCCTTTTATTCTACTCCAGGGTTTGTTCATGTGCGAGTGTGTGTGTGTGTGTGTGTGTGTGTGTGTGTGTGTGTGTGTGTGTGTGTGTGTGTGTGTGTGTGTGTGTGTGTGTGTGTGTGTGTGTGTGTGTTTGTGGCTGTATGTGGGTAGCAGACAGACACCAGCTAAACAACAGTTGGTGCATTTGGACTGCGGTTTGTAAGCAAAGTCCATCTGTCACAGCGACAGACAACCAGCCATTACGATATATTTCATGACTGGTTAAACAAAAGTTGCTGATGACTTCTTATTTATATTTATATTCATTTATATTTATATTTCATTAACATTTACAAGGTGGGTTGGAAGACATGACTTTCCACCTTGATATCAGAATATTTTCATATCCAGGAATCAGCTAACAAATCTTATATCCGTCCTACTTTCACAGTCATCTGTTTAATATACATCCAGGGCTGCTAGTAATTCTTTTCAATATTGATTCATTAATCCTTTTTTTTTCAGATAAATACTTCTAACGATGTCAGAAAATAGTAATAATAATAATAAACAGAGGAATGCTCAAGTTCCAATTATATGAAACAGTAGCGAGAGTCCTAACATTTGAGAAGATGGAGCCAGCAAATGTTTGTATACTTCCTTGACACATTACTTTATTAATTGTTGTTGTGTTATTCAATATAATTTTCATTAATGCAATGGATCAAATAATTGACTAATTAAAACAGCAGTACTGTTTGGTATCAAATCATAACAGAATGATAACAGTATCTGAAAAATTCAATTAAAATCTAGCTAGATTTTTTTTTTTTTCAAAAGGCCTTTCACATAAGCCACTATTCTATACAGCACAACCCTTCCCTTACTGCATGTTGTAGGCACACAAATATCTCCATGAAAAAAAAAAATCTTTTACCCACTTTTATAAACCAATGTATTCAATCTTTACATGAAGTTTACTGAAATGGCATAAAAGACCATAAAACCTATGGATTCCCATGTGCTATCTCTCAGCGCTCAGACAAAGTTGAAAGAGATTCAAATTCTCCCTCAGTGAGAAACTGAAGGAGACGCTCAGGTATTAAAAACAATCAGCTTTGTGACCCAAGTTATTTTTGTATGATGACATACATGCATTGCTACCAATAACCGAATTGATGAAAATGGATGGAATCACAAAAAAGACTAAATAGACATATATGATTCCGACACACACACTCAAAAATGACAGCTCAAAGATACCCAGAGTCATTATCTGTAGACTCTTCTGCCAATTCCATAAAAAAACATTTTTTCCCAACTTTTGAGGCTCAGCCACTAAATAAGACTGAGGGAAATGGTGCAGAACTGAGCAGAAGGCTAGTATGCCTATCAGGCAAGGCAGCAGGCTTTTTTCATGTGCTGCAAGCTAGCGTGCTGGAGCTACTTCGAAGGCGCCTCTTCTTCTCCGGCAAAAGTGACTGGAGACTGCAGCCGACTTCCTGCCAGTCTCTTCATCTCTGCTGTTATGACCGGAAGCCATCCAGAGTTTGAAGCACCTGGACAGGATGTATGCCAACACGTGTTGTCGTGAAGCAACAAGCTACTTCAGTGACTCAACACGTGCATAAAGCATACAAGAAAGTGGCTGGTTTCTGAGGTCAATACATCATGCAGCCCATCCACTGATCGCTGTTGTGGGAATAGAAGTACTCCCTCTCTCACTTTCTCTTTCTGAGGCTCTCCATCCTTTCCTCTGCCAACTTACGCAGACTGCCCTGCTACTAAGACAGCCCCGAGACAGCCTCCCCTGGCATCTGCCAGATTCTCTGCGCCCGCATGTCTGCTGGCCCTTTTGAGATGCCAGCTGCATCTGAGACCAGCATCTCAGCCAGAGACATGGTGAAAGGGGGAGAGGAGAGGGAGGGAGAGAGGGACGAATAGCAGAGATGCTCATACAGTAACTTTCCTTACAAAAACTGCAGCCAAATCATCGCTGTCAACCAAAGGTTCAGAGAAAGAGAGGCTTTCTGCTGTGATCACAGAGCTGTGTCAAAATCACAACTTTATAGCTCACTAAAAGAACTCGATGGGAAAGCAAGCGTGACCAAATATCCATTACATTTGGGCTGCGTTTGAATCAAACTCAGGGCCAAAGGGTTTAAGTCAGTTTAATATGCTTGTCCCAGAGGTATTTTTAATCCAACCTCTGAAGATTCCCCTCATCTTGGGCATGAAAAACATGAATTATTCATAAGCAATATCAATATTTCAAGATATGGACTAATCTAATTGGATTAAAGACATGCTTAATGAGGCCGTGCGTGTCTAAGAGATGCATATTTTAAAACCTGACCATTTTACCCTGTGTTTAATCCTCGCTATGATTTGTTCAACTCTGCGCACTACATGCCAATATGAGCTTAATAAGGAAGTGAAGCCTTTTGGCTTTTGATGTGGTGTAAACAGAACCAATTTGCAATGCCACAAAGGAAAAACACATGCAAAAAAAACATTGAACACGTCTTTACAGCAGATTTACATTTTTCACAGCTATCAAAGTCACTGCGGACCGGATTTTATCTGATGGTGTTTGTAATTTCAAAGAAGATTTATAAACCTATGACAGTAGATTCACAAGGGCTTAAGCTACATGGAGAAAACTTGAAAGAGTGAAACTTTTTATTTGTGAGCCAACTGACTGAGTAGAAGCATAAACAATGGTGCCACGTTTGCCAGAGTGATAAATGTGGAGTCATCCATCTTTGCATGCACAACAGTTCCTAATCAATGCAGTGTGAAAAAAATGCAAAGGAGAGACATGCACATTTTTATTCTGGCAACACTCTCACCTCCCTTTAATTTCACATTACCCAACTCTATCCATCTTATCGCTGTCTTATCTTTGTCTTCTATGCTTGCTATAATTCCCAAACGTCCCTCACTGTCTGTCCCTGTCCATCTCCATTGCTCCTTTACTATTAAAAAAAGACCACTAAATCTGAATACTTCCATTGTGTGTTAAGAAGCTGAGTTATGTCATCTTTGTAGTCATAATATTGTGAAATGTTATTTTACAGAGGACTCTTGTGAAGCTTCAGTTTCCCAACAATAGCTTTCAGCATTTAAACGGATCTTCAGATGAGAAGCAACGAACCGCACTGCATTATTCCAGGTAGACAGTTATTGATAGATTCCCAACCGACCTACACTAAGTTGTATGAGAGCTAAGAGTCTGGGATATGGAGGCATGCTCTCAGATGGGAAGGAAAACGGACAAATGGAAAGAAGACGGTTGACAGGGAGAGAGACGAGCAGAATCACAGATGGGCCAAGACATGACAGCCAAGAGGAAATAGTGCAAGACATGTAGACATAGAGGAGAAAGTCTGAGCCAGTCTCACCCTGAATCCTGACGAATTCTTCTTTGCTTCAGCTTTCAGCCGCGTGGCTTTTAAGACTGACTTTGTTTTCTTGTAGTCCTGCTTACCTGAAAGAAAGAAAATAAACCAGCAGATTTGTAACGGAAATTTTGACACATTATAATTCAATAGAAATACTGTCAATGACCACCACTAAACCTGTAGACTTGTAGTATCTGGGTGCTGAAGTGCATTGAAGACTATAAAGTGGAGTCCTTGGAGCATGTCTGCAGGTAAGCTGCACCCCTGGTGCAGAAAGCGCGTATGCAACTGAATTTCCTCCCGGTGAGGACAGAGCTTGTAAGATCAACTTAAAAACTCAGGCTGAGGCGGTGATGGTAATTTCATTCTTTAGTGCTGGGTCATTACAAAGTTAAAATGACTATCAGAAGTCTTCTGTCCAAGGCATAGACTCAAAACCTAATGACAATTGCTTTTGAAGCAGTCTCCCTTGATGCATTGGATTACACTCACACTTGCACTGAAATGGAAGTTTTGAGTTCAGGCAAGGCTACAGCTGGTCAGTCGAGCTCAATTTAATTTCTAATTTTTGCTAAATTGTTTCTTCGAGAATGTTAAATATTATTGCGTCATATCTGAAAAAGTGAAAGCCATTATTATCAATAAAGAATATATCAATAAACACGGGTAAAAATAGATTGACATAATTTTTATGACCCTGTATCAAAATGATGGAGGAATTCTAACACAACCACCGTGTAGCTCATTATTTAAGGCATATGATTAGTTTTAGTTCTGATCTCCTCATCTAACTGTATACAAGAAAGGTATAAGCATTTTTCTCAAAATATCAAAGTATTCCTTTAAGTTCTGCTGCAGTTCCAAAGTTGAATGCATAGGAGAATTGATGTCTACTGTAAAATGTAATAGCAGAAAATGAGGCAAGTGAGAAAAAAATGGGAAAATAATTAAATTTATCCACACTTCACCATCTGCATGTGCAGGTTAAATACAAAGAATCTTTTCTGGCTTGAGCTGCAAACAGTTTACCTGTGCTCGTTTGACGTCCCATGGGCTCAACTCACAAGGGTGAGTCATGTGGGCAAACAGGCCACCTGGCAAACCGTGTGTGTTCATGTGAGTGTGTGTAAGCGTGCCTAATGGAAACAACACAATGCGGGAAAAGGAACTTTGATATCAATAGGGTGGAGAGGCAGCAGCTTTCTGAACAGTGTGTGTTCTCGTACCTCTATCTTTGTGATAACCAGTTAAAACGCGCAGATTGTGCACAAGATGTTATTTTAGAAATTTACATTTAGAATTAAGACTAGGTTTATGTTTAGAGTTGAGGTTAGGCATAAAGGCCAGATAGTTAATAAGTAATTACTAGCTGGTGAATAAACAGACGTTCCTCATAAGGAGAGAGGTACAAGAGAGGAATATGTATGACATAGACCACACCACTGAGTCTGCTCCGAGGTTTTCTCAGCTGGTGATGTGACATCCAAAGGCAGCTTTTACTCCCAGCCAATTAAGCCTGCATTTACGCTGAAAGGGGGAATAAGAGAGGCAGGAAGGAGAGGACAGAAAACATCCATTAGCTTCTACTGTTTGCTCTGGACTCTCATCTTGTTCTCAAGGTAGCACATAACGTCATAAATAAAGAGTAACCAAAAGGGGAAAAAGCTCCCCAACCTGACAAGCTAACTGACAGCTAACTAGCTATTGGTAAATGGCGTAAATTAATTAATTCAACCGAAGTTGCACAGATTAACTTCACCTCTGTGAGCAAGTCTACCGATTGCAGAAATTTCATAGATGCTAATTGAGTGCACAGTTTCCAGTGTCTGTGACGGGGCCTTTACGCTTTTAAATATCGACAACATCAACATTCACTTCACAGATAACGTTTTCTCTCATCCTGGATGTCCGGGAAATCGACGATAATCGAATGTGAAAAACAGGTCACCCAGGAGTAAAAAAAAAAAAACTGTACAAATCCACAATCTGCTTTGCAACCTCTCCTGTACCAAGTTAAAAAATAGAAAGGTTGTGCCCAAAGACACAGATGCCCCAGTAATGGAAAAAGAAATCTATTTATGCTGATGTGGATTGACCAAACCCGCTATCATAGGTGAATGTCAGCAAACTGACATGAAATCCCCTTAAAGTTAAGAGATACAATCTATGAGACACACACCTATCGGGCCCCTACAAAGCGTGTGTGAAAATTGACTGAATTCTGTGGAGCGGGTTTTGAGGAGCTGTGAATAGACCATACACCCGATACATATGGACGTACGGCTGGGGGTTTGGTCTCTTCACCTCGAATTTGGAGCCTACGACTAAACCAATCTGTACTTTCTGTTTTGATACTTGTGTCCTTTGTCTTGCTATCTGTATCCTCAAGGCAGGTTTTCTGGGGCAAAGTGCCAATGTACAAAAAAAGTGCCAATGTACAGCATTTAGTACATCTTCAAACTGCTTCTACAACACGTAGATACTCATCAAGCTGTATAAAGTATTGTAATGTTATCATATTACAGCAGTGCACTTCTTAAAACAATATGTTACCTTTCTCCTGTGGTCTGTTTGCATGGTTCTGGAGTGTGTGTACACACACAAATATGCACACACACACACTTTTATGAGCACTCCTATTAGTAATTGCTCCTCCCCATGCTACACCAACACTTTAGACACTTTCTGTCATCAATTACCTGTGAATGGGCCACAGGCTGTCCTCCCATCGCTTCCCACTTCTAGCTACCACCCTGAAAAGGCATCACTGTTCTCCCGTACAGCAACAACAATGCGGTGTCTCAGAAGAACATTAGCCTGTGTAAGGTAGCCGTTAGTGCCCGCTGAGAGGCTTCCCTGGGTGTGTTTTTCACAGCAGTCATCACTGATTTCATGTCAAGAGGACAAGAGAATAGTGAAAGTGGCCCTTTCCCTTCACACCACTTACTGTACATTCCCTTAGATGTGTGATTCATGATTTTTTCCTTGCTCGTTTGTCATTGAATTTACCTGTAAATGGTGTCTGATTGACATTTGATTTAGCACTCAAAGGGAGGGATGTACAGTACCAGTCAAAAATTTGGACACAGTTTCCCATTCAAGTGGATGGGAAGGTATGTCCAAACTATTGACGGGTACTTGTATGTGATTTATGTGTCACACAAATTGTCCATTAAAGTGTAGCTAGAAGAGGAGAAGACATCTAAGAGTATTGAAGTCTGAATGAAAAGAAACATCAGTAGTAAAAAGAAACTAAAACCCTTTTTTTCCTGTGTCATATCTACTCACTAATTCCACTGACTAATTCTGTCCCATCTTTACCACACACACACACACACCACCATATCAGTATTGGTAGAAAACACAATCAGTATATGAGTGTGTCAAGAGAAGCACAACCATACCTGAAAAAGCTAACGTGTGTGTATGTTTGTGTCACCGGGGATTAGCAGTCCTGCATATGCACTACATGCAGTGTGATGAGGAGATTTGGACAGACAGACATACCACAGCACAGTATTCTCTGAGAGTCCTGGGACAATTCTAGCAACACACTGACAGCATGTCTGACAGTTCGTCATACTTTGCTTTGCTTCTGTGTGTCTATGGCAGCTTAATAGTCAGAGACCACATGGTGCGGATCACTGGCATCTGCCACGGTGCGTAGTAGTGGAACTGGAGCCTTGCCCTTTGCAAAACGTAAGGCGAGGGGAGGCAAAATCTTGCAATCCATGCTACCTGCAGATGCGAGCAATATATTTCATAAGCACATCAGGGTTTTTTTTTTTCAATTTCAAATTTATTTGCAAGAAGAATCATTTCAGAGTCATGAATCATTTCATGGGGTTGAACCTTTTTACAATTTGAAACAAGGCCTTCTAAAGGCAGTAATTTCCAATTTCCCATTCTGTACTCGAAATATTGGGTGTCTTTATGCGAGCAGACAACTGCAGCAGCAATCAGTACTTTAAGTGACCACTTGCACTTCCAAGCAAGAACACTATGGCTTTATCTCTCCTGAGGGCAGCTTTGCACAATCAATTATAACAGGCTTAATAATGGTATTTAAAAAGAGTGTCAACAGTGGCCCCTTGATGGCCATCCGACATGACAAAGGCACTCCAGCAGAGATGATGGTACAGCTCAACAACCAGCCCGGACTACTGCTGATGTGCCATGAATAAGCCATCCCATTAGGAATTCAAATTACCATGTGTGGCCCATTCCAGCCGTAAAAAAACACCCAGCCCCATGCTATCTTCCAAGATTTCATTTTCATCTCCAACGCAGCCCACCCCTCAACCGCCCAACACCCTTTTCTCTGTTTTCAACCTTTTCTGTTAAACACTGGCTCACTGAAATTGCCTGATGGCCATTCTTTTCAAAAAGAAGGGAAATTGTAGAAATTGAGGGGTTGGAATGAGGCAGAGAGAGGACCAGGGTGTCCTTGACATTGTTACATATTTTTGAATTGATGAGTTGTGCTGACAAACAAAACACTAAATGGGAAGGAAGAGACAAGATTTTCTGCACCCCTGGTAGGTGATGTGGCAATAGGAGATGAGCTTGTTATGTTATTTCTGTTTCTCATTTGTTGAACCTGTCAGGTTTTACACAACAGCAAATGGTTAAAGGATACCAGTGGAATAAATAATCTTATTTTCCTGTGCCACTATGAAAATATATACGGCCGTCATGCTGCTTTGGGACACCACAGCCCTTATAGCAATGTGGAGAAAACAAGACAAATCATTCTCAACAGGTTTCATGTGCCAGAGAAAAAACAAATATGGATGTTGTGGTACGCAGCAATTATTTTTATTTTAGAAAATTACCATTATATGTCCAGAGTAGGCTTGGAAATTAGCACCTGCCGCCCATCAAATGTGGGGGAAAGTTTTGAGTGAATTTGCTCTCCCTACCGGCCACGGTGGCGGCTAATAGGCTAACAGATGTACAGAACGATTTGTGCCATTCTACAACAGAGACTAAATTGTGAGTCTGCTTGTTTCAATCCGAAACATTAACAATGAGAGACAGAAAAACAATGTGACTTGCATTGCATCCACCTGAGACGCAAACCTAGTGACTGGTATTGTGTTTTGAAATCATCATAACCCAAGCTGTGTTGTTAGTTGTATAACTTGAGTGACACTCTTTAGACTGGTTCTCATTCTGCTGGCATAAAAAAGATCTAGCTGGTATAAGCTGAAATATAAATCATAAAATACCACTATTGTAAAGAACCTGCTTCTTAGACCAGACCATAACCAGGCATGTGCAATATGGAGACACATTGGATATATTTGGTAATCCAAGGTGCCCTGCTATTTATGCAACTTTCATACATATTCTGCATTGTGTCACTCTTTTCGGATCATCTTCTATAGCTGTGATCTTTGCCAAGTCATTTTCTCCATTGTCTCAGGTATTTCACACATTCCTAGATACCCTAAGATTAACATCAGTTCCAGGTCTTTAGTAAAGGCCACACAATATTTGTTGCAAAAGTTGTCTTCCTTGGATCCAGAATTTGTCATCTTTTGTGTTCATTTAGACTAATCAGTCACAATTTATGTACAAAATATGACACTCCTGGGATTTTGAGTAAAAACTATAAGCCTACGAGGAGAACAGAGCTTCCCTTTGTGTTTGTGTTTCCATCAGTCATAGCTGCTCACAATTATCCAGCTTTGCCTTTGGCAACCTTTTGGTTTTGTTCTACAAGACAAAAAAAAACATGATACGAGTTGTAATCTTCAAGTTACCACAGCTGGCATGCTAAAGGGAACCGAACTTTTGATTAATACCAACCATATTGCCTTAATTAGGCCTTTATGATTTAAGGGCAAAGATGGGGAAACAAAATACGGCAGGTTTAGAGTGGTATTAAACGTTGACAAAACAGATTTTGACATGATATGAAAAGAGTAGTTTTCAGCATGGAATGTACTGTCCATCAGTATTATGACCACAGATGCTGCTTGTTTGTCTCTGAGGGGAATTACTTCCACTGCTTGTATATTGGTTGTAATCCAGTCAGTTTCTTTTCAATCCAGTTCAAACTGGAAAAGTATTTCATACTGTGCAAAGAGATTTTCCTACTTTTGGCAGTGTTGTTAAAAGTCTTCAAAAAAAAACATTACTCACTGCAACACAGCATCATGTGTGATTGATTGAGTTTGACATTAGTTTGTTTTTATGAAATGACTTGATTAATTGTGTTGTGGTGAAATTTCACATTTCAAATAGTAAGTTATGCTTTTAGTCGCAATGATTTCTTGTAAACCAATCTCAACTGTCAAAACGTATAATGAATCAATTAATTTTTTTAATTGACGGTTAATATATTGGGCTCTATCTCATGCCCGGCACAAAATGGCACACAGCACAACACAAGCGTCATTGCTAGGGGTGTGCGATAAATACACTGGTAGACCGGTAAATATTGGTACGTCATACAAGTCAATACGTATCCCTTAAAGTTTACATTTTACGTTCACGAAAACTCGAAGACTTCTGCACCTCATAATGTAATTAGTATTTCCCACCACATACCAGGAACACATACCTGTCCCTCTGCTAGATGAGTGCCTCTGTTTAAATAGCAATGCGCCTGGTTCAGGTGGCTTTTAAGGGGCATGCAAGATGACACTTTGTTTTTGTAAATTCATATTACAACTAAAATGCATGTATGAATACTTAAAGGACGAACAACAACCCCTTTGTGCCTTACCTTGCACCCTGATTATGTGTTGTCACATTAATGGGGGTTGGATACACCCTTAATGAACTTGTGTTAAGGACTTTAAACCATGCACTTTATGTTTAATACTTCATGTTTTTCATTACACCATCAATCATTCATTCAAAATATAAAATGCCTAATTTATAGAAGAAGTCCTGAGGGTCCAGCAAATTTATTCTGTTATGAAACAACGAAAAGCAAACTGAGCATATATTTAAATTTTGTTACTAAAAATGTCAAAATCAACTGACAATAACATATGTTGTCACTTTGATTACAGCCGACCAATTTATTGTGTGTCGACAAAATAATTAACCAGCACTTGGATAAATGAAAACTCACCAATCTGTTTACGGTACAGATCAACTGGTAATCTGGTTGCACTGGCATCCTTCTTCCCCATTCTTCTTCGTCAGCCTGAGGAGAAATGAGAAGAATGACTTTCTGAGAAAGAGGATCTTATAACTGCTGTAGCTGGAGAAAAAAGGATTAGAGTTACACAATCATATAAAGAGAGTTTTGATCAGGCGGCTGGTTTATCTTTAGCATACATCTACTAGACATAATAAAAATTCTCACCACCTTCCTTGTGTGTTATGCTCACAGTATGTGCACTCCCCATCCATCTCATTTAGTCTAACACAATTTCCTTTCACACCATGAGCTCTCTTTGATTTCCATGTCAGCTCACATGGAAGATATGAAGAGAAAGAGCTAAGAATATATACAAATATATAGTAAATGTGTATATTAGATGAAGAATCACCTGTATAATATATTTCTTTACAAAAGGGCAAAAACTCATCCATCCAACATACCTGTTTCTATATGATCTAATCTATATTGTTTCTCCCACTCTAAATTCCAGACAGGCTCCTTCACAAACACACTGCATCAATCAATACTATAGCCTTTTGTTTAAAATAATGAAAAAAAAGCAAGTATGATCCAAAGGCAGGCCAGTGCTTTTTGATGGTACTGAAGAGTCTATGACCTGTTCTTTCAGTGATTGCAACACATTTGTTGACAAATAATTCTTAATATATATTAAGTCATGTTAGTTTGAGGTTAATTATTGTCTTTATTATATACTAGTTTAATCATATATCATTTTTATGCTTGTCACAGTGTGACATGGGCAAAAATGTGAATGCGGGTGAGACAGAGAAGAAAATATAAAAGGAAAAAGTATCTGTGTGCATCCTAGAAAAACAGGAGTGTTGGGAAGTCTCGAAGTAGAAGCAGGGAAAAGAGGAAAGAGACCGAATTAGCATGTTCAGGGAGCATGGTTGGTTGCTTTGCTGACTGATACCTTCTCATGGGAGACTTCTGCCTTGGGAGTCTTGAGATTTACCTTACACCAAAAACACTGTTTTCAGCTACATTTCAAACACTGTTGGTAGCAGAGAAAGACGATGTATGTGGTTCAAACCAGTCAGCAAATTAAAGGAAGTGAGAAGAGGACAATAGCAGAGAGTGAATTGTGCAAATGCAATGTTTCCATAAGATACAATAGGCTCTCAGAATTGCTGGCTGTGTTATACTGTACAGAGATATCACAATATTATATCTAAACTGCCAAAAAGCAAGATATTCAAAGCATTTGTCATCAACTGTGATCATTCTCAACAAATCCCCACAGATATGTCGCATCAGTGAGGTATAAAGAGAGGTCAGTTTTGCTGACTGGCAGCCTTCATTAAAATTTGTCATAGTGCCGTTGGTACACTGTGTCATACAAGTTATTTGATTAAATTATATGCAAGAGGCAAATATAATGAGCTTTTTTATTTGCCCTGAACATGTTTACCACAAGTTCAAGTCTCAGAAGTATCTCAAACAAGCAGAGTGCTTTGAAGGACAAGAAATGAAGCCGCTGCTGAAATTTCTCACGATCATTAGTATCAACGAGCTTGGTGTTTGGGCGTATTGTGGTTGCTGGAATTGAAGCTTTTAACTGTCATTGGAGTAATTTCGCTATTCCACTGACAAAAGACATGCACTTGCACCGTTTTTCTCTCTGCAGTCCCGAGGAACGTCTTTGAGCTTGCACAATATCTTTTATTTGCAGAGCTCCTATGTCAGCTTTAAACAAAGGATCGGTCAATACGATACATCATTAATTGGATGTAAACATTCAAGTGGAGATGTAATTGACTACAGCCTTCATTCATTGCATTCACGGAGATACTTACTGTTCTTCTTTATGTGTTGCTTACTAAAGATGTCTCTGCATTTGTGAAATGGCTGGCTGCTGTATGTGGACACGAGGATGACAGAACTGACAGTTTTATTGTACTTTGATCCAAATGTCTCCAGAACGCCAACACACCACTTCTATTGCGATTTCCTGGTTTAGACGTCAACACTGATGACAGACAGTGATTTCCTCCAATCGGACATTGGTATTTGTAGAGACGACCAATAGTACGGGGATGGGGCGGGACTTTAAAACAAAAACATTAAGAGGGGTCCAGCTGCAACTAAAAACCACGCCCCCTAAAAACTTCAACCACTGTCATTTGAAACGGACCTACGGTGGCTGAGGAAGACAAATGACCCCTGCAGATCAAAAATAAATTGAAAAATGAAAGTAGCAATATAAACAAAATGAGGTAAAGAAATAATGAAACCCGGTCTATGTGTTTAGTCACAACAACATAGGTTTCAATGTGATTTGATCATGAAATAATGTAAACAAAAGGTGACTAAAAAATAATTTAAAAAGTAAATATGAATATAGGCATTTTAGCAACAATTAAAGAGAAATAATAAGGTTAAACTATGAATTGTGTTAGCCTGACTGCTAAAAAATATTTCATAATTTTAATATGTGTGGATATTATAAGTTAAATATTGAGTGGGCTGTTCGTAAAATGGTCTGAATGAATTGAAGTTGCCAGTGATGAGCAGTTATGGAGTGCACTAGTATATCAAGGGCTTTTTTGTGAAAGGCAGAAAAACAGAAGGATGGAAGTTTTGATTGATTCAGACTAAGGAGCCCTGCATTATTATTTTATTATCCTTCATATGTGTAGATGGAATTGATAACCCTCTGCAATATTTACAAACATAAAAATGTACTTTACTAACTAAACCACTAAACATATCTGGAAATTAAACTTCCTTCAAGTTCATTCATGTTCCTTCTTCACTTTTGTAGTGTAGCCTCAACTGTGTATATTTGAAAACTTGGAGGAGCGTGTGACAAGTTGATAGTCAGGACAGTCTCTCATTTCACACAAACCCCTCTGGATACCAAAGTTGTTGTTCTTTATGTTATAAAATGAGTCAAATTTAAATAAAATTATATGTTGTGAAAATGATCAAATAGATAAACAGTGGCAGGAGATGTATTCAGTTAAGCATTAAGTAAAAGCAACAATATCACACTATGAAAATACTCCACTGTTTTCAGATTTGTGACAAAGCATTTTCCAGAAAATTCTTTAGTAAAATTTACAATATTTCCCTGTGAGATGAAGTGAAGCAGAAGTATTACAAAGTTACATGAAATGGACCTCAAATTTGTACAATACTTAATTATATGTGCTTCGTTCCAGTGTTGCAAATAATGATAAAACTAAGATGCATTAACCCTAAGTGTAGCACAAAAGATCAGAGCTGAAAAGTAAGTGTATATTAATTCATTACAATACAACATTGCAATACCATAGTCCATTAAGAATATTATTTTACAATCCAATATTGAGGTACTCTTCCATTTTTGGGCCAGTGTACTTCAACTCCAGTAGATTTCAGAGGGAACTACTTGAATGTTTACTGGACTACATTTATCTGACAGCTGAAGTTGTTACTTACTATGCAGATAACATACAACACATACACTGACAGTTGCTTTCAGTGTTATTATATTGTGTTATATTTTATAGCTAATAGTTATGCTTTATTCAAGTAAACATTTGAATGCAGGGCTTTTAATTTTTGACTATTTTGAGTATTTTAATGTTACGGATTATGACTTTAACTTGAAAGACTAAATCTGAATACTTCCATTGTTCTAAAAGGTCATCAAAAAGAGATTGTGCTCACCTGAATGTTACATACTGTACAAGGGTGCCTGCACCATTGCATCTTCCTTAAATTGAATACGTTATTATTTTGAGCGACAAAACATATGTTATATTAATTAAACTGTATCTTAACACGCTGGCCTTAAGTCATTCTTGCCTTGTCAGATTGTAACAAATTGCATATTTATCTGCTGAAAACAGTGACATAAAACTGTGACAATTAAAGGAAGAAACAGCCAATCTCATAAAAGACGAGGTAATCTCACTCTGCGATGTTTCATCAGTCTTTTTACATTTTTTTCTTTGTTTACTGTGTAGAATTTTATTTCCCCCCTAATTGCATCCAGCCTCATTGCTGCCTGAAGCAATGCACAGATTACACATTGCCACCGCTTGTAACTTATTGAAGTTTAAAATGAAATTTTGCTCTCCCATGGGTAAACCATTTGCATGCAGCACAGCAGTAACTAATAGATGTAATCTACTTGTAACATGTCTGCATTATGCTTCACTTCATATGAAGCTTTCATTGATAGTGAGCACTTTAGCACAACCTCTAAATAGAAAACAAAAGTATTTGAATGACATTTGTCACTGACGATATTTTTAACTAAAGAAATATTACCCAGGAAATTAGATATTGTGCTGCATAGTCATGTACGAGGCTTTCATAAATGTGAAATGAAATGACATGAAATTCGACTTAAGACCTGTACTTTTTATCATTTTATAATAATATGTAATGCATTTCACATACGTGCAACTCAAAAAGCTGCTTTGACAGTTAAGTTAGAACTGTTAACAACTATTAAGGAGCAAAGATTATCTTAAAATGACCATCAAAACCAGCATGAGGGAAGTTAATGCAGAGCTCAAATGTTCTCTTGTTACACTAAATGTGTGTGATTAATTTCTCCCATTGAGTGAAACAAACCAACGTGCTGTGCCTGTCACATTGATAGATATGGAAAGCATTAGCATCAACTGCTGGTGTGAAGGAAAATTAGGCAGGATGGATTGCCTGATGAACAGTTGTAGTGTATGGACTATGCACATCACTGTAATGTATAGATAACACTTAACAGGGGATAAGAGCATGTCCCTCAGGACCTGTGAGAAACGCCACCAATGATAGTCCACCTAGTTACATTAAATAAAATTTCAGCTGTCCAAAGGTCTCCTATTTTAAGGTGATCACACAATTTTGAGATCTGCTCATGTGTGTGTCTGTCTTTATGTGCTTCTCAATTTCTTCCACCCCATCTATCTATTTGAATCTCATTCCCTTACACTCCCTCTGTTCATCAGTCTCTCCATCTCTCCTTCTCTCAGGCAGTTAGACGGTCTTTAATTGCCAGACATTAAAAAGAACGCTAGAGAAGAAGAATCCCCCAGGGGCCATTGGCAGGCTACAGTAAATGGCAGCTCTGCTGCGATCGCCTCCTTCGACATGCAGCGATGAAAACGTGTCAACATAATCTTTGTAATTTTCAGTCACCATCAGGGGTAATGATTAATTTTCTGACCGAGCATCAGTTGTAAACAGTAAGATTGCCTTTATAAGTTTTCATGCCTTGCTGCAAAAGCAAAGTAGTGAACAATTAAGAAAACGCATTAACATGGATATTGACCTAATGTAGAAAATAGATATTTTTAAAAGACCTAAAGAACTTTAGGTTGTACAATAATAGAGATCTTATGGATTTATTGTATGTCACACAATCTCTGTCAGACTGTACTTTATCAATTCAGAGGTGTTTATGGTTATGAAATAAAACTTAAGTGTAGGAAAAATGTGTAGGCCTATGTAAACATGTTTACATGTTTTTGAAATGAACCCGGTTGTATCCGCTGTATTAAGATCAGTAATTTTGTAGGCCTGGGTTATAGCAGCAGTCATGTGATGCAGACTCATTTGAAGCCAAAGCTCTAACACAGCCATTCATGGACATGCCTCATGCCATTTAAGACCATACTGGTTTGATGACCGCAAATTTTAACACATTTGTCTTCTGATTGTCAACTTTCACCTGAGACAGCCCACAAGACAAACATACACACTTTGTACCTTTAGACTGACATGAATCCTAAAGTCTGATGTCGTGACCAACTACCCTTATAGATACATTATCAAAATGGTATAATGAATATAGTATTTCATAATATAGTGTCTTATAACGTACTGTCCTACAGCATGCATGCTTACACACAGAACCACAGTAAACTCTCTCAAATTTGTCATTGAATTTCTAGAGATGGAAGACGAGTATTCCCTTTTCATTTCCATCCTAAGTCATACTATTGGTTTGGAGGAGAAGACACAATTCTTACTCCCGTTTAATATTCTTATCTCAGTTTTCCTGCTAGGTCTGCAGTGTGCGGAGAATTCTCTGCCTCTCTATCTCCCAGCTCCAGAGTTCCCTCTCATTGATGGGGAAACTGTATCAACACAGATACAGAGTGAAATGAATTTGGTTTCATGAAACGCAAGGCCTCATATAAGAAGGGGAAAAAAAGTCCCACAGACCAAGACAGATAAGTTATCGTACAATGGATTTAGTCCCGTTTCGCTCCAATCATTATCCTGTATTGGGGCACAGCGACTCTGATTGCTGAGAGTTATCCTCCAGTGTGTGGGTAGAGTTATGTGTCAGGGCTATCTCAGCAGACATCCCTTTGTCATCTGCAGTAGTTGGCAAAGACTTGAGAATAATTGTATGCAACTCCAAGTAGGAAACAAAGTTGAGCATGAAACGCAAAAACAATAAGGACGTGCCATCTTAGCTTAGGTCTTTTAATACAAAATTGCACCTTTAATAAGATTCTTTTTTCAAAACAACAATCAAGAACCTCAAAAATTGAAACACACAGCATTTACAACTCATTAAACGTTAGCTTAATGAGTTAGGGAGCTAAAGCCAGGATAGCATGCTTCCCTGCTAGTCCTGTCTACCTCATGTACAGTTTGTTAAATGATCATGTCTGTCCTTGTGGCTTTGGAGGGTGCTTCAGCTTCCCACAAAAAACTCCAATCAGAGCACAGCTTCTACATCATTCTCCCAGACACAGTGCTTGTCTACATCCCCAGCTGTGTGTGGTGGATGTCCACACCAAGTTTTTAAGTTTATGCAGGTGGTGCAGCTGGGCCTCTGCTATACAGTAGGTTCCCCCGTGGGCACACTCCAGACTGGCTGACCAGGCAAGAGTTTTTCTTACTGTTTTTATTTACTCTGGCAAGTCAAGTCTGGGCCCTGCTGAGAGCTATTACTGAGGTGCTTAATTTTTGTCACTTTGACTCATGGTGATTCCCACCAGGACAGACCCATAAAAAAATAGATTTATCCCAAACTCACACAAATAGACAGACCGTCTCACTCGGTAAAATACCCATAATAATCCACATGACATACACTCACAACCATCCTCATAATGCTACACTACCCTGCCAACACAATTTGGTACACCCCACCACTACCTCGCCTAGTTGTCATGAGACAGCTGCAGAATTCTGACATGTTAATTTCAGGCCTGAGTTGACCCCTAGCTAATTATCCTTCAACTCTGTAAACACTAGTAGCACCAGTTAACACCAATTAATGGCCACTAATCATTGCCAGATGCTGCACCTTGAGTAATTTTCCCCTCTTCCTACACTTGCACTTAAAATTTCACACAGTGACATGAGCCTGGATTTCTATGGTTTATTGAATCCTGACATCGACTATTAACCAAGAACGTTTGTGCACCACTGATTTCCTGCACAAGTACGGCTTCACATAGCATAAACACCTATATATAGGTCTAGAATTTTTTTGCAAGACCAGTTTTTCTATTATTTGACAATCAAACGTGGAGGTTTTCCTTAACATGAAAGTATTCCAAATATGGTCACATCATAATTATTGTAGTATTTAAGTTAATGACAGTGAATTCACATAAATATAAATCATACATCATCAATGAGTTTTGGCTATTGCCGTAAAGATCCATAGATGAGAGACAAATCTGACAGTCACATTAAAAAAATAATGCCAATATAATTTTCTATGCATGCAGTGTTAGTATTCCTCTAAGCACGCAGATAGTAAGAATAACACGTTTTTATGGGTTTAAGTATGAGAACAAATTTTACCAGCTCCGACAACAAAATTATTTCTGATCACCCCCACCCCTCACCCCCCGCTTTCTTTCTGTTCCAACGCTATTGTCGATTTGCTCCTTCATTGTTTGTATTGATTAGTCGACTGTGTACTGCTTGCTGTCTTGTGTGCCAACTCTACTGCTGCCAAAGGAGAGCGTGAACAAACCTCTGCCAGCGCCAGCCCCTACCGGCAGCAGCTGTGCCACATATGCTGCAGATCAATATAAACAAACATGGCCTCCCTGCACAAGGGACAACGACTGACAGGTATGATTCATCTTCTGTGCCACTGGTGGGAGGCAGAAGTAATAATAAGCAGAGACAGATCTTTTGCCATTGTGGTGCGACCACAGGGGTTAGTGGGGGTTGGTCGAAGAGATCATTCACCCCCCCAAGGTAACTGGCAGGGTTCCCCATATAACCCCTCACAGTTTTGCTGAGGAAAACAGCAGCATGGATCCACCAGGGCTGTAATTTGTGGCATTCCGTACACAGAGCGAGCAGCGAAGATGAATGGATAATGGGCATGGATCATTGGTACAGTGCCAATTGCACTGACACTGAGAATATTCAACACAGACAGTAGGGAAGAGTGCAATATCTAAGTGATTCATGATTCGCTGCTTCTTAATAAGTACTTTGTAAGCTCCACCATTTCAGCATATGAGCATCTCATCAAGGGAATGGTGTTTGATGCATTTCACTCTGAAAAATAATGATGAAATTTCTATGCAAGCGCCATTTAAGGATTGTGATCATTGCACTGTGTAAATGACAGGAGCTCAGCAGCTTGTACATCACGTATGCTATTATCTCAGGGGCACAACTGAAGGCACGGGCCATAGAGGACAATAGCTGCATAGAGTGGGTACGACGTACGAGTGATGAAGAGTAATGGCTTAAAACAATATTTCCCCAAGGAGTGGAATTGAAATCTGAACACTGTGATATGGTTTCATCGCCATGCAATTCAGAGATGTCAGATCAGTTTTGCTGGGGCCAGCACTGTATGAGGGAGCAAAACACAACCACAGGAGGAATGGATAATATATGGATAACATTACTGTTTTCATCACCTGCACCAGAGCTGGGATATCACATGGTGAAATGTAGATACTGTAAAATAAAGTCACATGTCTGGGGTTTTCATAGACTTGTTAAGTCTAACTAATACAAATAATAGACATTTTCATCTATATAGTGCCTTTCAAAAACAACAAAGTTTCAAAGTGTTTTTGATAACATAAAATAATTCCTATAGTTACAGCAAATACCAATAGAAAAAATAAAAGTGAGTCTTAATTTAAAAGAGGACCTGGAGTTTGTATAAATTTTTGTTCATTTTTTGGATTTATTGTTTTTGGATTTTGTTATGATCCCTATTTAGTGAAACAATAATGTCTCACATCTTTCATTATTACGTTATCTTAAAATAAAATACAAGAATATACGAGTTATAATTATAGCAGCTAATTGTGTAACCTGTCTATACACTGTGATGTGAAATCATAAGGATTTGAGTTTAAAAACTTGTCATCATACCTATTATGATCAATGGTTTTCATCATGTCATGCTCATTCTTCATAGATTTGATTAAAAAAACGTTGTAAGTTGTGTTGCTCTAACTCCGTTTTTTAATTCAGGAAGTTAAAATGTAAATTTCAATAACTGTAGAAAAACTGTATCCTATCCACCTTACTCACAAAATAGAGAATCAAACCTTACATATGCTGTAACAAATGTCCAACAGCCCTTTCTTTTCATTACTTTGCCCAAGCTGATGTTCTTTCTTTTTCCCCTATTGCGAAATGATAATTAAATCAAACTTTAATTAAATACTCTCAAAACCAGACTTTGAAACACAATGTCTCCCTGTGCTAAGATTAAAATAATAATTGATAAAAAATTTAAAAAAAGTATTTAATCAGCGATACTGATATGGGACTACTTAATAATCACTGTTGATATTTAGATAAGGCTTGATTGGTGCATTTAAATCAAGCCCATTGTGCTGTGCAGTCATTAACAAGTCCATGACTCTGTTGGAAACCTCCATCAGACAGGCTGTCAAAAGTCACGATTGGCAGTTTCCTCCGACAACCTCTTTTCTTCACACACTGACGTCACCGCCACCATCTTAATGGGCAAAAAAAGGAAAGCGGTGTCACAAGAGGTAGCAGTCATTGCAATGTTATCGAGAAATGCTCAAAAGGAAAGACGGTATACTGCTACATTTTAGTCAAGGCCATGGCAACAGTCTTTTTCTTACTTATTCTGTGACTGGAGCTGCACAGCTGTGGAGATAATTTAGTTGTTTACTTACCAGTCAATTACATTTTAATGTGACTTGCCTAATGTCCGCTAAGATGTGGCCCATTAAATGACTGTGATTGATAAAAGTTTAATTACGTGGGACCCTAATGGTCGACATGTACAGCCTCCATACCACCTTGAATCTATAAGGTGCCACCAAATGGCGGCCTGCGGGCCAAATGTGGACCTCAAGAGGCTTCCATCGAGACCACGAAGCCTTTTGACATCACGGGAAAAAATACACTTATTTGAAAATTTTGTCATCAAAGGGATTGAAGATATCATATTTTAATGTAATACAAAACATTCTTTCAGTCAAAAAAATATATTGTTTTGACTGGGGAAATGGTTCCGTTGGGTGACTCTAAATTTATCTGAACATAAAAATCACCAAGAAATATGAAGTGAAATGGATCAAATGAAATAAATGGTTCAATAAAACTAAATAAAGTAGCAAGAGCTAAATAAAATAGAATAGTTCAGTAAATAAAATAGCTCAATATACAGTATGTACAATTTAAACTTAATGAAAAACAACATTATTGTTTTATATTATTATCAGGGGTTAGGGTTAGGGGCCTCAGACCTCAGACTCAGAACTCAGCCAGGGAGGAAGGTTCACTTACTGGACCTCTTGCACTTTCAGTTGAATAACCCTTATCTATGCCATGATCAAGAGGAAATGAGGAAAATCTGAAGCACTTGTCTGACGGCTGATAGCCTCCAAAAAAGGTGAGGGAAATGTTGCTTTTGGGAAAACAAACGATGACAAAGCAAAACACCTGCACCTCAGGGGGACAACAGCTGCCCACGTGGTTCTCGTTTTGTCCTGCACAGAGTCAATAGTGAGACGTTGTTAAGAGCAAAGAGAATACTTTGGTCATTCCTTGCAGTTGCTAGGAATGTTTTAATCTCAGTGTGATGCCATTCATTACTGCCCTATCAGAGCTCTCACGACTCTCGGCTCAACAGCTAATTGAGATGTCATTTCCAAATACACTCACACTACCCACACTGCTATGACTTACCAACGGTTACAGCCATGTCCACACATGCACACACACACACACACACACACACACACACACACACACACACACACACACACACAGAAATACAGACACAGAGCCCTATACTCAAATATTGGCATAAAACCTTTATTAGAGATGAGGCCAACAAAGTGGAGTCCTGCTGTATCTGTGCCATAAAAAATGCCACTATTTTCATCTGCACTTGGTCGTATATTGAAAAAATGCAAAGAGATTTGAAAAGGGAGTTTAGATCAAAGACTAGGGGATAAAAATGCAGGAGTCAAACACAGACATGATGTACAAAGTAGAATTCTGCATTAAATATATCTATTCTATTATGTGGAAGTTTAAAAAATGTGGATAGTGTGCACAGTAAAAAGTTGTTGTTTTTCTTTTTTCATTTCAATAAACTTCAGACAAGGAATTCATAAGTGAAAATCAGCCTAAAGGAGACTGCAAGAGCAAGATGTTCATACAAGGAAAACTGACCATTGCACTGTCACACAACACACAAACATTACTGTTTGTGTGCAGTAAGTTGAAGACACACTGATACAAAGTTAACATATTATAACACAGATTTATTCATCTTATTTACAGTATTTGTGTTCAATATTACAGGTCAATATTTAGCCATGAATTTCACATTTAGACTTACTTATAATATGATAGATTATTAGATGTAATAGAGGCATTAATATTGTCTTTTTCTATAAATGACAAAAATCTTCTTGGCAAAATTCTTAAAGATTGTATGTTTATAAGTACGGTGGCAATAAACCATTTGACTTTATCTAAATTATCCTTAAAGAGCAAAACCACAAAACACCCACCATTATTGTTGTTAAGGGGTTTATTTGAATTATGTCTTATTGTAGCTAAAAACTTGTCAGCATTATTAAATTAAAAGCTGCATGTTTTCAGATAATTGAATAGGAACAACCTGGGGTCAGAGCTTTAATTTGTTGTTTCATTTCTTTAGTCAACTAAAAGCTGTTAGAAAGCATTTTCATTTGTTCTTGACTGAGGATGCTGATAATAAATTGATTAAAACACAGGCATGTACGCACACATTCATGTGCACACACGTTCACACACACACCTGAACACACACTGTGTCCTCAAAACCTGGGAGACATCGCACATGAAAGGTGCTCAACATCAGAGGGAGTCAAATTGGCCTTGGCTGGGAGGATTGGTCCAATCAACCTCCAACCGTATAATTAGTAATTAGATTGGGATTAGAGTCAAGTCTGAGTGGAGGAGCGTGGCCAATTCTAATCAGCATATGAAATGTGATTAAATTAATACGAGAAAAATTGAAATATTAATGTCCTTTTTTCCACTGGGTCTCAGTTTGATTTGTTTGAACTTTGGTTAATTATGGACCAACATAGAATAAAAGATTAGTGGCTACTTTTAATACATTTTATTTTATTGCACAATGCAGCAAACCATTTTATCCAAAGGTACACTGCCCAGACTTAAGGATAGTTTATAAGAGGTAATAGATTGTAATAAAACATGCTATCTTTGAACTATAAGTGAGACAAACCAGGCAATGTTGAAGATAAATCAGACATTATTGCCATATATTTTTATGACTGATGTTAAGCCACTATTTTCTATTCTATTTATATGGAACACAAACATCTTAGTGAAAGAGCATTCTTGTGAAAGGTTGCAAAAAAAGACAAAGAAATTATTTTAAATCCAAATACCTCAAAACATTGTAATGATTTAAATAGGCAGTAAAGTTGTTATTTTGTAGTTATTTAGGCTGTGGTGTTTTTTTGTCTGCACGTTTGTTTCAGGTAACATTCAGTATGTGTGCTTCCAGTTTGGACAATGACCTCAAGAGATATTTTTGTAATGTATTACAAATATAAGACTAAATGTAAGTTAAGTCTGTAAAAGCAGAGTTGTGATAGAATGAGCCTCTCTTATTCAAGCTATTGGAGCCACAGATAATTTGCAGTCAGCCTCCTTTTCAGATCTCCAATCACCACTTGTGTCAAATGTTTCCAGCATGGCTAGTGCTTAGGCATCAAAATGATTAATTCTTAACAATATACCTGTCATTATGGTCTGGATGTTTTAAAAAATGTTCAATAGATGTAGTGATCAAAGGGGCTCTTATGTGGACCTGACAACCACTCATTAAGAAAATTCTACTTACGTATTAAGTCTAATTTAAAATTTGTCCTAATTCCATCATTTGAGCTTTCAATATGCCATTTGGCCTGGCAAAGTAGAAGAAGTACAGACAATATACAATGGAGACCATTCTGAGACTCTAAGATCTTCACTTTTATGGTACGGAAAGCTTTCAATAATTTATCATGACTTATTTCTGCTAGTTGAATTTGAACCCCTGTCAGACGCTGCTAGGCTTTTGAGCACATATGAAAAATTTAGCTTCAACAAGCCATGTATGAATGGAAGAAGTTAAATATTGAAATGTGTGTTGGGTTCTGTTCCAACAACAGGGAATAGTAGATTTTCACCAGCAGCCAGGTGTGTTTTACAGAAAACAATAACCATAAGTAATTCCAGTCATGCTGGGATTGACAAATAGGATGACAGAGAGGAGATGATAAAGAGGAAAGAATGAAAAGTACACGATTTAAACAAATGAGTAAAAAGTATGGACCCAGTTTGAATACCCCAGTTGTGCTCCAAGCCAATTGCCTCACCCTTATGCAACTTCTGACCCAGTCAATAACTTGATGTTGTATCTTTTTCTGATTCAAAACAAGTTCAGTCGGAGGGCACAGGGCAACTTTGTAATTATATGCATTTTGATGAGAATGTAATTCCGCAATTGTCCATTAATGTCAGTGGTGGAGTATAACTAAGTCTCTATGATCAATATTTTTACATTAAAGGTCATGGACAGAACATTATCAGCAGTTTCCCTCCACTCTATAGATTGTTTCAGCATCTTTCAGCTAATTGCGTTGGTCCGTTTCACTGCTCTCAACAGTGTCACTTTCCAGTGCAGGCAACTATTTTGAGGAAAAAATTCCTAATACCTGCAAAGCGCCTAAAATATAGTCACTAAGAGATGGTTAGCAGCTACCTGGTGAGCATAGAGGAGCATTTGGCTGCTACAGACCCAGATGTTTCCCTGAGGAGTTGGTGGAGACCAAATACAGAGCTAAAATAAGCATGAATGTTGACATTACAGTCTATTTGTTAGGTTGCCAATGTGACAAAAATTAGCTTAAAAATTATAATAAATGATCTAACCTTATTTCAACGAGCTATGTTCTAAAATTAAGTCTCAACCAGTTTCAATTGAAACATGGTACTTTGTACATTAATGCGTCAAAAGATAAAGATCTCACCAATTCTGACACACCTTTCCATTCACTTGAATGGGAAATTTAAATCTAATTCATTGGTCTATTTGATTACCATTAGGTACTAAATAATAATAAATTTTAAAAAAGGATCTACCTAGTAATCATTTTATAATAACATTTTCAGAATGATATTAAAATGTTTGATTGTTTCATCACAACGCCAGAAGATGTATGACATTTTCATTTGAATGGATAAGAGTATTGTAAACTAGTGATTCTTGGCAGAGGCATGCATATGTTTTATTCATGAGGATGTGTGTACTAAAGAGGGAGGGGTAGAAAAACTCACACACACTGCTTGCGGGACATGATCACTCAGTGCATTAAAATGTATGATATAAGGGAGTTTGTGAGACAGTCATCTATGGAGAAAAAAAATATGAATAAATATTGAAACATCCTTATGAAATATTAACACAAATACAAACAATGAAAGTAACTATGGGATTTAGGAGTGGCCAAAAAGCCCACGGGGGATGCATTTTCAAAGGCTGCAAAGCTGTACAGTCTTTCAGGCATTTTTCACAAAGGAGGAATAGGAGCAATTTTCTGAAGCTTCTCGGATGAACTGCTCACACAGCATGTGAAAATAAATGTTTCTTTGAGATCACAGGTTTTTCCCCGGAGATTCCCGTCTTTTTAATGCATCACTGGGAGACAGAGAGGCAGAAAAAAAGAGCTGTGTATTAAATATGATGACTCCTGAGATATTTGATTGACGGTGTATCTTTTGATGCAATATTTATCTAAAAGAGCACCTGAAAGAAAAGAACACATTTTTTTCTGATGGACAGGTTTGTCATGCAGTGCTGTTATCAGTGTATTCATTGTTGAACCGATGAGGTTTCCATCTGCTCCTTTGATTGGCTTGTCATCCTATGTCTCTCTGTTGTAGTCATTTTATTATGTTTGTCTTAAGAATGTGCATCTTATCCCTAGGTTTTATATCAGCATTCTATGCAAAATGAATAATAAGGAAGATTTTAAATTCAAACCTGCTCTGATTCACATTCAATGGGTTTATGGTGATTAGAATATTTTTCAAGGACATTTTTATCTACTTTTAATTGCTGTAAAACTGTTGGCTTTTGTTTCGTCTCAAAAAGTGTTTGTACTGTAGACTGTTGTACTGGCAAAAACATGGAATTCTGAGATCCTCCTGGGATTACAAAGGGCAACATAAGTATAATCACAGACACACTCTCACTGCAGGGGCAAGACAATGTCAGAATGTCGATTGATACACTTTTGATCTCTGTGCAGTGTCCTGGGAGCAGAGCTATCAACTGTGGTAAAAAAAAAAAAAGTAAAATGTTGTCGTTGTTGTTGTTTTACAAGCTTTTTGTAACACACTGCAATGTGGAACACTGAAGTTTGAGTGTTAAGTCAGAATGATAGGATGCAAATTTTAAAACATTTTAGAGACAGAGCTGAGCAGAGCAGAGTTTTATCTGAACTTGTATTAATTATATATCTCCTTATGCCTTTGGAATAGATCATTTTATACACAAAGATGTGATTTAAACTACTGCAGGTCGTACAATAAATGATGCACATCCACCACTCACTTGACTGGACAAACACACCACCAAATCTGATATCAAAAATTGTGTTAGTTGCAAAGTGAATGTTGTAAAATGCAAATAATTATGCCCAGCAAGCATGCTGATGTTTATATGAATAATGTGACCTGTCTTCTTTGTTCCTTCATACATTCAAGCTCACTTTTCTTTCTCACTCTCTGAAGCATCTCTGTCCTTCTCCATTCCCACTTTTCAATCCAAACCTTTCCTCTTTGTTTCGTCTGTAGGTTAAGACCTTTTAGTAATTGTCTGCTGGCTACCCACTGATCTCTTCATTCCCCACCCAACCACACAAATACAGTGACATGACTCCCACAGTGTGGCAAAGCGTGAGGTATCTCCATACTTTCCATTCAGTGTTGCAGCAAGCATCTTGTGGGGCAGGAGTGAAAAAATCTCCCAGAAGGCTGAACACAAAGCACTTTGTCACCATAGCAAACAATTAAAAAAAAATTGTCAGGAAAGCCTGATGTGATGGAAAATGACAGCAAGGTAAAGGATTGTAACTTTTCTCCAGTCACTGCAGGTCGTCTTGGCTCCAAATTTAATTGAATCTTTGACAGCATCCATCATTTTAATTGGATCAAGTGTAAGATATATAAGACCACACTGTCTTATTAAGGAGCAGAAAGCTGGTTTGGTGGCACGGCACACCGTCCTCATGCTCCTTAACACAAATATGCACATACATTAAAAATAATCATGCCGTTAGACGTTATGGACACATTACAGACAGAACATAGAGGATACATTGTTTTATTACTCGATAAGGAAGACAAAAGAATGCAAGACAACAACACATTATCCTCCTCATCCAGGTCACACCTCCTTCTTTTCCTTCCTGCCACCACCGTGGGATATCAGAGTCTCTATCAATCCATTCTACCCACCTCCACCCCTCTGCCATTTAAGTACCAGGCCCTCATGTGGGAGCCTGAGGAGATGAGAAGAAACTTGTGTGTCTCATGCCTTGGAGTCCATAGCTGCATGGCGCATCTGCTTCCCCTGCCTGTAGACATGCTGCCATTCATCGCCTCATTACCAAGGAGGAGAGGAGCAGTGGATGGGTGGAGGTAGGCTGCACAGACTGCAATCAGCTCCCTGTTGCTGTTTTTTATGCACTGCATATCACATTTCAGTTACTGCACGTTCCATTGCCTCTAGTGCAAAAGTTACCACAAACTGACAAGTAAAATAAAAGGAGACTTATGATGGTGTACATGGACTTGAGTAGGCAGGCCAGTGACTCTATTGATTTTTTATTATATACCATCTGTATGGCACTGTGGCACGTAATGCACACATGTCCATGGTCATTTTCCATGATATGTAATTTATTTATAATTTATAATCTTCCTTCTCTTACATATTTAAATTGAAACTGTGTTATCTCAATGCTCTACTGCCCGCCTTGTAGCAATTATAAGTTCTGATTATTGATTCACCTTTACAACCTTTAAGTGTCATTGTAGCCCACAGGCTTGCAACTAACTGAGGGAAAAGCAACTCCGTAGTCTGTATTGGATGTTTTAATATTTAACTACAAAGGTCATTTGGGATAGTATGTGGGCATGTGTTGGCAGAAAATGAAGTATAAGAATAAAATGACATGTAGCAATAAAAATCTCAATCATGGATTGTCAAAAATACACACACAAGATGTGAAATTATTTATAATTGTCAGTATGTATAATTACATGGTCTTAGATCATGGCTTTTAAAAGCATACACGATAAGCAAATAATGTAACAAGATGGTTTTTCATATAGCCTATTGTCTCCTGTGTTTCAGTGCTATTTAAAGTTTGCCCATAAATTAAATGGTAATGCATTATTCATGACGCCACTTTGCACTCTCCCGGGGGGTTTATGCAAAGTGGGGATGTCTCTCTTCTCTATCTATCTCTCTTGGCAACTGTCGACATTATCTCGCTAATGGTCTGAATCAGTGAGTCACTCTCAGACTCACACATCTCAAAGCAACAGGCTGCTGAGACAAAGTTACAGGTACATTAACTGTCTCTTAAATAATACAGGGCAGAATGTTACACTGTAACATAATTATTAATAATGATAAACTGATTATTACTGAGGTCAAAACTGGTTTGATTTGCTTTAAAATCTAAATTTCTATTATATTATATCTATATATTAACATTAGTTAAAATTGCCTGCAGTACAGACAGGAACAAAGTATTCATATTTTATATTTTTCTGTACAATTTGCTTGCAAATGAAAGCAAGCTGTAAAACCAATTTGCCCCATGACTCCTCGTATTGTACAGCCAGGTCCAACCAAGCGTGAGTGATAAACAGAGAAATGAAAGACAGCAAAGAAAATAAAGGCCCAAACAATATACAGAAAACAACAACCATTTCCTCTATGTGTGCCGCAGAGCCGAAGAGGGTAAATGTGAAGTTGTGAATGTAGCAGGGTGTTCCTCTCAGTGGGGAAGAGGTGGATAGTGGACAGAGCAAGGCTCCTTACCAGATCCGATGCTGAAAGGAGGGGAAAAAGTGTTGACAGCAATTTCACCACAGGGTAGGAGCAAACACAGGACCCCCAGGTGCCCGGGCCCATACACAGTGTCTGATTGCAGTAAATTGTGGTGCTGTTTTTGATACACAAACAAACCTTACTGTGTGGGCTGCTCCATTCACTGAGCTGAGGATAGAGTAGAGACAGGACAGTCTCTTGGTGGATATTAGGATTTAATTTAAGTTACGTTGCATATTCTAGTTTCCTTTCTTATTCTGTTTGGTAAAGCATAAAACCGAATAATTAATATATAATGTTGTCAAATACTTTATTTGGTATCATGGGTGTATTGGAGCTCCATTTTGGAATCTAAATCATGGTAAGAGAAATGTACAAAATGTATTATTCATACAAATAAATTTACTACAATATTCAAATACAAAGGAAATTTAATTTTGCTATGAAATAAAGTGCTGCATACTGATCTTGTCTACTCTCAAACAATCCATTATGAAACAAAATGCACTCTCCTAAGTTGCATTTCACAATCGCACTCTGCCTTTTTATCAGTCAGAGATTTTCATCATGAGCACAGAACACTTAAAAGATATTACAGCAATACGTGGAATGAAAAAGAAATTATGAAGCATGGCTATTCTAATAGGCTTTGACATCTCATCTGAGATTCCCACTTCGTCTAACAGTGCACTTATTTTTCAGAGAGCAAAGTATTTTTCTCCTATCTCATCCATCTCGCTTATGCAAATGAGTGTCTTAATTTGGTTAGGGGCAGAGTCATGTGGGAGAAAGGAGAAAGTACAATCTTGTTTACCTTAATCGGGAATGTTTTCAGCCCACTTAACCAATATGGAAGCTCATTTAGTCATTGGTAGAAACAGGCATGAGGAGGCTAATAGAACATGAATTTGACTACAAAATAAGAAAACATCTCATGTTATATATATATTTAAGTCCAGCTTAGTATTGAGATACTTGGTTTTTTTTTGTTTTTTGTTTTTAAGACACCAATACAGTATATATGGTGTCTTAAAAATTATTTACATGTGTCAGCTAGGCACAACTCCCCGTACATATGGAATATGTACTGCATATTAAGTGATGGAGCAATAGTCTCGATACAATAGAGAGTATAAATTATGTCTTACCAAATTCAAATCTGCAAAGGTTTAAAGAATTATCCGTTTGGAGTGTAGAACTGAATAATAAAGTAATATCATATTGGTTGTTGCACATGATGAAGAGGATTTCCTCATCTTATTGTGAAAAACATCCCAACAAAACAAGTTTGTTATCTTGAGATTAAAATATTTCATGATCATGAGGTAAAAAAACTGTGTGATGGTTTCGTATATATGGGATAATTATTTTCTCCACCTATTTTAGTGTCTGAATCTTGCAAATACTCAGCTTGGGAGTTCAAGCTCAAAGAACTTGTGCTGTGGTCACAAGAGAACATTAGCGATAATTACCTGTACATTGCCTTGTGTGATTGATAAATATCTAATTAACAAAATGAATTAAAATCTGTATATTTTTTACACAATTACTGAAATTATCATTTGGTAAATGCATAATTTTGGAGAGTATTGTATCTTCACATTAAGGGCATTAAAACTCCATCAAGGATTCAATGTACAGTATTTTATACAATAAAACTTCATATTTCTCAATGCTGAAACTGAGTTGGCCAGAATCAGACTCGTAAATAATAGACAACACAAATACCCTTGGGCAATTATTATCCACCCAATGCTTATGCATGTGCATCCACTAACCTTTAACACCACCACCACCCACTACCTCTTTCTCTCTCTCTCTGCAGCAGCTTCCTCCATCAGTATAGCCTAAGAGTAGAGTCACACCAGCACGCTCCACTGGGCCCTGTGAAAGGATGCCAGGTTAGTGTGAAAGGCAGTCCGAGAGGCTATGTGTATGTGTGTGTATCTCTTGAGTGGGTGAATGATCCCAGAGGAGTCTGAGGTGAATGTCACACCCATCAAAGTGCACAGGTAATGATGCACTGTAGCTGGCATTGTTACAAGGTGAATACCAGGATGTCCATTTACCTGCCCACACACACACACACACACACAGGCAGGTCCTTACTTAGGCATCAGTACCCCATGGGGTCACATAGTATACAGTTTTCGCAGCATTATTTGGCAGCTGGTGAATATTATAGCAAATATTGTTTTGTATTCCTCCACACCAGGGATAGCTGTGGCTGGAGAAATTATGTTTGTGGGTTGTCTGTCTATCAATCCATCCCTGTCTCACGAATGGGTCAATCTCCGGCATGCCTTCCTTGAAGGAAGTTTAGCAGAAATATCCACTTGGACCAAATTTGGTTGAAGCGCAGAAATGGTGTAATGACATCTGTAGCTGTGGAGGCTGCCATAAACCTTCTGAAGATTAGCAGCACCAAGTGAGAGCCATTCATGTTTGCCTGTCCAAGGTTTTCTGCAAGGAAGGAAAACAAGGAAGTTGTCCCCCCCGATGGGAAGGTGGTGCTCTGCAAGATCTCAACATCATGGCCCCATGCAGCTACAAAGAAGCTGAGGGTCATATGCTACAGCCTGCATCACACACTGCACAGTGTGGGAACGACCAGAGGCTTATTTGCACTGTTGAATAGGCATTGATGTTGTGGTCTTGGCTGTTTCCATGATCATGATGTGTATACAGCAATTACACTGGTCTTTTTAGTCACATTGTTACATATTTTCATGTGGAGGCTAACTTTTAGGCCACTACTTACTCATGCTTGAGTATATTCACAGATTTTACTTTAACTTATATTTGAATAATATTAGTGGAGCTGAAAACATAGAAACATCTTTGGAGTGAACAAATTGAGCCATGGTCATCAGAATGCCAGAATTTCAAAATCAGAATTTTTTCTAAATGTATTAAGATATGTATGTGCCATATTTGACACTTAAATCAAAAAATGAACAATAGGTTAGTTATGCTGTCTTTTAGTATCCTTTTGAGTTATGTGTGGGCCCCTTAACCTCACCAATATAACTGATGCTGAGCAGATGCCAACCAATGATGCAGGAAAATTGACAAATTGATTGTTACTGCAAACTTTACAACTGAAATAAACAAGAATTGAGCAAAGATCAAGAAAGGTTTCTTTTTAATGACTGTAATCCAACATGATGACCAGTTGGCCTTTTTAAGTACTCTGGATGCATTAAGATTATTGGTACACAGACCCAATCTCATCCCGCTGAACTATTCTAAGTCATACAGTATTCTGTGTGATATTTCAGAGGCCTGATGGCAACACAGAAGTCATCTTCTTTCATATGAAATAAACTCTTTAGACATCACTTTACAGAAAGAGCTGAAGTTTGGGGTCAAAGTGTTGAGTGACATTCCCTACCTGCACGCCATTCTGAACCTAATGATCTACTGTACTACATGCTTTAATAAATTTCAATCATCATCATTTGATCATTTAAAAAGTGAATAAAATAAAGTTGAAAAATAAAGATGGTAATAAACCAGAGACAGTGGATAAACTTTTGTTATGTGTTTTAATTTAAAAGTACCTACAACAGAGCCCTTTGGCCAAGCTACTACCGCAAATTAATTTGCTGATGAGACCACATTAGTCAATTTGACATTGATTCACACTATTTGGTTTTGGATGCTCGGCACATCTATGTGTTGTATCAGCCCACACAGTTCTTCCTAGTCTCACAGTGTCTCAGTGTGAGCATTAGAGCCATCTGTTGGGGTAAACGTCTTGTCAGAAACAGTGAAAGTGAGATGGCAGAGACACTTACCCCGAGGCACTTTCTCTGTCACCACTCCTAGAGTCCCGCTGAGCAGACCATGAACATTAACTTCCGAAAGCACTCTGGATAATCACTTGCTGCCTCACACTCGCCAAAACAAAGATTGCAGGGGATTTTCTGATGCACACAGTTGGCACGTCGTGCAGGAATTGACAGTGAATGAACACTTCATTCAAGAATGTTTATATAAACAGCGAGTGTTGAAAATCAGGCAGACGTGAAGAAGAAAAAGAGACTTCATTTAGGGAGATATCACCATGACAGATCTTTTGTTGATGTTCATGCTAATGAATGCTTATCATGAAACCATACCAACCTCTTGGTATTTATGTCCCCCAGGGCAGTGTTTGGTATTGAAAGACAATCTGCAGCACAATGCTGAGGTGAATTTACAGACGCTCTCATCCACTTAAATGTTTTTTTTTTCCCTCGCCTACATTTTCTGATTGAAAGACCTGCAGCATTGAAACATCTGTCACAACATAAAAACAGACAGGCTGATACATAATGAAGCAGACAGGCAGCTGTTGAGGAGACAAACAGGTAGACAGACAGGTAGAAAGACAGAGAGACAGACGGGCGAGCAAACAGTCAGATGCACACATATTAAGAGCACATACATACAAGTGCATCCATCCTGTGCAGCATCATCGACTAATTTCTTCCCTACGAACTCCATCTGGACATGAGACAAATAGAGTCATCTGCCTGTCAGTGAGTTGACTCTAATCTGTTTGCCTGCTTGGCTGTAATATTTAGTTTCTCTCCAGGTTAAAACACAATTACTTCCTAGCAAACACAACTGGACTAAATCGGCCACAGTTTCCAGTCCTGCCATCTGTTGCTTGCTTGCAGTAGGATGTGAGCATGGCTGGAAAAATGGTTCCAAATTACACGTTTCACAGAGACAGTTCTATTCCTTCATCCAATACATGTATGCATCAACAACATCTCAAATACACTAAAGTTCGAAGTACATACAAACATGCTCACTGTTGACATACAAAGAAACATGTGCAGACAAACACATACACACAGAGAAAAAAGGATTTTGATGTCTGAATTCTGCAATCTTACAGAAATAGTAGCAGCAGAGAGTTGCTCTCTACTATAAGACACAATACATATGGAATGTGTTTTCACACAAACTCAGCTGGATGCCCAATCACATGAAAGTGCCTTCTCTTGATTCCACAAAATAGTCAACTTTATCCAAAAACTTTTAAGGAGTGATTTTCCATGTACACAATGTTCCATTTTTCTAATGCTGTAGCCGTCCTACCGCTGTTTTGAATTCAGACACTCTCATCCAATAATCAATATCTTTTTTCCAAAAGTCTTTTGGAGATGTAGGCCTGTAACATTAAAACTGATGCATTGTTGAAATTAATTTCAAAAACAGTGAGATGAGAACGGAACACATAATTTGCTCATTAAATTTGCAGCACTGTCTTTAAGCAAAGAATCAAGAGAGAAACACCAGAGGGATGTTTGCTAGGTTTTGTTTTACATTTGGCGCAGAAAGAAAGAGTCCTTGCACAATGTTATAGAAACAGCAATCAGCCCCAGCACTTCCAGCCCTTTGTGTGTTTGAACCATGGTAAGAAATAGTCCCTTTCTCCTCCAAAATTACACCATCTTTTGGTGCATCCCATGAAGAAATTAAATAAATACAATATGCAAAACCATGCCTAAGCTAATTAGGAGAAGGCTGCCTCACAATGAATGAAGAATACAATTAATCAGTGTGTATGTGTGTGTGTGTGTGTGTGCCTTGTGTATGTGTATATATGTATGCTTGTATGTGTGTTTAGGGGGTTGCCAATGAACACATGTGCTTGCTTTTCATTGACACTCCCTTTGTTTTAGTCCTGCTAATCTTCAGCCTTGTGTTTTTACTCGACAACATTGTTCTATCAAATCAGTTATTTGCATGCTTACGGTTTTACATATCCATAAAAGAGGGAAATGTGGATTTATATTAAATGCTATTCTTCTACTAGATAATGCATTAGGAAAAGTCTGTTATTTTTAATAGCATCTCCATCCCCTGATAGGTAACATGGCACTGTATGTGATAAGGCTGTTGGCTTTGTGCTTTCAACTTGGGTTCACTAGGAGTGTGTCCACAGTTGGACCTTTTCCAGATGCAAATCACATTGCAATGATTTAGGTTTATTAATAGATTAGATACAGTCTAGTTTGTTGCAATTTATTAAACGTGATTAAACATCTTGGCTGCAGTTCCAGCTCTGTTACCCAATCCTGTAATGAAACACCCTAACTTTTCTTACTTCGGATGAATGAAGTCATCATTTTAATGATTTTATTTCATAGTTTGTGACGAAAGCTTTTAAAAAGTTCTGTCTAATTTATAGTAAGTCACAAAAAAGAGAATGCTCCCAATCACTTATAATGTCAAATCTTTCCTCATTAAGCGGTAGCATTAATAATAATATTGTTGGTACCATTGCTATATTATTATATTATATATCAAATATATTGTATTTCTGATCAACAATATTGAGTAATAATGAGTATTATTGTTAGACTGAGATTCGAACCTCAAGTCGGTAAAGTTTTTGAAATGACCAAGAGCACCTTGATGAAGTGTCCAACTGAAAAGAAAAAAAAACCTCACCCCCTCCCTTTAGGACTCCCTCCAAAGCCGCTCACAAACATGATGCACTGCCTGCCCGCCGTTCCAGCGAGGAGATATATTTAAGTGGTTAGTTTGCTTTGTTCAAGAAGATCTCTTATCTTTTTTGGTCCAACAAATTGAAAAATGAACAACTCTGTTAAACACCACAATCATGTAAACAGGAGAAAAATAGCTGTATAGCAGCAAACGCACCTCAGTCCAAAAAGGTTAACCAGCCCAACAGTTACTTCGCTCTGCTGCGAGTGTGTACTTTGTGACTCTGGCTTAGCTGTTGGAATGACAGGTCCCATGATAATTTGACCCCCATAATATACCTCCTTGACCATTAAAACCTACCCCTAGAATTTGGAATCATATTGGTATCATTATTAGTTTGATAGTTATTCAAATAATAAGAATTTTTCACTAATGGTTGTTTTCTTCAGGATGCAGTTCAGTCATTTTTTTTATCAGGAATATTACTTTGATCCAGATTACATTTTAATGTGCGGTACAGTAGATCTTATGTGGATGTCATTGTGTAATTTTAAGGCCTTATTCATTAAGTTGATCTGGATCACCACCTAAATCACACAAAGAATTGTTTAATGAGCTTTACCCTACCTTTCAAAAAAGGTTCATTAAAATCTGTTTATTGCTGTTTGAGTAATCCTGTTAACAGACAGGGAAACAAACAAAGCAAATCTGCATAAAACATCCTCCTTGGTGGAGGTAAAAATACTTCTAAAATACATGACCAACCCTACAGATTAAAAGTTAAATGATAATGCATGACATGAAACATTCACATCCTTAAATCTATTTCAAACACCACATAATTTTCTCTCATTTGATGCTTTTGATTTTGAAGCATGACAATGCCAATACTCCTGACATGACCACTCTCTGATGTTAGCTGGAGTCTGTGGAAATTGTGCGACAGTGACTGTTGGCTGCATCAAAGATTTCTGCAGTGGCAAAGTGCCAACCGTAACAAAAGGAGCCTTATGGCCGGGCCCGACATTCTAACATGTTTCACCCCCACACACACTCTCTCGTCAGCCATGAGCACATTAGAGTGGAGACAGACAGTGGTGGAAACGCTGGACCTCATCTCACCTCTCAAAGAGCTTCATGACCCTGCTGCTCCCAGCTGTATTCACGCTCCCTGACACCAAGTTCAAAGTAATTTCTTCTCAATATGTGTGTGTGTGTGTGTGTGTGTGTGTGTGTGTGTGTGTGTGTGTGTGTGTGTGTGTGTGTGTGTGTGTGTGTGTGTGTGTGTGTGTGCGTGTGTGCATGTGTGGTGTGAGGACAGGGAGTAAATTAGAGGGTTTGTTCAGTGTGCACGGGTTTGTGTGTATGTGGTTCTGTTCTTGTGTGTGTGTGTGGGGGGGAGTGCATGCTTTGAAACACTTGTGCACATATGTGTCCATACAATGCAATGTGTGTCTGTGTTATTACAGCCCTTGTTTAGCTGAGCTGAACATCTGTCACAGCAGCCTGCTCTCAGATCGATCCATCTCTGGTGGAAGGAAAATATAATCTTTCCGTTTTTGCAGCTTTATAGCAGGCAAGTGATATTTTTACACATATAGCATAAACATACAGACACTCTTAATTTGTTGTTTGCATAATTGTCTCAAATCAGGGATGTTTTTTTCTTTTTCTGCCATCAGCTGAGAGTCACATCAACATGGCAAGTGTATATTACAAGAGGACCCATAAATAAAGTATTTTACATCGCCTAAGTGCCCTGTTTTGTTTTGTCTTAATGAAAAAAAGCCTTCAGATGTGGTAAAACCCTGTTTTTTTTTAAATAGAAGAAAGAAGAAAGAAAGAGAGGATGAACAGATGTCCGTTGATGCACCTCAAAGGAGTCGTCTTAACCCCATTCTCTCCCCTCCATTTCTTTCAGCACAAAGGCATTCTCTTCTGTCTACAAGACCCATTTAACACATGAGTGGCAGCAAACTCACGAAGGGGGTGCGGGTTCATAAAATTGATGTACCTCAACATCAGCTGACCTTTGTCAGATACTTCTGTCTGCTGAGGCTTTGTCTGTCTCCGACTGCACTCAGGTATATTTTCATAAAGTATTAGGGGCAATCCAATTTATGTTTCCCTCCAAAAATATATTGTAATGAGAAGCAATTTTGTGTGTTTAAACCTCTGAATATTTTTTCAAAGGTACTTGAATCATATTTTTGAGGGGAGCAAGGCAATTCATCACAGGAGAGTGCAATGTGCAGACAAAGGCAAAGAGCTCTAAATGCTCTGAGAAATACTTCTGACAGAATAGCAGGGTTAATGTCAGCATTCAGCAAGAGTAGAAACTTAAGATACACCATCAAGTCTATCTTGAAAAGGCAAAACCAGAAGGAATTACATATTATTTGATGTAAAATACATTGTGGTTAGTCAGAGCCGACTATCAAAGACACATTTTAGTAATTTTTACCAAAATTACTCTCCTTTGAACTGGATTTGTATGTGAATTGCTAAACTGAACCTAACGCACATTGTCTTGTATAGAGCACCATTATGAGTAAAACATTTTATCGCTTTAACTACTGCTGTGTACTACTGCAGTTGTTCCTGAATGATTCTGTTTATCTACATATGTGAATGCTTTAAATTACCATAGCAGACTTTAATTTATTGTCATAGATTACTAGGTTTGTTTAGATGAACTGTGTTGATAAACACCCTGATGCGAATTCATTTAAATTTTGACTGTAATTTATTAAAGATGCATTCTAACTAAAGAGCGAGCTCATACAAAAACATTGTCTAGAGTCAGAACTCAAAGGATGTTTTAATGCACTGGAACAAAATTGAGGCAGTGAAGCAAGGACGAGCTGTCAATAGTTGACTTCCCTGGCATTCTTTCAAAGCCCACAATAAAGCTCGACACCTTCCATGTCATTGCCATGAAACTAAAGCAATAATTGTGTGGGGTGCCAGAAAAACATGCCAGCAGATAAAATAAATAAGACACAAATGATTTCCTTTAAAAAGAGCCACAGCATACAGAAGTGAGCAGAATTAATTGACAAAGCATTCCTTAATAAGCTTTTCATCGAGTCTAACTGGCTGGATTTCTGCAACCACATGAATTAGTAAAACTTTCTTTTCTCTCGTCCTCTTTCAGCTCTGAAAACACGAATTGAAAAAAATGAAATCGCCACCAGCGCTTTTATTACGCTTGCCTTTCAAACTGGCTGTTGACAAAACATGTTTTCAGTTTGCAGTAGTGAGCTTTTCAGGACCTGAGAGGGAGGAACATGCATCAGTCACAGCATCCAAAAAAGGCTTGAATTGGATGTGATAGGAATAGAGTGTCACTCAATAGTGCATATATAAGTTTTAAATATCCTGGATCCTCCTCTTCTGCACCAATATTTAATGGCTTCTTTCCAGGCCCATGTCCCATCCTTCTGCCAAGTTTTGTGAAAATCTGTCCAGTAGTTTTTGCATAATTCCAACAACAATCCGACAAACCAACAAACAGACAGGGGTGAATGCATAACCTCCTTGACAGAGGTAATAAATCATTTTAGCCTAACCATGATTCTATTTGACAGAGGGGGAATTTTTACTTTCACAATTAAAAAATACTCTGGTTAATACTAGAAACAACCATATACGCATGTGTTTGTGTACATGCCCACAAGTGTCACACAGACCTTGCTCCCCTCTGTCTCCATACACCCAGCAGCTCAAAGCAGGCAAAGAGCTGATGACATTAGGCTGCACGGGGGCCAGAGAACCAGCTGGCCACCAGCTCTCGGCAGCCCTCCCAGCCCCAGGACAGGCATGAAAGGGCCCCTCAGACCTCTGGGGAGCGCTTAGTGTCTTGTCGACCATTGTGGCTTTAATGGTCCCCCGCAGTTACACTCAGCATTCATAGCTGGCTATTATACTGGACCAAAACCAATCGCTTTGTCACGCCTGTTGGAGTCAAGAAGGGACGTAGACTCCTGTTGAAACTATGACAGGAAGTGGAGCTCGCTCCGACTCGGACATAGGACTGTCTGGTTTAGTTCTGCGTAGCTCTGTCACTTCTCTTCAAGTTTCTTTCAATTTTCAGTCTCTTTTGTCTCCCCTCCAGCCCTCCTGCCCTCTCTTCTCTTTCTCTGTGGTCAGCTGCTGGACTGTATGGGGTTGACAGGGCCCTCCAGGCCCACCAGTAGCCACCACCTGTCCACCTTCCAGAGGATGAACGGTCACACAAAGACACAGCAGACATCCATAAATCTGTAGGGCAGATCCTAAGAGGTTGCTCTGAGCTATGAGCTAAATTGATTTTCTACACTTCCTTTTATAAGATAGAGATCATTCTCATTCATATGTGTCTTTTTCAAAGTTGTATTAGAGATATGTACAAAAAAATATTTACCCAGAATCGATATAGAGAAAATGGACACAGGAGAAAAATAAGGGAGAGTAGAGGAATGCAGCTTTGTAGATAGCATTGTGCTGTTTGTCTTTAAACTGCATTGAGGCTGATTACAGGCTCACTACAGGGTGCTTTGTAATATTTGTTCCATTACTAGAGAATGCAAAGAAAATTTCAAGCAATTAGAACGGCAAAATAACTAATTCCTCGCAAGATCACACAAATAGAAAGGCACATCTAACAGCTAATGTGCATTGGTTCTTTAGTGTACAAACCATCTCAAAGTCACCCCATCAAAGCTGTAATCAACTGGGTGGCGAAGCACTTCGATTCTCCAACTGTCTCTCAGGTGCATGCGTACCAATTAGTCTGGGTTCTCTTTGTGCAGAGGTTGTATACAAGTGACCTGATGCTTGATGTCACAGTGAGTTCAAAGGGCTGACAGTGTCAAAGAAAGTCCCTGTGGGGGCTACACGAGTGAGAGTGCAGCCTCTGCTATGCAAACAAAATCCCCACCCGAAGCCCCAGAGCTCCAGGCAGGGGAACAATATCATGTTGAGATGGTGAATCTCTAATGCGGAAAAGGAGGAGGCAAGCACCCACATGCACACATACAACCTCACGAACATCAGAACACAATTCTTCCAAATGCAAAAGCACACACACACTCACACACACACACACACACACACACACAAAGACATGAGGGGAATACTCTTGAGATTAATTCAGGTTTGTGTGCAGGGAGGCAAGTACGGTGTGGGTTTAAAGCTAGAATTTTTGTCTATAGGGAAGAATGATGGGAGAGTCAGACATACTGTACAGTTTGAAAAGTTGGGTATCTCATATCGATTAAATGCATGGCTTCAATTCAGTAGTGCAGGAAGGGAGACCTTAACTTTCACTGTGGAGCACCTTGTGCAGCAGTAAACATCATTTGAACTTGGATATGTCCTAAATATCCTGACAGGACTTAATAAAACTGGGTTGCTTTTTTTTTTTACTATGGGACTATAGTTTAAACTTTTTTCTCTATGGCCCAGGCTAATGAAAACCATTTGTATTGTGAAACCACTGCTACATGGGGAGCCACCAACAGTCCAATTTTTGGGTTAGGATCCTTATCTCCAAGAAACACTGCAAATGTGAGTCCTTCAAAATACTTTTTTGATGCCATTGTTGTTTTCATTTTTCAAAGATACCTCAGCAAAAACAAATCATTTGTTGAGATTGTTGTCATGTGGGAATGCAGGCAATAAAACCTCAAAAAAGTGTTTGGATGTCTTTGACCAACAGCAGTCTGGGGTGGTATTCAAAACTAAGGGATTGATGAAAGTTGTCTGGTGATTGTCTGTGTTTGCACACACCAGGGACACACAGGGAGCAGGCCACTATATGGGTAAGTTAGCAATAGAGCTACAAGATCAGGCCAATCAGAGTTGACCGTTTGATATATCCGAACAGAAAATGCATCGTTAGTGCAAAATACTGTGATGCAAGGATGTGAACATGTGCTATGTCATTTATGCATAATATCCTTTCTGAGAATGCTACAGTCTGGTTTATCTGCCATATACTTGGAGGGAGCCTTCTGAAGTCTCAGCAAATAGTTTATGTGTTGCAGTCAGGGTTATATCAGATAGGGCTTGAGACTTGACATTTTCCCCAGAAAGCCTAATAACAGTCAAAGTGGGAAGCTGTGACTCAGGAGGAGAGCACTGATTGCAGGGTTAAAGGTTTGCTCATCTTGTCCACATGTCAAAGTGTCCTTGTATGGGAGCTTGCTGATATTGATGTTTGAGATGCAGATAATGAAGCGCAATACAAATGCAGTTCATTTACAAAACTAAATTGCATCAAAGAAATGGATGGAAATTAAATCAGAGACTTTAAGCAAGGATAGCTCGACATCTGTTGCTTTGATTTTGACCGTTCCTCTTTAATCCGTCTCTTGTGAATCCCCCAAGTTTATGGAGCTGCAAAAGTAAATAGCTGGAGAGGCTTTTTAAAGAATGTATTGTGGATTCTTGGGAAAAAAATAAGATAACACAAGACTAGACAAGACAAGACAAGACAAGACAAGACAAGGTAACTTAACTTAACTTAACTTAACTCAACTTAACTTAACTTAACTTAACTTAACTTAATTTAACTTAACTTAACTTGATGAAATGATATAAGATAAGATGCTGTGTGCAGCATTTGCAGTGTTAAAAAAGTACAAAAAAGTCCAAATACACAATATGACTCAAGGTGCAAGTAAAAAATTATCGATAAACGGATTTACAAAATCTCAAAGATACACAACGCTGCAACTAAAAATTATGTTAACTGTAATTATCATAAGTTGCTCATATTTCAAATTGCTGGTAAAATGATGCCTTATTTCAGGGGGCATGAAAAGTGTGTTAAATTAACCATAAATTGTTACTATTCTAACTATTCCGGCTTCTCAGTATGATGCACCATACGGGCACAAAAGCTATGTAAGTCATTACAAATTAATTAGTTACTTTTTTTTTACCACGCAGCAGCAGCAAAGTTAATCTTCACAGATTTCATTAAGGCCTCGCTCAATTTGTAGAATAACAGCTGGCTAGTAAATAGTAGTGATCATTATTCTATTGAGTAAGTTAATGTTAATAATGCTGTCTCAGATACAGTCTCTTACTCATAAATATATCCAACACATATTTTTAGAGATATATTCCCTTCACACTTGCCTCCACCTGTGTTGGGATGCAGTTGATGTTGGTTACTGTTTTCTCGTTAGACAGCAGCATGAAGTCTTGTCCTTCACACGCCAAAAACAAGTGTTCACTATGTATGTATGTGTTTCTGTATACTGTATAGTGCATTTATGTGTGTGTGCATGTGTGTGTGTGCTGCATACCGGAGGGCTGCAGCAGACTCATTACTGAAAATACTGGAACCTGAGTGTAGACAACGTGCACAGAGATGAAAACAACACACAGAGCAGTTCAAGCTTGACATGCAATGATATAAACACACACAAACATACACATACATTCCCTTCTCAGCAGAGTGGAAAGGATGTTGGCCCCCTGCCGCATCACCTGCAGCTAAGTCAGAGGGCACCATTAAATTTCAACATATTTTGGCCACCTCTCCATGACCCAGGAAGAGTTTAACATTCTGCTCACACACCAAACACCAACAACTCGAGCTCACACAATCCATCCACATCCTCCAGCCGGCTCGCAGAACAGAAAAACATTTTGAATTGTAGCCTATGTGCATTTGTTGAGTATAATAAGACATATTTTGCTGTTCGCCGAAGGCATTTGTGTTTTGCAAAAAGTATCTGTCTGTTTACGTCTGTCTCTTACTCTCTTTTTTCTTTTCTTTTGAGGTTCAAGGATGCAACACTCTGTGACAGCAGAGAGAGGAAGTGCGGCGCCATGCCTCAACAGTTTTTCTCCGATTATTAAGTGTCCTATTCTATAAAACATTACTCCACCGTTTGTAAAGAAGTGGAGAAATAAATAACAAGGCAGAAAAAAGCCTGTGGGGGGGAAGTGACACGAAGGTGCATGGCAGTTCTCGTCATTCCCCAGAGACTGAAGGAAGAAGAAGACAGAATTGAAGGAAGGGGAGAAGTGAGGGAGCTGAGGAGAGTGGGTTCATGAAGGAAGATGGAGTACAGATAGTACAGAAGCTAGATAGTGGAGAATATGGATGGGGTCATTTGTGGTTTTTTGGGCCTTATTTTTATGGTTTGGCCAATCATTTGTCTTAGTGATTATAAGATTGTATTCCTAGAATTAATCAAGGAACATAGTAAACCCGATAAAGCCCAATAATGCAAGAAACCTCAGCAGTCAGATGATCAGCAGGGTTAGGAACAAGCTAAAAGTGTAGTCAAATTGTTAAAATGGCTCCATGAGGTGGGAAACCTACAAGCAAGAGCAAATATTAATTCCTCAATGCACAGGATACCTGTGTTCATACAGCTGCAGTTAAGTATGGTCGATCAGTGAAAGAAAGTTATTACCTGTTATGGTTGTTAATAACAGACAATTTAAGTGATTATCTTTACTCTTCACAATTACTTTCTATTCCAATCATAGACAATCATAGACATAAAATCACAGACTCCTGTTTTGTCTTTTGTTTTTTGGGGGGTTTTTGTCACTATTTATTGTTTTCCTATCTTATCCTTTAAGAATTGAGCATGGAAGGTCTTTAATTGTGTTTGGTCTTGATATTTAATCACATATTTCCTTTAAATGTTTAAAACCAGCAGGGGAGCAAGTGTTCAAATCACTGAATAAGGAAGAGTAGCAATACATGAATGTAATAGTAATCCATCACAAACAAATGCCCTGCTTCCAAATCTACAAGTGCAGAAGAAGTATGAAAGAACATTATAAGAACATTTGAATAGTTAAGCAAAGCAAGAGGAGAATTGGGAAGGAGAAAAGGGAGAGGAACAAAAATAGAATGCATCACTGACTTATATATCCTTTATAGGTTATATGATATTCAGTGTGTTGATGTGGTCGTACAATGTTTCAAAACTGTTAGATGAATAAACCTTTCCTTTGTGTGACAATAACAGTATACAAGCTAATGTTGAGACCAATTGATTATGCCACATTAACATATAATAATAACAATAATAATAAATTATATCTTTTCTCTTTATTCTTCATCCTACTTTCTTTGAATTCATCATTTTTTTGCATGTCTGCCGCAACAGTTATTCTTGATATTTTCACACATGTTGTTTTATTTACTTAATGTCTACACTGTATGAAATACCACACTATATGATGCAGGAGTGGTTTTCAGTGTATTTATTTCTGTCCATAACTGGAATTACGTTAGAATTTTTGGAGCATGTGTTTCCGTGTAGTTATTTATCCAGGCTACAGAGCTGAGGCAGCCTGGCAAATAATCTATTCTGTCTAGCAGGGAGGGGGGGAAAAAGGGAGAGGAGGCACTCATGAAGATTTCAGCAGACCTCAGTACCTTTGAAATAGTTCTTTTCAAAAGCACCATGGCGTGTATCCATACATATTTCATTGTGCATGCTCAGAAAGGCAATGGGAATTATTTATGTGGTCCAAGAAGAGAAGGAGATAAAGTAAAATAGAGATAACGAGACGTGTGCAAAGATAGAGGCAGGTCTGATGCCATTCACACCAAAGTTCTTCACAGATTAAGCAGGGCAGAAGCCATGGAGATATGTGCACAACTAATTAAACATCTAAATTAAGTCATTAAGTCTGTGGCCACTGTTTTATCCAATTGCCTCTGGTTAAAAATAATTAAATCTCCAGCTCTCACGCTCTCTCCTTCTTCCCTTCCTCTGTCTCCATGCCTTTCTGAAGCTCTGTTTCATAATACAACTAAAAAGGCATTGGCAAAACACCCGAAAACATTGCTGCATTTGACTTCTCTGAGGGTGATTTGTGTGTAATGCTGGCACTTGCACAAACAGCCGTAGTTTGATGCTGCATGGGTTCTTGTTCAGCTGAAACAGATTGAACGCTCACAACATGTCATTAAAACTGTGGCTGCAAAGATGAGCTCTGGGAAAGGTGGGTGTAGAAAAATGAAATACGTGCATAATTTCTGTGCGCTCGTGAGTGTGTGCGTGTGTGTCTGCGCATGAGAATGTGTGTGTAGGTGTATTGTACATCCCCGAACGTTGTGATGTAGACATCTGCTCAGGTTGCTGCAGTTGTATCTTGTGTCAAGTCTTGAGGGTGGCTTGTTTTGCTTCCTTGAAACACTCCCTGCATGTTCTCTACTTCCATCTCTTAGCTCCTCTTAGCTCGGCACAAACAATCAATGAAAAACACTCTTTTCTTTCTCTTCCTTTGTGTCTCCTCCCTCCTCCTATAGATGATAGATAGATAGATAGATAGATAGATAGATAGATAGATAGATTCTCACTGAAGGATGCTAAATTTGTTGCACTGAAGAGCCATTGTGCACAGTGCAAGTGTGATGTTAATTTATTGAGTGGTCGGGAAGGAGACAAAGGGATAAGGATGTGTGCGCTCAAAGGGGGTGAGGAGGCATATTTGTCAATTAGTATGCAAATTCATGCGGGTGCCTCCTTCAGATATCCAGTCAGGCTGTCACCTCAGCAGGGGGTGTGATTATGAAGTCCCTATGAAGTGTGGCTCTTAGGCTGTGATGTAAATTAGGGAAGGGGCCAAGCTCAGGACAGGATGGCAGTTGACCCCTCATTGTTTGATGTTTCACATTAGAGATGTACATGTACTATACATGTAAGCTTCAAAAGATGACTGATGGCAACGTATAAGGCTAGAAAAGATACAAATCATTATCACTGATTTATAACTTTCTGTCATTTCCTGCCTTTGCCACACCTCATATTACTGCAACATAATGTTTCGATAGAGAAAATGTTCTGTATAGGAATATGTGGTGAGGAAATCTCTAGCAAAGGGTTATATAAAAATGTTTGAGAATGTACATTTTTTTTATTTAGTCACAAACAGCAGCTGTGTTGTCTGCAGTGCATCTTCTCTTTATAACGTCCTCCTCCTCTTCATTTCTTTCTTTATCACCATGCATCACTTGGTCTTGGGTCAGCCGGCAGGCATACCTGCAACAAATATACAAATCTGTGTTTGTGAGAGTCATGGCCATCACTCTCACTCTGCCTGTCAAAAGGGGAAATGGCTCGTGAGAGATTAAAGCTTTGTCTTGTCATAAAGAAAGGTTAGAGCAATGGAGAGACCTGACTCCAATGAAACGAGAGGGACAAGACAGACAGAGAGAAAGAGTGAGAGGGGGGTTGAAAAGGGAAAATAAAAAGGGCAGTGGAAAGAGAAGATCAGAGGCATTCAAGCATCACTGTTTTTCTCCATGAATTGAATCAGATGAATGACTGCCGCCGACAAACGTTACCTCTGAGTTGTCTTTCTCTATCTTTACCCTCTCCTCTAGTTAAGATCATGGATCAAGGGGTAAACACTGATCTGTCTCCACAGAAATTGCAATTACAGAAAAGAAAACACAACAAAGCCCATTTCTTCACAAACACATGGCACCAAGCCCTTGCATGCATTTCTTACTGTGTCCTTCAAAATAACATCCTTGTTTTAAACGATAAATGTAGAATATTTGATCTTTTGAGGTGCATCTCACATGCTTGCACTGTGCAGTGCATGTTTTGTTATGTTCCAAAATTCTCAGGCATTTCTTTGGCATTTCATTGCCAAATTAACATGTGAGCACTGTAATAGCATGCCACAGCTCCCCCTAGTGGAAGGGGGAAATCAAATCAACCATGAGGACATTTTTGCCTCTGTTCATCCGAAACCTACACGATGTGCTGTAGACAATTGGTTGTTGAGTTATTGAGATAGAAGTGTGAATCACCAGTGTACTCATAGTGCAGTTATTGTTTCAAAATTAAATGTCTGCAAAACCTTAAAAAGTCCATCTGATTCATGAGAGTCTAAACAAAATAGCACATTGTATGAGTTTAATTCTTAGAAAATACAGATGTGTATAAACGAGCCATTTTGTATTCAATGCCATTGTTTTTATGACAGTAACAGCAGTAACAGGAGGACTCTATCAACAGATATCAACTGATTGCAAGCTGCCAAGCTGCATCACTATTAACTCACAAAAAACAGTGTACAGGCTTCTTTGAGGGGCAGGGAACTAGATGCAGATGGTGGACCTCCTCAGTTCACTGTGTTAATTTAGTTTACCCTAAGTGGTGACAACAGAAAGGCAACAAACTAAATACAAGGTAATTTGGAACAGCCAGCAGGGCACTTGGGGCACTTGGTCCTACAAGAGGGGCACTTGGACCAAGTATCACAGGGAAACGGTGGATTATAGTGCCCCTCTGCTGTGACATTAGGCAAAAATTAACAAAGGAAAATGGGCAAATCCAGGTGAAAAAAGATTTAAAAAATAGAACACTTGAGCGGAAAAAAGGCAAACTCGCCCTCCCTTGTTGCAGTATATTATATCTCATGCTGCTGTGCCAGCTGTCTCTAATCAGCAAAGCTTAACGTATTCTCATAATCAAAACACACTAATAGTATAATCTAAATTAGCAGATATGCAGCTGTTAGGGCGACTGAGTCTTGCACCATGTCACTTTGTCATCTAGAAAAGAGTAAAATGCTGGATATATGCTATATACTGTATTTATCACAACAGCTTCAGTGTCATAGCTAAAGACCACTCTCTCCAAGCTGTGTTACTTCGTTCAGAGGTGATTTGTGCCAAGTGTGATATGTCTGAGTCCTTTTCAAACACGGGCCTTTCAGTTTGAATAACTCTATGTTAATGATGAGGGAAAAGTCTAAGATTGTAATGTATAGCAGTCTTGAAAGTCAATTAACACTTGTTCATAAATGACTGCATGTCACCCATAGACATACAGTGTACATGTAAGGGAATTTAAGGTCATTGTATGGAAGCCTTTGACCTTGCATTGCATGTGCATCTCTGAATGAGGACTTCTCTTTCCATTACAAGCTGATAGAGAGGTAATTTACAATTCAAGAACAGATGAAGGGCAGAACATCATTCATCATCTTCCTTCAGCACCCTGAGGATGATATTCCCTGCAGTGTCTGAGACTAAAACATGTACACACATGCATATGCAAGCACGCACTAGCCCATTTAAGCACGCATATATACAATCACACACCACCACGGCTCCTTAGGAGATTAGGAGAGGAGGAGGAGGAGGAGGAGGAGACTGAGTGCCAGAACAGCCAGAGAGCTACCTCATGTTCCAAACTGCCTCAAGCTCTGTACCAGGGAGGAAGCACTTTCAGACCTCCAGCTGGATCAAGAATCCTGCTGTGCCTCTGGGCACATGGCACCCATAACAGGGCTCTTAAATTCACAAAAGTCACAAACAAATGAAGAATGGGATCTGATCTCTAATATGTATCCCTCAACACAATTCTATGGAACTGATTGGAATCAATGAGCATCAAGCAGTTTCAGTAAGCATTTTATGTCGCATTTATAAAACATGTCATGCATTCAACTAGTGTGATAATATGTCATGCAACTCACAGCTGTGAATCGATTTAGAGCCGTGTGAGCAGCAACTTGTTTGTTTTGGGCGAGAATCATACATTTGATATCTTCTGCTGCCGTTACTTCTTCCAGCTTTTTTTTTTTTCCCATTTAATTTCATGGGTAGAACAAATTGGCCTTCTCAGCATCAGCATGGTGACATGGGAACCCAAACAAGCTTGTTTAATGCATTGGCCACCGCTGGCACTGTAGCTAGCTTGAGCAGCTAAAGAGAAAAGCCAGGCAGTGGTCTCTTCTATTCTTCTCTGCACTGGCATTACTATTTTACAAGCAAGCAGGCTCATTACAGAACCATATGCTTGGTAACGATGAAAGCTGTGGGTGCATCCCTTGTAAGAGCTGGAATGCTTGAATTATTAAATACACCGTCGAGGCTTGATTCAGATGTGGCAAACAGCCCAGTTCTCGCTTTCACACACAGAGAGAGAGAGAGAGAGAGAAATGAATAAAGGCGTGGGGAAAAACTTCAAACACCTTTCCTGTGCATTTAGTGTAATGAACAATGCCTTAATTGAGATTGGCTAATTACCCAATTTCAACATAATTAATATGATCCTAATTAGCATATGTAAATGACACGTTGCATAATTGAGAATCCCTGTTTTGAATTAGATGGCTCTAAAGTGAACCCGCACGTGAAAAGGTACAAAGCAGCTATTAAGAGTTTGATGCTACGGGCCATCATTCACTGTGCGCTGATGAAACGTTCAGCATCGCGCAGATGTTCAGAAACATTACGGAATGCAGTTGATTATTGTTGATATGTTTTTGGGACATCGATAATTAGGAGCCATTACCTACTTATCACTTTTGTGCCAGTACTTAAGCAGGAATGAAAACAATCTTGACGCTTGAGATGCTGTTCATGTACAAAAGGCAAGCGATGGTGATGTGCACATTCAGCAATCAGCTCGTCTGTGTCCTTGGAGCTTTGTCAGCAAAAGGGTTCCTGCAGCCAAGATGTTCTCAATAAGATGGTAGTTATATTTATTATATGGGAAATGCATCCCTGGCTGTGTGCATTGGTAATCAGTTATTGCAAATGATGCTGTTAATAGTGTAAAGTATCTGCACCTGACGTATTGACTGGCTGCCCATACTCTGCCAGCTAATGAAGAACCATTATATCCAAAATGAAGAAAGTATACTTACTCATGTCTATACATAAATAATGCATTCCATATGTTCTTTAAATATTTTCACGTTTAAGTCTGAAATGGCAAACATTTGATGCATTAAAAGTTAAATGTGGATTAATGGACAAGTGTCAGCAAAAGAGTACTGAACATTCTGATACAATACTGTCTCCCAACCCAGTTTGTACCCGCTGCTGCCTAACAATGGGTAGTCTGACCCCTCAGCGGTGGAATGACATGTTGTCCTCGATGTGAGCTAATATTGATTTGGTGGCAAGTGGCAGTTGACTGAGTGGGCCTGGAGGGCAGTAGTAATGGGAGGGCCAGGGGGCGTGGCAGGGCAACCGAGCACCTGGATCACCCAGCTGGTAGAGAGGCTCCTCTGGCACACAGAGGACCCTATCTATCTGTCTGACACCCACGCCTCCCCAAACACACACACACACACACACACACAGAGACAGATAATACACACAGTACAGACAGAGATGTGTACACTCTTTTCTACTGTCTTTCTCTTTGGTTCTCAGTCACTCGTACACCCCAGGCCCTGTCCAGACTTGTGGCATCAGTGCTGTCAGGACACAGGACTCCATGTTAGATTCAATCAGCAGCATTGTCAGTCAATGGCGCGCACACTAACACACACACACACAGGTCACCACTGCATTCTGCTTGGCAGAAGGGGAGCATGTTGTCCTTCCAGTGTGATTTCCTCTTCCCTCCCGTCTGCCATCTCTGTTCCCTCGGCCCTGTCAGCTTTGCCCCCTCTTCTTGTCAGCAGCCATATGGCTACCCCTCTCAGCCCCCATGTCATCCTCTAGACTCCTTCCCGTGCCTCGGTCCCCTGTTGGAGCTTCGCTGACAGCTCTAAGTGCACCACTCAGCATCAGATCACTGGGCCTACTGTAAGTCCTGTTACTCCTGCAAACATTCAGGTCATTTGTTGTTTTCAGAGATGATACAGAAGCTTCCTCTTTGATGTTCTTGCGGGTAAACATGATACATTTAATGAATCTTTGCTTGAATATTGTGTTTGTCACTGTGTGCACATAAGGACACATAAGGTGTCTTTGTCAAATATCATCGAAACACTTCGATACTATTTTATGAATGTTTTGTTCTACGTATGAGTTTATTATATTTAATATATTATAATTTAGCATTTTTAGAAGGAGTTTTCATAAATGAACATAAACAACCATTCCACTGTACCCAAGAAATGTTCTTTGTAATTACACATTCAGACCTTTCACATCTCAAGACATTCATCAGTGGAGTTTTGGAAGTGGTCTAGTTAGTGGACCTTAAGTTAACTTTTTTTGTTGTTATTATTGAATTGAGGGTAAAGAGAACTTTCAAGTGCAACTTTAATTTGACCTTTATTTACAGCAAATACTGGAATATCTTCATGATCCAAAGAATATGTAGGACATGAAGTACATTTTATGTTGAACAGGCATGTCCATTTGCTCTCTCTCTCTCTGGATGGGACTATACTCTGGAACGACTATCAATCTGGGGACAACTGTGTATGTGGAAGTGTGTGCACTCATGACTGTGTGACTGTACTTTTGTGTGATGGGAGGCTTGAAAGTGTTGAAACACCATGGTCCATACTGTAATAAAGACGAGTGTGTGATGGGCCCCCCGGATCTCTCCAATCTACAAGACATTATTAGAGAGAAAGGAAGAGGAAGAGGGAGAGCTGGAGACAGAGAGAGAGCAAAAGAGCCAATGCTACCATTGCCGGCTGACAAATTTGCCGTCAAGACTAAGGGTTGTAAAATTGTGATGGCTAAAAGCTAATGTCAGAAGTTATGTGGAGCTGTCACCTGCTATTAGAGAGGATTGTTGCCACCGTCTTGACTCCAAGGAAAATTGGGTGAAAGGAAAGAAGCGCAGGGCAAAATGAGAGGGATTCACAAGAGAGAGCGACAGACAGCATAAATAAGAAAAACATTTGATAGGAGAACAAAATACATGACTGTTGTTGAACTGAATGTTGAATGGTGACAAGATGAAGACCACAGCAAATAAACTGTGAACTGCACCAGTCAACACTCATGGCTGAAGGCGTCATGCTCTTAATAACTGTCATAGTGTGTCAGACCAAGACTGACAGATCGCTGGTAACAAGATCCTTAAGCCCTAATAGGTTTATAACTAGTCCCAGCGCTTAGTAGTGAGTTTTACTAGCCTGGAGCACAGGAGTAGTCAGGATAGAGGAGATTCTATCTGAGTATGCCTAAACATTTGAAAAAGATGTCATCACCATGCAACAAAGTAAGATATACAAGATACACCATCGTATCTTTTTAACTTTGTGGAGGAAACGTTTGATATTTTAGGAAATAAAGTTACTCACTTTCTTGCCAAGAGTTAGATGCGCAAATCAATACCACTGTCATGTCTGCACAAGTATGTAGTTTGTTAGCTTAGCTTAGCGTAAAGACTACAGCATATAGGTCTGTCCACAGGTTAAAAAACTCCTCCTACTATAACATATAAAGCTCACAGATTAACGCATTTTTATCTCATTTGATTCATCCATTCAAAAACCAAAGGGCAAAAATGACAATTAGCAGGTTAAGTGCTAATCTTGGCCAGAACCAGCCATTTCATGGAGTTTCTGCAGGCAGACAGTCAGCTGGTATAATGCAGTTCTTCCACTTTGGTTTTAAACAATCAAACAAATAAGAATATAATGGATTCATTGCTGCAGAGTTTTTACCGTTGCACAGGACCAGGCTAGTTGTTTTCCTTATGTTTCCAGTCTTTATTGTCAACTAAGATAACTGTTTCTATAGATATTTGCTCCACAGACAAGAAATTGATGTTGATCTTCTGATCCAACTGCCATCAAAAGTAAATAACCATTTTACAAAATGTCAAACTGCTCCTTTAACAATTTCCATTGACTTGCCAGCAAGGCAATCATTACAAGTTCAAGATGTGTGGCCTAAAATTATCCAAACTCGCATTACTTCATCTTAATTTCAGTCAAATTTTCAAAAGATACCATACATGTGAGGCTGAATATTGGGAAAATGTATAGAAATTATTGATTAAAAAATGTGATTATGCAGACATGTAGAATATTTCCATTTGACAGAATAGTGTAGCCATTAAACCATCTTGGGTTCAATTATTTCACTCAGCCTAAGCATCATGTGTAGTTTAAATAGATTCAATAATTAACTGGAATAAGCTGACACAGACTATAGGTCTATGTGAAATGAGATGTTTTTTTGTTTTTTTGCCTACTTAAGGTGAAATAAAATGGATGAAATGAAACAACCACGGCATGTTAAGGGTTAAGAGTGCTAAATGTAAATGTAATGCTAATTTACATGTTTTAGATAGGTTACATGAATCTTTCCTCCAATTTCATTAAAGATGCAAAATTACAAGAGTGAAGCCAATTTCTCACCTAATTTAAAGAATTCATCATCCTTGAAATAGTCCGTAATGTAGTCATATACTGTAGCTCGATCCATTGTGGTGAAGCCCTACAAAGGACAAGTTTTAATTAGATCCCGTTTCCTGTTCTGTTGATTCCATTAAAGCTGCCAGTGAAGCACTTTTCCCTCTCCATGCTGCCTGTCAGTCATTATCACGCACCACATTCCAGTACCAGCTAATACATAAAAATGACAGTAAATCTACTAAAGGTCTGGAGCGCAGGGGTCATAAAGTAAATCGGCTGCTTTATGTTTACTGTGCTTTGGGGGTGCAGGGCCAGAGGGAGTTTGAGGGCACTAAATCTGGGAGGGTGCTGAGGGGGAGTGAAGCAGGGGACATCAATCAAATCACTACACACATATATGTAAATGTAGACACACGTATGCACCCACGAGGGAGAGAAACAGGACTCTTAATACGTAGATGATTAATGGTTATTATTAATGACAGGTGCCCATTATGACAGTAGAGCAAATAGACTACACACATAAGCACACACTGCAACATACAACACACGTAATGTCCTATGAGCTGTCAAATCACGTTTGATTATTATTATCCACTCCGTCTCACACACACACACACACACGGTCATGATGTTGACATCTGCAGCTTGGTGTGGACCGGCAGAGAGGAGCTTGAAGGCATCAGTGCTGTGAAGTCTCCCACTATTACTTCTCCGATAGTTGTGTGAATGGGTCACATATGGGTGTGACAACTGAGACGGAGTTACGATAGCATGGGTGTGGGGTGTCATCATGGGTGATAGCTTGTCTGTCATTGTTGCTTTGTTTGATGTTATTTATCCAGAAATGACACTTCGTTTGTTTCAGAGTTATTAATTAAATCCCTTCTCAAAACTTACTTTTACCATATGGCTTTTCTGTAACAAATGCTATTTGTTTTTAATTATCTTTATATCGTTTAGATTTTTAAGTTAAATTATTTTATTGTCTTACTGTATGAAGCACTTCGTAACTTAGTTTTGAAAGGTGCTACATAAATAAAGTTATTATTATTATTATTATTATTATTATTATTAGCTGTTACAAATTCCACTTATCTTTGAGTAGAGCAGGACATTCCTTGTATACCTGGTACTTGCATTTTCAGCATAAGCTCATAAATGTCAAGGATAAAATATGCAATGTGTCCTGTTACAACATAGTAGATGTAATGTCCACCCTGAGAGCTTCCAGTATTTTACAGTGCCAAGGTGTGCATAAACAGAGCAGGGATGGAGATATAATGCCACAACCTGCTGTAGGAGACACATCTGAATAATGCTCCCTATATAATAGGCTATTAAAATCAGTGACTATATCCTAACTGTGCATATACATGATTTATGCATTATTACTCTTTTTAATGCATCCTGCCTGCCACTTTATAGCTGACCACAGATTGTGTATTGCTGCATTATCCTGTCTACTAGGTAATGGGAGATGCAGACTATGCATTGCAATATTATGCGGCAGTCTCATACATAACAGAATTCAACTAACACACAAGAGATTTCATTCTCATGTGTACCGACCTATCCTTAATGTGCCTATGGTGATGTTTTTGTACACTAAACATAGCACAGTCATTAATTGCTCATGAATTGTACATTCTGTACTGCAACACATTTGCATACAGCAAACTATGCATTGTAGCATACAATTTAGCAGCCCCGCTTACTCCGGCATGGCTGTGGGGCCTTCAAGCTCATTAACTGGAACAATAGCCAAGCTGACAAACACAATAAATGACAATAGGATTTGCGCAGAACAAGTTATTTATTACAAAACAACACATTACTTGTAAAACAAAAAAATTAGCTTCGACTGTTTCTCACTTGAAGTTGAAAGAGCGCAGTATCAAAGTCTTCAATGAGATCTGATGATGTGTTCGTAGATGAATAGGCAACAGCTGGATTGGCTAAGCAGTGATCTTTAAAGTGTACTTGAAGCAACATGTCTGAACTATATAGTTTGGTTGTCTTATAAGGTGATAATGGTTGCTTCGGTGCTTGGTGGAGGAAATTGATTTTTTTTTTATGCAGTCATCAGAAAAAGCCTTTCTATTCAAGCAAAACAGAATCTGCAGAACTCCATCAAAGGAAGTACTTCGAGCAAGGCCTGAGGCTTTTCTTTGGTTTTAACAATGTCTAGCACTTTTTCCACTCAACAAAGCTGTTGTAAGTTTATTAAAGATTGTATTGTGTGACATGCTGGCAAGCTTTGAATTATACATCACTTCTGAGGTAAGGTTCTATTGTTTCTTGGTGACAGATATCAATAAACAATTAACTCTGAGGTAAAATAAAGGTTGTTTGAATGAGAAATAAAGAAGCAGACTAGAGAGAGAACATCTCCAGTGCCTTTTGTCCTTAGTGCAGCTGTGTTTGTCCTTTTGTCGTGCTCTGGGTATGAGGGAGTGATGTTCCCTGTAGACAGCTGATTCTGACCTTGTACATGGAAATCAGACCTGGAGAGAAAGAGTACAGAGAGTGCAGGTGAGAGCAGCAGAGACAGTGACAGAGGGAGGTAATACGTGTGCGTATGTGCATGTGTATGTGTGCATGTGTCTGCAGATGTGCACACTACAAGTCTCTGCCTGTTTGCCTCTCTTATCTGTGACAAGTGTCTGGTGTGACTGCACCTCTGCACATATATGTGCATGTGTGGATAAGTGCGATGGGTGCTAGCCACATTTGTGTGTATGCTCCAGCATGTGTGTGTGTGTGTCAGTGTGTGTGAGAGAGAGAGAGAGGCAGAAATGAAAGGCAGGAGTCCCATCTGTTGTGGTGTAATGACTGTGCTATTTGGAGGCAGGAAAGGTTTGGTGCGGGAGCAGCTGGTATCTCGCCCGGTGACCTTTTAGCATTCCTCCTCTCACCATCTGACAGATGTGTCAACTCGATTATTTCAAAAGGCTCTGAATAAATAAGCGATTGTGAGGGAGCAACGCCCGCTAACCCAGTCGATGGAACGTATGCCCGTAGGTGAATGCCATACTCATAGGTGAAAGTGGATGCAACGATTAAACACACCTCTAAGAGCGCAAATGAACTCTTAATACTCTTAAAGAACAACAGCGACACTTACAAATGCTCAGTGAGCAGCACAGTTACCCCCGTTGCTGCCTCTCTCGTCTCCTACTTTCCCTCACTCTCCCCCACTCTCTCTTTTTTTCTATCATCTGCTAAATAGCTGTTGAGTTGCTGGTATGAGGCTTGGTAAACGGGGTACAATGAGGGTGAATTGAATGCCATTGTGGTTCGGGTGCCCTTGGAGCACCACTATTAACTGACTGTGGTTGGAGAGGGGGGCTGGGGCTGGGTGGTGGTGGGGGCCTCAGGTGTTGCTGCGAAGCCGCCAATGGACTCTCATTCCCTGGCGGAACCCACACCGGACAGAGGGGAATCTGTTGTGCATAAGTGTGTGTGTGTGTGTGTGTGTGTGTGTGTGTGTGTGTGTGTGTGTGTGTGTGTGTGTGTGTGTGTGTGTGTGTGTGTGTGTGTGTGTGTGTGTGTGCACGCACGTGCGTGTGTGTGAAGGGGCGGGGAGCTAATTGACTCACTGAGTGATTGGGGGACTGTGAAGAGGCGACCGCAATCAGACCTGCCCTGATAGAGTTTGATGCCTCCCTAAATAGTTTTCAAATGGAGGAGCAGGTGCTGTTTTTCAGACGCAATCCCCACTGCCTGAGTGTATAAGAGAGGAGAGTGTGTGTGTTAGCATGTCGGTGCACGTGCACTAATAAGACTGTATCCAGGTGATTGTGTAGGTTTTCTGTCATTGTATGGCCATTTCTTGTTAGAGGGAGAGTAATCAGAAATGAAATGGAAATGTGGGTGTGTGTGGGGGGGGGGGCGCATTGAGGCCTTTTAAATGTGTCTATTTTGCTTTATGTTGAGGGCACATCTAGTGTTAAATTTAACACCTTACCTTAAAACATCAAAGAATTCATGAGGCAAAATCAGGCAAGGGAGCCTTTGTTACCGCAGGATTCAATTTTGAATGTTACGGTTAGAGAACAGCCCTTCATTTAGTCTACTCTTCTGTGTTAAGAATGACTTACATTGAAAAGTGTTTTAACAGGCCTTGGACCGTCCATCTCTCTCTAAAGTGTGAAATGGGCCTCATCAAATCGTGTCCAGTCGTTTTGATTCTGCCCTGTGGATCCAGACTGGTTTGGTCTAGTTACTGGGATGTCATGCTTTGAGATGTGTAGCGGCAGACTTGGCACAGTCCATTCTCTGCCTGTTTTATTGCCTTGTTTTACATCAACTCCATATGACATGCTTTGAATAACCCACCAAGTACTTAGGAAAATGGATTATTCACAGAGACTATAACACTTCTGGCACAGGAGTGAAGACATGTGGGTGAGTGGTCCAAGCATATGCAACACTCACAGAAAACTCAAATTGATTTTGGTTCTTAAAAAGCCGTTTTTTTTTTTTTTATCTTTCACGATAAACCAAAATCATATCAAACCAAAATCAGGACGGAGACAAAATTAATGTCTAGGCTTTTGTCTGGGTCAGGACTGTGCACCATAGCCGTGGTCATTCCTGGACTCCTGTCTCAGTGCTTCTGTCATCACAGCAAGCACTCCCCATCTATCATCTGCATTGATCTACACTAATGACAGATGGCCGTTATGGGTGGGGGAGACAGATTGCCTTCAGCACAGCATGACTTCACAGGCATGTTCAGGCAGCACAGACTGTGCGTGTGTTCTCTCTGCGTACTGGAATATTTGATATCTTATTTCCTCTGATAAACAAAGTCTATTTGGACTCTTCATCACACATGAACTCAACGAGAGAGAGCAATGCTACTTTAGCATTTTAAGCATTCAGACAGGAGCCATGAGCACAGGAGAAATGTTTCACGTTAAAAGCACCAACAAACCTTAGCATCACCTGAAAGTGGATACTAATGGAAATATACAGCTCTTCTTGTGTTTTTCATATCAGTGTCTTACTGGTTTAATATTTATATTTACTTATCAAGAGGAGCATCTGTAGAAATTATTTTTTCAGACGCCTAAAATCCCATTAGAGAATCTGGGTCACTAACCCATTCACTCATGTAATGTACCCAGACACTGTCCAGATGCTTAGCATGTGGAGCGAAGCAAACATGCTCACTTTTCACCGTAACGTTTTGCTGAATTGTTGCATATTATGCATTTTGTATGGGGTTGCTTAATAGACAGAAATTGTATTTAAAGATGCACAAGTCATGCGTGCATCTCAACTGTACCTTCGTTTTGTCTGAGAGCATTGGGAGCAGTGAAACTATGTTGAATTCTAATCTTCACAATTAAAATGAGATGTCAAGACCAACATCATCAAAAACTGTTTGTTTTTTTCCTAGTCTTTAAGCCATTATTTTCAATAGAGATGGAACTGATAAAGGCCATGTTTAGGAGAACTAAACACAAGAGTCCTTATTTCCTTACCAAATCAAAATAGGGCTGCACGTAAGATTATTTTGATTAGAGATTCATCAACACATTATTCTCTTGATTAATACATTTCTGTGACTTGACACTCAAAATAGTTTCTGATTAATTTTCTGTCATTAATTGAGTTTAAGCTCTATTATCACAGAAACTGAACTTGCCAGGATAACAAAAACCAGTAATGAGCAAAGACAGGCATCTGCAGTCTATAGCTATAGCAACACCGGAGTTAATAATATACTTTTAAAAACATTTGTGAATAAATATAAACAGGATATTGTCACCCAAGTGAAAAACAGAATATAAACAATGCAATAACTAACAAACATATGACTGCAGATGCTGAGACAATGGTGAGAAGTGATCATGAGAAGTTTATTTGTTAAGAGGAGTCTTTATTCGTAAGTTGTCACGGCCTTCAGAGGTAATTAAAACAGTGTTGTGTTTCAGGTTACACAACAGCAGAGCTCCTTTTGTTTAATAACTGTGAGCCTTGGAAAACCAGCTCTAACTAGCTCAGGCTGATTTATTCATTATACTGTGGATTTGCATAAAGCCATATGGATGCAGCAGGCTCCAGGAGGTCAATAAGTGGTCGATACATATTGTGCTTACAGGGGAATTATTCATCATTCTTTGTGACTGTTCATTTACAATCATAACAGAGGACATCGATATTAAACTTTAGTTACCACTCTCATGGGGGGGCGGGGGCTGAGTTGTCATTATTTTTGGTCAGATGTTTGATGCATTAGCAGATTTTTCTGGATGTTAGGTCAGCTTCATCGATTATTCTGTCCTGCATGTAGAAAGTCTACCCGCCGAAGGCACTTATGAATACAAATATACAAAGAGATGTACTTGATTGCAAAACACTTTAGGGATTTACACAACTTACTGCCAATTATTTTAATGAAATATTTTAACCCTCTCGGCAAGTGTTGATCTAATCATAGTGGACTCATTACAACCTGAATCCTTTTTGATGAAGAACAGTTATACCCAAATACATATTGCATTTATAATTATTGAAATTTGTATTGAAAATATAAAAAAATTGGGTATTTATTAAAAGTTAATTAATCAGAGATGGTTCGATGAAGGTGTTCTTAAAATTTGAGATGTACAACAAGTTACTATTCATTTATCAAAAGGAAATAATGACAAGTAAATGAGTAGATAGATTAAAAGGTGCAGTAGATGGGGAGAGAGGTTAATTATTGTCTATTATTGCTCCGCTGAATGAGAATTTCCTGTTTCTTTTGGAGGAAACAGATATAAGAAGTTATCTGTCTAGAAGCTGACTCACCCCGCTGATCTAAAATCCATAGTGCTAAAAACTTCATGTTGAATAACTTGCCAAAGGCTGCATTCAAGCTGCATAAAATGAGACCTGGAAGTGTAAACCTTGTTCTTGTGTGCAGCAGCAAGAATAACATCTATAATTCAAAATAGTTATTAGGGGCAAGGTGGAGCTACGATCACAGCTGTCCCAATACAAACTAACCACCATCGTGAACTTAGATCTTAAAAGCTTGTGCCCTTACCGGGTCCCAAAGGTCTGGAGCAGCCAGCGGTGCAACTTATACATCGGCACCAGCTCTGTGATTTAGATCAGGCCATAAAATTCTAAATGGAGATGGGAGGCTAGTTGCTTAATTGACCTTTATTGGGCTTTCTGCTTCATTTGAAGACTGGATATTAAATTAACATGATAATTCTGAACCCCCCACCTGCCACACACACACACACACCAACACACATGCGCACGCACTTTAATATTGCCCTGCAACTTTTATGGCTCCCATTGATTTAGCGCAGCTTTTTATTAACTTGCTTTAATTTTCCATATTGGCACATACTCACAGAAGGGTTTTATTCAAATTGAGCAGCACACTGTTACAGGACGGAGGGTTTATGAGGCCACTTCTATTAAAAACCTCCCCTATTCTTACTGTGACATATATAGGCTGTAACATGGAGATGAGCTCGAATATGTGGAGCCCTGGTTGGTTATTGGCACTACTGTACTTGTGTCAAGGGTGGTAATGGAATGATTTGATTATATATTGTATTCTGGATAACAAATAATTAATAAATGAAAATATTCAATAACATAAAAAATACACACAAATACATTAATAGCAACAGCATAGCCTTAAATACTCAAAATACATGGATAAACCCACTTCTGTGACATTATTTGGTTAACAAATGGGTGCTGGGCACAAAGGTTAAAAGAGGTTCAGTTAAAACACAGACAACTAATACTGGAGGTACACAGTGTCACTAAATAGTTCAACGTCTGAGTGAAATATCACCTTTTCACTTGTCCATAGTTCTTGGATGCATTTCTTTAATGACTAGAATGTTAAGTTACAGCCATATTTATCCTCCTAGGTTTTCCTCCAATTCACTGCTGTATGCAAAAACCTACTTTGTTTGACTGATCATATGAATCCTTATTGGATTTACATGCTACCAATGTTTAAGTCATGCACCCTTCAGAGTTGAAATTGAAGAGTCTTTTGGTCTGGCCTTTTAAGAGGACGCTGAAGGAGCACTACTGTCCTCTTGTGGAAGCAATGGGGTGGAGGTAAGAGCTTTCAAAAGATGGGAAAACTCTAGAGTAAACTTAAAGTCTGACCAACAATACAGAAGTCCTAATTGTTTCAGTCAGATGCTCCATCTTCTCTCACAATAGACAGTCCATATAAAGATGTGGTACATAAAGGAGCTCTGCGTCCTCGCTGCTTGGCTACTACCTATACTTTCAAAAAATTTAACTTCCTCCACCTCCCCAGCCTCCTCCTGCATGTATTAGCATTTATTCACGCAATAATTTTTAATGTTTCTTTTAAGATATTGTGCAGATCAATTATTTATTAATCAACACCAGAGATTCCAAATCGATTGGAAAAGATGTTATTTACATCCATGTTATGCTGGAACCTTCACTGTAGCTACTGATAAAAGAGTGGAGACTTGGCAGCTGAGGACTGATAAAAGAGAAAAAATTCACATACATTCGCCACAAGAGAAGATCAGAGAGAATTCAATCTCTGCATTCCTCGGTGTTGACCTGCTACCCAGAAGCATGCATCACACACAAAAGAGAGAGCTCTGCTCTGTGGTCCATCTCAATTGTCAACACTATGAACAAAGAGTGCCTTATTAGGAAATGAAATGCAGGTGAGCAAGGATGGCCAGGTAATTGCAGAGCAGATGAGGGAAGTGGGAACAGGTGTGAAGATGGGGTGGTCAGACGAGGAAAAAAGGAGGGAAAGTCTGATGGCACCTGATGGACGAAAGGAAAGGGGAAATGAAGGAGCTTGTGGAAACAGAAATGTAGATAGGACACCTCCACTCAAATCTACAGTCAAATAGGGACACATACTGTCAGTCTGACAAAAAGCCAATAACCTGCCAGCGCATTAGAGGTGAATTGCTTCCTGTATGCAGCCCTTTTCCCCCTTCTCCTAAGTGGACGCATTACCATTTTGTCTGTCACAAAAAAAAAAGAGGAGCCACAGAATATGAATATGCGTTTACATCTGTCTTCCATTAATATGCATGCCTGAATCCACATCTCAACACAAAGCCAATTTTCTGGCCATCTGGGGGATGGCTGGTAGAGGTAATGAATATTCTTTATGAATATGTTTTATTTTGCGAGGTGGCGATACATCATGAGCACGCCGCTATCATTCCCCACTCTCTTTCTGTCCCTCTCGCTCGGTCTCTGCCTCTCTACGGCATCGGGAACCTTCATTGTACAACTTGATGAGTTTAATTAGACTGTATATAGAGGAGGGATGGATGGCTGGACAGATTGAGAGACGGTTGGATGGAAAGAATGAAAAAATATCTTTTACGACACAGACCCTCCCTCTCTCTCCCTCTCTCTCTCTCTCTCTCTCTCTCTCTCTAATAGCAGCCTTAATAATCCACACACCTGCTCTGAATGGTGATGCTGCAGAGAGAAATACGACTTAAGCTAATAGCTATCATGATTTCTGCAGTAACTAGTCTACAGTCCTGATGTTCATTTAATTACCAAAGTGAATTATGATCGAGGCACACCTCACAGAATACTCATTGGTTTTAAAATGTTTTCCGTTTGTGCTTGTGCACACAAGCAACTTCCTCTTAAAGGAAAGACTGAATTTTATCGATGAGATTTTTAGTTTAGAGTCATAAGAAGAATAAGTGTTTATTCTGTTAAATGACTTCATATATGGACTCATAAATTTACTTTTACAATATTTCATATGGCATCACAACAATAAACTTTCACTCCAGTAAAATATTACACAATTATCTAAATGATTTCTGGCACAAATCCAAAAAACCGCTTTCATGGCATATGCATGTGTTGGTCGCTGCATTGAGGCACTTGTTGCTAATTACAGGACATATACATGTTAATGACACTGAGTTAGGAAATGAGAATAGAGAGGTGGAGTGTAGGGTATGTCAGCCTGTAGGTACTTTTATATGTCACATCGATGATTTAGATGTCAGTGACAGTATTACTGTTGCTCACACGTCTCTGGGGCCTTGGAACAGTACATTGGCTAGTGGTGTCCTTTAATGATTTATGATTGAAGTTAGCCTGCGAGGTCCCCAGCGGATCCTTCAGAGCGAGAGGCACCGGGAGTGACCAGTTTTATGGCAGGACTGGGAATCAATTATGCTAACAGAGGCTAATGAATGCACTTGAGGGAACTGTTCCCCGCACTCAAGGACCATTTTTACCATTTGCATATTGATGGCAGAAGGACAGTATTCACTTTCGTCTGCCTGTGATGGAGCACCAAGGAAATGGACTTCAGTGTGTTCCTTTCACTCTTACTGTAGATCCTTTCGTTCTTTTTTGTTTTGTCCCCTTTTCATTATATAGTATATAGTTATATATATTTATAGTATATTATACAACTATATATTATATAGTTGTATAATATACAATTGTACATATATATTTATATATACTTAGTATTTAGCCTACCATGTCATTATCATTTAGATCAAATAGGGTAAGAAAAACGTTCCACACAAACTATCTCATCCTCATCTCTTCACACTTTTAATACACACAGTATTGTGTTCTCAACCAAGCCTCATCTTCTTTTTCAATAGTCTGAAGTCATTTTCAATTAGGGCTCTTCTGCGGTCGGAGGGCGAGTAGTCCTGGAAGTGCTCCAGTTTCTCCCCAATGGACACAGTATGGTTTAAGAGGAGTAATGGTGGGGCTTTTTACTGCCACCAAGGTTAACATGCATTAAAGTCATCTGTTTGCACAGATGGACCTCTGGCAACACTCAATCTCACTCCACTAAAATGCATTAAGGTAAATAATGCCAGACCGAGAGAGAAATCACCAAGTCCGATGCGTCTCAGTGAAGTAAAGAAGGCTATGAATATGAAATGTGCTATGAATAACTTATGTTATGAAGATACTGAAAAAAAAAAAAAAAAAAAAAAGCTGGGCGCGAGTTCAAGGCTTTTTCAGAATGCCAAGTGGTCACTTTCCTCATTCAATTAGATAATGAAAGGGACATATGAATAATTTGACAGGTACAAGAGAATGGCTTGTTCACTTTCTTGCCAAGAGTTAGATGGGAAGATGGAGACTTCTTTCAAATTTTACTTGATAACCTTAGAACTGTAATTTAAAGCAGAGCCCAAACTAAAAGCTGAGTTCCTTAAATTGTCCAGGTGTAGCTACACGTTCTGACATATGATCTCAGATCTCAATTAGACACCAGGTATGGTTTTTATAGATGTTCTTTGAATGGAAAAAAACATTTAAAATTCACAGTCACCTGCTTAAGCTGATCCTAAGATGCTCAGATAGTTCATTCAAATATGAACATTTAAACTTTTGTCAAGGAGGACAAGCAACACATCATTAAATTGTTTAGATCCTCTAGAATTCAGTAGTTTAGTTTATTTTATGGAAACAATGAACACCAAATGGTCCATTCCGCTATTATTATTGAATAATAAATTTGCTCATTGCAAACTTTGTTCATCAAACAAAGACGGCACATTAAATGAATAAAAAATACTTTGTTATCTACCTATCACGTTGCTGACTACAAAATACAAGTGACCGCACCTTTCTCTCTTCAGTTTTTACCCCTTTTCGTTTCTGACATGCAGGTAAGAGAGGGGTTGTTTCAGTAAAATATAGGTTAAAATAACTGCTGTAATCTTGGAGTTTTCCCTTGGAGATCAATCGAACAAATGGTTATTTTAAAAGGTTATTCAGTTGTCTGATTTTTAACCTTCTAGGGTCTGAGGTCAAGCCGACATGAACCCCAACCCTAACTCTAACCCGGCCTTTACTGTATAAACCACATTAAATTATGTTTGACATGGCGATGTTATGGGATCTTTTCTTTTTCAGCACAACATGACATGATAATTATTTCTTCACTTTAACAAACTGTATTAAGTTAAGGTTAGGGTAAGGGTTACTCATGCTGGCATGACCTCAGATCCAAAAGGGTTAGGAAATATTCATATTGGTCAAAATAAATATTTTGTTAGTACTAATATTTCCCCCATCTTTGTTGAGTGAGTTTTGAATGAAAGACAATGCAGGCCTATCCCAGGCAGGTTGAGTTCAGGGATTGAAGCAAATAATATTAGAGACTTACAGTAGCTTTCTAAAAGGAAGACAATAAGTGAATAACAAAAAAAAATATGTCAAACTAATCCTTTAATTCAGTCTCTGTATGCTACCACTTGGAAATATTATCAGAGAATACGGGATTAATTTTCATAGCTATGCCAATGATACACAGCTGTACATCTCCTTATCACCCAATGAATTCAGCCCTATCAATAAACTGATGAAATGTATTGATCATATCTATCTATGGATGTTACAAGATTTCTTATAACTAAACAAAGATGGAGGTGTTAATTACTGGATCAAAGGACCAGATAGAGGCATTACAAACCAACTCCCTGGCACAAAATGCCTAGCCCTTAGCTGAAAACCTTGGTGTGCTTTCAGACCCAGAGCTGAATTTTCAGCCTCACATCAGTAACCTTACCAAGACAGTCTTTTATTACCTGAGAGATGTTGCTAAAGTGCAACCCTTTCTCTCTCACACAGACACTGAGAGACTTATAAATGCTTTTATAAGCAATAGGCTTGATTACTGCAATGCCCTCCTCTCTGAACTACCTACGGTCACAATAAATAAGCTACAGATGATTCAAAATGCAGCAGCACGTTTACTGACCAAAACCAGAAGGAGAGCACACGTTTCATCTGTCCTATAGTCTGTTTATTGGCTGCCTGTCAGTTTTAGAATAGATTTAAAGATCATTTTATCGGTTTTTAAATCCCTCAATGGTTTAGCTCTTGACTACTTATCAGAAATTATTTTAATGTACACTCCCTCCAGATCACTAAGGTCCTCTGGCACTGGTCTTCTAGTTGTTCCTCAGACAAGGACAAAGACCGACGGCGAGGCAGCTTTTAGTGTTTGTAGTCCTCACCTCTGGAAAAGCCCGCCAGAGGAGCTGAGGACATCATGGAAAGACGTTTAAAAGACATCTTAAGACGTACCTGTTTAGCCTAGCCTTCCCTTCATACACTGTATTTTTTTGTTACATTGTATTTTATTTTTTACTTAACTTATTTTACATAGCTTCCTCTTAATCTGTTCTATTTTATTATTATTATTATTTACCTATTTATTTTTTACCTTGTATTTTTACTATACTACACCCAGGGATAACATTTTAATGATCTCCAGTCCAGTTTTGTACTCTTCTTCTTATTACTCTTGTTATTCTTTTATAAATACTTTTCTATCACTTTAACATTCTAAATTATATTTATTTCATTATTATTATTATGTGTAAGGGTGCAGCCAGTAAACCTGCAGTGTGATCAGTTAGGTTAAAAAACATGCATGTATATGGGCTTTTTTAGAGTTCCTAATTATCACATAGAAAAAAAATATGGTGAACATGTGCTTTAAAATAACTTCAATAAAAAAAAGTTTATTGCCACAGTCATAGAGTATCATATCTGGGGAAGGGAAAGTTTGTGCACAAATAAACTTCTAGAAACTTCGTTGAGTGACGCTATCACTCGGTGGAATAGACAGACAGACGCAGACAGGCAGTGTTGCAGGCTCCCACTAATTTGATCTGGTGACATTTTCTTCACCAACTCCTCAGGGGAAAAGAGCAGCAGAGTGGGAGTGAGGCATTTAGAAAAAGGAGGTGTTAGAGAGAGAGAGAGTAAGAGAGGTTGAGATGGAGAGAGAATGAAAGAGAGAGAAACGGCGAAGGAGACACTAATGAACGCAGACAACAAAGACCCTAACCTGAGCTTCAAGCCCCTGGAGACAGAGAGGTTTCTGATTGGGTCAATAAAAGCACTGGACCGTGTCTGCATTGGCTTGCCCTTCAAGCACCCGCTTAACTGCACAGGGAGGACTTTTGTTCAAGGTTGCTGTAGTTTAAGGGGAATATCACTGCATTTCTTGTCTGAAACAGAAATAAAAAATATCATGGCTGTCTATGCAGGGAGAAAAGATCTGTGACATCTTGTTTATGTGTGATGTCCATCATAAAGAATACATCAGGAGAGATCGCAAATGTTGCTATGGCAAGTTTAACATGAACTTAACAAGACTGACATCTTGAATGCTTTTATTTTATTATTTAGACACCCTCCAGAGGAGCATTTAATTACATCTGCATCTGAGAATAAATCAATTCTTCATTTAAGGACTAGATAAAAGTAATAACACTGAAAACTGGGTTTGAAGCAGAGAGGATTGATATATTTCCCACTGGATGCTTCGGGGTTAATTCATGCAAGAGAGCAGTGCTGTGTCATTTTGCCAAATCAGAGGAATGTAGCAGAAGAAGGAGAGCAAGGTTAGCCAAAATCAGCATGATGAGATATTGACTCTTGGCTTGTATTTCATTTTATGCACCAAGTAGAAAACAAGATATCACACTGCTCATAATCCTCAGTGTCCCTGAACACACCCAAGCACATGCACACCTCCCACAGACTTCTTCTTGTTATTAAATAAAGCCATATGTGTGTGATGAGGGCCTCAAGTCAGGGGTCTTCTCACCAGGACTCACACCTGAAAGGGGAGTCAAAACACACACATACACAAGCATACTGGGACACACGCACTTGGTTTCCCCACTAATTCCATCCATGTCTGACATATGTCACTGGCAATCTGTTCAGCAGTCCAGACGTCTCTCCAGTGCTGTACTGCCACGATGGTGTGGAGAGCTGCAGACGTCAGGCAGAGACTGAAACAGAAAAGATTGAAGACTGAACAAGAGGGCACGGAGCGACAGCGACAGAGAGGGAAGAGGCATGGAGAGCTGCAGCTATTTGGCTGGTTGCTATCCTTGCTAATAGTTTATTTGGAGACATCACCATCTGTTCTTTAACTTAGATGCGCATCTAAGAAGATACCACTCCTAAATACATTTACCCACAGCCAAGGCAAATAACTCAACACGCCCCAGGCTTCTTTCAGCACAATGATCCTGGAGGACACTGGCTAAACAGGCATCTGTTAACTTTGTTACAGTGTTTAGGGGTTTTGAATCCAGTCCTGGGTTACTGCCAGAGAGTTCTGAATAATGTAAACATGATGATGAAGGTAGTGAGGAGAGTGGTGAGACAGAGTATGAAGGACTAATTCACCAACAGCTCAGAATTCACCTGTAACCACTGAATGGATCTTAGATTAGTTTAGATTAGAAGGTAAGTAGAGGTGGATTGCCATCATGTGGCTGAGTAATGCAATCACACTGCAGAAAGGCTGCTTTGAAGGCTGTTCTTTATTTGTATATAACTATATTGTCACACTAAAAATTTCACTATGCGTTATGATATGACTCCTTTTAGAAGCATAAACCCCCTTTAGCATCTTCTGTACACACACACACACACACATTCACACTCACCTCCACTCAACAGTCATACACACATGGACCTACAGTAAAACGACAGAAATTTGGCACAACTGCTGATATTTATTCTGGACATGTATGATGTTTTTTGGGGGGTTTTTTGTATCTTTATTATTATTTTTGTAGTTTCATTCAAATGTCTGCACATATATATATATATATATATATATATATATATATATATATATATATATATATATATATATATATATATATACAAATCAAAATTTAAATAGGCTTAAATAGTTATAATAGTAATAATTGTAATAAAAATTAAAAATAAAATAAAATAAATAATGTTATAGATAGATAGATAGATATACACACACACACAAATTTTGCCAAAATTTCCCCACAGCGATATATATAATCTATATATAATCATTACCAGCATCAGATGTACCAGAGAATACTTACTTAAACCTGATCCTCTTACTATTCCAGGCACACAGCTCAATGCAGTGGCTGTGTTTTACATCACCAATCTGTTACTGTGGGATCTCCCTTGCTTCAATCCCATGGATGATTAAGCGTGATAATTAAGGTTTTTGGATATTTTCCACGGAGGGGCAGATGTGGCAGCTGGTGACATTCATGCATTCCCAAACACAGAGGAGGGAATTACAATTAGTCCTCCATTCATTTCAGTGATCGCAAAGTCTGCTCTTGGCACCAGCTCAGAAACAGTCAAGCTGTTGTTGCAAAGGGCTATTTGTGGCCCTCTTTGTTGCAATACAGGCAATGTACCTTGATCTATTTGGGGAATTATAGAAATCATAAGAAGTAGCCAAATATTTGCTTTTTCACTTTCTATTGCCAAGATAAGTAATCATGGAAATTATCAAATTACTTGAGATTTCACAACTTGTTAGCTTGATAAGAGTTGGACTTTTGTGTCAACTCAATGGCCCATCAAATAATTCATCAGTTAGAATCAATAAAAGAAATTAGCTTTCTATTTAGGTTCAAATGTTATTTTTTTTATTCAGGCTTTTAATTATTGACATTTAATATGTGTTTCATGTTAAAGAGGAAAATAGAGCAAAGAATTCGGACCAAGCAGACACTGCAAAAAAATATTAATTACAGATTTTTACTGAATTTTCTGTTAGAAAGTAGACAATATCGTAAAACAGGTGCATAATTTTTAAGACTTTTGGATGAATGTGTTGTATAAATACAGACCTGTCTCAGCGACATGTTATACTTTAAGTATCAAAAATATTCATTATGAAAAGTTGCTGTTTGGTTTGTTTGTTTTTTATGGATCAACACATGGTAAATGTGGATGGAGCATAATTTTGGCTGCTTGGGACTTTAATCTATTGCAGTGCATCATATTGTTTGTCATATGTTTTGTATACAATCTAAATCTTTCCTACATGAAATTTCATCAAAATCCGTTGACACAATCTGTTGGCGGATGTGATTTATCAAATCGAACTATGTTGATCACCTTCAAAATCAGAGCTGTGAAAAATGGCTCAATCTCCCAGGATGCAATTCTCAAGCGGAAATGACGGAAACTCCATGGAAACGGCAGGCTGGCGTGCTAGCCTGACACAGAAGAAACATACTGCAGCCAGCTAGCGTTCAATTTGGATCCCCACACAGTTTGTTGAATACACTACGTTTTCCTCTCTGCAAAGATGAGTCGTACGCCCGATGCAAGACTGAGGTAAGAGATAGCCAACCGTGTGCAGCCGGCGCCGTTAGCTGCAGGGAAACTAGCAAGAACAGGAGGATATCATAGGTTAGCTAGCTGTTCATCGGTAATAGTAAACGCAACACGCCTTTAGTGGACCATGATGTGATTATCCCAGTGTCCCACAGTGACTAATAATATCTATTACTAAATAATTTTGCTTTATTAAGGTGGCTAAATGCCCGTGTCATCAAATGAGGTGAAACAATAGGATTTGTTATTATTATGCTTTTTTCCTTGGTACGACTTTTATTTGTTTTAGTTTACAGAAAGACTTTGCTTGTACACTGAACGTATTTAAAAACGCACTATTTTTTAATTTTTTTTTTTACCGAATGTAAGAAAACACTTTCCCTACTCTGTACATTTACAGTTCGAAACAGAATTCGTCGAAATTATTCGACCCCCATCGTATATTAGGGGACAATTCAACAGCTGTTTGCAATAACCAAATCAAATGAGACCAGTTTAAATATCACAGTGCAACAGATTTTAAGTTTTTTTTCCACATTCAACACAATCTGTTACTTTTACTGACTACTGCAGTCTCAAAATTATTCAACCTCCTAATACCATCCATCATAAGAGCACACATTTGCAAATAGAGTCCCAAGTTGTTACTTTTGGGGGTTTTTTTTGTTAAGGCCTACATTTACATAAGGACTCCATGCCTGAACAACACCATGACTTACAGCACTACTGATGCAAAGCACAAGAAAAGTCAGCTCCACTACTCTTAAAACCAACTAGACAAGCAACAGAAGTTTTGGGATGCTGTTCTGTGGAACTGAAGCATATGTTGAAAAGAACGACCTACCTACAGTGAATCATGGCAGGGGCTTGGTGATGGTCTGGGGCTGCTTTTCATCCTCAGGCACTGGAAACCTACAGTGTGTAGAAGGTAAGATGGATTCCATCAAGTATCGGGAAATCCTAGAAGAAAACTAATTTTCCACCTGTGAGGAAGCTGAAGCTTGGCCGTCATTGGACATTCCAACAGTACAATAATCCAAAGCATACCTCAAAGTCCACAAAGGCTTGGTTTCAGAGGAAGTCCTGGAACATTCTAGTGTGTCTGTCACAGTCATCTGACTTGAATCCCATAGAAACTCTGGTGGGATCTAAAGAAGGTGGTCGCTGCAAGAAACTATTCCAGAACTGGAGGCTTTTGCCCATGAGGAATAGGATAAGATTCCTCAGGAACATGGCCAGAAACTGGTGTCTGGCTATGTATCACAAACGTCATTATTCAAATAGTTGCAATTTTGAAAAATAAATCACCCATCTCTTGCTCCTTCCGTCCTACCCAATCCATCCAAATCTATCCCAACCCTCGCATCCATTCCCACAGATCAGCTTAAGTCCAGATCACAAAACACAGGTTTTCGAGAAATAACCTCAATACCTTTACCATAAATGCCAACTCCCTTGTTCAATTAACTGACCTCTATAAAAAGGCATGATGACTGGGAAGAAGATGACATCTGCTAGAATGCCTAAGCAGGGGCAACATTAACAGGATTGTGCCACTGGCATGCTGGAGGCAGGTCTGGAGTTCTGGACCATCTAACGATCTAACCTAAATCCCTTTAAAAACCTGTGTGGTTAGTTGAGTGATTGAGTGCGACAGCATGAACATCCTTCACAAACTCAGCAGTAACTCTGGGCAGCTCTGACTGAGGAGTGGGCCGCCATCCCACAGGGAGACATCCAGAGGTTGTGCCAGTCAATGAGGAGGAGGATTACTGCTGAAAGCGATGCTGATGGGGGACACACTAATTACTTATTGTGTAAAATGTTGTATACTCCAGTTGTGTCACGTAAGCACTTATGATGCTTACATTTTAGATGTTTTTATGTCTCTTTGTTTTTGTCACTGATTGAATTAAGATCATTTAAAGCTAATAAGGAACAAAATACATGTTGTTTCATATGACACAAATTACTCAAGCAAATTTACTTATTTGAAAACACATATTTTACACAGTTGTGCATTTTTAAATCTCTTTGGTGTATATAGACATTGCATTTTGTTGGTCATTGTTGCTTTAATATACATATTTTTTTGATTTTCTCAGAAGCGTGTTTAAGTGCATTGAGAGAGTCAAATTCCTTGCACACATACCTGGCTAATAAAGCTGGAAAACAAAACTCTGTACACCACCTCCACAAGAGGATTTAGTTATTGATGAGCTACTAAATATTGAAAAAAACTCTTTACTGCACAGATTTTTAAAAGAAATGCACTTTTGTGTCCCCAAACGCTGTTTGATTACTGCTGCTAATAATGTCCTTCTCCCTCTCCAGGGACAGCCAGACAAGAAAGATCCAGGAAAACATCACCAATGTGGAGAAACATTTTGGAGAGATGTGCCAAATGTTTGCTGCCTATGTCCGTAAAACAGCTAGGTTACGAGACAAGGCAGATATCCTCGTTCGGGAAATTGGCATGTATGCAGACACAGAAACGCCAAACCTGAAGAGGGGTATGAAGCAGTTTGCTGACCACCTGGCCAAGATTGAAGACTACCGCCAAGCTGAGGTAAAACCAGTGTTGTATGTCCTGCTGCTTTGACTTCAGTCATGATTTCATATTCACAGCCACAGTCTGAATGTGTTTGGTAAGAAAGAAGGTGAAATTATTACAGCCAGAGTTGTTTCCTTGGGCACCGGACAGTGTCTGTCTACTGCTCCTAATACTTAGCGTAGGTTAAATCCAAAGATATCTAAAGATAGCTGTGTATGGATGTGTATGTGACAATGTTGCCTTTACCTTAACCTTTATTTCTTTATTTGCCTTACAGGTGGAAAGACTTGAAGCCAAAGTCATAGAGCCATTAAAAAGCTATGGAGCTGTAGTGAAACGCAAAAGGGTAAGTCTGCCTGTGAGCCACAGCCATGCTGGCATCTACACTGATTCAAAGTGAGCCAATTGTTATCACTGTAAAATTAATGCAATGATAAGAAATTAACCAAAACGTTTAAGCATTACTTTTCTGTCTTAGTCTCACTTGTTAAAATGTCACATTTTAAACATTGTTATACAGAAATGCAGCTAATGTCGCTCTGGCAGCCGATGGCAGAAAATATAAACAGAAAATGGACGAGTGGCTCAATTTGTTTACTTTCCTGCCTTGTCCATATAGTTGTGTTTCCGGCCCATTTAATTTTCAAGATCACGCTTTAAATCTCTGGCCTTCAAGTTTGCAGCAACTGTGTTTCCAAAATGAGATTAGAGGTTAAGGAGGCACATTGGGACACAGAGCAATTTACTTTTAGTGTTATGACCACTGGATGGCCACATGAGGGCAGTATTGATATAATGATAACATGCCATTGTCACCCCCCCTTTCTCAATACCTTGTTTTCAACCTTGTTTTTTTCTTTCTCATACATAAATTATTAAATGAATCATGGTGCACAGTTGCAAAGAAGTGTCTTAAGCGCACCTGTTCTGAGTGTGCCAAAATGTCATTAAATCTGGCTCAATTATAATCAATGCTGAAAAAAGTATATGATTTTTAATATAAGCTTTCATTACCTTTACCAACTGTATCAGAGTGGAGATAACACAAACATCTGCCCAACAGGGTGTACTTGACTGTACTAGAAATACTGAGCTACACCAAATATTTATTGGATTATGTCCTTCAACATTTGACCCAAATGTCAGATTCCTAAATAATTAACTGTCATTGTTGATTCTCATAATGACTACTGTGTCCTTGTGTGCTCGTGCATCCATGCAGGAGGATCTGAAGACAACTCAGAGTGCCAGAGACAGAGAGGCCAAACAGATGGCTCAGCTTGAGAGGACCAGACAGAGAAATCCCTCAGACAGGCAGATCATTGTATCCTTGTCTTGTTTCTCAAATTCCATAATATCAAGCATACTTAAAAGACTTAGAGTAACAACAACCACATATATATGCTTTTGTGCAGATGGCATCTTGGGTCCATCGTAATTCCTTGTTTGTTTTTTATATTAATAAATGTTGAAATGGGAACATAAATGTTTATTATATCTAGTTTGAAAGTGTTTACTTCACAGTACCTTTCATCCACTTGATCCAACAACAATTTGTACCTAGCTGTAGCGTTTAAATCAGGAACTATGCAGAAGTCGAATAAACACAGATAGTAACCTAAAGCTGATGTTTCCTTAACCAATCCTTCAGTCACAGGTGTGTCCTATGTAACCTGTTTATCTCTGGTGATGTATGACCACAAATATGAGACTCACATCAGAGTTACTTTGATATGAAAGTGTAACAATGAAGTGTCCCAACAGAAATCAATCAATATTTTTAAGCAGTTTTTTTGAACACAGGTGAATGGATGCTCGGTTCTCAAATGTCAGTGACGGCACCAGATTTAATTTCATTACCCCTTATCAGATGTGAAGCCCATTATGGAAATTACCTAAAATTCACTCACAAAACCTCTGCAGTGTCACTACAATAACAAAGTGTTTAGTGTTGTTGTGTTTAGTCATTGTCAGACCAGTTCTACACATGCCAACATGCAGCACCTTAAGCAAATGAAACTAATAGCAGCAGATCATTTTATAATTTTAGTTTAGTTTCCTCTCTGTGTGTAGAGTTCAGGTGTTAAGGAGCATCCATGCAATTCAGCACAAGTGTCAAAATTATAGAAGCTACTATTTCACTTCACTTCCTGTAGAGGCATGATAACATCTGAAGGGCTCTTGCAGATAGGTGGAGCAGGTGGGACTGGAGCTGCAGGTGTGAAACCTGCTTTTCTCTAAAGCTTTAGCCACAACTTGTCATGTTGATCTGATATATTTTGTAGATTGTTTGTCATGTATTCATTTGTACACCCATCAGGCTGAAAGTGAGCTCCAGAGAGCCACCATGGACGCCACACGGACCACCAGGCAACTGGAGGAGACCATAGACGAGTTTGAGAGGCAGAAGATCCGGGACATCAAGGTTCGCTGCTCCAAGCTTTCTGTCCACCTGAAATTAAGAACTACAATTTCAGTGATAAGAATCATACAGTATGTCTGTTGAAGCAGTGAATGACAGTAAAGTGAAACCAGACAGAGGTGATTTACAGGGTCTTTTTTGACACCTACTCACCTTGTTTTCTCATTCAGATGATTGAAAATATCTTGTTTATATCTTGTGTATATTCTTGTTTTGTCCCTTCTCTTTTTCATGTCTTGTACCCAGCAGCCATTTGTGATTCATTTTAATAGTGCCAAATCCTATTCATTATTGAAATATTATCCTTGTCATTCTGTTTATAGAAAATCTTCGGTGACTTTGTGACAGTGGAGATGTCGTTCCATGCGAAGGCCTTGGAGATGTATACTTTGGCTTACCAGAGCATTCAAAGTGTGGATGAGGAGGAGGACCTGGAGGTAGGCTGATGCCCGATCAAAATAATTAGTCTGCCATCATGTTTGTTTTGGCAAAAGTAAATTGAAGTCTCATCACCGATGTGTGTTTAAGTGTATATGATGGCTAAGCTGCTCACATTGTGTGCACTCGCTGCTGTGCTCTTGGTTAACCTGACGGCTATGTAACTATTCCAAATAGTCATAGTGTTATGTACCCATTACTCATCAACTCATTGCTCATAGTCCACACCCTTTAAATGATGTGGTAACATGCAATTGTGCAAAATTCGGAGTCATCCCACCTACTTTCTTCAGTTTACAGTTTGGTGTGAGAGGTGTGTGAACTATTTTAAGAGACAAAGTGTTGTGAGATAACAAATGATCAATAGGTCAAGAGAGCTAGCTTCTTCCTGTGAATTCCCTTCTGCTTGTTTCCTCCACCTCTTGCGATATCATCTGTGTGGTTTTGCACTGAATCATCTCCCTTCCATTCACATTAAAGTGAAGTGAAAATCCTCACCCAAACAAGGCTGTTCTTCAGTGACTCGAACAACAAAGCAGCGGAGATTGAATCATCCTGAAAGTGAACAATGACAGGCATGAAGATAATCCTGATTGAGCTCTTGTAGAATTTATTTTCCACACACTTGGCTGTGTTTTCAGAGGCATACTTGCCGAGCTGTTTTGATACCACAGAAAGATTACGAGCCCAGTTGTTGTTTTGCTGGACATTCCAGGTTGTAGAGTATTCAGGTTATTTGTTTTTGCGTATCATCTCTCAACTGTATTGAGCTGTGATAACAATGTTTACTCCATCTCTGCACACTCTGGCCACTTTACAGCCATTTTTTAAATTTATGTTTATATTATATTCTGTGCACACATTAAGATAAACCATTGGTCTATGTAGACATTGCCTCCATTCTCCTTTTTCTATTTGGAAAACTCTAACGCCCACTGTCTCTGGCAGGTGTTCAGGAGTTCGCTGCACCCCCCTGACTACCAGTCACGCTTAGACATAGTGCGAGCTAATTCCAAAACCTCCCTTGATCGCACCGGGTCCTTCCTGAGTACAGCTGGGACTTTACAGGTAAAGTGCAGAGCTAGAAATAAACTAGAATTTCCAGGGAAGAGTCCTGTTTGATGAGGTTCTGTTATGGCATTACTTTCTTTTATGTTTGATTTTCACAGTTTTATACGTTTCATCATTTCATCATTGTGAACAGCAGTCGTCACCCCAAACATTATTCAGTTTGAATTTCCACATATCATTACATGTCATTAATATTAGGCATTTCCTCCTACGTTTACATTGACATCAGCACCTAAACAGTGTCACCACACTAACTTGTGAATTCAACAATTTCCTGACTGCTAGTCATCACTCTCTCACTTACTGAAAAGTATCATTTGATTTTTTTGAAGAAATAACTTCAGCTAGAGTGTGTTCAAATGATATTTCTTCTATATAGAGATGTCCAGATTGCAGATCACATCAAATGTGTCTTGTGTCACAACTTGAGATCATACTTTCCTTCAATGATCAGGTTTGATTTTATCTGTGGGAAACAATTTGGGTCAGTTATGCTGCTAGAGACTTTTAGAACCCATTTCCCCAATGGAGGACATTGCTTGGCAACACTAGTATCACTCACACATGGCATGGTAGGAACTTAGCAGCTCTTCAACATGAAGAATTACCTAAAGAACTGTCCTTGAAATCCTTGAAAGTTTGTGACAATAGACATGAGTCATTGAGAGTTATTGAATTTAAACATTTTGTGCAACAACAAAAAAAAGTAAGTTGTTTGATTTTTTTTTTTTTTTACTTAATGTCAATAAATAGGATTTGGGGTCAGCATATGTGCCACCCGCAGTTAAGTGATTGTCTTACATAACAGCTGCCTTGAGAAGGTGCGGCGATGACATACATGCATAAGAGATTGAAGGCGGCTCATGCAGCTTAAATCAAGCAAGTGAGAAAGCTAACATTGAGAGAAAGTTCAGCTGTGCCTCACCAAAGACACTTCAAACAATGGCTTGTCTGTAACACAGCACATTTGTGTTAACACATTCAAACGTCTCTCTCTTTTTAGATGTTGTCTGTTAGCATATAAAGCCTGCTTGTTCTCATGTGAATATTGTCAGTCTTGTAAGAATAATTAACTTTGAGATGTGTCTCTGGCTTTGCTGTGTTGGGTTCTTGAATTTAAGTGAATTGGGCCTGGAAAGTCCTTGACATTTAATTCTAAGAAGGTGAGGAAACCCTGTGTATTAACTCTGTTTTTAACTTTAGGGAAAGAGAGATCTTTGAAAGAAAACCAACACTATGAGAAGTACCAATAGCACTTAATGACAATAGTGATTTAGTTGAATAGTAACTGTTTATTTGTTGTCACAGCAACAAAGGGCCTACAATCGACAGACAAAAAAGGAGGAGGAAGACGATGATGAAGAGAATGAAGATGAATCTGAAGAGGAGGAGGATGACGAGGATGAAGAGGACACAGATTATGCAAATTAATGTTTTTTTCTTCTTTTTTTCTTTTTTTTCTCTGAACAGAATACAAATCTTTATCTAAAAGGTTTTGGACTGTTTTATAATCTTGTGAAAGGAAGTCTGTCATTGCCAAAATCACCTCACACAGGTGGTCTGAGCAGTATTGTAGTCAACATTTGTGTAGTTGTGCGACGCTTTGTTGTTTAATTACATTTTTCCTTGAAATGCCAGCCTTTTATTGTCTTAGCTATACTTAACATATAACACACAATGCCAAAGTGCATATTATATTTTCACTTCTATTTTTAGTCAATATTATTGATATTATTCCTTCTTTGGAATAAAAAAACAGTTCACATTTTGCATTGTTCCAGTGAAATGCTGTTCTATAATAAGCACAGAGTGTACCCTCAGGTAATTTGCATAGAAATTATTTTAGAAATTGTTCAGTGTGAATCAGTCTAAGTGGCAGAGGATGCATGACAAACTGCAACTGAAAGTGACTCATTGCTTCCACAGACAAACAAAAGTTGTACAAATGAAGCCGTTTTGCTCCACACTGTCTGTGTCCCTCAAGATACACGGTGTATGTATGCGTTATCTGTCGCAGTGGAGGCGGCTTATGCCACTGTGTCAGCTGATGGCTCCTATGTCTCTCTTGCATGAGTCATTTGATACATTTATCATTCCTCGGCTGCCTGTGTCAAGATGAATACTTTCCCTCTCCTGGACTTCACACACAAACATATTACAGCTTTCTATCATCCGTTAAGAATACCCATCCACTTACACACATGCACAAATTTAATTCATGGAGCCATTTGTGCAAGCAGCTGCAAGATTTTCCCTTTTTTTCCTTTTTTTTTTTTACACAAGTATAAGAGCTACCAAACCTCCCTTAGAGAAACATTGATTATCTCAGTGACTGTGAGATAAAAGCTGTGTAGGTGGTGTGTCATCAGCCCTCTGCACAACAACACCTTAATGCATATAAAGGTTAATGTGTATGCAAACACAGTCACACTGACACACACTCACATACCAGTTTGACTTTGGTGTGCTGTGGGTATGAATGGCCTGTGTTGCAATGAGTCATCATCTATAAAGTGTGTGTTTGTGCGAGTGAGTCACAAACATTTTCCAATTGCAGATAAACCTTAAGGCTCCACTCCCTGATCAGTAAATAGAAGAATGGATGGTGACCAGTGAGAGAAAAGAGATGTGAAAGAAACAAAAACAATCGTGAGGCAAGAAGTAAAAGAGAGACCAATGCAAGATTCAAAGGCACAAAACGTGGAAAGGTTTAGTTATGAGTCATTGACTGTAAAAAACAAAGGCAAAAAAACAAACAAGGATACCCATACAAAGAACCAGATGTGAAAGGAGGCGGATGGGGAAAAAGAACGACAGTTGAAAGAGGTCAGTTATTGCCTCAGGTCGTTATCATTGACTCTGACTCATTGCCCCTCAGCGTTACACCCCTCCTATCTAATCCATCACCCACGGCACACATCAACCTCTGCTCAGACTCATACAGCTGTTTTTATATTTAGTATCTTTCCCTTTAGCCTTGTGTCACTGATCTTACTTTGCCAGAAGCCTCCTCGGGTGTCACAGGTTTTGTCTTCTTGAACATCAAACCAAACTGCTAGTGTCTTCAGATACAGTTCTGCAGATGTCTTCCGTAAACACCAATAAATGTTTAATTTTGCATCTCGAATCGTCATGATAATATAATAAAGTAATTTCCTGCGAAGGATCAATAAAATATCTATCTAATAAAAGCAAAAAGCAAACAAATGCATAAAGTTGTTGGGTTTTTTTTGGACTAAGAAAAGCCTCCCTCTGAAATTGTTCATTTCCCCTAAATTGCCACTAGGGGGTAATGTTTAAAAATTATGAAAACTGATTTGGAGACATTGTGTTCTTTTCGACGTGTAGGTAGCTGCAGTGTGTGTTTGTCAACTATTATCAGGTACCTACAGAAGCAAACTGATTGCATTTTGAAATCCAGAAAAGTGAGGTTTGAGCTATAAAAAAAAACAACCTCTGGATAATGTATTTTAGCATCTAATGCCTGAATAATTTTGGGCCTTGTTTTTGCAAAGTCTGGGTTGATTCTACTATTGCATGCGGTCAATCAGTCCTTTTGATCCATCTGGCATCTACCATGTCAGCAAATGTCAGTTTGTCACTGTTCAACATTCAACACACATAAATGTATGTATTCAATACACATATAATTATTTTCCTCCTCATGAATCTGCAAACACTGGAATGATTCACCGGTCAAATCTAATGGACTCAGTATCGGTGGTGGAGAACCCTATGATTTACTCTCCAGAAGATCTGACACACAAAGAGGTAAGGAATCCCTCCTCCCTGCCTCATCAGCAGTCAGCCCAAATGGCAAATATGCCTCTCTCTCTCTGAGTGAGTGTGTGTGTGTGTGTTTGTTAGTTTGAAAGAAGGAGAAAGGGCATGAAAGAGAGTGTTTTCTTAGTGTATGTGTGCATATAGCTCCTCAGTCTTATTTGTGCAGGCGTATTTGGCCAAAAGAAATATTGTGTGTGTGTGCATGTGTGTGGAAGTATATGCATGCATATGTTATATATGTGCAGGAGTCCGACAGTACAGTTGTTTGGAATATTAAAAACAGTGCCCTGCTGGCGGCTGTTATAAAATCGAGAGGCAGCATAGCCAGAGTGTGACTCACACACTGACTCATTGACAGTGCTGCCATGGCGTGTGTATTATTGTGTTTGTGTACGTGTGTGTCTCTCACTCTGTGGTTCTTCTGGCAGACCTGCTGCGTGTTGCTGGTGTTCTAATAACTCTGAAGCCTGCCACAATCCCTGGATTTCACACCACCAAAAAAGGCTGCATATGCGCGTGCATAAGTGAAAGTGTGTATCCCCCCTATTATAGTATGTGGGTTGTGTATGTGCAATGATCAGATGAAAGATATGCTCAAATAAACCTCACAAAACGAAAAAAAAACAAGCAGTATAGATACAAGCATGTCATCTCTCTGGTGGCCATGATCTGTTATCTATCTATATATTTTATCCTTTGTCCATTTTACTCTGATCTTTGTTATGAATTGTTTTTCATTGTTTCCCATTTTGAACCAGCTTTCTTATCTATGTTGCCTTATGATCAACTTACTTATCTGATATGCAATGACCTATTTTCCCAATCTGTTGTTGCTCCATGTTTCAAAATGTGTAAACAAAGACTAAATCATAAACAATGAAGCTGCACATACAGTATGAATGTACTGCATATGTTACATCGTTGTTTATTTGATCATTTCTAATGTGTTTTTGTGTCTCAGAAGCCTTCACAGACTGGATTTTGCTTTTAACTCTTTTGTGTTTGACACCTTAATAAAATAATTTTCTGCTTCTATTCACAGTCTGGACCAGTCATAGCAGAGCTGGATAACAGAGAGATAGATTGATAAAAACATTATTGATCCCAAAGGAAATTTAGGGAATCAGCCGCTCTTCCACACACGCCATTAAAGAACAGGAAGAAAAATAGCAGCAACGGATAAATAGGTTTAAAAAAAAGCACAACAAGAGTATAAAAATTTTACACAATAAACAATAAAAGTTATAAAGTGATATGGTCTGATATTCCCACACAGTCCATAAAACATGCCTCTGTGGAAAGAGCAGAAGTACCAAAAAAGCACATTATCAAAGAAAAACCTTAAATCTAATAAATCACAAAGATTTTGTAAAATGTAATGCATGAATCACATAAATTTTACAATGATTATAGAAACTACTGCAAAGAAAATAGTGCCAAATAGGAAAGTAGGACATTCACAAAATCTAAAAGTTATCTAAATAGTAATCTTGTTAAAGTATTACCTTTCCAAAAGGGTTCAAATAAGTACAAATACAAACTAACTATGGATCAATTAGTATCAATGACTTAAACAGGGATATAAATGCAACAAAGAACAATAATTTAAAGCATGCACCACAAATTTCTTCATATTAAAATCTCTAAAGGAAGAGGAAGATCTGTTTATCATACGTAGAAAAAATATCTGTTCCACTGATAAACACTTGCAAAAAGAAAAACTTTTTTTAACCCTTATAACCGTCATGTACAGTATGTGTGACTTCCAGTCACATGTTTGCTATTACTAAAACAGGAGACCTTGAGCTGCTCGGGAATCTCTTCGTAACATACATACAGCTACTGCCTATCCTCCCAATCCCCTGATTTATGCTGTAACGTTGAAGGCAGCGTTCCTGTTGTCAAGTGCACTAAGTCATAATAGTTATTGCACAGTATATGTCCTGTATTCCAGGATCACAGGCACAAACGTAAATCAAGAGATGTCCATGCTTTAAACACAGGTACAGTACTGTAAATCTATGTGCATTGGTATGTGTCAACCTTGTGTAGCTGTGCTTTGTTACAGTATATCATCTGATGATGATAGTGATGATTTACTTTCCAATGTCTGATACTGGTGTCACTTGGATATCCCTCAGCATAAATCACTGTGCAGAATAAGAGGGAAGTGAGAAAACCAGTGTGCATGTGTGTGTGGGTGTGCGCTCTCAGATTGATTTTGATGTATCGTTACATATGGAGTCATGTATCCTCATGGAAAGAGAGTAAAGGGACAATTGTGCTTGCAAGAAGGGTTATTTATACAGTTAGTCTGCCCTACACTATGATTATAAAGTTTAAGATCAAATACATAGTCAGTATTTGGCTATGTTCACATTACAAAGCTGAAGTGACTCAATACCGAATTTTATTTTTCCTTTAATGTGACACAAATCAGGTTTTTTTTTCAGTGATCGCAGTCTAAGATTCCTGCGTGTGTGTTTTTGTGAGTATCTATTACAGACCTGGAGCGTCGGCCTTAAACTCTGCCTGCCAACCTACTTCCTCCACCCTCTGCCCCATGGCTGTTGTTAATGATTTCGAAATCATCCGCTTTCAAAGGAATGGGAAAGAGAGAGAGAGAAAGAGCGCATGCTTGCATCTGTGTATTGCGCAAAAGGCTTATCAGACTCACTGTGTTGTGATCAGTGAGGGAGGCCTTGGCTCATGCCTGTTCAGGAGCTCGCTGTTGCCTCAGCCTTGGCATGTAGCTCTGTGTATGAATGTGTATGTGTTTGCATTTCTGTGTCCACCTTGTTTTTCTGTCCCGTGTCTCTCATCAGCATGCTGGTCATTATGAGACTGTTTGTGTGTGGGCCAGTTCTGCACAGTGTTGATCAGCCAAGTCCTAGAATAATACTACACTCCTATCAGCCATAACTTCCAACTTATCACCCTTACTTTGTCTAATATCAAACAATCATTATGTACTTTAACATCATAAATATTTTCTAAACCTTTTTTATTGACTTAAATGTTATGTGAGCTATTCTACTGCTGATTAAAAGAAAAACATTAAGATTCCACTGTTAAAATCATTCAATATTGTTGAACAGATCCCCTTTTTCTACTTGCTCAGTTTCTATTTAACTCAAAGTGTGCCTTTATTTAATGGAGCGAAGCAGGCGGAGCTAGTTCTGGCTAACAACTCGAGCTGCACTTCTGCAACGCACATATGCACATGACATGCCTCATTCTCCTCAAACGTCATCAAATGTCATCCTCAAACACACCCTCTCAATTTGGGAGGGTGTGTTCGTGGTGCAACAATTTCCCATCTCTCCCTTTGCCTGTCAATGCTGCTGCTCTTTCAGTCCGACCACCACCCCAGCATTCACCTGTTGGTTCCGATTAGGGAGTTCAAGAAGTTTTCTCATCACTCCCCAATATATTCATATAAACATATTTGCGGGGAGTGATGAGTTCGGAGCCTAGACGCCAAACTCAAAGTCTATACAGTATGTCCTGCTGCTGTAATAATAAACATTTCAAACTCGTGAGTCGTCTGACTGTAAATAAGTTTAGATTGCAGCCACTTGGTGTTTGTTGCCAACTCAGTGACAGAACCTCATGTGAGACAGAGGCGGAGGCAGAAAGACGAAAAGACAATCCGAACACATTTCGACTCTTCTTTGTTGTTCATCTTGTATTCATAGCCAAGATGGACACAAAGAGGAATGAATAGAGTAGTGCCACAGACATTTGTCAAACTGAAAGCATGTATTATTCAAATAGAAGCCTCGTTTTCATAGGCAAATATTATAATATATGTAATGTTGTCTTTTCTCTGCAAACAGAAGTCTGAGGCTGCTACAGACTTTGTTTCTCAGGTAAGTTATAATTCACAGGAAAGTGAGAAGTGGCTGACTGTGTGCACACTGGGTCATGGGGAGTTGGAAAAAAATATTTGTCCACCCCTTGCACAACAAAGAGAGCATTCTTCTTCCACATTTTGAAAAATCAGAACAGAGTGTTTCCCTTGAAGAATGCCCCACATCCCACAGGCTGAAAAATAAAGCGAAACCAAAGACCAAATGTGACACAAGAAGCTGTCAGGTCCAGTTCGGGTTAACAGTGGGTGGTCAAATCTATGTCTGGATCCACAGAGTGATGTTTTACGTGTCTCATGAGGACATTTGAGCACATGACACAACAGTGTGGTGAAAAGAGAGGACATAGTTTGTCTGTGTGTGCTCATTCACAATGTCTGCAATGTTAGGAAGAGTCCATCAGGAAAGCTAGTCCCTTTGGTAACATCTCTAAGTACATCTCATCCCCTTGTAGACTTTACTGACCTCTCCGTGGTCCCTTACCGAGTATCACACGACATACCAAAACACAGGCAGGAAGCCAGCACCAGTAGTCTAACCTGTCTTTTGACACTACACACAAACACAGGATACAATAGGAGCATCATGAAATGACAGAGAAGAAAACACATGGAGGCTCTCATAAACAGCTGAGTGGGGGAAAAAAATGTGTGAACATGTAAACAAATGCTTCCACCTACACACACACACACACACACACAGACACACACACACACTGTAGCAGCGGCTATGAGACAGCCTGGGAACAACCAGTCCACTAATGAGGTCTATCCCATGAGGATTTAGTACTGCACAGAGGAATGCAGACTCTCTGCTCTCATGACTGACCTGCCCTAACACACACACACACACACACGCACACACACACACACACACACACACACAAACACACACAGATGGAGCTACTTTACTGTCCGAAAGCTCCCCTCTTACACATGAATGAGAATTGATAGTGGGCATCCAAGAATAGGATACTTGTAATTTGGGAGGTGCTGCATTAGAAACCAACATAACAAGCACACTGGGGAATTTGACACTACTTTGAGACGAGCGAGCAGAGGCAGGAAGAAGGCTAAGAAAACAGAATGAGAAGGAGGAATAAATAAACAAGGGCACAGAGAGGTCAGAGGGAGCAATGCAGAAAGAGAGAGAGAGAGATTCTGAGTTATGAGGATATGAATCTCAGGGTTTTATTTGCACTGTGTTTGGTGTGTGGTTTGGATGTGAGAGCCAACTTTGGTGAGTTCACTAGAACAGATCTGGTGTCTGAAGCAGACAGACCCTGTCGCTGGTGGCCTGTTGACGGAGCCTTCTGCTGGCTGATAGACGAAAAGCATGGGTGTCCATCTCCGTCACGACTCTCTCAGGGAACACACAAATGAGTTGAAGACTGTCGAGTGAAAGTAGAAGTTCGTGATGAATCACTTTATAAGTGTGTTTTGAAATGTTGTTTTTTTTAAGCCAATGCACACGTAGTTGTAAAACCAGCCCAAACGGTTTGGCGTGTCAATACATCATTTGAAAGTACACAAACGGTGCTGTATTCAGCTAATATAAACAACGCTGGATTTTAGTGCTGAGATAAATTGGAGGGCGCTGATGAGCCGGCCGTGTTTGGGAAACTCTACTGAATTGGTGGGGTGGGATGTATCTGTAACTGCTCTAGACGTTTGTTTGAGAGTTTTTATTGTTCTTCTGATGAGCTAGTTTGATAATCAGACTGAGAGAGATGCTCTAGAATTCCAATAACCTCATTGCGGAAGCACACAGATACACACACAAGTGAACACAGATACAATCCAAAACAGTTCTGTTGTGACACACCATAAAACACCTTTATACACATTGGAAAAACAACACATAACCTCCTTGGAAATATTACAGTACAAGTCCAGACATCCTCCGCAGGGTGTCTGGGGTGAGGAGTTCAGTCATTCAGGAGGTGCTCAGAGTAGAGCCGCTGCTGAGGTGGTTCGGGCATTTGGTTAGGATGCCCCCCGGACGCCTCCCTAGGGAGATATTCCTGGCATGTCCCACTGGGAGGAGAGACCCCGGGGTAGACCCAGGATGCACTGGAGGGATAATATCTCTTGGCTGTCTTGGGAACGCCCTGGTGTACCCCCAGAAGAGCTGGAAGAGGTGGCTCATCTGTCTTCCACAATATGGGAGTTCATGAAACGACATTCAAGGGGGCAAATCGTATTTTGCATCATTTCAATACTTTCACACAATAAAACATTTTGGAGTTCATTACTCACCCTTTTCATTGAGCTTTTTTTAGTTTTATTTCATCACCTCTAACTTTCCAAGATTACGATCAGATTCTCTCCCGGATAAAATACCTTTTGGCTATTGGCAGTGTGTATTATTTACTCAGCATGGATAATTTGAAACCACAAATGATATTACAACATCAACGACAAGAAGAACTTCAAACTGATATATTGGACAAACTGCTTTTAACCTAATGTTGACCCAGCTGGCAGATATTCTTCATTAAATGTATGGTTCAGGACCATGTCCTTATTTAAGGAACATAATGATAAGTTACTGCTTAAATTTCTGTGATAATCTTTCTATATGAACATATACTGAGGGCATCGGGTTTTACTTAGAAGTAAAGTAAGAAATCAACATCCAGGGAGGATAGTCACTGTCATAGTGAGTCAGGTACTCTGATGACTGATGCTTTCCTTTTTTTTTCACAGTCTTGGGACATTTTTTTCTCCATTGCTTTAGAAATCCACGCTCAGCTATCTTAATATCATAAAACAACAATAACATCTGTAACACTCTTAGCCAGGCGGAGTGTCCTAATGACACAGAAAGACAAGTTTCCTCCTACAATTAAACATTTTGAAATTGTACTCTATCTGAGAACCTGTTCTCACATTAGCTGAAAAAGATGTAAGTCTTATTGTTGTTCTCACTTCTCCCCTTTTTTCCAACTATTTTCCACTTTGAAAATGAAAACCCAAATCTTCTGTCTTCTATCAGCCGTGCTAGTGGGTCTGTGAGGCTACATTTAGGCACCGTGGTGCTTGGGTCAAAATGGTGACATGAACAACTTACATGTTGACGGTGTACAGCTGAGGCTGATGGGAATATCATTCATTTGGAAGCTATTTAGTCAAATTTTGACCTTATAATGGAACAACAGACCAACAGTCCAAAATTACCATAGAGCCATTTGTTAATGTGGCTAAAATAAAAAGGCTATACACTTTAATCTAGTCCTCTCTGTTCAGTACAGTTGTGTGGATATGTTTTGAGGTTTCATTGATAATATAGCATACTCTGTGTGCATGAGATTTACCCTGAAAAAGACAGTATGCATCACCGTGTACCCATCCCTAGATATAAACACTGAGCCGCTGCTAATCGCCCCTGTGTCAGCCATGCGTAACACTATGTCACAGCCGCCGCACATGCTGAATGCCTCGCAGGGGCCTTTGTTTTGGAAAATGTGGCAGGGGTTGCCATGGAGCTTGTGTTTGATCTATTATAATTAAGCAAGCCCATTGATTGCACAATTTTTCCCCCTGGCTCATTTCCATGAGAGGGCAGCTCCTACTGGACGTCTCAGTAAATACTACATAAACCACCGTTTAGACTGTCGCCTCCCCACAATGATTTGTCCTTACATGGCCTAACAGTTATGAAAGGAGCACAGGAAGTGGAGGGAAGGCAGAGCAACGAGGATCATGTGAGGATTCTTCAAAGTTGACTGTTTGAAATGGTTTTGATTACTGAAGATACTCAACACAGCTGATAAGAGTTAACTGATTCCTGTTGATTACAGTGTGTGTATGTGTGTGTGTGTGTTATAGTACAAAATAAAGCATAGCATTTGTTATTTTATGCTGCAAACAAAATAAAATGCTTTATTAGAAACTTTTTGATCGTTTTGTGGTTGACTTGCTGGTATTTTACCTGCTATCTTTAACCAAGCTTGAGCTTTAGCTTCAGGCAGAGCTGAGAGATTGTATTTGTATCCTAAATATTTCTAGTAGTTGGTAATTCAACATTATGTTTTTTATCTTTTTGTAGCTACAAGTCTTATTATGGTTCTAATTCCATTGGGTAAAGTCAGTAAGTAAAGGGTTTCATATTGAGGAGGTTCTACTCGGTGACCATTAATTTGTCCTTTGTCCCTTAGTAGTCCAGTCACTGTGTCCTGATGTGTGTCATGCAGTCTGGTTTAAAGTCAATTAGCCCTGCTTCCCGACCCAAGGGGTGACAATCTGGGGTTCAAATGTCCCATCAGGGCTGACCGTCACATGAGAGAGAGAGAGCCAACATCCACATATGGCCAAACCCTGGGGAGGGAAACTGCCAACTCTGGCATGAAGACTGTCCATGAAGGGTGGATATGATGGTAAGCTTGTAATCTCTAGAGACAAAACAGATAAGGACATTTCTGTTATTTGTTTTAAATACAGCAAGTGAAATTAAAAGTAAAAGATGAATTCGCACAGAGTGAGAGACGGTTTTTATTTTTTTTGACATGATACAAGTGATAGTGTGGGGATTTCCAGTTTCGTGGATTTCTGTTACTTTTGGACTAGTTCTTACAACCTGCTTTTAGAATGGTGCAATAACTCCACAGGATAAATTTATATCATAACCACTGTTAAAGCCATTTTATGGAATTTGGGCTGCGTCGACAAAGTCGGCCGCATGACTTCAGTGTGGACTTTCCCAGTGCTGCTGTGAGAGCAACTTCAATTTTCATTTCTTTCTTTTTAATCCAAGGTGGATCAGGAGGGGTATATCCCCTGAGGCTACAACTAAGAACAACTCTGTGATTTTGAACACTGGGCATTAAATATAGTACACAGGACCACCCATCATCATACTCCTGAATATGAGGGGGTCCACCAAGTGTAACTAATTTAGACCAGATTTTCACACATGCTTTCTTCAGGATTATTAACATAACCTAAAATCAGTTCCATGAGAAAGATGAGCCTTCTGTGATGAAAGGTACAAACGGACGTAAGCCTTAATATATTTTCACAAGCTTCAGGGGTCAGGGAGCACGGGCTGCTCATGAAACTGAAGTCTCTTTATGTTACTGTCCAGTAAAAGCATGGAAATAGGTATGAGAGATGGTTCAGTAAAACAAGGTGTTTCTAATTTGAGGGTCTGTTGAATTGAACTGAATGGAAAAACAATTGTGTAATGCAGCAAATTGCCACGACTAGCTTTTCCCAACTGTGTGTGTGTGTGTGTGTGTCTGAAATTTTGAAATGGTGGCTGCACAGTTGAGCAACTGCAGCCCATTTGCCCAAAGCAAATATCAACATTCTAAGAAAGAGGACAGGGGTTGTGCTTTAGCTAAAGTTTATTGCATGTTTTTTTCTCCATATATTTCACATTAGTGTCATTCGCTTTTAATCTGGAGGGCTTGCACAATTTTCTGTTCCAATTGATGTTGAGCAACACATCAATAAAGGTCACAAACAGTTGTGGCACTCCTTTCAAAAACACCTCATTGGAATACACTGAGGCACTGATGTAAATCCTCTGCAGGACCTTTTCAACAGTGTTTAATCATAGTCCACCGTTGGATCCAGGGATGTTGAAAAGGTCATCTGTTTTTTACAAATGCTTTGCTAAATAGGTGTTGGCTCAACTTGTAAGAGCCTGTAAGTCTTCCTACATTCCTGCATAACCATAATCTCTGGAAGCCACAGGTTTCCAGGTGAAAGCCCAAAGCTTTAGTGTGCTCACACATCTGAAAGGTAAAAAAAAATATAAATTATGGAACAAAATGGCAACCAACATGAATTTGCACTGTGTAGAAAATGCTGACCTGTAAAAAATAATAGGTTATATAAATGTTGATTTATTAAAATGTCAAAAATGAAACGCTGAACTAAACTAGAACAAAACTCCAAAGGCAAGCCAGTCCTCACCACTTTGTGAATCCATCTTTGAATTTATTGTCCGTCCAAGACTTCTTGTGGGTGTAGCAATAATAATGGGGTCAAATGAGGAAGCCAAGTGGTGTAGTATAAAAATAAAAAATGTCTGCATAAGGACTGATTAGCGGAAAAACGCCAATGCTTTCAACCAGGAGAGCTCTGTTCGTGTCCCTTGTGAAACAAGAAGTTAACACTGTCTTGTTTTAACTTACATAATGCACTTCCACATGTAATGTAATCTAAGTTACATACCGACGTATTTATTTTAACCCAACACATGATCGTATCCTGAATCTAACCCAGTAGTTTTGGTGGATAAGCCTTACAATCTGGAACCTTTTCACAACAATAACCACATGTCAACAAAGTTTTCGTATAATAAAGGTTCGGTACGCCTGTTGCTGGTGAATATAATGTACATTCATTTGGTCATTGGCACTCAATCTGTTTAGTAGTTTAGGTTTGGACATGCTGCCAAAGGCCTATGGCGGTTCTTTGGCTTGTTTCTCAGAAGCAGAAAAGGACAGAGGAGCTGAGGGTACTCCAGCAACACTAGACCTATGGTGGTGAAGGTGGTACTAAGGGGTTTTAATCAACAACAATACAAACAGGTCACATTGTCCCTGCATAAGACAAGAACCCTTTGGCAGTGGTAGGGGCTATCTCTACTCTGCAGAAGTCACAGATATGATCATAGTCTGACAATGTATTTATTACCTCTTCCGAGGAGGTTATGTTTTTGCCAGCCTCTCTCTGTCTGTCTGCCTGTCTGTCTGTCTGTCTGTTGGCAGGATCACTCAAAAAGCTATGAATGGATTTTGATGACATTTTTTGAAGAGGTGTTTGCACAATGTCACAATGACATCCTCATAAAATCTACCACACATCAAATTATGATCCAAATTCAAGTAATATTCTGCATCAATCAGGCAGATTGAGCCCCTTTGTATTAAGAAAAAAAATAATCTCAAAAGCACTAAATCTGCACGATGCAACTCTAAGTTAAATTTATTTTAACCTGCACTAAATCTGACTCAACCACAGCAAACAGGAAAGAGGAACACCTGTGTCGAAAGACAAATATGAAGGGTGATGAAACATATGTGTCAGTAACGAGGTAACTCTGTCAGCACAGAAGTCAACAATGAACTATGCTCAAGCGTACGTGCATCTGTGTGTGTTTTTGTGCCCTCATGAAGGTCTCTAAGGCTTCCTGGTAAATCTGTGTTTACTGACAGGGCCACAGAGGGATTTGATCAGAAGACTCATGCGGAGGAGGTGCATGTGTGGGAGCATTGGGGATCACCATTCTGATTTCAGGGGACTTTTTAAATAAATCTCTACTCCCATTGTAAAAACTTAGTGAGGGCTATCTGACTTCAGATCTCTGTCAAGCAGTGACATTTTCCCGGAGCCACTGTAACTGTTATTACCTCTGCCAATGGGAATCCTGTGTTTACTGACCACACAAACACCAGGCAGCACCTGGCACCAAGAGTGATTACAGTCACTAAGCATACATATGTCAGCCTGTTTGTCAGTGCACTTCCCCGTGCGGTGACATACGGATGTCTGCTCCTCCTATAATCAGGATGTAAGTCGGTTCACTGGTTCTCCTCTGGCCAGTGTAATGCATTTGGAGAGTCTTACTGTTAATCGTCACATATCTAAAACGTAATTACAGTCCTATGGTGACAGATAAGGATAGCTTTGAGAGAGATATGCAGAAATGAGGGATGACGGTTTTGTAATTATTTATAGAATCTGGCTTTGGATAGCAGAACTCAACTCCCACTGCTGTTTGTTCTGCCTACTTTGCCAGACATAAATCCACGTTTGTTAGAAGAAAAAATACACAGCTTTCTATTGGTATGCCTATTATCCACATAGTTATAATAACTGTAAACAGAGGAATGAATTACGTCTCATTTATACCCATCAGTGGCCTTGTATTTTTGAAAGAAACTAACCCTGCTCAACATCAAGAGTTCATCATAGCTTTGGATGTTTGCATCTACAGTATATGAGGACTGTTCACATTGTGACTTGTTCTTTGCCTGTTAAGTATTTTGTAAGATTCTGGACCCCAATGCAGACACAGACTGCTTAACTGGGGTTAAGTTTAGAAGTGATTTTATTTCTTTTAACAGGATGGCTGTCGGAGGAGAGCAGACAACTGGCTGGAGGGTCTGGTGAATGGCTGCGTCCAGCTGAGTCTTGAATTTCCAGTTAAAAAGAGTAGATGGAGCGTGTGTGGCAAAGGCTGGGGCTGGTGGCTGGCAACGGAATTCTGAAGACAAAGAGAGAAGTAATTAGCATCAAGGGCTAGTGGAAGTCACAAGAGGAAAAAACACTGCACACTAGGAATAAACCTAGGAGTCACTAGAGTGGCAGATATACTGGAGCTACCGCACAGCAATCTGAATAATCTGGCAAAGAGCGTAGGAGCTGCTGGGGTTAATATACTACAGGTGATGAGTAGATTGAGACCAGGTGTGGAGCCAAGCCAGGAGTCAGGTGTGTGGGGTCACACCCCAACACGTAACATACACAGAGACAAGAAGGTGGTGGGAAGGGCAAAACAGGAAAAGAAAACAGGAACAGAGCAGGACAGAAAAACACAGAGCAGCTCTGTGGGATCAGAGTCACCGACAAGCTGTGACATTGCCTTTCATAAATTTCCTTCGTTTTTATGGTATGCTAATTGTTTTGGAAGCAGCATTTCTTAACTCAGGGTCACACACCATAATTTTCAATAATTCAACATATGATGCAAAATATGTCTCATATACAACCCTTTCCAACACTGAAACACAGGGTCACATTTTAATTGGCTGCAGCAGAGCTCCAATGCTCTCATGTTTCATTCTGGTAATAATGGGCTTCCCAACCAGCCGTTTGTCACTTGAGTCATCTCTCCCTGCAATCCTTTGTCTGCCAGCCCTATGCACGGCATAACCCGCAGACAGTGGAGCTTTTAAAAAGCAGCAAATTTGAAATGTAAAAATGTTCTTCCTCTTTTTTTTTTTGATTAATGCCCCAGACCACACACTGTGTGGGGGAGCGGTGGAATTTTCCTCCTTAATAAGCATGTTTCAGGTCAAAACAGACTGTTTTCCCTTTCATTCATATTCATGTTGCAGTGTGTGCGAAAAGAGGCATGTCTGAATTATCATAGCACATCACAAAGCGACTGTGCATGGATAGTAACTTCAAAGTGAATTCACCTCCCGACATCCACATCACTGACAATTATATTCATTAGGTGACTGTAAGGAGCATTTGGTTTTCTGGGGCTTCATTACGCTGCTGCGTGAAATTATTCCTTTGGCTTTGAGCCACAGTTCAAACAAATTTGTTGCTCAAAAGTTGTCTTAGTAACACAAAAACTCAGACATGCCATTTTCCACATATAGCTAAATGAGCACTTTCCACCGCAGTCACCACAAGCTAATTGGTTTTGCAGCACTTTAGCTTTGTTTTGAGCTTCGGATGATGGTCGTTACACCGTGCAATGAAGCTCCGTTTCTACATATATTATATGAGTTTGGACAGACTTGGAGTTCAACTCACTATATTGGTGCACAGACATATAAAACTGCAATGTACCAGTTCTCGTAAAATAAAAAAAACTTGCTTCGTGGGTGTTGAGCATCCAGCAACAACTTTCAAACTAACAGCACAGCCACTCTAGAACCTGTTAAACCATTTAGTTTAAGGATTTCTGCAAGTAATGGTGATAGTGATAGTGCAGTGACTTTACACACTTAGCATTTGCACTTTACCATTCATTTCAGTCAGCCATTACTTCACTTGTCTCCTTAATAATGTAACACTATGCTATGCCACTGACTCTGCAGGGAGATGCTTGTATTTCATGTATGGCTGCTTAGAACATGATCTGTCTACTCTAAGGTTAGTTGTTTCATTACTCCCCTTCACCCAATCATGCAATGATACTGTAAACATCCCCTGAGCATAATGTTTTGCCAAATGCCTTTTACAGAGAGAGCTGTAACAGAAGGAAGAGATGCAGAGGGAAAGAGAGTAAATGCGCAAGGAAGAGAAAAGACAGACAACAGCAGGAGTTAGAGACAGATGGAGAGAGGAAGAGAGAGACACTGAGTCAGAACTCAATATCCTGAATGAGATGTATGTGGAGATTTCTATCCGGTTCTATCCAGCGAGGGAGAATTTGTTTGGGCTGGACAGGATAAAGGGGGGTACATCTGGATAGATTCATTCCAAATACAGTTTACAAAATCCCTCGTCTGGTGATCGCAGGTCTCACCTGACCGTCCTCATGCAAAACATCCGTTGTTCTGTCCCACGAAGGATTCTCATCAACATGTCAGGGAGATCTAATACCAAATGAAAATATAGAATCTTACACAGAGAGTACATTTCTTTATTTTGTTAAAAACAGTCAAAAAAATTAGCCATTTTGTCCTTTGGGAAAAGATAGAAAACTCAACTAGACAACATGAACACTGACTCAGTTTTAAGAGTCAAAAGCTGCATATTCCATCTGAATTCACTGTGAAATGTGTCAAAGTGAAATATGACTGACTGCCAGCTGCAATAGATATATAAAATCTGATATTTATGGCTCAGCAGAGCTCATAAAACTTCCAAACGTGATACACAACTAAACCCTACTTCGAGCAAACTGAGCTGTTTCACCTTAAACCAGATGTTGTTTTCTCACCTCTGTGCAACGTTTCCCACTTTAAGACTAATGGTTATTAACTTTCCACATGATAGACATCTCATGTGCATTAAAATGAGATGAAAAATGATGGTAATAGAAAAATAAGTGGGTGAGACCAACACTAAGCTTAACTTACAGGCTGACTGATTCATTCTTCTCCTCCTGCCGTTTAATACTGTGGTTTTTGTGGGGGGGAAAAAACACCTGGAGTACCCTCTAGGCAACATCCCATTCATCACAGGTCAAATTCTGGAAGACTCCGTCCACCTGTCACAGTGGAAACCAGCTTGAACATGTAAATACACCACCTTTCCAGTGATATCTCTCTGACTTTATCAATGAATCAATCAGCCACATTATCTTGACCAATTTCTTTGGCCTCACTGGATGTCATTATAGTGATGTAACTGTGTTCCAAGATCCCAGCAATAACCTTTAAGGAATGCAATCTTATCATCTCCGATAGATTGATACATCAGTGGGACAAAAGTCGTAATAAATTGGGAAATATCATTTAAAACATCCCCATGCAGAACAGTGCTCCTTTGTTTGAGTGTGAAAATAATTAACTTTGTGTATTTGGCCTGCAAACTATAATATTAATAGGGGGACCTGTGACATGAATTTGGTTTAAGCACAGGACTGGATGTGTCAAAATGCCATTAAAATATGCCAAATAATGCCACTTTTAAAATGTGGGTATATTATTTGAGCAACGCCTGTGGAGGTAAGATGAGGGATCACAGTGGTCTTATTTTACTATCAGGCTCATTCTTTTATCATGAGCATTGAGCAGGTGACGATGTGTTACGTTTCTTTTCTCGTATTATTAAGTCAGCGCTTGAAATCACCTTGAGAATGTTATTTCCCGCCTTCTCCACCATCCAACTGTTTCCAGTTATCTTTCAACCGGTGCAAAATATTTACTCCTGAAAATGAAGAGGATAACTTTCCACCTCCGACACTATTCCAGGAGACATCTGGCTTGTGTTAGAGTGGCTTCAGTGTGTGTGTGTGTGTGTGTGTGTGTGTGTGTGTGTCACTGTCTCACTGTCTGTACTCTCCCACGGGGGGGGATGTCAGCTACAGTGAATTTCACATGCACACAAGCCACAAAATCCCAACAAAGAGCAAAAAAATACACACGCTATCACGCACAATGGACCTCCTTATTGTGTCTGTACAGTACAGTATGTGTAGGTGGATGCTCTTGTTATACTTCCTCTTCTAATTGTCCACACACAATCACATGCAGGAGGAAAGCTTCACATTCATGCGTATACGACTAACCTCAGAGGTTAAACATGATGTGTGTAGTCTTCCTCTTACTTGCACTGGAGAACTGGCTCTGATCCTTCCCTTTGTCTCCTCACTGAGCATCTTTCATACTAAACCCATCCTCTGGACCATGAAACAGCTCAGTATAAACCACATTATTGAGTAAGTCATGATGTTGACAGCTTTCAAGTAAACAGAAAGTCCAGAACTGTTAATGATACGATCATCTTCTCCAATGATTCATGTCATGTGTTTATAATTTCCTCCGCTGGTTATTTTTTTCATTGCCATCTGTCTGCGTGTTAGCACAATATCTCTCAAAGTTGGATTTCCATGAATTCTGTAGAGACATAGCAATTATAATGGGGAAGAGGGGATTAGATTTCCAGACAGCTCCAGGTCAAGGTGTGGATGTAGACCTTTTTTTCGCTCCCTTTAACATTTTATCCTCATTCCTCCATCGTGTCTTATCCTGTCTTCATATTTGAAGTTTTACTTACTTCACTTCCTTTTGTGATACAATTGTGATCTGTTCATTGGTGTCTACATGTAAAAAAATAATAAACTTCCATAGTTCTTCATAATCCTGATTGAAAATAGTAAAATCTTAATAAAATTAGTTAGGTTCACATATGGTGTTGCTCCCTAGAGATTGAGAAAATAATGAAAATCAGGTGCCACATTTAAAGGTTTTGCGTGGACTCTCATGCTTCACAGCCACCTGCCCGCAGTAGTGTCACAAACAGGTTGTGGTGTGTCCAGTTTACCAAAATATTAACATATACGAGAGTCCACAAAAGTTTTACTAGCCACCAGCAATGCAAAAATTGTTTGCACCCATGTTTGTTTGCTTTTCTGTTTGTCTGCAAGGTATCTTGAAAAGTTGACAATGGATTTTGATGAGATTTTGTGCAGTAGTGGATCTTGCGCCATGGATATGTTGATTCAGTTCTGAGGCAGATCTGGGTACACATGCAGATTCTAGATCACTTTTTTCTTTCTTCAACATTGCAAGATTGGGCCCTTTTTTTTACATTTTGCATATTTAAAAAGGCAAGGACAACTGATGATGTTCCACCACTATGCCCAACTGTATCCAGATGTTTTTATTGATAACTCATAAACTACTGATAATGAACACATGATTCCTAATGCTAGGAGTAGGTTTCCAGGGACAAGGAACTAGGTGATATTACTAAAATTGACTCACAAGCACAACTATTCCGTCTCTCAGAGGCCCATTGATAAACAATTCCAACAGGATTTTGTTTTGACATGGCCTGGAAACTCTTATCTGATTGTTCAGGTTTCAGTGATGTTCGGTGGTGGGCGGAGGCATGTGGTCTCTGAATTTCAAGTTCATCACTGCCCCAGTCTGGAATGTGCCACAGCTACTGTTGCTGGCATGCGATCACTTGGCATCATGGACTAAAACCATCACATTTTTGAATCCAGTACAATTATGCTAATTTAATCGTAACTCAAGATTTCTGAACTAAGGATTGCCACAGGGACCATTTACAACTTTCCCACTGGACAAAAACCTACTAACAACCAATAACATTTGGCTTTTGTTGTAAGTGGGAAAGGGCCAAATCGGCGTTCATTCACAGTAATAAAAAATATTTATTGACTCTAGCTCTGATTGACGGATGGAAACATGACATTTATGTGGACATGCAAATTTTTGCCCATTATCTATGTTAAAGTTAAGCTCAATGGATCATAAATACTTTTCCATTCATCTTCATTCAACAGCGCGCAAACATTATTAAGTCAGCATTGAGTTTGGAAAAAGAGATTAAAGAAAAGATAGAAATAAGTGACATAAAGTAACAAGTAAAGTAACATTGTCCTGGTCTCCCATGTCAGTACCAGACTGGTGCTGCACATGTGCAGCTCTCAGCAATGAGAAGATGCTGTTACTTCTATAATGAGTTCTAGAAAAACAATGCATTTAATTCAGAACATTAGACTGAGGACTTTTTAAAACAAGTTTTACATTCTTCTGGTTGCAGTCTAATGAGGTATATGATCTGCTGCTTTCTACTATTCCCTGTTTTCTGACACATTTATGATGTCAAATGTGACAGTAGAAAATATCAAAGGCAGACTCACATGCTGATGGTGGGAAAGGAGTCAATTGTCTATTTTAAATGGGCTTACTAGCATTTAAAAAAACACATATAAACATGTTTCAGGTGAAAATGACGTTTAGGTTTATCGTTTCCTTTTTCACACGTTCAAAGCATCACAGCTTTAAATCACTGTTTGGAGATAGAGCTGTTTACATTTCTCAAAAATCCAATGGTCTTTGCTGATTTACAGAATTGTTAGATTGACTTGTAGCCTTCAGAACCTCAGCAGCTACTGGTTAGACATAAAAAAATTCCCCAACGAGAGTTGTTCCCACCTCCTCCTTCTCTCCACACTGTGAATACTTCACCCATCTGTTCCAGGCAAGCTTCCATGCAGGTTTGATCCATTCTCTCAGATGCACAGCCAGGTGCAGTAAAGAAAATAATGTGTCAAAGAAGCTCACAACAGCACAGAGAACAGAAAATGGAACATGCCTAAGGGTGGAAAAACACTTCAAGATTTCTTGTGGTGGTCTTGAATTTATTAAGTGCCAAGACCCCTGACTACAGCTCAGAATCAGGGGGCAACAAATAAAGAAAAAGGACTTGCTCTCATATTGGTTAACTGTACCAGAAAGACTTAAAATGTCCACCCCTGATATTTAGAATATTTTTTATAAAACATATTTCATTGCAGTCTCAGACAATGAAAAGTAAGATGTGAACTGCATTGAGAGTCCAAGGATATATTTTTCTTCTTATACAAGAATTATAGACAGTTGTGGCCCAGCAAAACTAATAAACAACTTAATAATTATTCATATATCGTATGCTGTTTGATCGACAATTAGGGTTAAATCTTGCATTAATGTACATGTCTGTTTGTAAAGGCATCGTAGGAATGAAACAAGCCTTAATTATGTGCAAACAAAAATATGTCTATTCTGAAGTTAGTGCAGTAAGTGCGGTGTTCCCGAAATGCAGGTTTGCTTTTCTTTGAAGGTAATTTAAAAATACTTCCTGCACCTTTTATCCTGGGGATTTTGGTTTGCTCTATTTACGTGACAACAACTTTCCCTTATCCCTCAAAAGTCTCTTGTTCGTTTATTAAACCATCGCTCAACTTGGATTTAAAAGGACAAGATCCACCCCTGTAGAGTTTACCCTGAGGGAAAATGACATAACACTTAACAGTGAGAGAAAATCAAATCTAAACATTGAGTCACAGCTTGGTAACTTCTCCAACACCCGAGTCCTGTTTCAACACTGCAGCACAAACAAGCATGGCTCCTTCTCAGCCCACTTAAAATAATCTTTGTCGATATACCATGCTCTTGTTGCCATTTGAATGGCAGAAATTACCTCATGAAATAAAGGCCAGACAGTATCAGAATGGTGCTACTCTATATATGTACTATTCAAAGTACTCATTATAAAATATGCCATACATGCATTATTTTTTCATTCTCATGTTTTTATTTTCTACTACACAAAAGCAGACATTTACACATGCATCCATTCCATATATTGACTTTCTGTATTTTTCGTCTATTTTGTCAAAAGAACAAACTTGCACAAAAACACACGAGAAACACAAACACACACACAAACCCCCCAGGGTTGTTAAAGCAGTCAGGCATGACAGATCACGCTGCTTCTCCATTATTACGTTGTGTTACGATTAATAATGCATGTTTCCTGACACCTTAATTACCTCCGCCCACACCCTATACACACACAAACCGTCAGTCAGCACAAGCTCTATCACACCAACACACACACTCTCTCCCTGCGAAGGAAACACATCAACAGCATCCATAACCCTGGACGAGGTACGTGAAGTAACAGCAGCTGTCTGTCCCTGAACACATACTGCAGGACGTGCTGTTCATTCGGCTGTCACGCACCCATATTGCTCCTGTCACACTAAGTCAGCACCATTGAAGATGAAACCTGTTTCCTGCAGGTCTGGCTGATTGGATTAAATTTGGTGCAATAAATCAACATTCAACAAAAATGTGCGTCACTGTTAACTCAATGAGGGCTTGACCTGAGATCTATACAGTAAAGGTCCATATGATATGCATAATAATGACAGCTTCCCACTTAGACCCCCTACAGCCAATGTGAACATTTCATTTCTGCAGGTCCAGGAACCTCCAGGGAGCCCATCATTATTCTTAAAGAATATTATTCCTTTGAGCTTCGATCCTAATGCACCAAGTTTCAAGTCTAAGTTTCTCAGGAAAGCTATTCCAGAGGGTAGGGGCCCTAACAGCAAAAGCTCTGTCACCCTTGGTCTTCAGCTTTGACAGGGGGATAGCTAACAGGGCCGTATCAGAAGATCTTAAGCTACGGGCTTGTGAGTAATGATTTAGATTCTAAATTATGTAGAAGCTCAACCATACAGCTCGGTCCCATACTGTATGCAGAGCCTTAAAAATCAAGAGTAATATATTAAAATCAATTCTAAAAGGCAGCCAGTGAAGGGAAGCCGAAATAGGGGATCATGCTTTCGTGACTTAGTTAAAAGTCTGGCGGCTGCTTTTTGAACACCCTGAAGCTGTGCAATCATGTATTGACCAAGGCATGTGAACACTGCATTACAATCAACGAGACGGGAAATAATCAAAGCATGAATCACTCTTTGAAAATCATTAAAAGTAAGAGACTATCTAATTTTAGACATATTTCTCAGGTGGAAAAAACATGCCTGAGCTAGCCTTTTAATATGGCCTTTGAGAGTGTGGTTCTGGTCTGTAATTACTCAGAGTTTTTCAACAGTGGGCACAACGTGTTGAGCTAGAGATCCAAGAGCAGCAGAATATAGCTTATAGTGAGCTCGGGGCCTATAATAAGGATTTCCGTTTTGGAGGCGTTAAGATGAAGAACATTTGCTGCCTTCCAATCCTTAATGCAAATAGAGCTGAATATCATCTGCATAACGATGGAATAAAATTTTGTGCTGTTTACTGTATAATTTGTCCCAAGGGCAGTAAATAAAGAGAGACTAAAATTGGTCCTAAAATGGAGCCCTGCAGCACCCCATACCAAGACACTGTTTGAGAGTAAGTAAGGCCATCAACAGCCATCAACAACCACTGGAAGGTTCTCTCAGAGGTGCTAACCCATGTTCTCAACCTGTCAAATATAATGTTATGATCCACTCTATAAAACCCAGCACTAAGGTCAAGCAGAACCAGCACCGAGCCGTCACCTGCATCAAGATATCAATGATTTCATTACAAGGGCAGTCTCTGTGCTGTGTTGCTGTCGGAACCCTGGTGGAGATTTCTCAAAAATATTATTACACACCAAAAATATACAGCTGAATAAACAATAAACAACTGTTGATGATGATGATGGCAGGCATGGGGCTATGGTATCTATAACCTCTGAATTCTGAAGAATTTGGAAGGTATTATGTCTAGTGGGCTTGATGAAGGTGTCATATATGGTTGTTTCAATTGTTTTGTTTTGTTTTTTTCTTGAAAAGGTTTGGTTATGTTTTAAGTTCTGACAGCTTGTCATCTGACCACATCTGAGAGTTTAGGGCAAAACTGTTTATAGGCCTTCTGAATGGCCTAACTCAAAGGCGAGGGGGCAATATGTGAAAAATATGAATGTGCATTTTTAATACACATATAAAAGTTTATAGAGGTAATCGGTGACAGATTCTCAGTGCAGATGCAGATGTGGCCCCCATCAGATATGAAATGTATGAATGTGTGTGGGGAGGGGGTTTTAGATGCTGTTTAATCATTCAGTTGCAACACATTGACACCTTTATTCATACCAATAACATGAAGTACAGCAAGAACAACTCTATTTATGGTTGGTCAGGGTGTGTTTTTTTTTAATAGAGACTCTTTTACCACAGCAGAAGATAATACTGAAAACCATTCATTCAAATTATTCAAGTCTGCAGATTATCTTATGTAACCTGAACACCTTGTGGAAGGACACACCAATGTAGAGTGTTTCAAATGTCAGTTTTCACTGCTTCAGAAAAACACAAACAAAAGTCCTTTTATATCCATAGTATTGGAGTATAGTGAGAGATGTCTCAGAGATCTCTTTGCAAAGTAAATCAATATTTTGTACATAGATACCACTAAGGAAAAAAATCTTTTAAAATGTGCTAATTTGAGTGAACTCCATGCAGATCTAAGGAGAAGTGCATGGTTTAATGATGCACTCTTCAAACACACCACAGGAAAAGATCTCTTTTTAAACGTCTTCAAATATTTGAACAAGCTCTGGATCAACAGTTTCAAGCTTTTCAACAGTGCAAGACATTTGCCACATTCTGATCACCTCTTAATTGTACCATCAACGAATGTCTATGAATGAATTCCTTTGAAATATTTAAGTTCCTGATTCAATAACATTTTGTGTATTCCGTTATGATGACATTCTACTGTTGAAACCCAAACACAAACTTTATGAATGTTAACCCACATTTCAAACATCCTTCAAAACTGATGAAATGCCAAGAAACGCGGGGCCTAATTTTCAACAGCGAGGAGTCTGCAGTTAATGGAGCAAGGCTCAGCTTTCATCTTTCTCCCGTGAGTTGTGGTGCAATCATATCATTAAAAGCTTCGAGTTAGGTAATTTGTGAAGAATGACAGGTTGTTGTTGCTGGCTGACTAGTAAGTGTGTGTACAGTACACTCAAACACTTTCTTGTCTTTTCCTCCTGCTCCTCACTTCCTTTCTCCCGCTGGCCTAGCCCTGGTTCAAGCAGTGCGTTCCAGTGCATGGTAAATAATTGGTCATCCCTTTCATCATGGAATTATGAGAATAAATCTCCTTTTGGAGCGGAACAGCACTAACACCCATTGAAATCCTGTTACATGGGGTATTATCCTGCAATTAATTGCTTTTTCCAAACGCTAAGCTCTTCTCTCCCTGTCGTGTTCCAACACTTTGATAAATTTTCTATTGCTTGACTTACTGGAGAGAGGCTATGGGGTTATGAGACTCGTACAGTAGAGATTGTGACAAATAAGATTTTTTTTTCTCTGTAGATCTGTCACACTCAATCACTAGAAGTGTCATTAATGATAATCAAATCTCTTATGTTTTGGCTGGAGGATGTACTTTGTGTCCTCGGTTAAAATGAAGCGGAAGTGAGAATGAGCTCACATCAGAATTTAATTTAGTGCAGGTATGTCAAAAGCAGACAGCCCTTTTGAACAGCAGCTATGGCTAATCTTTTATGAAGCGACGCAGACACAGAGATCACCGCTGGATGTCACTTTCATGTGCCGTCCTCTAAGGCACTGCATGCAAAGAATGCTTTTAACAATGCAGATCAATTAAATGAGAGCAAGTGACATCGGGGGAAATTCTGTCTGACTGTGTGTCTGTAATTCGCCTGTTGTGAAAACCTTTCATCTGATCGAACTCAAAATTGGCGTGTGAGTTGCTGGGAGGCAGGTAATGATTTCTCGATTCGGTCATGCGACACGCTCAATATTACTACAATATTAATCTGTACATCTTCAGAGCTCTGCTGGAGCTGAGTAATACCACTGGAAATGGTGGGGCCAGTGTAGCTACAATTCATGCAAGGCACGACAAACGTGTATGGAAAGAGCGAAGAAGAAAAAAGTGAAGTGAAATGAAAAAGTGAACAAAATCCTCATGCACCAATGAGTACATTGTTACCTCTGTTTTTGCTGCTTTGAAATTACAAGGCACAAAACCACAGCCTCCTCAGCTGTCGCCATATTTGTTATGGATGAAACTTTTGACGTTTCACTGCCACAGCGTTTGATACGGATCTGTTTTCATACATAAATGGAGTATAAATGAGGCGTTACTTTTGCTGCTGGGTGGGATATGACGTGACTGTCATGTGTTGAGGCACATTTAGAAAGGGCACTGCACTAGTTAAGAAGAAAGACAACCGAAAAACAAAATGTTTTTAACCATTGTGGCCATTTGAATCTATAGATAGTGATGTCAGTCAGTGTGTTCACCACCACTTCGATTCGGATTGAAATATCTCAACATTTGATTCTATGATTTGAACAGATATTCATGGTTGCCAGACGGTGTAACCTGATGACCATAAACTGACTTTTTTTCAAATGGTTACTTTTACTTTTACTTTTGAGTACTTTTCAGAGCCTGTACTTTTTCACTTTTAGTTGTGTAACAAAGTTGAATACTTTGACCTGCTTCTACTTGAGTAAAGAATGTGTGTACACCTCTGCTTTTCATCTACAGCCTCATCAGGTAAACATTTTAAGAAACTAGACTGATCATTCACACGTTGATCCGAACCATCCTCTGCTAGGCATATACGCGGTGTATGTTTATTTTGGGGCGGCTGTGGCTCAGGAGGTAGAGAGGTCTTTCACAGAACGAAAGGTCGGTGGTTCAATCCCCAGCCTCTGCAAGTCTACAAGTTGAAGTATCCTTGAGTAAGATACTGAACCTCAGTTTACTCCCCGTCCGCCATAATGTCATGGCAGCCCACTGTTCCTCAGGGATGGATCAAATGCAGAGAAAGAATTTCCCCCTGTGGGATGAATACAGTATCTTTGGAAAAAAAAAATTTAAAAACAAACTTTCCCCTCTACCCTCTGTACTTTCCCACCATCTTAAAAAGGTGAATGGTCACCAAAAATAATAAAATCTCCCTTTTTTCTCAGCTCAGCAGTAAATGATGATCACTTCTTGTTTCCTTTTTTTAGCCTGTTTGCTCATGACATCATGGGTTTGGCCTGGCTGAGCGGAGACAAGTTGTGTAACCTCACTGATGAGCTGGTGACAGTATGGTAGTGACGTGTGTGTGTGTGTGTTGTGGCCACAGCATACACGCACAAATTCTTGCCATCTACTTCCCATTAGCAGCAGGAAACCCCTTGAGTCATTCTGGTGAGGAGCTTTAAGTGTCACGTCAACTTTTTCACTGAAATCATGTGTTGATGTCTGACAAATAGACAGAGTTATGAAACAATGTTCTCAGGACATGAAGGGAAGTGAGCTGATCATTTCATGTGAAATTCTGCTGTTGAATGTTTTAAGAGGATATTTGGTACATGAATGACATTTCCAATGAAATGCCACTATTGTTTTCCTACCTCTTTTTTAACTTCGAGTTTAATATGGAAAATCGTGTTTCCTTATTCTGCTGCAGCACAATGGGATAGTCTTCTTACAAGTTAATGTCAACAGGAAGTATCTTCAAAGTCATATTCAAATATTCAGTTATGTTTAGCCTTTATTGATTTATATTAAAGCTTGGAACATATTTTAAGGCACTTCTGTCTGGTGTTATTATTTATGCTTTCCATATAGAGGGACATGATTAACAATGTGGCCAATGCTCAAGCTAGCAATTTCAGTTGTGGTATGAATAGTGTGACATAATTGGTTGAGTCATTATAATGTAGTTTCAATCAGGGGAGACTGCTAAGACTGAGAGAAGTGAAGTAAGATTCAAATTATCATGAACAGAAGAAACAGATGAATAGGTGCTTCCAAAATAAAGGAGATCCCCACAGAGCCTACTGGTGGTGGTGATGAGGAATGGAGCTTTATGTTGGGATGACTTCATGAAAAGAAAGCCTCTGATTGGAGGATTTGATTGGAGAACACCTGGTGGTTTGTTTCGAAAATGTTGTCGTGTGAACGCCAAACTTTTTTAAAATGCAAAGGAAAAACTTTTCAGTTTTCAGCAAAACCATTGTTGTGCAAACAGGCCCTAAAACGAGGGCTGAATGACCGCAGAGAGAGAGAGCATAGTTTAAGTTTGACAGCTTACAAATGATTGGCTTAGTCAGAACATGACAGGTTGTGATTGGATAAAGAAGAGAATGACCTATTGAAGTCTAAAGAGAGCGGGAAACTGCTTGTGATATAAAGGGCTCTACAAAGAGATACTATGGTCTTACTGACAAGCTTCATTATAATTATGTTTTCAGGGCAATGGTTTAATAAGTGGAAAAACATAGGCCACTGTAGGCTTTGATGAGTATGAAAATTATCTGAATCTTATATACATCCTTCACATTCACCAGCTCCCAACCCAAGTTGAACACCTATGGGAGATTATATTGTAAACCAGTGACCATACTACACTAATCAAAACACTAAATGAGGAAACATCCTTTGGAATACTGGTCCATAGACTTGTAGAATCGAATCCAGGGAAGATTGTTCTGGAGGTTTGCTTTGGACCAACACCTTACTGAGACACACTGTAGGGTACACCTCATTACCAAGTACTTCTAAGGCCAGATTAGCCAATATTGATACTGATACAGATGCAAAAAGCCAAAAATGTAAACTAATGTGGATCTATTCAATATTTTGTTCTATGTACAGACCTTTGGTTCTTGTATCAGTACTGAAAACATGACCTAGCAGCTGCAGTTTCATCCGCTCAATGAATGCTCAGTGTCAACATTTCTGTTTAAGATACTGTAGGTCAACAGAAGAGAAACCAACATTGCTCTGTTGAGAAATGTATACAATAATAATTCCACTATAATTTACTACATACCATTATGGGGATCAGCTGTAAGTATTAGTTTCTTTGTTGGGTAAAAACAAAAGTTACAACAGGCTCTATGAAACAGCATCAGGCTCTTAGGACAGCCACTTAACATAAACACAATGTGAACCATGGATGCAGAATTTAACAGCCAGCTAAAGCTTTACAGCTTCTCAGAAGACCTTGGGAAGTCTTTGTGCTGAGTATGTGCAAACATGACAACTCCCTGTGTGGGAACAAATGTTTTCAATCAGTTGGGAATGTTTAGGTGCATGCTCCCATGTAAGAACAATTACTGTTAATATGATGAAAAATTTGATCACATCATGTTGAAAACTTTAAGTATGAATTAAGATGGTTGCGTATTGCGCAAATGATTTGTGCTTCCAAGAATCCAATCTCTCTTATCTAGCCGTGTCTGATTCAACCTAACAGATCAAAGAAATAGTGATGGACAGATTGGGACAACTAACAAAAGAAGACAGACCATTTCTGGCCAGACTACGGTCTGGAGTCCATCTGCATGAAGAAATCCTCCATCTCAACTCCTGGTTTGATTGATTATCCTTGAGGTCAGCCAGGGTTGTATATGGAGCATATTGATTGTAGTTGGGTATAGAGGCCTGATGACTAATTTTGGATGAGACCAGAACACTTGAGTTCATAGAGTTCACAATGTCTAAGAACATATGTCAAGATGTTCAGTAGACCAGGGAGGATCACAGATTGATAAGATGTTTGTTGCATTCTGAAGATCGACTTTACACCCTGACAGAGAATAAATTCAACCATTTCTATTGCTAATATATTGCTGAATATTCACCTGCTTCTATCTCCCACACTTCTGCATTCATAGCAAATCGTCAGATGTCCAAAGAAAACAAAAGGGAAACCAGCAGCAGTCAGTATAATGGCTAAAGAGGAAGCTGATATACAGGTGCATTCAGTGTCCTTACGCCCTTCTGTCCTCAACTGATCTTTCCAGATGCTCAGAAATGGCATCAAAGTTCAGCTGTAATTATGATAACCTTGCCCACCAGTTATGGAGCTTGACAAAAATTCAGTCAGGAAGACCATCTCTTTGTGCATGCCCTCTATATCACATGCACTTTCCCGCTACTCTTGGCTTAAATTCATCATTCTCCATTTATCCAATCACAGCCTGTTACGTTCTCCTATTAGCCAATCATTTGCAAGCTGTCAGGCTTTAAGTATGCTCTCTCTCTGCTGTCATTCAGTTGTCACTGCAGTACGGCAAGATCTGCAACCCACCTCCACCCCTTCACCACCTCAACCATGGACACCTGGCCAAATTTATATTACTTTACTTGTCTCATTCTATTGTTCCTCTTTGTAGTCTCTCCTGATTGAAATGGAAATACTTACCTTGGATACTTTCGTACCATTCACTCCTCTCACACATGCATAATGTCCTTGCTGTCATTGTCTGGGGCTGTCAATTGAGACATCAGCTTGTCTCATCAGCTGGTCATATCTATCCAGTATGCCAGATCCACACGTACACTGTTAGGCTATCATCTTGCTGTTGTCTCTTTGAATATGATTTTATCTCTTCCTTTAGTCCGTACATGATGATGTCATCTGCACAATCCACCTCAAACTCTCCAAGAAGCTGAAAAACATGGGAAGGTCAAACCCTGGTACATGGATGGGCTGTGTGTTGACACTGTGCTCCTGAAAACATAACTGAGGACTACTCAGCAGGAGTCGATTCAACACTCCACCGGCCAATGTTGTAACCTCATTGCTTACACAGTACCACCATTTACAGAGCCTATTCAAAGCAGGACTGTTATGACTTGTTGGTCTGTATGAAAGTCACAAAAGTGTAATGGAGGGGTTGTTGTTTTTCCTAGAGCCGATAGCTCTCTATAACATAGACATTAAATGATTGTTACAGCCTTTTTATTTGGTTGTTTGCATTGTGTTGCTCAAGTCACACTAGACTCAGGTTGCTGCGTAGCACAGCATGCTATCCAAAATCACACAATAGACAGTTTTATGCAGCAGTTGTTTTGTTCAGGGTCTTCGTAGTGGTGGTATTGTGGGATCTCTGTGTAAAAAGGGCTAGTAAGAGTACTGACATATTATTCTGGCTGTGACCTTCACACAATTGAAGATGCACATTTGTTCATGTGAATATTTAATTTTGCCCATGTGTGATGGGAACACATGGGCAAAGTGTGTCAGACACTTATGTCTGGAACAGACTTTCACCTTTACAGTGCCAATGTGATCTCATGGGATGGCGTGTAAATAGCATTAACACTAGTTAGGATATTTTGTGTATTTTTCTCATGCATTTCGTGCTTTTTGTGTGTCACTTAACTGCATCTGTATTTTAAGAATTTTACACCTGCAGAAAAAGATGAAATCAGGTGTTACAAGTCCTTCATTGGTTTAGTCATGTGACCTGAGGTCGCAGTTTGGTTAGATTTAGGCAACAAGAAAACTTTGTTAGATTAGGGTAAAAAAAGATCATGATTTGTTAAGTTGTTGTTTTTTTTTATTTGGTCAGAATGTACATTTCAGTTTTCAGACAAACACTAGGTGACAGTCCTGCATTTTTTGACCCATTCACCACCCCAGCCTCCTCTGTTTGAGGACTTTCTCGCACTTTATACCATGTGCCTAACAGTTTTTATCTATAACATTCTCGTGTGTTATTCGTACGCCATTTATACAAGATCAGACTGATTTGCCAAGATCTGCTTTGCTCTGATCCAGCCAAAAATACACAAGTGTATCATACCAAAATGGCTGCTAAGCCTTCATCACTTTTACCTCTAAATGAAATTAACACAAACGCAGTTGATTGAGATTGTAAAAAAGATACACAATTTGTTTGCATCTGGTTTTGATAGTTGAAAATATCCAAACAAATACAGTAGGTGATTTAGGTTTTTGTCTCACCAGTATCCAGCCTCTCCTGAAAGATTGTCATTGAATTACTAGGCTTATCTATGCCTAGGTTTTACTATTACAGAACTGATCATGATTTTACTGTCAATAAGCCTTAAGGTGGGCAGTCAAGTTGAAAGTCTGTATGCCTCATTCAAGTAGTTCTAGTCTCAAGTCTACAGCGCCATGGAGAGCAGCTCAAACGAAGAATCATTAACCATGAGCCGATCCAACGGTGGGGCCAGAGGTGCACTGGCCCCAGCTGAAATCTGATTGGCCCCTGAAGTGCTCCTGTCCTGTCCTGTCACTTGACTTTTGTCTTTTTTTTCTTTTTTCTTCTTTCCCTCTTTTCTTTTTTTCCTCTGTCCTTTCCTTTCTTTTTTGTGGCACCTCAAACATATCTTGTAATTACAATGATGCTGCCTTCATGGCCTGTAGGAGGGAAGGGTACAATGGGAAAGATTTGTATGTTTATGACTTTTGATGCAGTTTGGATGTTAATGAGAATCATATTTATAATATGTAGTAGTAGTAGTAGAGCTTAAGACACTTTTGGCTGAAATTCTTGTCCATGCTCAAGACCTACGTTCTTCTGCTCTAATCTGTTGTGTACGCTGTAATAGTATACATTGCCTGTCTTAACGTATTTTATGTATCGCATATTTAGGGAAAAGTGTTTCATGTATTATGTTTTGCACTCCAGTTTAAAATTCAGCAAATATGAAAATTAAGAATTTGTATTTCCTAAACTTTCTTGACATATATAATGTGCTTGATAAAGGATTGACTTGCAAAATATATTCAATTATATGTCTTTGCTCAAAGCAACAGACACATCGGCAAACAAGGAATGATTAGCGAAAAGTATATACATCTTAATGAATGAATAAGGAAATATGCATGGATGTTGGACATATATTTGCCCCCTTTGTTTATAATGTGGAACTTTTAAAGCCCCTGATGTACAAAAATCTAGATCCGCCTCTGTAATTAACAGCGATGGCTGGCTGTCAGCCAGATCACAATAAGCTATTCTCAGTGTAGATCAATTCCCAGCCTCTCATCACTGCTGCTGGTGGTGAATGACTCAGCTAATTATAACAAGGGAGAGCATGCCCTGCATACTGTTTTCTCTTCTAGCTCATGGGCATGGGGATACAGCCACACTCCTACACAGGCATTGTATACGCACACATATCATACACCCACATACACCATGAGGTGCACACTGACTGACCAGCTATATAATGCTACAACATGCAGTCCGGCAACATAAACTATCTTACATAGGAGTAACGTACAGCCTACGCATGCTGCATGGTGTGAACTTGTAATGATTCTGACTTAATTACGTTGCAACAAATTGTCATTTCACACACACAAACACACAAACACATACACACACACACTAACATTTTCAGTTTCTCACCTCCAACGCTAATAAATCAGTTTTTCCAGTATAGATTTATACATTGTTTTTCACGTTAACAAGAGACAAACATGCATCATCCTCACCACCTCCGGACTATTGTCAGATAACAATAAACCTTTGGGCCTTCCTGCCGCTCATTCCCACAGTGACTACTCATCCTGCTTTTTAGAACTTCTTAAAAAGAACGAGAGAGGAAACCTGTTCCTGTGCCTGCTTGACAGCATGACAAACACACTTGCTCATACACACACATCAGTTGGTGAGTCACCTTATTCATAGGACGACCACTGCACAAAGAAAGAATGTAAGGCCTAAAAATAACAGGCCATCATTCCTATGGAATCTGCAGCTCAGTTTGGATGGCCTGCAGAGACAGGTTCACATGATCCTTTTGAGTCACGCTGGGTTGAGCTGGGCCCTCGTTTTGACAACGGACTTACGATCAATTTTGATCTTCAGCAGGACTTGAGCAGAAAAATTAGTATAAGTAGTTATTTATAAAACCATACATTGACGTGGAAAAGATCTTATCTCAAAGCAAAATGTAGACTTCATGTAAGTGATTTTCCCGCTGGTTATATAGGGCGATAGTTTGGGACACCTGTGCATCCAGGCCTATAGTGAAAGTTGCTTGATATCTTTATCTTTATCTTTATCTTTAAGATCAATTATAGTTGTGAGAAATTAGTAGTAGACGTACAGTCATTATTTTTGGACACACTGTATCACTCAATCGTTTCACGTTGAATTCCTGAGAAAGAACATTTCATTTTAACATCAGTCACAATTCTTGGCAGGGAGACCGAAGGGAGACTGGCTCCATTCTCCTCTACTATTGCTGTCATCCTCCAAAAATTCTGATTTGTCTTTTGATCCCTGGCTATTCCTAACTAAACCCTTTGTGCAGAGGAAAATTTTAATAACTTGATTTGAGATTCATAGGCACAAGTTACAAATGGGATTCATAGAGCTTGCTTTATATGCTCACAGTCTGAGATCCTCTTAAGTCCTTAAGTTGGAGCATAAATCTAAAACATTTTCATAAATGAGGCCTTCGCTGTGAGTTGGTTATGCGTGCGACTTCTTGTGGAAGGAGCTGCATTGCAAAAGAGATGCAATGAGAAACTATTTGGAGCGGCATGCTTCTGTTTGGCAGGAGGGCTTGTGCTAAAGAGGGGTTGGGAGCACACACACACACACACGCACACACGCACACACACACACACACACACACAGGCCAGCTGGTGCTCTGTTTTAGAGAACACACAGTAAGCCTCAAATGCAGCCACCATGCTTGTTCGACATAAAGCAGTGGAAAAAAGAGAACTCTTGCGCAACACACACATGGTCGTGTTTGTGCAGACAGCGACAAACACACACGAGCATGCACATTTATAATTACAGCCAGTGCAACACTCATCATCACAGGAATGTTTTTCAAAGTGACTATACAGGCCTATTGCACTTTACCCTTCAATTTCGCCTCTTACATTCTTAAGTAATAGTTCATAGTTCACTGATTATACTTTTCAAGAATATTGAATAATTTTTGTTGCACAGTATTTGCATGTTTGTGGTAATTGGCTGTACAGTAGATGTAGTTTTAGCCTGGGATTGTGTCTGCCTCTGGGAGCCCAATGACGTTGGCTTATTTTATGTGAATGCTTATAGACCAACACCACTGAGGCTTTATGATGGTGAGTCATATCCACACAACAAACAGGCTCTGCATGGGAAAATATCATGGTGATGTGAAAGCTAGAGTCTAGGTCCATATACTGGAGCCTTGTACTGGCTATAGTTCACACTGGAGGCATAACATTTGGAGAGCAAACACTTTAGGTGCCCTATACAGGAGGTCTGTGGAGAGATTGTTGCAACTGGTAATAAATGGCAATAAGAGCTGAACATTAAGCAACTGAGTCAGAGGGAGAGTTTTAAAATACTGTTAATTATTGTCTAAAACTTGTGAGTTTGATGAAGCCCTCATAAGTGGAAAGTGGTTTCTTCATTCTCACATGATCGGGATTTCCGTGCAGCAAAATGTCAGGGCAGGAATTCATGACACCGTGGCAAATAACGTTAATGTTTACACCATATGCTCATGTCGTCTCCTGTGAAAGGTAATAGGCCTACAGCAGGGAGTTTCATCAGGGCTGAGCTGGAGTCGGTGCCGTTACAGGATTGCTCAATGTTTGTGTCACCAGGAGGTTGGACTGGTCGGGCGGAGTGTCTGAGGTCTGATCTCAACATCACCGGAGCTCACTCGCTCTCTGCCCCTCTGAGCGTAAGGCGGTCTCTCTCGCTTTCCCTTTCTCTCTGCCTTTCTCTCTCTGTCTCTCTCTCTCCCACTCTGAACTCTGAAGGAGCAGGATTTTCTCACCAAAAAGTACACAGACCTCAGAGCCACGAGCAGTCGCTTGGATTTGGATTATTCCCAAAGGCGCACCGCCACTGAAGCCGCTCAAGTTTCATTTATATTTCAACTGTAACGAGCCTCACACGGAGAAATGGAGCGTACAGTCTGTGGTGTATTTTAGCCCTTGAAGGACACATCATAAACAAGACAAGAGTCTCGTTTTCTGCTTTCACGGCGAATCGTTCTGTCAGGATGAACTTGCAGTGGAGCAGCCCGGCAACCTGCATCCGCACTGGGAGAGTCGCGCACAAGCGGTTGGACTCTGACGATCAGCCGCCGGCCAAATGCGCCAGGCTGAACGCCGAGGCAGGGGACACACAGGGACTCCTCGGCACCTCTCCGGGGTCCCCGGTCAGCCCCGTATCAAGCCCTGTCCAGGCGACCCACGTGGGGCCATCCAGGATAGGACCGTTTCTGCTGCTACCTCTGGCGGACCGGGAGAGCATGCATAGCGCGATGAACACCGACACTGGCGATGAGCTACTGTGCAAGGTATGCGCAATTTAGTCATTGTGCAATGTCTTTGAATGAATGGTGTTTCAAGACATCGCGTTGCTCAATAGCCTGTCTGACATGTCATCAGTATTTAGCTGACTTTTTCTCCCGTTGTCATTCTCACGCGAAATGTGGCACAATTTGCGCAACAGCAGCAGTGTCGCTTTTTTTTTTTAAATCCTGAAGACTCAATGATTATTTGAAATCTCTTAAAAAAAAAACGCATGAAATACAAAACCAAAGCCTGTCATGTTGTGGAGACAGCCCACCGGTTCATGTACACTTATTTGTGGCACGATATGGCTTCACACTGTCTGTCAACTCGGCTCATTTACATACACGTCATTGCAATACGCCACGCCGTGACACACAAAACTGCAAACATGTGAGACAAAGAGAGGCTGTCGTGATAAGGATCTGCTCCGATGAGGACATGGTTCCACATCCATGTGTTTATTTTTGCTTTATAGACCTGCAGGCGTTTGGCTTTGTTGATTAATAAACTTAATGGCTTCATGCTCTGATTATTCATTTGTCATGCTCAAGCAGCGCATTGAGCCGGAATCAAAACATATCCTACGTATTTTTTTTTACTCGCTGCCAAATTTACATGGTTGTTCCCTCAGATGATCATTAAGAACACACTGACCCATTGCCTCCTCCCCCTCTCTCACGCCTTCTCTCTCCCTCCCTGCCTCCCTGATTTCCATCCTGCATCCTTTATCCCTCCTCTTCTACTTTCTTCTCTCTCTCTCTCTCTCTTAGGTCTTTGATATGGGGGTGTACCAGGAAAAGATCAGACCCTATGGGATCCTAACAGCCCACAAGAATGTGGCTGGCATCCGGGACATCATCCTCGGGGAATGCAAGGCCTATGTGTTCCTGGACAAGGACTTTGGGGACATGCACACCTTTGTGAAGAGTTGCCGCAGGCTGGATGAGGAGCATGCCTGCAAGCTCTTCCGTCAGGTGGCTCAGGCTGTGGCCCACTGCCACCAGGCTGGCATTGTGCTGGGTGACCTCAAACTGCGCAAGTTCGTCTTTGCTGATGAGAAAAGGTGAGGAGTGTGTCCTACACAGTACTGTGAAGGAAACAGGATCAGAATCTTATCTGAAAAGTTTCTTTTTGCATCTGCCCAGCATCACATTCATTTAAGGCGATTTCTAGTTTCATCCAACTCCAACAGTTAACTTTCTTTGGATGCTCTCACACTTCAGTGCTTGTAGTGTAGTGAGACATGCCAGTTAAGGCACAGAGCAAACATGGCAGCAGCTGATACACACAGGCCATGTGTGCAGATATTGATGTGGGCACAGATAGAGTAGGAGGTTCTGTACTTGTGGAGGCAGACTGCAACGCTTCCCAGATTTTCGCTCTCTCTGTCTGTCCCTTTCTCACTCTCTTGATGTGCCTCTTTGTGTGTGTGTGTTGTGTATTTGTTTTGCATGTGTGTGCATGTGTGAATGTGGTGGGAGGCAGTTTGGCAGAGCTGCTAGACGAGGCTGGTGAATGAGACACCCATCTCTCTTCTGCAGTCTATATCTTAGAGCATATTTATTACTCATTATTTATTAATCAATTACATCATAACTATGCTGCAGAATAAGTGTAGCTCCCAACAAGGATTCCTTCAAATACACTTTCCTCTATGAAAGAGTATTCAAAGCACTTTGTACTGCATTCTGTTCAGGAAGACACACAAAACCTCTGCTTACAAAACTACTTTATCGCTTCTTTGCCCTTGCATCACTCTCTTTCCTGTAAGAACCCGCTGATGCCACAGACACACACACACACCCTCCATTTTTCCAAAGCCTCTTTTTCATGGAGATGTTTCAACAGTAACATTCTCCAGCCATGGCCTCTGGGTTTGCAGGGTCAGACTGGATGACAGCCAGTGAGAGAAGTTGAAGTTGCTTGTGTCCCTCTGATAGCTATACGGCTGCAGAGCAATGAGTCACAGTTTATATGTGCACAGAGGGGGGTTCATAGCTCATTTTCTTTCTTTCCGTGTGTCCTCACATGCATTCATGCTTGTGTGTGTGCTGATTACACATTCAGACCTGTAAAGCTCTGGTCCCTTGCAAGCTCAAATATCATTTGTCGTTATCCTGTATTTTGTTAGCTGGGTGATAGCATTGCAACAAAAATGCTGGGAGACTGACCCACTTGACCCTGGAGTTGAAGGATGACGTGTTCTTCTTTAACAATGACTTCTCTTAACACTCTTCTTAGTAACACACTATAGTGCCACTACAAACGATCTTACCATGGTGTGACTGTAAAAACAAAGTGTGTTTGGACGGCTGTGTGACATCATGGAACTTTGATTTTCATTTCCAGAAAATCTGCTGTTTTGTACACCCGAAGACTAAATGCCTCTGTTCGAAAACTGAAAAAAAAATGTCAACATGTGTCTCCTTGAAATGTTGCGATTCTGCATGACCTCATTAGTTCTGTCCTGCATTCCTCAAAATTCACAATCAGGCATCTTTCAAACTCCAACAATCACGCTGTGATGCAATGTTCTGGCCAACAATGCAGCAGTCAAGCCAGAGACAGAGAAAGTCACAACAATTTGATGAATGCAAACTCCATTCACACACACACACACACACACACACACACACACACACACACACACACACACACACACACACACGGTTGGAAAAGCCAGTTTAGGGAAGGTGACTAGCACCATGAAGCATGTAGAGTTTCACTGCTGCACCAGCCTTCCCATGCGTCACTGATGTGGCAACAGCCATTTGAGGGAAATTATGGGATGGCTGGCGCCGTGAGTGTGGGACCCAGGTGCAGATAGCCTTTGCTCAAGAGAAAGAGAGAGAATGGAGGAGGGAGAGATGTGTACTCTCAACAGAAAGATGAGTCACTCTCTCCACCCCTCTACCTCTCTGTTCTGCTTCCTTTTCTGTCTCCAGCTCTCGGTCTCCCCTCCTGACTTATCTCCTCTACTATCTCGGTGTTTAGATATCTGTTGCTTTCTATCTTGGTCCCTCTTTTCATCCTCTCTGTTTCTCGCTTCAGCCACTCATTCTGTCAACTGAAGTGGCGCACAGAGCCGGCAGTCTGAGTCCGAGCTAAACCAGCACACTTCCCTATGTTACACTCTGTGTGTTTGACTTGATAATCCCTCAATCACTTTGTTAGACTTGTGAGCAAATCTCAGCAGGCACCATTTGGATTTAAATTTAAAACATAGCATGTTCTGTTGATGTGGAAAATGAACCATTCCTGAATTTTTTTTGTGATATTTTTTTTAGCTGTTTAACAACAGCAGAGGAATAATAAAAGTATAAAACTTCCACATCATGTGCTTTTTTTCTGTTTGTCCCATCAGTGACTTTGTAAGAGATATAAGTGGTAAATGTCTAATTCTGCAAATACACTCTCACTATCTCAGTTGCTCTGGTGCTGGACTGAGTGTATCTCCTGTCATTAGTATGTCTAAATATAGTGTGCTGTGTGTGTGTGTAGGGGAGGAGGAGGTGCTGGATTTGTATATTTATATGTGTGTTTATGTGACCCTCTGTGAGTTTCCAATGACGGGAAGTCGTCGTAAATTTACTCCGGCTGCTCTGCTTCTCTGACGGTACTCAATGCTGTGCACTTAGGTCAGAGTAAGTTCACTTTGTCTAATGTGTGTGTGTGTGTGTGTGTGTTTGTTTGCATATTTATGTGTGTGTGTGTGTTTGTCTCTCTCTCTCTCTCTGCTGTGCAGCTTACTGTAAGGCTAAAGCAAGGTTGCTCGTTTTTCCATGATGCAATCAGTGACTTACATTTAACAGATCTCTGAAATGTTTGACCATGTTAAACAAAGCAACTGTGTTAGGAATAGACACACACACACACGTACACACTCATTGATGTGCTAGATGGGGGAGCGGCATGTGCTATAGATATTGTACCTAGGAACTCTTGAGAGGGTAATTTCCAACGACAACGTGACATTCTCCAAAAGGTATTCCCCTTGTGAAATGCAGATTTGAAAGAGTGGATGAACATTAATTTCCGACATTTCACCACCGTGTGTAAAGTTGATTTCTGTGTGAGATAACAAATGATATCACTGTCATCACATTTCTCTCAGCAGTCCGCTGTGAGTAGACATGCAGCTACCAGAAATGAACCTCCTCTGTGCTAAAAAATTGTGTAATAAAAATCGTCTAAGCTGTTAGAGATCCTTTGAAACGACCCAATCTTATATGGACTTTTTCTTCACAGGACACATGTGAGACTAGAAAGCCTCGAGGACTGCCGCGTCCTCGAAGACCCCAGTGATGACTCCATGTCCGACACCCATGGCTGCCCCGCCTATGTCAGCCCAGAGATCCTCAGCAGCTCCGCACCTTACTCTGGCAAAATGGCCGACATGTGGAGCTTGGGGGTCATGCTGTACACCATGCTGGTTGGCCGCTACCCCTTCCACGACCCAGACCCGGCCACGCTGTTTTCCAAAATCCGCAGAGGCCAGTGCTGTTTGCCAGAGGGCTTGTCACCTAAGGCCAAGTGTCTGCTCCAGAGCCTGCTAAGGAAAGAACCCTGGGAGAGACTCACTGCCACTGAGCTGTTTGCTCACCCATGGTTCCACCAGCCGCCGTCATCACAGGAAGTGGCATTGGGTGAACAGGAAGTGAGGTCTGCAGAACAGATGGTGCCATCCTTTGACGTGGAGGAGGATGATGATCTGTTCTGTTGACAGACTTGATTCAGCTGAATCTGGCTGAGGGACCAAAACACACACAAAAAATGCTATGAGGGACTTTTTTTTTTCTTTTTTTTTCTTTTTCTTTTTTTTTTTACATTGGCACTTTTTAGAAACACATTTGTGTACTTTTAAGTGTACATACACCCTCAAGCTTTCTACAAAAACTTACTGTACTGTATTTTTTGTTGTATATGTATGTGTTACTTGTTAAGGGCATTGTTCACAATGGCCACTCATTGTGTTTCTTTATGTGCGTTTGTTTGTTTTTTAATTAATTGGTGCTAAAAAAAAAAATAACAAAGACTCAGAATCTGCCAGATTATGTTAACAAAATAGTGTCTGCAGGCTTCTATGGGTATACACAGAAAACGAACTCATGACAAACAGTAGACATCGATGCATGCTCTCAGTCTAGACTCAAAAGGTTTATATAGGCATCAGATGATTCCTGAGCGGCAGGCAAGGAGAGAGGAATGTTGTTCCTCTCACTCTGACCAGGCTGGAGGCTTCTCCGCTGACTCACAGGCTCGAGGAAGACTTCGTACCAGCTTGACATCTCACAGCAGGCAGTGTCAGAGTGAGAAAGATGGTTAGCAGAAGACTGATGTGTCACCCTCAGCGGGGATGCAACAAAGGTGTTTCCACTGACAATCTGGCAACGTCTAAGCAAATGGAGAGCGTTTACAATTCTCTCACAATGCACAGACGTTTAAGAAAAGTAAGGTTTTACTGATGGGAGGCTCACTGAAAATCAGGCAGGGAGAGTCTGAAATGGAATAATTTACCTTTTTTTAAAAAAAAAAAAAAACATGCTCCAAGCTGATCCTGATAAAGGTTGAAGTCGAACACCAAGTGCTGATTAACAGGGTCTGACCAAATTCAACTGAAATCAATCTGTTTAGCTCGTCTAAACCTAACACTAATGTTTCTGGTTTAAAACAAAATGCTTGAAGAACCTCTGGTTTTAAAGACTTGGTTAAATACCTTTGTAGCTTTGACTTTGAGGCACACTGTAGTTGGATTCCAATGGAAAGATTGAAAATACAAACAATTCTAATGGTACTTTCGATTCATGCAAGATAAATGATCTCTCCAACAATGTTTGCATTTTATGTCCAATAGCCAGTTAAGAAAGCGTTAAATCAGAAACAACCACATTACAGAAAAATGAAGACTTTCTCATTCGAGCAGTTGAACATGGTTTGTTATTTTGTGTTGGAGCATTATGTCAAACGATGTTGCTGTAACAAGGCTGAGCTGTGCTGTGTTGTGCCCGTATCACTGTGTTTCATAAACTGATGGCTCTGAATCAGTGGCAGTCAGGCGATATTTGATGTTGGTTGTCTGATGATGACTCAACACTTCAGTGCGTCTGCAGAGAATGGTTCTGACCTTGGCTGCAAGAATCTGTTCTGACTGTTTCACCTCTTTAATGGTACTTTTTTCCCTTCCTTTTCATTTTTTTGCCGTAGAAAGCTGTGGATCCATGGAGACCAGTCATCACAGTTAGTGACATGGTGTACCATGTTATAAAATATGTTTTATCTTGGACAGGCAGATGCAGCACTTCAGTGACGTTTAACCTTACAGGCTACTGTGGGTCGGCAGCCAGCTATTTCATGCTGGCACAACTATTTTGACAATGGTACTACATCTGGCATACCTGAGAAGCGCTGTGCATTAAACATTTTGAGTCCTGCAATAGACTAATAAAAATCTGCTGCAGTTCTTTGATTATTTTTTTCTCATCTGCTTGATATAACAGATGGGACCTGACTTGTGACAATCTGAATTGTTCCTTATGAGAAAGTAATTTAAGAGATGTATGGTTTTGTTTCTGGTTCATACATGTAGAGTGAGTCACACATTCATGTGACATGTAGAGTAAACTGACACGGGTGCACAAACTTCATATTGCACTGTGAATTATGTATTTGTGACACAACCTAGAGGCTTTTATTAGTCCTGACAGGTTACACGCAAGAGTTATATTCATTGTACAAAAGATGTAAATATGTATATTTGCAATATGTGTGGAGATGTTGAATAAAGATCACATTTTTTTTCATATTCTCGTGGCTCTTTTTTCATTACAGCTGCTTATCTGACTCACACACACACACACACACACATACACACCCATGCAAACACATGCACATTACACAGCTCGTCTCCATGCCTCAAAGGTTTTCCTGCAATACATTTTCTCATTTTCCTCAGCACTTTCAATTTCATCCTTGAAAGGGGAAAAAAAACTCTCCCTGTGTCTCCATCTCTGCCTCCAACCATTTACTCTTCCCTGACCTTTGCGTAATGTAACATTTAACTCCTCAAACACACAAATGTCAATAGTGGGTCAGTGTCTTTTCCTGGAATGCAGCAGGGGAGTAGAGACACCAGCCTTTTCTTCCCTAGACTAACAGTAACCGACTGAACATAAACCCGTCCCAGCACTTTATAAACTCGACTGTATATATTCTTTTTCACCTAATCCATTTTTGCTTATGAATCATTGTTTGACCTCAGAGCTTGGCATGTCTCCACCATCTGTGTGTTATGACTACCCCAGGCATGGCGGGCCGGGGCTTGCGTAAGCAATGTATGCATGTTCATGAGCATACCTGCCTGCATGTCTTTATTTGTGTGTATTTGTGCGTGTGAGCACAAGAGTCAGATTAGGTATCAACAGGGTTGCTTGAATGTCTCAGCTGCTGGGGAGCTGCCAAACCACAAGTGTCCAACACGTCAGAGCCAGGCTCCTCCAGGGCTCATTACTTGGTCCCTAAAAAGCAGATTTGTAGTAGGGCAACTGATGGATATCTGGAGACACGTGTGTGTGGTTTGTTAATGGAGGAGGATTGTTGTGGAAAGGTGGTGGGGGTCTGTCATTCAGGCTTTACACGATTTAATGATAAAGAGAAAGTTGGGCAATCCATCCATTCATCCATTTACTTCCGCTTATCCGGGCCCGGGTCACGGGGGCAGCAGTCTTATAGCAGAGAAGGCCAAACCTCCCTCTCCCCAGCCACCTCCTCCAGCAAGGCGTTCTCAAGCCAGCCGAGAGTTATAATCTTTCCAGCATGTCCTGGGTCTACCCCGAGGTCTCCTCTCAGTGGGACATGCCCTGAATACCTGCCCATGCAGGCATCCGGGGTGCATCCTAACCAAATCCCTGAACCGCCTCAGCTGAGGTGACTTGGAGCAGACTTGGAGGTGGTGATTCTCATCCTAGCCGCTTCACACTCACAATTATAGGAAATATGCTCATTCTTGCTGCCCGGTAGATGAAGATTGATTCCAAAAAGCTCAGTTCGCACAAATAAGTCATTGAGAATGGTAGAAGAATTGCAATGGCGCTTCTGGAAACTGTTGGGTAGTTCTTCTCCAATGATATCCATAACCTGTCCAAAGCCATGATAGGTCAGAGATAAGGTCAGAAAGTGTGTCGCTGTTTGAACGTTCACTGCATAAGGGAAACATGTCAAGCCTGCCCTGTTCTATCACAATAAACTGTGTCAGATCTGGATTTTCTTTTGATTTTGGCATAGTGAATCATACTGGAGAGACCGATGAGCCAACTTCATGCTTCTGAAAATGGTTAAGTGATGATTTGATTTAACAGGGCTATAGTAGTAAACAGGCCTGGGTGTGTCTAGTCCAGCTGCAATCACTTATTAATGCAGTTTGGTAGTTTTTTGGATTTAGGGTTTCTAAGGGGGAAAATCCTCATCACACTGGTGATTTAGGTATTTGATCATCTTTTTGCATTATTAAATAAAATGATCATTTACACCTAATTATCTCCTTATCTGACTCTCAGCAAGACAGTGAATAGGCTATTTTCCAAAAATGAACGGTATGCCATAAATGGTTTCAGCTGAGCGTTATGGTCGGCATTGAAACGTAGGTGTTTGGTGGTGAGTGGCAAAATGCGGTTAGGTGTTAGGACTCAGGGATATTGTGTGTCTATGTGATCTCATCCTTTCCCCAGGCCAGAAGTGTAAACTTTATCCTTCCTTGTGATCCCGGATCATTAATGTTTCGCAACCACATAAGCCTTTAAATAACAGGCTTGACAAAGTTCCTCTTTGTTGAATGTCAAACACACCAGAGCGTCATCAGATAGTTTTTTATGACCTCATTTGATAAAGAAGAAATTGCGTAAGGGAGTGTTTGCTGATATTTTAGGGGATATTTCTCTTATGGAGCTATTTTATGGCAGATTTATAAAGCGGCAATACTGCAGTCATGTATATCAAAATTTTAATTGACAAACTGAACCTTTCCAGATGACAAATACACGTGGACTATACAGGAAGATGGTATAACAGATGTGTCATCCTCCCATGTTTTCTCTGATAAGTCAACCTTGGAAGTGAAGGCGGAGATCTTTGACAGTTAAGCACCTGCTTCACCCTCCTCTCTGAGATGATGTGAAGTATTGTGCTTCTTCCTGGAACTATTTGGCACGGGCGAGCACCTCTCTGATGCAATGGAAAGGGCCTTCATTGTTGAAGGGACTCTCTGACCTGATCTAATTCATAACACAAATCCCTGAAGGAATGTGATGTATTGTGTTGACAGTAACTCAGTGAGGAGTTTCTAATAAGGGTGGTATTTTTGACTGTCATCATAAATCACAAAGGCATACCTGGAATTAATTTGAATGAAGTCAAATCAAGATCTCTGCTGCTCCCTTGTGAAACTCTGGTAAACTGCAGCTTTCAGGCCGATAACATGCTGTAGTGAAATACGTGCTTTAATTTTCTTTTAAGAAAACTTGCCATCATTTTATAATAAGGCATACTTATTACAATTCCAGATTTGATGGATCATTTAAGTGAAAACCCCCTTTAATAATTAATTATAAACAGTTATGATTGCAGAGCTCTTAAAGAGAAGTGGAGAGGAGGTCATGGGGTTAAGGTCCTCAATGCAAAGTTGTGATATGAAACTCATTCATTTTCTGTAACTGCTTACCCTGTGTAGGGTCGCGGGGGGGCTGGAGCCTATCCCAGCTGACTTTGGGCGGGAGGCGGAGTACACCCTGGAAAAAGTCACCAGTTCATCACAGGGCCACATAGATAGACAGACAACAATTCACACTCACATTCACACCTACGGTCAATTTAGAGTCACCAATTCACCTATATTGCATGTTTTTGGTGGTGGGAGGAAGCCGGACAACCCGGAGGGAACCCACACAGACGGAGAACATGCAAACTCCACACAGAAAAGTCCCAGGTCCTCAGGTGGATTTAAACCTAGGACCTTCTTGTTTCTTGCTGAGGCAACAAACGCTACCCACTGCGCCACTGCTCCTGATATGAAACTAAAAAAAAAAAATAATGCAGTGTAGCCAATCAAGACACAACAAATGTCTGTGGGCATGATGAATAAGAACAAAAGAGTAAAAAGGGTTGTTTTTTTTATCTCCACCCACATCATGATGTATTTAATGGCCTCACAGACCACAACCTCCTCTACCATCGACAGTTTAGTCATTAAGGAAACGTTTGACTCTTCACTGCCTTCCTGTGGATGTGATGCAATCGTTGATGGATACACTGTTTGAAACAGAGGTATCTGTCTTTGTATGTAGATGGAGTATAAACAAGGCTTTAATTTTAATGTTCATAAATAGATTTTGGTCAGAATTTTCAGCATTTCTTTAGAGTAACAGCTAGCTGTAAAAGGAAAAACAGTTTTTATGCAGAAAAATATACATCAACCAAAGGGATTCACAACATGGAATCCTAAATGTTGTTCTTACGAATTGCTTTCAGTGATCTATAAAGTATTAGTATAAATATGTATATTTTAAAGGACTTTTAATAACAGACATTTATCAAGCAAAAAAGTTTCCTAAATATTTCCTGGTTCCAGTATATGAAATGTCAGGAATAGCTTTCTTTCTCTCATTTACAGTATTGTAAATAAATAATTTTTCAGTTTTAGATTGCTGGCTGGACAAAACGAGACATCTGAAAGTTGTCGACTTGGGCAAACCTATTTTCACATATTTATTAGGAGGACTAAAACGGATTGGAGATTGGGAGTTTTCTTGTAAATTAACAAAATACATGTTTACATTCAGAGTGTGAATCCTCTGAGTCTAATAAATATGTTGAGTACATTTCCCTCTTCATATAACAAAGCCAGATTAGTTTAACGTTTTAAAGCCTGCATCATTAACATCCATGTTGGCTAGTTTATGATCCTCTTCCTCCCTGCCTTTGTTGGAACATTGCTTTGCTCCTTTGCACATACTTCCACCTGCTGATGGGTAAAATAGTGTGCAACCACTAATAGGAATGTGTATTGTGTCAACTGTGTGCTTGTGTGTGTGGACAAGAACAAACAAAATAGGGACCCAATCATTGCATTGCAGCACGAGTGTTCACAAACTTCACAGGGTACCTTTAAATGAGAAAATAATCATCAGATTAATCAGCAATTAAAACAATTATTATTTGCAGCCCTAGTAAAATACACTTTCCAAGAAAACATGGAATAACAATCATCTTTCTCTGACAGCATGAGTCTCGACTGGAGGTAAATGGGAGCCTGGAGTGTTTTCTTGGTCAACAGGCTCATAGGCATCGACAGGAGGGGAATGAAGCAGGTTTCGCTGATGAGGGTATTTCTGTGGCACCTTGGTGGCTCTGTGTTGTCATCATGATTGCTTTCTATTCAGACAAATAAAGTGAAAGAGAAAAACATTGCCAACATTTTAAAATATGCTGATGACATGGCCCTGGGTGGCCAAATTTAAGGGGTTTGCTTATCATGACTTCTCTGACTAACATAATTCTCTTTGTTCCCAAAGACAATCATATGTATCCATTCAAGTTTTACACATGTGCTGAATCATTTAAGGTAATAATTCTCTCAAAACTCCTCAGGAACTACGTATTAATTGATTAACCATTCATTAATTTTTCACAAGGTTTTCTGTTACTGAGTCCTGAACCTTACCTGCGGAAATATAAGCACTACCATTACATGCAAAAGCTTGTTCCTCTCAAGTTTAGAAAATGCTGTTGTTTAAGTGTTTATACCCCCTTAGTAGTTAGATCTGTTTAACGGGGGAGGGACACATAAAAATGCTCAGGCTTACTTTATTTTTAACGCAATAATTTCAACACAATGTTGTGCTATTAGGAAAACACAATGACAACAAAAGTCCAGGAGATGGCAATGTTTTCATGCACCTACTCAGGTCAGTCTTCATCCTCTGAACACCTTTCAACCTCAGAAGAGGTAGATCAGAAGTTATCGATCTTTCTGTGTGATGGTATGTAGCAAAGATATGGAAACAATGCTTCTGCTGAAATCTAAAGCACATCCAATCACTGAGGTTTTCATGATGATACATCATTTGGCCGTCATTGTTGCATAAATAACCTCATACTCATGCACTCCTATTTTCATTGGAGGCGAGCACCATGTAACAATGTCAGATTTGGGTTTTATGGTCTTTGGCTTTAGGTCTTAAACAGCAGCAGAACAGAATCGTTTACATAGTTTAGTAGTCAAATTGTCCATCTGTCTATGGAACCAGTCAGTCTTTCCTGGCATGAACTCAGGCTGTTAAACACGTCGCCACATTATCGGAATAGAGAAACCCGTTAGCTCATAAAACCTGAAATGTGAAGCATGATTGCACTCAGTGGCATCTTAAGCTGTTCTGCTACTGCACAGAAAACAGTGGAATAAGTCAACTGTACATATCTTACACTACAATTTAATTTTACAGGTCCTTATCAGAGTATTTTATTAACATTTTCCTAAGCTTAGAGTCGATGAAGATTTGAATGTTTTTTGTACCAGCATAATGCAAACTCATGCACACATAGTATTGGGCCATTCTACAGAATTAGTTCAAAGTCAGAAAATTCTTGAAATATATGTTTTATTTTTCTAAGACTTTGTGTATATGTATATCGTATAATATCCAAGGTACACATTTCTAATTAAGTGAGGAATTCCCTCCCCAAGGAGGTTATCTTTTCACCTGTGTCCGTGGGTTGGTTGGTTGGTCAGCAGGAGTATGCAAAAACTATTATACTATTGTATTGTGGGTTAATTTGAACTCTGTGAGTACAAACACTGAATGAGGACGAATATAAATTGTGTTCGTACTTATTTGTCTTTATTCTCAACATGAAAGTATTAGACAAAATGTCTTTATCATCCATAATCCAATACAAAAAGAAGCACCTGCTGGGACTGATTGATATAAATGTTAATTTCTATAATTGATTACTGCACTGATTACTGCGCTTGTTTAAGATAAATGTCTCTCCTGCCGTGATGTTTTCCAACTGTCAAACAAATAGCATATGCTCTGCATCTCATATACGCTCACCATTACATCCATTTATCTCTAATAGCAGCAGTAGGACAGGAGATATGCTGCATGTCATTTCATCCATGAGTTCCAATGTTCCTAGCTCGTGTTGTTCCACAGGCTGCAGTGTTAACACCAATATCACAGACTCACAGCTGCTGCTAATGGGCCAGTGGAGCAAACCACAGTGTTCTCAGAAAGCTCTGTGCCATTCATACTACTGTACTGACAGAATTGTTGGATTTTTAAGTCATGACATGCTGGATTTATAGTGCCAAATGAGCCCATCCCAGCATACTGCACATTTTGTAGAAGGCGAGGAAACATCACCAACAAGCTGCAAAACCATCACAACACTAGCTTAATGCATATTTACTGTATTTTATTGAGGGTATGACTTAAACATCTCTCCCCCAAATATCTGCCACCAACTATTTACCTCCACCAGCTTACAATGAAGCCAGCAGGAACTCTCTTATGCTTTGCCTAAATTGCAGATGTGTTGTTCTACTCCTCTGCTTGAGTGCTTTTGACTTTTGTCTTCTGAGAAATATGGAAATGAAGCAGTACTCTATTTTCATCATGTGGAGTGTTTCCACTCAAAAAAAAAAAAACTCTCTCTGGTATGTCACTCAGGCTTCAAGGAGTGCATGGTAGCTGATGCTTTCAGCGCTGCCTTGTTCAAAAGGCACAGTGTCAACCTACCAAATTCCGGACTTTTTAGTTTCACCCTGCAGACCTGAGTGCTTGAACACAATCAAACCAGTCTCTCTGCAATAGACCCATGTCTGTGAGAAGAATAAAAAGTAGGTGACTTTGAGTTTAACACCGTCCATGCTATGAATTGGAATTCAGCCCTGCAAGAAGTTTTTTATTTCTTGTTAGAAGGTAAAAGAATCATGGAAAATATAAGGGACATGAGGAGGGAGGCCAAATACTGAATTGTGTAAATATTAAACCAGTTACGGAGACTTCACATTTGTATTGTTAAACGTGGTTAAATGTATAAGCTATTTAGTTCTCCATGCCCTCTAAAATGATAAATCAGCACTTTTCCTTACTAGCAGAAAGAAAACAGTGCACCAGCCAATGCGATTACCTCAAAATTAAACAAAGAGCACAGTGTGAGAGGATTTGCTCAGGCACAAAGGGCCGTCGGGTTCACTAAATGAATGTACAGTGGTCATGGCTGCAGCCTTTGTAGGTCTCTCATGCCACTGAGCTTTGTAATTATTCTTATTCTCTAAAAATGCTCATTAGCCAACTTGCTGGTCACTTAAAGCCAGTGAATAAGATGTTGAGTTCATATAGGCCCCATTGTATGTTGGACAAATACACAGATCAGTTGTACCCAGCAGCACTGAACCTTGTCCTGCTTGTGTTTTGGTGTCCAAAGAAAGAGCTAGATTACCACTATGTATTGTATAGCATTTTATACTTGTTCTATACTATATTTCAGACAGAAACATTGGACTTTATTAGCCAATTTGGGCCAAAGTACCCAATTCCTACAGCTGTTTGATGTGGAGGAAATGTTAATTGATGGATCAATAATAATAACAATTCTCCAATGTTATTACATCATTCTAGGGGACCATTCTAAATAATGAGTGTTTTATCTTTTGGTACTACACGATATTACACTTTTAACACAACACTGATATTTATCACCTTATAAAACTGATATTGTGAGCATGGTAGGAAACAGTTGCCTATTTATACATCCAACATAAACAGAGCAACATTAGCATTAATCCTTTTCTTTTTTTCTGGCTACCTGGGAATTTGTTTTATTACATCTTTAAGTACAGATTCTTTAGAATTCACTTAACGCATCATTCAAGTGTAGTTCATGTACTTGTACTCATCACAATATGATAACCATATTAATTTAACTGAAGTTCATTGATCCTCATGGGAGGGATTGAACACCTGTCCCTTTGACATCCTGTCTACACTCATATAATTCCCTGCTGATGTTCGTTCTTTTGGCTTGTCACCATGTCACATGCCTGCTCACAGCTGGATAGCTTGTCTTGTCAGTAGTTACATTAGACATTGATACACAAGTCCATATTCAGTGTCTAAACTGTGTCAAACATTAAAAATTTAAGAAGGGATTAAGTCACCAATCTACATAGTTGCACAATGGCCTCCACCCTTTTCTCCATTTACTCTGAGCTCCCCAGGGGTGATCCAGAGTTTATGAACAGGGCAGCGGAGAAATGGGTAATCTTTCACTCTTTTGCATAGCATAGAGGCTTAGGTGGAGGTAAGCTCACACTCTGAGTAACACAGACAGGCACTGATGACTTCAAAAGGAAAAGGAGACACAGGAATGCAAATAGAGACATATGGAAAGCACATGTGGTTGAGCTACATGGCAGGTTGGTTGAGGTCAGAGTTAGGGTTAGATGAATAGTCAATGTATACACTACCAGTCAAAAATTTGGACACAGTTTCCCATTCAAGTGGATGGGTAACTGTGTCCAAACTATTGACTGGTACTGTATATTGAATGAATTTAAGTTTGTATTTAATTTCCCCCAACACAAACTTGTATTTGTGAGATAGTGAGGACCAGAAAAAGTTTTTTTACCAAAGATTGGGGGCATTTTTTGAAAATGAGGATGTGGTAAGTCGTCACAACTTCAAAAACCTGTTTGAAGGTTAAGACTTGGTTTTAAGAGTTGAGATTTTTTAGAACTACACTTAAATTAAGGATTAAGGTAAATGGTTAGGGAAGGCATTATATCAATGAGGGTAGAAGAAGTATAACTTTGTGTGTATGTATGTGTGTGTATGGGGGGGGGGGGTGTACGTATAAACATGCAGCAGCGTTTGGGACAAACCTGAGAGATTCTGTGGTCCATTTATTTACCACTTTTTCACATAACAGGCGGTTGTTGCCACCAAGAGTCAGGGGTGATGGATAGAGAGGACAGTATGCTGGAAGAATGATGGACAGAGAGAGACGTAAGGAGTTTCACTGATATAGGAGAGCAATAGAGAATAGCGATAGCCACTGTTTGGACAGTGGTTCAAATTAGGACATGTCCTTCAATCCTTCAATAAAATGTTGATGTAACTTTCTGTATAAATACGATAAGAGCTGTTGTGCCGGGAACAGACATGGACCCTGCACTCTGTGACCCAGCTAAAGTGTCAAAGTGGCCGGCACTCTGTCAGTCTAGTAGGCAATGACATGAGTATTAGAGGGTATAAAAATGTTGTGTTATGTTGATTGTGTTGATCATGTCACGTGTCATGTTTGGAACATGTTGAACTGACAGTAAAATGATCCCGCCGATTGCAAGCCAAAGTTTCCTCATCTTTCTTTGACTATGTCACCATCAGCCACAACAGAGACAGTCAACGGTTAGTCACGGAAGGTGCAGCAGCAGGATGTGAGAAAAAATGAAACAAGTATGGGGTAAGAAAAGCAGAGAGAGAAAAATCGAAAAGTCAAAAGAGGGTGTTTTACCAAATTCGAGGTGCAGTATGCATGGCTCCACTCTACAGGTGACTTTAATTACTTTTCAGGATCACTGCTTCCTCTGGTCATGAGCTGCATGCTCCTATCACCAGCCTCTTACTATTGGGCCTTTGTGAGGAGGGTCGTAATTACGTTTGTGCTGGAGAACATTTCAGCACGTCAGAAAGCTCACCAAACCATTATCCGAGTGCTCTCCTTCCTAAAGGTCTTGAGCTGCATGGTGTGGTCGAATTCAATGATTACGTCCAGTCAATGCATCATATAAATTGTAGTGAATGTTGCTATTAGTGGATTTTTATGTGCAATTATTTGTTCCCATTTATCCTCTGGAGATTTTAGTTTAGAGGTTACAGGCAGCTTTCAAGGCCAGCTTGCAAACAGAAGGGTAAAAAAAAGAAGAAAAACAGGAACTGACTGCAAAATAAGAGTTATGACTCATAATAAGATAGGCCTAGCAAGCATCTGTTCAATCCGAACATCATGAACCGTTAAACCGCACTCTGCTTCCTCTAACAAAGGTAACTACTTCCTCTCACAGCCAACCTCTCTGACTGACAGCCTTGTAGGTGAGAGTAAAGCACTTGTTTCCAGTTAAACACAACTGTCCCCATGGTCATCATGACTAGGCTGCATGGACACAAGGTGTTGATCTGTTTCCTAGGTGGAGCACCATGATTTCCCAAACTTCCTTTCAACACACATTTTATAGAAACCCCTTCATTTTCTTTTTCATTCAATTGTCGAGAATCTCTCAATGAGTTTCTTTTTCCCAGCTTCATTTACTGGAATGTACTCAACAAAAGACAAAGTAACGAAAAACATTCTAAATTGGCATTTTCATTAGGTGCTAGTATGCTAAGACTAAATTAAGGCTAAATTAAATGAGGATTTTATTGTGAACATGCTGACAGTTGCATTTAGCTCTATGCCTCCGTACAGCCTTACAGACATACTAGGCTCTTGTTTAAATGTGCCCCTGAAAAAATATTGTCTTGACTAAGTGTGACTGCAGCCTCAAATATCAACTCCTCTCCTTTTTAGTGTCTGTTTATAAACTGTCTAACCTTTCTTTGCATCTTTTTTTGTCCACCTAGCTCCATACATCCCCTGCATCCGTGATCTTTGATCTTTGTCACCTCCCCTTTTCCTGATCTCCCCATCCCTGACATTCTCTCGCTCCCCTGCAATCACTCTTCACTGAACCAAAAAAAGAGGGATTGAGATGGAACAAAGAGAGAACTGCAGGCGTCTATTAAAGTGTCCTCCAACCAAGCAGCCCTCCTCTGAGCGTCAACATCCTGAAAGCCCACCAATGCCTGAATTTGTCTGAAGGTCGCACATCGCCAAGCAGCTGCTTAGGGCCTCTGAGCCCCATTCCCATCTTGCAATCCAGCACCTGCCTGCTGAGAAAAATCAAGAGAGCTGGGAAAGACCTTCAATCACACCAATGTCAAAATATTGCTGGCTTGTTGTCCATCTGTCAACAGCAGAGTGAATATCTCAGCAGGGTATCTAACACTGATGCCTTTTTGTGTTTGTTTTTACCCAACATATGTCAAACAAAGTCATAAGAAAGAAAGATTATGAGCGGAGCATTGAATGTGAAAGATAATAACAATAACCTGGTAAAGTCCTGCAGAGAAAAAACCCCACAGGAGCTTACATTAGATACATGAGGTACAAGGTTACATGACGTTGACATGGTTCAATCTGAAAGGATATTAATTGTTTTATAACCACTCAGGGGCAGCAGATCAAGCTGAAAACACAACACTGATATATTATCACCTTACAAATTTAGCAAACATCTAGTGGACCATGGCAATATTATCATTAACTTTGGGTTGTGTTTCTGGCCACCACATAAATGTAAGTCCAACATTCACTCTTTTATCTCTGTTAAAATAATAAATAAGAAAAATAGGCCCAGGTGATCCCACAACTATATTTGAATATTTTTAAATTGCCGTGGCACGGACAACGTGTAAAAAAAATAAGTTAATATAAATAAATAACAAAAATAGTTGTAAAAAATAGGCCTGTACAGTGGTAAAAATAAGGATCCACACTAAATCATGCATAGTCATTAATAATAGTTGACTTAATATACTTTTTTTTCTTTGACAATAACTTTTATTTCTTTGACAATAACTTTTTTTTTCTTTGACAATAAAATAATGACTTAACCATTCATTTATTGAGAAATTCATGAAAATGTCAAAACATCTTATTTATCTCTAAATAGATAAATAAAAATCAGGGATTGAATCTGTATCTTCTTCAAAAATCTAATCAACTCCTCCTTGACCCGAGGCCCATCCCTCCACAACATTTATTCAAAATCTGTTGAAAACATTCTGAGATATTCTGTACACAAAGACAGATGGAGAAAACAGAGAAACAGGAGAGGATAAAGGAGAAATAATGACCCACAGTTATTTTTAATCCTTGTAGTCATGTCTAATTCACACAATGCCTGATTGTGTAAAATGGCCATTCTTCACTTGCATCAGATCACGGTCATCTTAAGCTAACCAGAACAACGACGTAGCCTCACACATGTTTATGACAAATACATGAGTACCTGTCGGTAGGACAGCATTTTTGCTTATTAACTAATTCTGATCTGTAACCTTTAAACCTGTCTACAATTTCAGACATATACAATTGTAATGCAACTATTCACCAATGCTATGTGTGCTGGGGTCCAAATAATAATATAGTGCAAGTAATGACCTGCATGCAAGACTAGACTCAAGCAAAAGAAACCTATGGTTGGTGGCTGCAGTGCATAAATGTGACACCTAACGCTGCGCCTTAAGTTCCCCTCTTGTTAGTGGGGACCAGGGTTCTGTAGCAAAGGCAAGCAGCACTAACTGTTCTTCACAGTTGAACACACTGAAGCTAAAGCCTTTTCGGTTTCTTCTTCCATTTGAGAGTGAAATATCTGTGACCAGAAAGGAAATAATGGAAAAGAATGGAAATAAAAGAGGACTGATAGGGTGATCATGTTGTGTCATATACTTTAAATGAGTGTCATGCATTTAATGGTTCTAATGACTGGGATAGTAAATAGTATATTATCTCTATATAGTTTGACTTATGTCAACAACAGGATTTGTGCAGCAGTTTTGGAAAGCACTGCCTGGTTGCACTAGTTGTATACGGTAAAAGACGAGATGATACTCGTACTTGTTGACAGCTCTGGACAGTTGGACAGCAACCATGCTTTAAGAGCTAAATGCTCCAGTATCTTCACCAGCTCCTTGATGTCTGCCTATATTTTGAGCAGATAGCATACAGTGGGGTTATCAGAGCTTCTTCTCCAAAAACAGCTGCCTGTGGCATGAAACAAGGTAGATGAGAGCGATGAGAGTTAACAAATAAATAAAGAAAATAAAAATTCTAATCTAATGGATTGTTCCTTTGGATCATTATATATCCACCTCACCTGTTAGGAGAATCCAATCTGGTGCAAGTAGAGCATAAGTGTGCACACAGGACATTCAGGATGAAATGAAATGATTGGACCAACTTATTAAAGGCCTGTAATGGCCACAAACACCAGTTTTTCTTTTTCTGTTCATGCAAATATAACTAAATATAACAAAATGCCTCTAAAATTATTTAGGAACCCTAGCTATCAAAAGGTGCATAAGAAGGAGGATAGCTCACCCATATCCTGCTGACTACTTGCATCAGCCGTCTATTCATGAAGGAGGTGGAAACCACTCCTTATATGAGTCCTTTCTAAGACCCAAATATGTCACAATTTTTGTGTCACACACATGCCGGTGAGCCTGATCATGGCTGTATTTCTTTTTTTCTTTTTTTTTTTGCTGTTGCATTCAGCATGTGTGTTTGATTTTCAGTACAGCCCACCATCAGAGGAGAAAGAGCCTATACTGCTTGTAAAAACTTCCCTGACACATGGCAACATTTTTTTTCAAGCTTCTCGTAGAAGGCAGCAATGCTACCAATTACCTCCGCGGAGCCAGCCAGCCATCTCGCCAGTTTGACAGATGACTTTGACCTCAGCAAACATGAGGACCCTCTCATGGTTGACACATACACCTGCTGTTGAAGGCAGAGGTTTATGGGATGAGGTGCAGGTATGGAGGATGTTGTGCTTATTCTCAGATTGCATCCTGTACAATTCCGGCGTTAGGTAAGCGCAAGCCCTCCCCTACAGCAACAAAGCCTCAGTAAATCAGTTAATCATGTTAATTTTGTTGACAGTTGGTGCAAAACACAGCAGAGTATTTAACATCTTATAAAATCATGCAATTAAAAGTGTAATTGGGGCGGACTTTTGCTGTTTTTCAAACTGTGGCACTGAGTGACTCTTCACGCTGTTATTAACATTCCTTCTGATATTGCATGCTGCTAAAACACCCTTGTGCTAATCAGAATAAGCCTCTCAATCCTTACACTCCCTAAGTATCTGACTTCCTTTGTTTTCTGAGGTTGTTATCGTAATCAAGCCTCTTGAAGCCCTGGAATTTCCACTGCTTTAGCTGACCCACCAGGCAGAAAGTGAAATGCACCTCATGAGTGTGAGCTCATTAGTCTTGGCTTTACACACACTGTGAATACAAATACAGACTGAACATACCTGGGTACCCCACTTCTGGTAAATATGCATGTGGATTATAGTTGATTTGGCGGGTCACCAAGGTTCTTTGGTTTTGTTCACCTTCCAGAGGTTGACTGCAAAGATTATAATGTTCTTTACACTGCTTTGCATTTCATTTGAACTGTTTTAAAATCCTCATCGTCTTAAATTCACTGTCTGCACACTTTTGGTGCAAATGCATAACCTTTTAATGGATATTTGAACATGTGAATTTACATTAAAAGAGTCATCTCAACCACCAAATACTTGTAGCTACTATACTCTAACCACGCTGTCTTTGCCATCTGTTCCTTTGCAGATTTTATCCCCTGATGTTCACAAGAAAACAGAACTAAGTAAGGGTAAAAATAACTATCCATTACAAGCCTCTGATTCTCTGAATCTGGTAGTGCACAGATGAATTTACATAACTCGACACTACACCAAAATATTTTTTTGGACAATGTCTCACTAGTACATTATTCTGAATGCTGCATTACTTGGCTGTCATTGAAAACCTCTTAAATTGGGTTAAGGCTCACATTTAATAGATTATTATTATCATTTCATCAGTGATGTACAGATTTTAATATGTTCTTCAGGTTAAGCATGACTGTCTCACTCATTATATCCATCACACCAGCCCTAAGTGAGTATTGCATTTCAAGGTTAGGATTTGAAAAGGGCTCTGCACCTGCCTCGCAGCCACTGCAGTGCAGGAGCTGAGCCACATGGTGAGCACCAGAGGCATGAATCTAAAACAGTGTCTTTGACAATTTACTGTCTTCCTTTCTAAACACATTTTGGATTAGAAAAATAATGAGGTTCGTCCTTCTCATGTCATCCATTCATGTTAAGATAGATTTAGAGCTGCAAAAACTGATTTTCTGGACACGTGCTGTGAACACCACATTGTTTCACCGTATCATCTTTTGGATTGATTTGGCAAGCTTATCAGCCTATGTTTATTTATTTATACATGCAGCAGTAGCACAGCTACATTAGTATTCATTTGATCACCTGATGAATGTAAGGCCAATATTTCACTGTCTTTTAGCTATGTTTGGAGGATGGGCAAGAAAGTGGAGAAAAATTACCCTCTTTTATAAAACATTTATAAACATTTAACATACATAAAAACTGTTTTCTTTCAATGAAATGGCTTAGCTCTGAACTTCTTGACATGCATGTCAATTCAAATCTTAATCAGCCATATACTAATATGAGTTTGTACGTCAGTATGTAAATTCTTAAAAGTCACTTAATTCTTATCTTTGTAGTAAATGACTGTTATTATTGTATTAACAAATGTTAATAGCTTCTTTATGAATAATTAAATAATGTATGAATTAATACCTTTGTTAACATGAAAATGAATATTAGACACAGAAGTAAACTGTCCTGGTCTCACACAGCCAGACTAGATCTCCACCGCTGTGTCAGAGCAGTAGGAAGGTCTGGATGCACCCATTATCTCTCTGAATTAGGGTTTTTCTCTAAATGCCCCTGCAAAATAGTGTCTGTTAGAACTTTTTACAATGGCTGAGGTGAGCCCTGGCTTTAAAATGGCTAAATCCTGCAAAAGGAAAGTTAACAATTGTGAGTGTATAGATTCATAAAGCATCATGGTTGCTAGCTCAGAGGATGTTTTGTCGTTTTCCATAGCGACAGGGATTTTGAAAAGAGTAACACATCGATAGTGGAAGAGAAGAAAACCTGAATCAGGCAGGCTGATAATAACAGTCTACATCCAATGAATCCCACTAGTTCATAATGCTTATATGCTAATGTATATTACTGCATGAAATCATGTTAACTAAGTGTTACTCACATCTGATGGTAATTTGGTTCTTTTTTTATTATAGAAATATTGATTGTAGCTACTTTAAAGTAAGGGTTTTGAATAAATAAAATTTCAGACACAGAGATCCCAAACTGGAGCCTCTGTGGAGGTCAGAGGTCACTCATACATGCTGAAGAGGTGATCCAACCAGCTGTTATCCCTACTTGCTCCTGACATTTGGAAGACAAACATTGATGCAAATGAGCAGCAAGTAGTAAGTGGATGCTTATTTGGCCTAATGTGCTCCCTAGACACGACTTGAACAAGGAACACAGAATCAAGGGGAGAACAGGAGGAAAGGATAAAATTTCATGAATACTGATATGTCATGTCCGATATGTCATGGCCTCCCTGTAGTCACAACTCTGCAGAATTATGTGCCATTCCAGATAGTTAAATCTCTCTTTTGGCTTAGCTGTTAGTGACAGCAGTTTGACCGCCTGTGGAATGATAAGCTGAAGAGGCTCAGCACACTGACACTATATCTGAAAAATGGCCTCTCTGAAGAGACAGGTAAGGCAAAGCCCTTAACTCTGAGGAGAGAGATGAGACTGCTATCTCCTGAAGCTGATTAAGTCACCAGGGGCACCGGAGTCCCAGGTGATTGGCAAGTTAAGAATTCTAATGCCCCTCTGTCTTTCAGTCTTCCATTTCAGGTCACCTCAGCTTCCCTGATTCCTGACCTCCACCGTTGAGAAATTTAAAGCAACCCAAGTTCAGCTTCTGGGAGAGATAGAATTGACGTCTTGCTCCAATTTTACAATGAAGATGACAGTGGCATGCATTTGGAGCAACACCTTGGTCCCCAGATCTCCAGACAGATGGCATGTGCCAGTTAGAGCGTGCCCTCAGCTGTGTGCAGCAGACCATCAGAGAGAGGCGGTCGCACTACAATCCACCCATCTATTATACTCCATCCACCATAAAAATTATATAACCAGTATGCTCTGTTTCAGCGGAGGCTCAGGAGAATATGCCATTACGGCCTATTTGCATCATGTACTCTTCCGATCTAATAAAACAGAATGTCTGAAAAGGAGAGTAATATTTAGGTAATAACATTGAAAAATACTAGAAGACCACATTTGTAGAGTAATTTCTCCATTGTACCATTACGAGTTTGTACTTTGCTTAAATCAGCCGTTTTATCAGTGTAGACAAATAGCCGTCATCATTTGTGCAAACAGTCAAAAGCCAGGTGATGTAATTGGACAGATGGGGAAGTCTGAAAATGACCTTTTTTTCATGACTGTTAGTGAACAGATGACAATCATTACAAACCCTCGCATGGATTCATAAATAGGAAAATTGGCAATGCGGTGCAGAACAATTTTCTGTGCTTTCAAAAGTATCGCACTGTGAACAAGTATACACGCTGACAGCCTCATGAAATTTCCTGTTAGTTTATTTGTTAGCTGCACAAGGACTAAGGTCAGAATGTAAATCGACTTTGGAGTACCTCCTTCCTTCTCATTACCCATTCTTATAAGTTGTCTTGATTTAAACAGTCTCTGAAGACTCTCAGAAGGGCTGATTATTCCTGACAGTGGAACAACTGTGGCCAGAAGGGATCTGAACCAATGGAGTCTGTGCAGAGGCCGTCACATAATGAGGATGTAAATTCAGGGATGGAGCCTGAGCAGCATAGTTCAGCTGTAATATGTCCCCAAGTTGTGGCGGACACACTCTCATATTGCATAGTTATATATAATTCACACACTAATAACAGTTCTGATCTGACAGATTTTTATGTTTAAATAAGACAGAGACAGAGACAAGCACGCTCAATGCACCTTCACTTGCACCTGCACTGTCTGGAATTTATGCAGAACATCGATGATTCAGTTGAGGGAGTGAAGGACTCCGCATACATGGATAATTAGAACCAAAGTTGTTTTTTTTAAAACCAACACATCGGTACTCAGTAACTGGAAATGCTTGCAAAGTCATAGGAAATTATCATCAAATTAAATGATAGAACCATCCAGATGTCCAGATAGGAGGTGCTAATTGAATGGATGAAGGGGAACGCCTATTGCCCTTGTAAAATACACAAATGTAATAAAAAATATAATGAGATTTGTTCATACTAAAGAGTTTGTCTAATTTGTTGTGGCATTCTCCCATTTCAGGGCTGATCGCTGGCTGCATGCACAGCTGTGTAAACAGATAAGAGAGCCATAAGACTGCGTCCTTTGACTTACACACTCTGCTCTTGAGTCCTCCAATTTAGCAGCTTAATGGTGCGTTAACACCGAAGAGAAAAGCCTTTACTGTTGGGTTACAGTATGTAAATTTGCTTTTGACTTCCTGGCCTCACGTCAGATACAGCAAGGTGACTTTCAAGTCAAGTGTTCCATAACTAAATATAACGGAGACATAACGTGACACTGATTAATCTAAAACCCATGGTTGTCAGAGATGTGCTTAGAGCTCCATCCCATATGAACATGAATTTAACAATTTGTGTTTATTTACATGATTGAAATAATTTATAACAACTCAATTAATGTGACTTGGGTTGTCTCCGCAACACAACAGCGGAGACAAACAAAGCCAGGCGAACAATGAGGCCACCTGCCTCTTTGGCATATCAGCTGTGCCACTCGGTGGACGGTGGACCTCAAATGACAGACCACAGCTTCAGGCAATATTTTGGTTAAAATACTCAGGCAGCTTTCCCAGTAATGGGAAAGGGAATAGTTTAGAAAAAAACAAATTGAATCTAAGAAAGCGTTGTCAATACTGCCGGCTCATTTGATAAACTGTTTTGCAAGCACTTAACGAATCCTAAATTTGGTGGCTAGAGACAAAAGTGATACATAGCACACAATACATGAAAAAAATATTAACTGATTTATGGACAGTCATAGAAAAATTATAATGTTCTCTGATATTTTTGATCCTATAGCACTCAAAGCAAGACTTTATAAGACTTTATAAAAGAAGAACTAACAAAATCTTCTCCTTAAAATGAGAATTAATTAATAAAAACATTAACAAACACTCAGGGGTTTAATAGCTGGTCTGGTGGTAAGGCCACTAGCTTACAATGGCTCACATTAATTAATGTGATGATGTGTGAATGATTAATTCACACATTCAGTTTCAGTGATTTTTTTTTTTTCTAAAACTGTTAAGTCACCACCCCCGACTTCTTAAGGCATGGCATGACCAGCACACAAAGAGAGGCTGTGTGGCTATTGTTAGTGACTATTACTCACGCGCAGCATGGCAGGTGTAATCACATAACTCTTGTCAACATCCTCTCTGTTTGTCCAGATAGGGCCTTCCACAAAGAGAGAGGGGCTTGAGTCCTAAAACATTTACAAATGTTTGAGTGTGTGCAGTTTAAGCGTTTCGATAAGCTTATTCTTCTATGTAATAGAATTGAAGAAACACAGAATAGGCCTCCATATGTTATGTCCTACACTGGAACTTTCTGTGTGATTTTCTTCTGTTTATTTTCATATGGACATGTTGGTGTCATGGTTTGGTATTTTGGTTATCACTTTCTGTTTTATTTGGATAATTATGTTCTCCATGTCATGTCTTATGCTTTACACTTCCTGTCTTATTTTCTTACGATCGTCTTACCCTTTTGGTTCCTCTGTCTGTGTTTTAGTCTTTTAGTTTTAGTTCCAGTTCGCCCCCCTTTCCCTGTCTGTTTATGTTTGCTCTGTTTTATGTTAGTTTATTATTGTATCCTCCTCATGTTTTCCCCTTTAGTTTTCCCTCTTCATTTTCCCTCCACTGTTATTGATGATTCCCACCTGTCTCTGGTTGTTTCCTCCTCCCTGTGCCACCTGTTCCCCATCTCCTGTGTATTTAGTCTGTGTGTTTCTTACTCTCTTTGTCAGTTCATCTGTTTTGCCCTGTTTTGCCATGGTTTGCCTCTCATCTGCTCCTCTTATCTCCTGCTTTCCCCCCTTGGATTTCCCTGTAAGTTTGTTGATTGTGGGTTTTTATTTAGTTTATGTTTTTTCATGGACTTTGCTTGCCATTTGGACTTTCTTTGTGAATTTATTATTGCCTTTTTTCAGTTGGACTTTGTATTTTTACTTTATTAGGGGTTTTTGTTATATGCATCGTGCCTGCCTGTGCTGAATTTTGAGTTAAAGGCACATAACAATTGGTTTGTTTGTGGTTTGTGGGCACTTGTATTTATGGAAGAATTTGTATCTTTTTAGATGCTGCACTAATGTTTCTATTGACCTTTTATACTTATTTAAAAGGTTCCAACATCTCTTGCATTTTATGGTAACAAAATAGAAATAAGTTATTGTAATAATAACAATAGCATAACTATATTAAGCTCTCCCATTATTGATATTTTCTTGATCATTAGAGGAATAGTCCAGCCTTTGGGGAAATATGTTTATTTGCTTCTTCTCTAAAGTTAGATGATAATTTTACTGCAACCCTCATGTTGATATGGTAAATATCTTGCAACAGACGGTGGGGAACAGCTAGCCTGGTTCTGTCTAATGAGAATAAAGCATCTTTGAAACTCATTAATTAACATTTTATATCTTGTTTGTTAATCAAGAATGAAAACCAAAGCATTAAAATTGACTACTTGACGTGTCACACTGGGTAATGTGGTGGACTGTGTCTTGGCCATGAGCAGTTGCCAAGCAACCAGTGAAAACTTAAGTAAGTTACTGGTTCTGTTGAAGCTTCCCAATTACAGGCTCCAGCTTCATATTTATGACTCTTCTCATTTAACTACCAGCAAGAGAATAAGCATATTTCTGATATTTTCTCATACACTGCCTGAAAACTGTGTCATTAATATACAAATTCAGGCCATAAGGCTTTGTCTTGAAGATGGAAAAGGGGCTTATTGTCTTGCCTCATCATAATGCACATTAACTAAATGAAAATAGAAAAAACTGGGCTCAAACATTGACAATAGGACTACAATCACCAGGCATCACTACTAAAAGCCTTTTGTGGGATTTGTGAAGTATTGGGCTATATTGGTCTCTAATTGTGTACTTTCTTTTTGGATAACAGATGGGAACATTTGAGTATTTCCTTTCTTTTTTTTCTTTTCTTTTTTTCAAAAGCCAAATCACCCATATGGTGCGAAGCGCCATCTGAAGATATTGCCTCTCAAACAGGTTTTTTAAACTTCAAAAACAAAGTCATCTGAAGATGACATATCCCCCCCCGACCCCCACGAAAAACAAATGCATCAGTATATGACATCCACTCCATTTCTATGGTGAGCCTAGAGTAGTGTAGTGTTTATTGTTTTTTGCTGTGGAGAAGAAGACCAACCTTCGGAGTCGCCTTAAAATAATATTTTCATGGAAAAAAAAATTTTAAAACTGAAATTGTAGAAAAATCGAGATATTAAAAGGTACAACTACAACTCCATTTCCAAAGAAGTTGTGACACTGTGAAAAAATGTCAATAAAAACAGTATGCAATGATTTGCAAATCATTGGAACCCCATTCGTAATTGAAAATAGCACAAAGACAACATTTCAAATGTTGAAACAGAAAAATTTGATTGTTTTTTTAAATGTATATCCTCATTCACAATTTGATGCCAGCAACATGTTTCAAAAGAATTGGGACAGTGGCAACAAAAGACTGGAAAAGCCATAAATGCTATTAAATATGGGGTTTCAATGTTTTGTTTTCATCACATTCTGTTTCTCTTTGCATTTTACACAGCATCCTAACTTTTTTGGAAACAAGGTTGTACTTACTATGGTTAATTTATGTTTAAATGTTGGTAAAGCAAGGATGTATGGGATGAAAGCCATCATGGACAATCCCTCCCATCCTCTCTATATGTTGAGCTGAGGCGGCTCAGGAGCTCGTTCAACTACAGACTCATCCAGCCAAGAAAAGAAGAAGAGCACAAACAACGCATGTATTGTATATCTCTCAGGGCATGAACATTGCTACACACTACCTTGACCCTTCTATTTATCTATTCTCATCTAATCCACTTACTATAAATAGATTCTAAATTACAATCAGATAGTAATCCACTTAGATAAGCTATGTTATCTTATTTATCTTCCTACCACATTTTAATTTTATTTGTTTTATTTAATTGTACTTTCATTCCTAGTACTTCACGCTGCTACCTCTTCCCCCGTACTGCTGTGTAAAAATGAATGTCCCCCACGGGGGATCAATAAAGGTACATCTTATCTTATCTTATCTTACAGTGTATGAGAAATGCTCCAGACAAAATGGTCGCCCTTCAGAGTCACTAAAACCAACATGTTTCCACAGAAACCACACAAAGTAAATATTTGTGTAAAATTCAAAATAATAAAAGGCACAACTACCTATTATGGTTAATAAATGTGTAAAGTTTTGGCGAAGCTAGAAAGTTTACTTTGCGACATATATGCTCCGGAAAAGATGACCTACCTTCAGACTCACCTTAAAAATAATGTTTCCATGAAAACAACAAAAAATATCATTTGTAGAAGATCTAAGATATCAAAAGGCTCAACTATGGTCAAAATGTGTATAAAGTTTGGTGAAGCTACGACATACAGTTTGTGAGATATGCTCCCAATGATTACGGACAGGCGGACGGACTGTGACTGCTGTACATTTCATTGTCGGGGGATGCAAAAGTTTTAAAAGGGAAAGTGGTCTTTTAGTCGTTTATATGCTAATGTGCATCCACCTGTCTGCATGTACAATAGATGTGTGGAGGCAGTGAACAGATGGGAAACAAATTGTTCCTGTGTATAAAATTATGAAAACAAGGCTTGTTAAAATGCTGCTTTTCAGTCCTCATCCACTGCATTTCAACACAGTGGAAGATGCATTTCAGTATCTCACTATTATAATGCAACTAAAATCATTCAATCAGCATCCTATGGAAACAAAGCCTACACAGCAGCAGCAGCAGCAGGCTGAGGTACCTGTAGGTGAGCGCTGACAGTTGATTATAATTGGGTTGCCTTTGCTATGTCTGAGCTTTCACTTCCCATCAAGAGGAATGCCCTAGGAGACAGTTTATGCTGCTTCGCAGTAAGAGCTGTAAGAGCATTGCTCACCCTTCCAATATCCCACAAGAGGAACGGCTTGGATAAAAATAGAACATGCTTAATGATAATAATTTAGAGGTTGTGCGGCCCAGATGGCGGGGGAACACCAAAGATGTGTTTATCGCTGGGACACAGATGTCACGCATTCATACACATCAGCAATTTAGTCACCTAAATACCTGACTAACAAGTCTCAGGAAGCTTACTAAAAGTTCATTTTACTTCTAATGCACCTTTCTATAAAGTGTGATGAAGTGCCTCCTACAAATAAATAAATAAAAACATCCTAAAACAAAGAAACAGATGCATACACAATATCAATGTCAGGCCTGTTGTACAATCTGTTAAAACACAGTGGAAGATCACAACAGTAGAACGACTTCAGCTCAAGTGTTGACTGATGACAGCATGCTATTAGAAAGCAATGGTCACAGGACTTAAGAGTCCTACTTGTTAGCAAACAGTTGTTTATTTAGCCTGCTATTACTTCAGCATTCATTCGGAGCCATGCTTTGGCCACATGACAAATTTAATCCCACTGATTATGTTGTTTTAGCTATTTATTGTTGTTGTAATTTGTTGGTTAGCTGTTAAACGCTCCACTGTGTTCACCAGCTAATTGCTAACTGTGTTCGTCTATTGTTTGGGCCTCAGCAGGTAGCGTAAAGGAGGATTTTAGAGCTGATTTATTGATGACACATGTCTCCTACAGCAACACACAACACAGAAAAAAAGTGGCTCTTTAGCAGTCCTTTGCGATGGATGAGGAATCTTTATAGTACCGCTGTTGTGGTTCTTTAGAGATGCCCTACTGGGTCCTCTGCTTAGTTTAGTTTAGTTGAGGACGGAGAAGATGTATTAAAAAGCATTGTATTTCAAGAGGAAACCATATTAAAACAGTGTGTTTCAACCTTTTTGCCTCCAAGGCTATGTCAAACAAACATTCAAGGGCCCTCAAAGTAGACAAACCTGTCTGTTCACATTTCAATGCAGTTTGTTCAGCTTATTCTATTTGACCTCAGAAAAGCATTAAACTCATTCAAAAACAGATTTCGCCACACTAGTAGTCCTCATATTTGTACAAAAATCACTTCTTACTCCCTCAAATTTGCATTCATTGCAAACACAATGTGACATCTACAAGAAGTTCAACTGACATTGAATGTATGATGATAAATGATCATCATCCATCATCATCATCATCATCTTCTGTGAGTTAGGATTAAATGACAGCTGGTCTGGCTTGTATGAAGCAGACACCAAACTCAGCACTGGTATCAGCCATAGGCAGTAGAGTCTTAAGCTGTTGTTTGAATTAATAAAGCCAATTGGAGGCTCAACAGTTAGGAGTGTTTATATAGCATCTGATACATCGCTATTATAAAAGAAAATATCAATAACAGCTGCTTTAATGTCAACTCTGCTTAAAACAAGTGAGAAAATCTGCCAGTGCTGTAAGAATATTTCGATTTGTTCCTGATATAAATAATTTTTTCCAGTAATTTCTAAAATCAAGTTTATATAAAGAGCATGAACTAACATACTTTATCATTAGAGCACATCCTCATAGTCGGACCGTGCAGCAAAACATCCTGCAACATGGCTTCCTTTGGAGGGGGAACGCATGGCCGTACTTCAAGGTGAGATTTGTTGGTGAACAACAAGGACACCATTTGATATTCTGTTTGTACGTGAACAGGTTTGTACATATATTATCAAACCTAGGAGAGACATGTTCACATGCAGCAGTGTTGATGTTGGACCGGGAGAAAGGATTGGCGGTGATGCACTGACAAGTTCCAATGAGGACGAGATGAGAATGTTGGTTTGACCGTCAACGAGCTTCTTGACAGATGTGATCAGCTCTTTGAGGATTTGTTGATCACAGCTGCTCAACATTTCAGAGCCTGGATTCGACTGTTTCTGTGAACTGCAGCGATCCATTTGCTTCTTTAGCTTTCTGCAGACTTCAAAAAGATAGCTCAGATTTCATCAGACGGTCATTATGAAAGAATATCTATAGATTTCGCAGATCGCATGAGGGATTAAAATTAAATCGTCTGAATTATTTGAAACTGTACCTTAGGCAGCAACAATTTCAAGCTGTAGATTTACTATATCCTCATTCATGCTATAAGCAATCCAGTGCAACAATGCTGGCATTCTGAGTTGAAAAGTAATCACAGTTTGAAAAATGCAGAGGCACAAAGGAGTGGACTTAGAGATGTGGAGGATGTGACTCTACTCCACAATGGTCTTGTTCAAGGTCAACATTATCCATCTGTGGTCAGGGTATTCATTCTTCACAGTCCAGACACCATACTTATTTTCTATAGGTGAATACCTGCATGATTTTTTTTAATCGGTTGTGTTCTCCATTTCACCGCAGCTGACAAGAGAAGTGTTGCTTTCGCTCAGAGTTTGCTTTGACAGTAACGTTACATTTCTCTAAGAAAGAATAAACTATATATGAAAAATAACATGACAATTAAAAGCAGTTTCTGATTAAAAGGTTTTGAGAGAACTACCAGTGGAAAACTGCAGCTAGTACAGACTTACGATAACTACATAAGCTAATTAGGGCACAGCGAGCTTTCTTTCCATTGATGCAATGCTGTGCTTGTGAAAACACTGTAAAAGAATGCTCCATTGTGTTCCTCAGGCCTGTAATGTTTAAAAAATATACACTGTAAACCTTCAAAAATTATTCTGTGGAATTTATGTGCAACAAATTTTGTCACTTTCTATCATGGTCAACTGGCCAACTGCAATTATTTTCAAAGACTTTGTCTAAAATGTTGCACACATGAATTCTAATTCTGATACAAACAATCATGGAGGAGCATTTCTGTCATGTAAACAGTTTTTCATCCAAACACTCCTGATAATTCAGGCTATTCTTCCTTTATTACTTGTTGATTTTCATTTAATGCAGTCATTTCATCCATGCCTGAATTCTGTCAGCAGGGCTGCAACCAATTCTGGTTCCATAGAAGAATATTGTTTTAGGCCCAGTTTATGATGTTAAAGAAAATGCTATATATCCTCTCCACCTGCTGGCCACTGAAACGATCACAATCTTTGACACCACAATTGGGATGGTGCTGTGGAATTAGGTAGGACTGCACTTATGCATAATTTTCATTATTATTTCATCTGATTATTATTTTTTTAAGTGCTTAAAGGTTGAGTCTCTGAAATGTCAGAAAATCGAACAGTAAAAACCTGAAAACATCCATTTAACGACTACATAAATCCTGGGAAAAAAAGCAGAAACCAGTGAATGTTTTTCATAATTTTGTCTTGAAGAAAACAGCTAAGGCAATTAACAGAGTTAGAATAGTTGTTGACTGTGTTTCTGTCTGTGTTCTAATCAGTTAGTCGACCAGCTGTTTAAGCTCTGAGGCAGAACTAGGTGCTCCATTTTTGAGAGAGAGCTGAGTCATGAGGAAGCAGGTGTTCACCCTGTAGCACAGTTTACAGTGGTGACACTTCAGTTAGAAGTGAGCCAGCTTTGCAAAACCTTTTAACACCAACTCAAGTCTGTTTTCTCTGTTGGTGCAGTTCATTAGGACTGGTGTAAACGCTGTCGATCGAACCCTAGTGTGGGCCAAACAACCGTGCCAACATCTCTAGAGACCATGGATCTCGGCCCACTGTCAAGTGGACTCTGGTGCTGTTTGGTTGTTATGACCAAATGAGCAGAGCTCGATCCAACCCAACTACAGGAAGAATTGCGTCTTGTTTCTATTAAACCAGCTCCTGTAGCATGGAGCGCTGTGCATTATGGGTCAGATTTTAGCCTTTCAGGTTCTACAAGAGCGGCATGATGAGTTGTGGACAGACTTTGACCAGTGAGGCGGTGCAGTGACTCAAAGAAGTTTGGTCTGTTGATAACATGAGCTCAAAACTTTTGACGAGACACAAGAACACCAAAATATACACACTCATTAGCAAATGGCTCACAAAAAGGGGGGATTTTGAGATCTGACCAATCATAGAACAGTGTCCTCATGCATCACAAATTTTAGTCTGCTTGCAAATTCTGCCGTTTGAATAAACTCAAGGCAATTATGGAACAATGGCAGTCCTTTGGCACATCTTGTTGCACTTTGGATTAGGGTTTCCTTTAATTAAAGGGGACTTGACTCATCTAATTTCTTCTAAAAGAAAACTATCTGTTAATCATTAACATGTTGTCAAATGACAAAAAAATTGTGTTTGACCAAATGTGTATTACATCTGTATTGTATTCTAATATGGGCATTAGGTCATACAGTTTAACAAAGATAATTACAGTCATTCCTGAGAGACGACAAACATTTTAAATACATGGCATTAATTTACCAAACAGGACATGAGGTGTTGCAAGAGCTTAATTGTATTCGTGTGAATGCAAGTACATGAATATAACAGCAGAGACCAGAATGCTTTACTTGAACTCTGGGTAGAGTTAAGACAGACTTTGGTCGGTGTAAAACGGACATTTTCTTCAGATATTCTGGTGTAAGAATTACTCTTCAGAGCAGAGAGAATCCTTCTTGTATTCACCAAGCAGACACTTTCCTGTCTGGGTGAGCTTACACCACAAAAGGATCGGATAGAAGGTCTCACTATGAATACAGAAACATTCACTCTACTTACAGAATCGTAGCCGTTTAAGACAGGCAGGTAAAGCTTTAATAAAACATACATTCTGTGTGGAGAGGCTGTTGGTGCAACAAACAAGCCTATCAATTAATTGCTAAGGCCATTACACACAAGAGAATGTGGCTTTAAGGCAATAACATTATTACTGACTCGTGAAAACATAGTGATGATGTGTGCTCAAATTAAAACTACAATAAAGGAGTAAAGGTTTGTTGGAAGCAGAGTGGAACCTTTTTTATCATTTTGTTTGTTTGTTTGTTTGTTTGTTTGTTTGGTAAAGGCTATACTTGCCAAGCGTTTATTTTGAAGAGCACTCATTACAGGACAGACATCATTCATCGCCCTGCTCACTTTTTATCTCCCCCACACTGCTAAAATGGGAAGCCAGCTCCTGTAACACGGCTGTCCTGCCCATATGATCATTCCTCCTTTTCTCCATTATCATGTCCTCCAAACTCTGAAACTCCAACTCGTGTGAATATTTGTCGGGCATGAATATTTTCAACCTGTAGGGTTGTTTGCCTATCCGTATCTCCCCACCCATTTTGAACTCCCTCTTGCCGAACATGCACCAGGCTGCAAAACACTCAGAGTTCCTCCAGCTCAACTCTCGGTCCTTTAAGCCAACTTGCTCCATGGCGTTCTGCACAACCATGTCCGGACTCAGAGGTTTAAATTTGTAAAAGTCATTCACGATCCTACACCTCCTCCCTTGACTTGCATCCGTCAGAAAGCTGTTTTTCACCTCGGCTCTGTGCAGGTGCACCACCTGGAAGTCCCCCACGTATACAGCCCAGTGTGGGTACTGACCCGTGGCCACAAACTCCACCAAGTCGCCTGCTTTGCATTTGTTCAGTAGATTCTCCGGGGAGTAAACCTCCAGGTTAGCAGCCTTGACGCACTTCTCGTAAATGCATTCATCTCGGTTGTAGACGGCGCACTCCACCTCGTCGCGCTGGTCGAAGTGTTTCTCTTCCTGATTCAGGTTCCTACATGTTCCATCGACCGCGCCATCCTCCATCTCGTCGTCGTCGTTAGAAAATATATAAGAGACGCCGATCCGCGGACCTTCCTCTGTGTCCACGCCGTTCGGGTCCACAGTAGGAACTTCTGCGTAACTTAGATGTGACAGCTTGTCCATCTGGTTCCCCATGCTGCTCACCTGACGGCGGCCAGTGTAATACGATCTGAGGCTGAGAGCTGTTACCAGTAGTCAAACATAACCACTTTCTGCCACAAAAACCCACAGGTTAAAACTTCCTCATTCCTGCCATCGGAAAGGGGTTCTGTCCAAATTACGCATCAGATAATCTCCGTGATGTGACTGCCACAGGGTAGCTTTTCACTGCCTCTTCAACAAGTGGAGCTGGAGGGGAGAATACAAACTGGTTTCAAATTCAGAGAAGTGAATAATCACACAGGTGAAGCTTTGAGGGCTCACCTGCTATTCCCTTGCGTAAAGTTCCGTCGGCTGCCTGCCACCTAAGAAACGGAATTAAAAATCCAAATCCTCGACACAAAGGACTGCTCTTATGTTCCTCCACAGCGAAACTCAACTAGTCCAGTGAGAGGACGGCGCACACACTGCGCACTGTGCAGCAGAGACTCGGGCGGCGTTGGGCTGACTGTAGATCTGTGGCTCGGCTTCGCCCCAGCGATTCTCTCCAGCTCTGCTTTTAAAGAGGAAGTGCGCGTAATTTTCATCTCTGTGATGTCCGCTCCTCATGTCCAAACAACTTAAATACTGTTTGACATAAATACTGTGCCTCTGAATAGTTTTCATCTCGAATCTTTTGCTATTTGATGCCCCGATGGGCTTTAATTAAAATTACGTGCAAACTGAAAAATATCCCTAGTGGTAAATTAATTACCAGTGTGAATTAGTACTCTTTGTCTATATGGATTAAATATATTTTATTGTCTCTGCCAATGAGGTTTTGTTTTTATAGGTGTCTGTTTGTTTGTCTGTTAACAAGATTACATAAAAGCTACTTGATGGATTATATGAAAGACTGGAACCATTGAATTTGTAAATAGATCCTGATGATGGATTCATGATTTTTTTTTCATTTACTTTGACATTGCAAGACCCAGTGAGGGCAGCCATATTTATGACTCACATGTCTTTTTGGAATTGATTCACATGGCTATTTTTATTTTTATTTTAGTTGGTTCTCTCTATTTCACTTTATTACCTCCACCAAGGATGTTATGTTTTTGCCAGCATTGGTTTGTTTGTTTGTCTGTTAGCAGGACACTCAAAAACATATGAGAGGATTTTGAAGATTTTTTTTTCCTTTGAAGTGGTATAGCATGGCCCAAGGAAGAATCCATTAGATGTTGGTGGTGATCCAGATCATCAGCTGGATCCAGAGGGTTTTTAAAGGTTTCTTTATCATTGTGGGACAGGGGCAATTACAGGATTTTTGCTTCAGACTTCAGATAATGCCTATTCCACAAATAATACACAGTGACATCTCCACAAGATTACCACACATCAAAGTCTGATGTGGATCCAATTAATATTCCAGATCTGGTGATCAAAAATGTTTAATTTTATAGGGCTCACAGAAAATTCACTCCTGTGAGATGATAATAATGCTACAGTTACTAAGTTTCCATTTACACAACAATAGTTCTTACATGAAATGCTAATCTTTTGATTGTATTTTGTATAATCTTTTTTAAAAAGCCGCCATTATCGTCACTTTCTTTACTGGCAAAATGCTGTTTTTCTGAAAACTGTGAAAACACGTCCCCCGTTATTTATTATAGTTTCAGGATAATAGCCATGTGCAGACAGAACAAGTAGTGCTATTCTGCTATTCTGTGGTGTTGATTTTGAAAAGTTACACCGCCAACTACTAGCTTGACATGCACACTAGAGCATTTTCAATGGTTTTTGCAGATCCAGGCACATGTTGACCATTTTCAAAACGATGTATGAGCTTTCTTTAAAATTTAAAGAAAAACCATTTCCATTTTTAGCATAACTGTTGTCATGTAAACAGGGCCTCTCTGTATATTCTGCGTATCTTCAAAAGTTACTGAGCTACATCCTGAAGGAAACCACCATTAGTGAAAGTTTTTTTATATATAACTATCAAACTAACACTGATACGTATGTGATTCCTAATTCTAGGGGTAGGTTTTCATGGTCATGGAGTCATGAGGAGGGTCAAATTATCATGGGACTATTGCTTTAAGGTGCAATGACATAATGGAGAAACTGATTTGCCCTGGCCGAGGTTTGCGCTCTATTAGTGCTGTCTAGCTTTATTTAGATTAATACTTTTAGGCTATTTGATTTATTTACTCATATTAGTTAATCGTGTTCATTTTATTGATTTCATTGATTATTTATGTACTAATTTTTGTTATATTTATTCTTTTTTTATAGATTAGATTGTTTATGTTTTTATTCTGTGCTCAAAAACTCACTGTGCAGAAAAAAATGCACATTAGACAACTGTCCATTCTGTTTAGTGGCTGAATGTTGCTCTTAATTGGAAATTAGGACTGTGAGGGGTCCAACAACTGCAGATATTTTACTGTTCTGACCACCTGTCTCTCCTTGAATGTACTGAAGCTATGCAGTCATTTGCTCCAGCTCCTGGTGGGACTATAATGTCTCCACTATGTTTGTAATGGCCGACACTCTCTCTCCATTATGGGCTATTTTCTCACTGCTGTATCCCACGGGCAAGGGGAATGTGCTCACTATGGCCCAAAAATGGCACACATTGCCTCAGAAAACATCTGCCATGGAAACGATATGGCGGCAAGTGAGAGACGGAGGGCGATGCCATGGGGCGAGAGCATGTTTGACAGATCGTAAAGGAAAACAAACGTTCATCCCTGTGAAGAGGAGAGACAGTCAGAGATAAAACTTCGACAAAGCAGATGAACCTGAGTTTGATCTCTACGCTGAGCCGGGTTCCCACAGGAGGGACAGATCACAAACTGACTGCAAAGTCATCCAGTACAGCAGAGGACACGTCTCAACAGAAATAAATCCTGTCTTGTCCTTTCATCTAGTTTAAACTGTCAGAATGGCCTCATTGGCCATAGTGGACTCAGCAGATTAGTATGGAGGCCTTCGGACTAGACTATCAGGTTAATTAAGAGGGAGCTTTCCTAGAGCTGTGTGTTTTCCAATGCTGTGTAATCCAGATTAAATGTTTTCCCTGGTTAGAAAGGTTCAACCTGGGACACAAGGTTCAAATTAGATTTCTTCATGCAGGTTTTCGGGTCAAGATATAACCAACATTTAATGATTTTAGTCACGCCAGCAGCCTGGCACTGGGCCAAGGTCTGTCTGTTGGTGCACAACTATGGATAGCCATGAAATGTTGTCCAGACATTCATGGTCTTCAGAAGATGAAACCGAATGACGTTGTTTATCTGGCATTTCCTGTAGCACTACCAGCACGTCAAGACTTAAATGTATCTGCTGAAATTTGGCAGCACATCTCATCCACAAGTAGGCACGAAATTTTATATGAGCTTTCATGGTTTCCAACATAGGCAATTTTAGACCTTTCTTTGTAGAGGCTTAAGCTGCACCCCTAAAAAAAATTATTAATTATATTTATTATTATTATAATATTATTATTATTATTATTATTATTAGGATTTTCTGAAATCATTTTAGCCCTCTAATGCTAGATTTTGCGAACACGTCCATTAAAAGTTGAGACAAATAATTACAGGTTCAAATGGCTGTTTTTAAAACAGGTTTAATTTCAAGTATTCTTTATAAAGTCATGATGCGACCCACTCCAGTTTAGCAGATGATGCCGAAGCGGCATGCATTTTTCATGTTGGTAGTCCACTACACCAGTGAAAGGAGGAGGAGAAAAAGGTTAGTGAAGTAGTTAACAAGCCCCAGGCTCTGGTCAAAATTTCAACACTTTAATTAACATGACTAAATACAAGATGAATTACTCACACTCACCTAAGCTGTTTTTTGTGATTAATGAGGAAAATGTTGGCAAGCTACCATATTAACTTCAACAATAGTAGACGTACCATCTAGGCCTCACAGAGCTGCTGTGGCTGTCGACTCGGTCTTGTTCAAAGAGATTTTTGTTTCCATGTTGTCGTCTTTGGTAATACAGATAAACTGTAAGTTTGCTTGGAGTCTATGCATGTTCAATGCAATTGTGGGTATCTATGACGGCCATGAGGGATAAACTTTAACATGATGTGACCCGATAATGAACTCAAAGGAACATTAACTAAGACTTTGTGCTACCAAGTTTACTTGAAATGAGGTAATGATCAAGCTCCAGAACGCAGTGAGGAAGAGGCCGGTATAATTCAGCGGTCACCCTCACTGTACTCTCATCAGCTCTGGTTCAACTTCATGTATGTACTGTGCATGTGCACAGTCATTTCTTTCTACTATTTCTTCTACTCCTGGCTTTTCTCCTATTTCAGCCTGAAACCTTGCAGCAATCCTAACTTGACACCACACATAATGAATGTCAAAAATAACAAATCTGCAGAATGAAGTCAGCAGATGTATTACACAGCTCCCAAGAATCCTTGCAGGACTGAAGGTGTTAGGAGAGAAATGAGCTGTCAGTGATGACATGTAGCCCATTTGACTGCCTCTTGGAGCTTCTTATCCTCGGGTGGCATGACCCAGTTTACGCCCCTGGTGATCCCCCTAGTGACACACTGTAATTTGTAGGGCTGGGAAATTACTGGAGCAGGGAGGTCTGGGAGACAGTCAATTAGGCGGGGCTCCACCTTACCGGTAGGGCCATAGCCAGCCACAGACTGACACCTTAATCTTCCTCCCTAAAAATGTAGGTTTCTCATAGCTTTTCAAACTCTTCATGTCCATGAATCAAACACTGCTTTTCAGCTCAGTGACCATTTAAATCTAAAAAGATAAGTGAACAAGTGCGTACGTGCGTACTGCATCTTGAGCACCATCTGTTCCACCTGGCGAGAGAAACACCCACCAGGAACGACTTAATATCATGTAATGTGACTGGCTACAACTCAGTGCCTGTAGGAGCTGGAATCAGTGATACAGAACAAAAAGCATGGATCAGGAAAGGCAACACTGGGAGACATTTTCAGGGAGGAAAAATGTATTACATATTTATTTATATTTTCATATACTTTTTACATATTTATTTGTAATAATCATATATCTGGAGCAGAGAGATGGAGCAAGGATGGAGGAAGGGTATGTTGAAGGAATGTCACTTTCTTCTTCTTCCTTTTTTTTTTAAACCCATTTTTTTTAAACCGCATCATCATTATTAACTCAGTCAATGATATTCACAGTCCCATTAAACAAGCTACAACAATGATTTCCTAAAATATAGGCTGACATATAAAACTAGCATTTTTTTTGAAACACTATAGTGGGAGGAGGAGGGGAGCTATCGGGAATGACCAAGGTACTGCAACTGGATAACAGACATGTCAGTCTGGGAACTCTTATGTTGAAAGGTAGGCGTGTATGAAAACACGCCAAGAGTGGGGCGTACAATACGCACGCATACACAACATACACACAACAGTTTGCACACAGTCATCATGCTTCAGCTGGACCTCATGTTAGTCTCTTTTAGTCTATTTCAGCATCACGTTACTAGAAACAACCACAAGAGGGTAAAAAACTGCAGAAGGGAGATTCCTTCAAAATAAGAGGAAACTCAACAGAACTGGGAATCAGTCTAAATGCAATTAAAATGATTCTGAGCCACATTCAAAATTCATGACAGACTTCATACACTTTTTGGGATGTTTCTGAGACACAGGACGAAGATTAGCATTTCCATCCAATGGGTCCCTGACAGCCCTCACAGCGAAAGTTGCCTACTCCTTTTTTAAATTTTTTACCATGTTTTCAAAACATGGCATAAACAGGATCACATGGAGACTATGGTGGGCCGGCCAAGTGTTCACTGCACTGCACACAAACTGGAGTCGATCCAGGGAGAGATACTGGCAGGCAACAGTGGCAACAGGCCTGGGTCAAACACACAGACCTGACTGTTCCTGTTTGAGTATGTAATTAGGTACACATGATTAATCCTGTTGAATTCTCGAGCAGGGGTCAAGGTTGGTAGTTTGATCCAATGTTGCTTTTAGTGTATATATACACTGGTTGACATGCACAGAAATCCTTTCAAATCATCAATTATAAAATCTAAAAAGGCAAAAAAAATAACTAAACATGAGCAAATCAAATCCAGAGATTCAATTAAAGTTTTTGATTGGCTGGAAGTAATAAGGCAGAGAAATTATAGGAAGGACAGTGAAAAGGAAAAAAATAAAAAATAAAAACTCATTATACAGGAAAAGGAAATGGTCTTTGGTGTTCTCTTGTACTGAGAAAGGATGCTAACAAAGGCTTAATTATAAACAGCAGTTTATCTGATGCCAGTCTGAGTTTCCAAGAGGAAACACTTACTTGTGGTAAACGTGAGCCCTAAGGTGGTGTGCGCACTAAGACGAATCCAACGTTTAAATAAAACATTACATGACATTACTTCATCCACAGGTCTGGAGAAAAATCCTGCACAGTGCAAATAATAAACGCCCCCAATATTGATTACAAGAGGAAAGTATTTTTTTTATGGTATAAGTTGTGCAACAGTATCATGCATCAGATCACTTAACATGAGACGACACGGAGAGGCAGTGGGGTCTGTATATGGACTGCAGCCAGAAGACTTGGTCCTAAAATATGCATATTGTCAAATGATTCCTGAAGAAGTCCGTTCAACACTGTATTCTGTGGGTCGTTTTTAAAACATCTTTGCAATATCAACTGCTTTACAGTCTCGGGGATCACAAAAACATCCATTGATTGAAGTGTTGGGTGGAGACTAGTCAGTGGAGAACAGCACTTGTGTTTCCAGTTAAATGGTGTTCTGGGTTATATGCTGCTTACCTGCATCACTGATGTACACTGCGATAGTAGCACCACTCCAACCGATAACACTGCCTTGCTACGAATACAAGGATCTACAGAGGGGAACGGCGCAGGTGAGGTTGAACTTAGCAACACTGTCAGACGGATGATTCCCCCATACGGTAGGTAAATGACAAAGTGCTGGCAGGGCTAATTTTCCCTCGACTGGACACTGATGCACAAGAGTGTGAGACTTCTGAACGAGTGTTTTTTGTTTGTGATCGGATATGAAGATGCAAGGTTGGACCTCGAATAAGAGTTTCCTCCTGATCAAATCTGGAAGGTTTGGGGGCTTATGTGGGTTGGTCCTTCTGCAGAGCTGAAATGTCCAGAGGAGGAGGGGCCCGCCCGCTCCACTCCTTCAGCTGCCCGTCCTTGAAGAGAAGGTTGATGGCAGGCAGGGGGACACCTGACTCCGCCTGAGTCTGACTGAGAGGATTCGACACGCCGCTGTCCAGGTCAGAGGAGTGGATGCCGTCCTGCCAACACAGGGGCAAATGTCGAAGATGAGAACACCAGGTAGAGCAGATGGGACAAGGATAGACTTTTTTTTTAATCTTTTTTTTTTATAAAGGTCAGGAAAGGTGAGGTAGAATGGTTCCTTTCTGATTCCCAGTCTGTTGTTACTTTATAAAATATCTTGAGGCTAAATCACATGGCTGAGAATGTGTGTATAAAATATGTAGACTGGGTCAAGAGGCTCAGTTACATCAGGGAGGTCATGCACGACATAAAAGAGAGGATGTTCACATTTTAAAGTAAAACTACATATTTAATATGACCATCCACTGTCTGTTAAATAGTTTTTTTTTTCATCTCTGCACCTTCGTACACATCCTTACATCCTGAAACAACCTCCTCATGTTAATCAAGACATTTACAAATCAAATCAATACCTTTTTCTTTTTTTTTATAATCTCAACCCATCTTTACCATAACTCTGTGTTCCTGAAATCAATCTGACCGATGAAAACTGCTTTGCTAGTTTGTTTTTCATACCTTTTTGTGGTTTCTGCTGCGACTCTCAGGACGCTACCAATACAATACTCAATTCTTCATGCAGGGTTTTCCTGTAACTGATTAATTCTGAACCAGGTATCAGCAAGTACACAAGTGTATGCATTCATCTGATACCACAGATCTATTACTCCAAATGTAAGATTTTTCTCAAGTAAAGCAAACTTTGCTCAGTTTCACAACTTAGATATTTCATTATGCTAAGATACCAAACTTATATTTCCTACCCACGTTGTTCCCTGACTAAAACCCACAAATCCTTCCCACCATGCTGGTCACATATGTTGTGTCTAAACCAGATGAAACCAACAATTCTATTAATTCTTGTGTTTTACAACATAAGAACAGCATAAATGTAGGTGTTTTAGTTGAATTGATGTTACCTCTATTTTTTTTTTTTTGTCCGTGCGGCTCTCCTCTTGCTCTGTGAAGCACACTGGGCTACAACTTTGCATGAAAACTGCTATATCAATAAAGTTAAGTTTGAGTTATGCTTTTTTTATTTATATGCATTGTAATTTTACATGCATTTTTTTTTAACCATTTGTTTTTATCAGGGCACCATTGCAAAATAGAGCTTACTCTCTCTGCAGGTAATCTAAATACATTTATAAATTATTCGTTAATATTTATGTTGAGTAATCCTGACAGACTCAATCTGTAAAAAATCAAATTGATGATATTCTCACTTGACATTGGAACTTATTTTCTTTTTTGATGTATGCTGAAGTGGCAACATGAAGAGACAGCAGAGTGTTTTTTACCTGGAATGACTGAACGAAGCTCAACACCTTCAGCGATAATTTTCGGCTTGAGTAAAGCAGCTCTTGAAGGCTGAAAAGAAGCAACAAAGCTCACGTCTAACACAGCTATAACACACGTCTTTATACTTTTCTCGATGTTTTAAATGAGAATGAAATGTCTGAGGGCTGTTGCCTGGGTTTTATTCATTGTTTTGGTACCTTTCGTTGCTGCACAGTTTGTGTGAGGCGATTTTCCGACACACTTTTCGGTTAAGCTCAGAGCTGAAGAGGGGCATGCCGAAGCACAGTTCAAGAGGGACCCACTCATCTTCAGACGAAAGGGCTGAAAGACAGTGAGGTGAAGTGAGTAACAAATACTACTTCATGAGATAGATTCTGTGAACACAGACATGCTGGTTTTGAATCTGACACACGACCTTTCTCAAAATATACCTCCGTCTTTACAGTCTCTCCAAACTCTGAAACAACTCTTCAATGTAAAGATAAAAAGTAGACCTACTGTCGGTCTTAACTTTGACATCCCCATTGTTTTCCTCCGTCACAAGCTCAAAGGACTCAGTGCTGCCATTGGTGTCTAGGCCCCCACCTAGATGGGTGTCCCCTAGATGAACGACAAATCCTCATCACCATCCAGGTTGTTTATGGGAAACTGATCACCCCTAGATCACAGCCTGAATACTGAAGTTTCGATTAACTTTTTAAGAAATGTCCCTTTTGCTGAATAACTATGAGAGATCTGTCAATTAAAATTTAATGTTCAGGTTTATGCTCATGAATACTTATTTAAAAATAAAATCCGTGATCACTTACGTCAGGAATAATCAGCACATCTCAAAATAAAACTAACGCCGTTCGATCCACATCCATTAGCAAAGGCTACCAGAATGAGGGGCACAAATATGCAGACAAACAGCGTAATTAAACTGGACTGTGAGCAATCTTTATGTAATTTGCACCATCCATCAGTGCCAGTGGCCATTAGAGGCAGGACATTCTCACTAATTAAATTAAGTCTCTCATACACACCTGCATTAGCTCACATTCACACATTTGCATTGGCTTCCCTACCTCTGCACTCAGCGCTGTCGCTGGCCCTGCGACGGTGCCTGTTGTTGGAGTTCAGCATGGTGACGTAGCCACACTGGTGCTCCAGGTCCACTTGCTCCTTCAGCTTCTGCAGCGCCTTGTGCGTACACATGTTGGAGGAGGAGAATTCTGCACCAGAAGAAGAGCGACGGCAGAAAAAAATGAAACGAATGATGAAAAAAAATATAGACACTTCTATTCATACCTGCGTCGCATGGCACCCATAATGTGCACATGTGAAGTGTTATTCTAAAAGCCAATTTATTAAGGGGATCAAACATTGGTGCTAGTGTTTAGCTTGGCACACAAATTCACAAAGAAAAGAAAGGATTTCAGAAGATTAAAAATCTTCTCGTGATGTTTGAGGAGTTCAAACCCTCAAAGCCAAAAACTATATTAAATATAATAATACTAATAAATATTAACATAATAAATATTTGAGTCACCAGAGAGAGGAGCACAGGCTGACTGAGCTCATCCTTTATACACAACAAGGCCATGACTATATATTAATATTGATATAACTAGTGTATGAATAAAACATCGTCAGTTAATAACTTAATCCTGGTCAGCAAAATAATGATCCTCTAAAGACATTTAAAATAAATGTAGCTTTAAGACTTGGACTGATTATAACACATACTATATATAATGTCACTGAGTGACTTTAAAGCTTCATCTTTATACAACTTACCTCCTTTCAGATCTTCCTCATCAAAGGGGAATGGGATGTGCACCATTTCTCCATGACCATGCATACCATGACCCTGTGGGTTACACACACACACACACACACACATACTTACAGTACAGTTTATATATCCACACAGTGAGGCTCAGCACAAAATGTGTTATTACTGAAAACACATAAAGAGTAGGCAAATAATATGAGATGATGCTCGGCAGTTCAAATTCAAGGCCCAAAAAAAAAAAAAACAACTTCATGAAAGAATGTCATTGTAAAATGGGAGCCGTTTACCTGGATGAGTACAGCAGAGTGTGTGAGGGCATCGTTGAGCATAGTCAGCACGTTGGATGTAGGGACGACTCCAGGGTCGTGACCCCAGGAGGTGATTAACAACCTGTCGTAGACCTGAGCAGACAAAAACAGCGGGTCAGCAAAGTCTCTAAACATTATAAATGATCTCATTGGTACTATTCATATTAGAAGTGTTTAAAAAGTTGGAGAGAAAACATCACTATTCTGTTCACACTGACATCCATCCATCCATCCATCCATGTTTACTTCCCTGCCCCTGATTTAACATGTCATGGCTTTTGCGTGGTTTTCCCTACGGAATCACAGATTTTACATGAAATGAAGGCATTATTCTTTTCTGTTAATTATCAATTATTCTGAACTCTGAGAGTGATAAAGGAGTGAAATGCCTGCTGTTACTACAACTCGCTGCAAAACAAAAAAAAAGTTTCAGTACGCAAGCAGAAAATATTTGCTGCTACTGTATGTAAGTGACCTAATTCCGTGATATTACCTATCCTCTCGGGAGAGTTCATTGCAGTAAACTCTGTCTTGTCCTCTGTCTCACATTACCAGGATAGCTTTTAAAAATTCCAAGATGACTGAGAAGCGTTTGAGGAAGAAAATGCAGGTGAGGGTTGAAGAAGGGGCCACAGGAAACTGCCTTAAAAAGGGCAGGCGCCAAAAGGGAACAAATTGTCCAATCACATTTGGGATTTTTCTTATTCGACTTGATTTCTCTTACTTGTACCGTGTCTATGAGCATACATTTCCTTCCTCAACAGTGTACCTACACTTGATTACTTATTAGTTTGGGTTAACCTGGAATATGTCCGGTAGTTTGCGGAGCCTGGAGCCTTTGGAGAGCAGCAGAGACGGCGGGCCTCGGCCGGTCACGTGGTACAAGTACAGCTTGAACCAGATGGAGCTCACCTCGGGGATGGCTGGGCCAATGTGCTGCAGGGGAAAAACAAATATGCAGACATACGCAAGTTTACAGGAGCAGAACTAATGCATACACATTAACTTCTTAGAAAAATTAACAATGGAAATGAACAGAGACAAAGGGCAATTCTGAATTCTGAGTCACAGCAGTGTTTAACTTCTTTCCTCTGTCTCTCTGAGCTCAGCTAAAAAGATGGACTGTGGTGAGGCAGAGAAATTACTCAAGAACCTTGCCTCCCTTCCACTCCCCCTCCTTTTCTCTTTGTGTAGCTTTGTTGATGGCGGGGGGGGCGACTACAGGCTGAACGCCCACAAAGCATTCACACACAGTCCCAAATCACTCTGGGTGAACAAGAGTGTATGCACAGCAAATGGGACAACACAATCAAACAGAGCACAAACACACAAATTGTCAACTTAAACACACAACGTTTGATCCAACATCCCAGCATGCCACACACTTTGCCCTCTCCTCTCCCTCGCTCCAGGCGTCATACCTGAGGAGTGCAGCTGCTGATGGGTCTGATCTCATTGCTGAGCGGAGCCATGGAGACCAGAAGCTTGTAGTTCTTGTTAAGGACACGGCTGCAGGTGGCCTGATCCAGACCCAGCAGGCTCTCACAGCGCAGCATGTCTAAAGGAAAACCTAGTAGGGGAAAAAAAAACAACAAAGACAGTCACAACTTCTATGCAAATTAGACAGGCAGCCTCTTGTCTTCTATGACATGACTGAATGAACTTTATTGATAAAAGACATTTCTGAAGCAACAGTGCAACATGTTGGCCAGCTGTTTCCTGTCTTTCTACAAAGTTAAGCTAACCAGATGCTTAATGCAGCCTTAGTGAGGAGGCGAATAAGCCATTTTCCAAAAAGTCAAAAGTATTTTTTATATATATATTTTATATGAAAAGAAGTGAAGGATGTTTTTTTAATTGGAGGTTATCATGATTTCCTGTAGAAGTATATTTCTATAAGATTTTCTTTAAAATTGCCAATGTGTATGGGAACTGACAAAAAACAGGTAATGCTTTAAATGTATTACCAGGTGCACCTAAATTATGTGTTGGTGCACCGCCTGAAAACATTAGGCGGACCAGTGAAACCAGTGTAGAAAGTGAGTCCGGAGCCCTGAGGACAAATAAAGCTCCTGGAAGCTCATCTGGCATGTGTGGAAGAATAAGGAGTTGATTGAGGAGCAGTGGATCACATCCAGAACACATAGTTCAGATTCTTTCTGTTTATAGCCGCGGTGTGAGAAGTTGTGCTTCCTCAAAGGCCCGTTGTAAAGAATGTCCTCTTAAAAGGACACCAGCGTCCTCTTGACAGTCTTGGATTTAACATTCACCTCTTTCATGTTAAATATAAATCTAAGAGGCAAGGGGTGTCTATGAGCTGCTGAGATTCACACATAAATCGGTCACAGAGTCCAGCTTTGCAGACGTGAAGATCTGACTGAACCTCAGCCAAACAGGCAAATGATCTGATGTTAATACTTATGCATAATTATTATTATTATTATTTATTACTAATATTCAACAACAGAGAGAGAAACATTTCTTTCTAAAAGCCATTTACAATAAGCGATTAAACTGTTACTGCTATACTGTAATGTCTAAAGGAGGGTTGGGTGATGATTATGTGATGCAATAATAATTTAACTCTCCAATTTACTACTCTCTAAGAGTCTAGTGTTCTCTGATGACCAAAAAGATCAATCAGCCTCTAAGTTGGCAATAAGAATTCAACTTTCTATCACAATATGATGCTGCACTGAGGAGTCGTAGCAAACAAATAGCCCGTCTGCTGAGAAATTTAAATTTTCACGTCCTAAATGAACATTCATCAGGTTCATCCCTATAGATTCTTGTGTCATTGTGGGCTCTGTTAAGCTTCTGCCTGCAGGCTCTCAGAGCATTCACTCCTCAGCAGACAATTAGAGCAGCAGCTGAGGAGGACTGAGATGTAAGACACTCAGTAGTGAGGCACACGGCCAAACAAAAACAAAAACAGCATTCGGTGCCACAACAGTAGCTGCATGGAAGCTCTTGGATTTGCCCTGCCTCATACGAGGGCTCGCTCCGGTGCTCCCTCTACAGACACAAGTAGAACAATGCAGCTTTACTCTCAGAGTGTGTCTCATAGGTGAGGTGAAGGGTGAAACAGCCGGAGAGAGACACGACGATTGCCCAAAGCAGCACATATAGATGAGACGCTTTCGATTTGTTTGCTTCAATAGAGATTCTAGCATCATCCAGAATCATCTCAGAATATCTTCAATAATAAACTGATGATGAAAGGAAAGTATGAAAGAGCTACTGATTTGCTGTAAATTGCCATCAATTACCATCATCATCATTTTCTTTAACCAGAATTTCACATGGTTTTTTAATACTTATTTAAATAGATATGTTCTGGTTTTCACTGAAAATAATGAACTGTTTGTTCGTAATTCCATCACATTCACTTAAATTGCTGTCTGACTGAAATGGGTAGTTTTGAAAGTGATTTGAAACCATTAACCAAACATCGACTGCATCTCTATCACAGATCATGTCAAGGGTTGGCAGAAAACCAACTACAACAAGAGCCATTAGTGGATGGCATATCCTCCTGGGCCCTGCAAAATCAAACTGACTGTCTTTGCATGAAGGCAAGATCTTTCAGTTTAGCAATCACTTAGAAATAAATCTCAAAATGGTGATCCTGAAAACTAAAAGAAAGAGTACAAGTATTTATTTTACGAGACGAACCTCTCTTTTCTTAAGAATAGGCACGTGTTGTTGCCATGGAAACACAAAAAATAAAAATTGTAAACAGCTCTAAATGGCAAAAAGCAACACTCCAGCATGTGGTTGATGTGTGCGCACAATATATGAAATTATTCTAAAGTTGAATTGCTGACAAACACTCCAGACTCAAATAGATCAAGCTGAATATTTGTTTCCCACAATAAGAAAAATGAAAATGTAAAAATACCAAAATACCAAAAAGTCACTACTCTTGCATGTGTTTGATCCGTTTATATGCTGGGGGGATAAAAACCATGAAGCACAGAGAACTATGTGGAGACAATAGACAAAAACATGAGTTTCTATCCTACTGTCTTCTTTTTGAGGCTATTAATAATGTAATAATATATAATAATGCACAAAAACTCATCTGGCCTATAAGCTGCCTATTTACATATATAGACATGTACAGAAGCACAACATCTATGTATTGCAAAGATGATGTAACTGTATAATTACCTATGTTTGGGATATCAGGTCCCTGGTCCTGAGTGAGTTCTTTGTTGTAGCGCAGGAAGAGGATGGTATTCTTCAGGGTCAGAGCGTGGTCAAAGTAACGCTGGGCCTCACCCTCTGCTGTGGTCTCCACCTGGAAAAACAAGGAAATATGTTAAAGTAGAGTGTTGTACGTGTGTATACATCAAGCTATATATTATTTTCTACATCAATTTAGCATAGTATGATCATCCAAATCATAAGCTTTACTAAACACAAAGTCAATCTGTATTGTCTTTGTTTCTTCTGCTGCTTTCACCTTTTCTAGCTCAGCCAGGAAGCTGTCCAGGGTCTCATCGGACAGCTTACCAACCTCAAACATGGTCACTGCATGGCTCTTCAGGTTCTGACGGAAGGACAAAGACACAGAGGAATCAAGATTTACAGATGACCCATGATTAATATACTTCTGTTTTATTAAGCCTTATAATTGTAAGAATCTGGTCGTTCACGTACCGGAGACAGGTTGCCCATCATGAGGAAGGCTGTAAGGGTGGAGTCAAAGAGGAAGGCAATCCTCTTTGTGGGTGCAGCTGGGATGCTCAGGCTGCTAACGCTGGCTGTGTCTCCTACAGAGAGAGGAACAGAAAATGAATGCATGTGTGAGCACAACTGCCGGCTGCATCATCAAGTGAGGATATGAGCCTGTGATCTTCTTAAAATGAAATGTGTTCACAAAGACAACACCTCTTTCCATAATGGTTTCATTTAAAATCATTATTAGGATCTAACTGTGGTCGATGAACAGCCACTTTGATCGTATCAAATTTGTTAGCCTGAGCAACCCAACAGTCCTGCCTCTGCACGAAAACCCAAGTTAAGATTAGACCAAATATGAGATGACTTTAGACAAACACACTCAAAACAATGTGAGAATGAATTTAATTTGGAGATCAATTAACACTTTGAATTAAGGTTGGGAATGTGTGTGTGTGTGTGTGCGTGTGTGCGCGTGTGCGCGTGTGTGTGTGTGTGTGTGTGTGTGTGTGTGTGTGTGTGTGTGTGTGTGTGTGTGTGTGTGTGCGTGTGTGCGCGTGTGCGCGTGTGTGTGCGTGCGTGCGTGCGTGCGTGCGTGCGTGCGTGCAGACAGACCTTGGTCTTCTATACTGGTGGTATCTGTGTCAGTGGCTGAGGAGCCCCCCTCCATGACAGGACTGCCCTGCTCCCAGGACAGCAGCATCTTCTGAGGGTCCATGGTGCTCCTAACAGAGACAACAGATTGAAAAACAGAGCGCTGTCACAACAGTCACATTAAGTATGGTGGTTTATTAGGCTCTGAATACTGTAGTTCATCATGTAGAGAAATTCATTTTCCTGATGAAGAGCTGATGGATGCTGGAGACTCAAACTGTATTTTCTTGCAACGAAAGAGTGAATATTATAACATATCAGAATATAAAGGTTGAATCACTCAAAAACAAAAGTTTCCTTTAATGTGTTGTCAATTTTTACACTGTTGGCTAAATTTTTGGAGGAAATGTGTTTCTAGAAATATAACATGATGCTAATGGAATAAAAATAGTGCAACACATGCCACCACTGCCAATACAGGATGATTTTGGTGGGGGTAATTGGCTGCCTGTACATCCAGTACATACCTGAGTCTGTTGACAGACGGGGCATTCTTCCAGGTGGGGTGGAGCTGGTCTGAGCTGAACACCTGACCTTTCTTTACGGCGAAGCCGAGGCGACAGTACATGGAAACTGCATTCTGATAAAACACAGTAGAAACACTGTCACAAGACATTTGATCCATTTATTACATCATTAGTCTGATATTGTTACGTATCGTCAAGCTTTGACCCGTCACCTTTATTTTCTATTAGCATTTATTAGCATTCTGTAAAGTCTCAGCTGTTTAGGTTTGGGTAATGTTTGCTATATCAATGTATTATATAATAATTTACAGTGACACTTAAGAGATTAACGTCCGATCTTATTATATTACGTAACTGTTTTTTAATTATTATCATGATTCCTGGTATGAGTATGGTATGGTATGAGCTTATTTACTTCTGAGCAACTATGATCTCATGACAATAGTTTTATAATTTTATATTCTATAGCAATGAGCTACCTTATATTTGAACATTCTTTATAAGTAAGGACAGAGTTGATCTCAAAGACCGTCAGTCGGTGCCTGAACTCTGCCAAAACTTTACACATACTGTTGACGTCCCGTCTAACATACACAGCAAATTTCAAGCAGACAAATCTAATAATGGCATACGTTTAGAAGTAAATTCAAAGGAACAAGGAACATTACTGAAAAATGGTTTAAATCTCTCAGATTTGATGCAAAAATTAAATCACAATGTTTGGCTCCAAAAAACAAAATAGGCAGGTTTTTTTCCCACTCCTGTCCCTTGAAAAATAAATCGATGCAATAAAGCATGTCTCAAAACCCCAAAGGAACCAGAGAAAATTACCTCCAAATATTTGTCAATATCAATTTTTTTTAAGAGAAACCACATTCCCCAGATCTCCAGGTTTTTCCCTCCTCTTGTGAAAAACAGTATTTCTACGCATTACAATTGGACACCTACCTTCACTAAGTCCAAATCAATCTCCAACACATTCGCCAGCTGAGAGGCACGGGGGGAAAGGAAGGAGCGGGAGGAGGAGAGCAAGAGATAAACACACAAACACAGTCATATTACATTCAACGTGCACAGCAGGAAAGCACAGTGACACACATTTCTGAAGCCTACCTCTGCTACGTTTGTCTGCTCATCAATGGACACGAAGATTTTGTAGAGAAGCGTTTCGAAGTAATCGCCCTGGACGCGGTTCATGACAAAGCCTTCCAGCGGAGGCACTACAAGACACAGACTGTGAGGAGCAACTGTGCAGACATTTCATAGAAATATTTTTTACATTGTTTCCCTTTGTAAGAAATAGTTTCTATCTTGTTTTTAAATACAGACACTATCAATGCTCACTTATGTTCCCAAAGTTACAATTCAGGCACATACAGTGTTTAGTTGTCAAGATAATCACTAAGGGTTGGAGATTACTAATACGAGGGTATTAAAACACACACACACACACACATTGACGTACCTGAGATGCAGCTGTCATCAGATATAGGAACATCCAAGTAGATAAAGCCCCGGTTGTACAAGCCTGGAGCACAAAAACAAACGTACAATAATACTTTGTTAGAATAATTAATATTGGCCTAATAGGTATTACATCACTGTTTCCATGTTCGGAAAAACGAATATTACTTCACAAACAATCTAGTTATTTAACTTGTACTGAGTAGAACATGAATTTGTTCTCAGGAACATTGGGGGGAAATCCAAGCCAATTAAATGTCATTTACACAGCTAATTGTATTCAAATTGCTCTGCGCTCCTGCATTTAATTGTATTTGTTCCCTTTCCGTCACCAGCACTCCAGAGGCAGAGGTTCATCACTGTCATCTCTAATTAACATTTAAACTGCATGGACACAACCTTAGTCTCTGTGTTTCATCTTTGAAATTCACACCAGCACACTGCTGATGAAAGACCTTAAACTGCAGCGTTAGTATCAGCCTCCATGTTCCTCCCTGTTTCCTTGCTTTAGGCATTTTTTGGATACTTTTATCCAAATGTGCCACATAAGGATGTGCAGTTAGACGGCACTTTATCTAGACGTGATATTTAAAAGTCCAGCACCAATACTAACTTTGACATCAATTTGATATAACTAGTATTACAACTAACACTGAAAACTTTTTTTCTTACCAGACTGAGAGTAAAAAAGTTTTTTGTGTCATTAAAAAGCCAATTGCACTGAAATGAAGTTTCTTAAAAATGTACTGCTCCTCTGTAGGTAAATAAATAAAAAGGATGATTTTTACAATTGTGGCAGTTCTAGCTCGATATGTATACAATATTAGAATAATAAAAGTTTAATTATTATGATAATAAGGAAACAATGTGGCAACATCATTAACCATTTAAACTGGGAATAAAACATGTGACAGATACTTACTTAAGACCACATTGTACTCTATTGACCCAGCCAGCTGAGGACCAGAATCGATCATCTTGTCTATGGCTTTCTTCTCTGCTGGAGAACAGATCTGCAATAACACACATCACACACACACAACATTAGAGCACACCTGTACATGTGGGTATGTTCCCATGAATGTCAACAAAGTGGTAGTGCAGTCTATGGCAGGATGAACACATTTGCATATTATAACTATATGGATTTCTGTTTGTCTAGTGTTTGCTTTTGTTCTCATGGACGAGAGAAGAACTGTTGGGAACTTGGCAGGTATTTATTGTTAGTCGTGTGAGATCTCTACATGCACTGCAGAGGCTCATGGGATGAACAACTGTAGTTTGGTGGGTAACAAGAAGGAATTTCAATGAAAGCCAGGGGCAAAAATCACATCAATACACATCATTCTCTCACTTATTTCATAGATCAACAACACAAGTAATGCACTTGAAAGGAAAGACAGATTAAAGTAAGGAAATATCTCAATTATGTTGTCCCAGCCTGCTATCCCTAAGAATCAAATATCAAAACACATCTATGATCAAACTGAAGTGAAAAGTGGAAAAGAAAAGCAAAGCTTTCTCACGCGGATGTCATCCTCAGTGATGTAGCCTGTCTGCACCACCCACCACGGCTCCACAGAGATTTCCACTGGTTTGGCCGGTAGAAGGTCCCGCGCTGACTTCCTGCGGAAGAATTTCTGAGACAGGAGACAGATGGGGAGGCAGGTGAGGAGAGAAGTGCTGATATTGTAATTTTGCAGGTAAGAGTGGACAAATATTTCCAAAATATGCAGAGGACATTTTGTTAATGGTTTTAGATTCATGATGATGTATCTGTATATTATTATTGTCATACTTTTATTAGCCAGCCAATCAGGGGAGATGCAGCTGGATTACATATTCAGTATTCCTATTCAATGTGCTGACATGAACAAATCTATCATTTATCATTTTAAAAAGCTATATTAGAAAGATGTCTCACTTTGGAAGACCTGCATTGGTTCATCAGGTCAATGTATTGGTTTCTTCCGATGCCAAGCAGCCGCAGACCTGAGGAATGACAAAATTAGCAAGTCAACCAAAACATGCCTCAGTAACTGGTCAAGATCTAGTGATCGCGGCACATTAATACTGCAGCATTAAATATGGGTGCAATGCAGCTGCAAAAGTTTTTCAAAATGAGAGACTTCACTAGTGATAACAGTGACTCATCGAAACACTGCTGAGGGAATACATCCACAAATACCCACACACTGTCTCTGAGGCACTCCCCTGACACACAGAGACACACACAACACATCCATCTACGAACACGCACAGAGGGTTCTCTGAAAATAGAGTGACGAGTTCATGCATTTTTTTTTTCTGTAATCAAATTAAAACATATAGTTAGCATCCGTAGCACATTTTATGGCTTGTATAGGAATGAAACATTTGGCTCCAAAATCCATCGTCTCACCTTCTTTACCCTATGATGAACGGATATTGAAGGGGCAGGGGAAAATGTGTTGGGACAGCTTTCAGTGCAAACCGGAACCAGTAAAGGATGCATTGGTTGCAGTTTGGCCTCCTAACGCAGCAGAACCCTACACACATATCATGCTGTTTTGCTGAGACACAACACACACACACATACATAAATATCTACCCGCATTAAACTCTCAAAGCCTTTCCATCCACCCACTTCTGCATGACACACTTCCACAGCTCCTGCGAGCATTGCAGCCTGCTGGCAGCCTTCTGTCTCCACAGTGTGAAGATCCTGCGCTGCCAGGACTCAGTCACTCACAGGCCAAAGCAAAGGCCTGTTTTAGTCAACAGTGCAGGGTCAAAGACTGCTACAGCTGCCCCAACACATGACTTTCAGGTTTGACGCAATCTCAATCGGATTTTCAATCATGTCTGGAGAACACAAAGACAGCAATTTTGGACTCTCAAGACTCTCCAAGAAAAGGGATTTAGATCAGTCAATCCAAGAGCCACTTGGCCAGTGCTCCGGTTTGGATATAGAAATAATAAGAGATGCATTACGTTTATTAGTAATGTTAGTCAGAAGGTTTTGAAAACCATTTCTCTCATAAATCTGGGTGGGTTTTTTTGCTGTTGTTTTTTTTTAATTATATTATTCAGCAGAAGCAGCAGAGGACGTTGCTACCGTCCCTCCAGCAATTTAAAACTGCAACACAGAAGCAAATTAAAAACAACAACATTTATGAAAAACAGACTATGCTACACCTGCCAACAGGCTGGCATAAAAATACCAATCCTCATCTTGATCTACTCATAAAAAACAACACAACTGAGTGTTACAAAGCCAAAGTCAATCTGTCAATTAATCTCCCAATAAATTGGCAATTTATATGACTCACCTGACTGTCATCACATCTTAAAATCACTTGTTTTGTCTGACCAATAGTCAAAAACCCAAAGATATTCATGTTATTAAAAAAAAAAGATATTTTGTGTATATTTTTAAATGCCAAACATTTTCACGATTGAGAAGGTTAAAATAATAAATGTTTTGATTTTTTTGTTAGACAAATTATACATACAGTACAATATGTCAAAACTATTTTCTGTCAATCAATACACCGCTGAGGAATTGAATTGAAAGATTTGCACTATGAACTACAGCAAATATCCCTTGGAGATAAAGCTTAGAGTTTCAACATGGGCCTCACAACCCACAATTATATTCCTTCCATAACACTTAACATCTGTTCACTAAGACACTAAGCTCTTTAAAAGAACTGTGTTAAGATGAGCTGTAAAAAAAAAAAAAATTACAATAGAGACAGAGAGAGTTCAGAGAAAAGAGCCACACAAAAAGGAGCTTTTGTGGTACACAGAAAGTCAGTAAAATCATTTCAACAGTGTGGAAGAGAAGGGGGAAATTGCAGGGGAAAAAAACTCACAGTCAGCAGCAGTGAAGTTGGGCAAGGAGTCGTAACTCTTCTCACTGTTCATAATATCCTGGAGGTGCAAAACAGGGAGATAAAAGACAGGAAAAAGGAGAATTAATCTTGTTTTTCCTCTCCCGCTCTATATTCCTCCCTGCCTCTGATTAATAACAGGATTAGCAGATCTGTGCAGCCATGCTAATTTCTACTCCCCACTTTCATCAAATGCTTAAGTCGGATTATCAGAATACGACATAGCCTTCGGCAATTTAGTGGCCACATATAAAGTTCAGTCAAGTTTAATTTAGCATGCATAGGAAACAGGGTGAAGACTGCTTAAACATGAGCTGAAACATAAATGTTTCCTCTTTGTTCCTGCTTTTAATTTAAATCACCGTGAAAGAACACCGGGGACTTTGCTCACATCTGTTCTCATGAAATGGGAAGTATGCTAAATGTGGAACGAACACATGTGGCAGCTAGAAAGCGCACATACCTTCTCTGTAAACACACAGAGTTGATATGTAATGTAAATACATCAGGGGGCATAATGGAAAGATGTTACACAATAAATATATATATGTGTAACAAGCTTCAAGTGGCACAAAACAGATTACATTCATTTCAAATGCTGAATTATTACAGGTAGTATTATTTATTACTATTATTAGTATAGTATAGTATAATTTTTCGAAAGCAACACTTAACCATATGAACAAATTGGTTAAGAATGTCAGAAGTCAAGGAGAATCCGGCTGGCCTAAAGTCCCCAAATGACTGGTTCTCTCTGAGCACGGCTGGGCCAGCCTTAAACAACACTGAGATTTATCAGTGAGAGTGAGTCGTCACGCAGACCAAACCCTGACTGACTGCAGAGCAGAGCAAATAGTTCAGATTTTCTCTGGCAGAGTTTGTCCACGGATCAGTCCACGGCGTCTCTCTGAGCTGGTAACACAAGGTTCCACCAGACACAGGTTGACACCTATTGTGCCTGACTGTCAACACATGAAATACATTACACCACCTACTCTTCTAAAACAGCAGAATATCTTACACACTAACTGAATATATCGCATAAGTAAAGGCACACAATGTAAGGTGAGGTCATGTACAATATGCCATGTTAAAACAGTTTTTCTTTCTTTCTTTTTTTACATGAGGCTCAGCAGGAGGCACCTTGCATGGTAGCCTCTGCCAACACTGCATGAATGCGTGTGTGAATGGTTGAACGCTGGCTTTGTAAAGCGCTTGAGGCTAGAAAGGTGCTACATAAGTACAACCCTTTTACATACCAATGCCATGTGATTTCAAAAGCATGACTCACTCATGCGAGCCACTAACGTAGGTTACTCCTCTGTACAAACTGACAATAAAATAATGACGTAGATAAACGAAAGGATACATTTTTAGTAGATCTATTCAGATGTACTGTATAATATGCAACAAAGAACATATTACACAAGCTCAGATCCCTCTTTTTAAAAAAGTGTAGTCGGCTTCCTGTTTTGTTTTTCAGAAAATGCCTTTCTGCAGTGGTTTTGAGGAATGCTAAAATTAAAGACATTGTTCTTTGCAAATTAAGGGGGGCTCGATGTTGCTAAATTAATGGATCTTTGCAGAGGCTCAGTAAGAATTCCTGCTCTGCGCTTTTGTGTTCACTCAGCTCATTGTTCTGAAAAGGCATATAAAATGGTGAATTTGCCATGTTATTGTCTTGGGTTTCAGACAGAAGCCGCGCTACACTTCTAAATCAACCAGAGCTTTTCAGATAGATGCTCAGGTGTATGCGAAGCTGCATACTGACATTATGATGTCAGAAAAGTGGTTGAACCTTCCCACATGAAACACCGATCTTTCCAATTTTGCTGTGAAATGCTGGAGTCGTTGCTTACCTCCATGATTCCTATGTAATATGAGAATGGAGTGACTCGCAGCCCTTTGACCATGATGTCAGACAGGTGGTAGGGATACAGCATCAGGTGATCACGGCTGTACTTCAGGAGCTCTTCATAATACTTGCGCTCATCCTTCCTCACATGGCGGACTGGTAATAAAACACAGAGCAGTCAGGTGACACGCAGGCATGAGTGTGTCAAGCAGGTTATAATTGATTACATAAAGAATTTATTATTACAATGCTATTTGGAGACTATTATACATTATTTTTAGTGACATATTAGATAGCTGGTAATGCAATCTCTTTATTTTTATTGAAGATCAGTATGCTTAAGGATAGTGTTGACCACTCAATCTGCATTACCTATTCATACACATGCAGGTGATTCGAAAAATGCACTGGAGATATGTTATTTTACAAGTTGACCTGGCCTGGTGCAGTTACAATTCACACTGATCTGCCAGGTTTTAAACACACTGAGCTAAAGCTAAAGTAGTCTCTAGTAGTAGTAGTATACCGGTCAAGACACATGCTCACATGCCTTATTTATGAGCTAGAAAATACAAAATTATTTGTTCACTGCATGTCTTTTAATCTTGCACCTCATTATATGTCCCACAGTACCAGGTGCTTGTTCAATCAACACAGGTGTGAGGAAAAAACATGCTCACCTAGGTTATTGCGGAAACGCAGCTGGTTGCGGATGCTGTACAGCAGCACATGCTTCTCATACTCACGCTGAGAGTTCCCCAAACTCTGCAGAGGAAAGAGCACAGCACACAGGTGAGGACCGTGGATAGATTAATGCGCAAGGGAGCAAAATGAGCTAAACTCTAAACTCGGGGTGACTCCAGCTGCATGTCAAAGTTTCTTTGGGCAAGATACTGAATCCCGAATAGCATCAGATGGCTGTTCCACGGGTATATAAATGTATATGTGAATGGATGAGCATAGAAATATTGTGGAGTGCTTTTGTTAAGAAGTGCCTAATCAGTCCTGATGAGCAGGACGCCCTTCACATGGCAGCCTCTTCAATCAGTGTATAAATGCATGTGTGAATGGGTGAAGTGTTGTAAAAGCAATAAACAAATTGAAAAGCATTCTATAACTGCAAGTCAATTTAACAAAACTAAAACAATAAAATCTTAAACTAGATTTTGGGGCAAAGATCCAATATAGGGCATTAATGTCAGGTAATTAAGCAGGACCCACCTTAAGGCACTTCAAATTGCATTTTCCAAATAAATTCTCGCAGAAGCACCGATCCAATACACCAGATGGATGCTGGCAACAACACTGACCTTAACAAGTAAGTAGATCTAGTATTGGCCATAATGTGGCCATTCCACATTTAATTCAAATTCTATGTCCATGTCATTACAAAACTCACTTGGCAATTGCCAAGGCAGCCTCTATCCTCTGGACTTTAGATCCACACAGTGTGGATTGTAGATTTTCAGCTCACAGGAAACAATGCTGATATTGGATCTTTGTCTGGAAAGAAAATTTTGGTGCATCCTTACAATTTTCAATATGCTATGCTACAGTTGACACACAATAAGTCTGGAGGTCTGACCATATGATGCACAGGGATGCAAGCAACTCTAACAGTAGCCGAAAGATACTACATGTACTTACATCTGCCTCCACATTACCACAGGGTAATGGCACAACGTTTATGGGATATATGCAGATTATTAATAGTAAAACATACTTCATATGGCTCCACATCGCATGCCTATGACAAATTGTGCTTAAAGATTTTAGTGCAGTATTTGCGGACGACATCCTCACGCAAACATCATGTGGCGCCCCCCATTCATTTTCAGTCATGTGATGTGCGTTAAGCGCAAAGCTTCGATGGCTGAAATGTAACGATTGGCAGCTAGTTCACAATTATGGCTCCGACTGAATGGAGGAATCCCTGCAGATGGGGTTAGCGAGTCGTGCGACCCTGACAGCTGCCTGTATAGCGGTGACATTGACCCCCTCCCACCCCAGGACACAGCGTGCCCCCGTCCCAACCTGCCTTGTGGAATAATCCAGACACAGTACCTGTTTGACATTGGCTGGGAGCTTGTTCCAGGGATAATTCTGCCTGATGTGGAATTCCACGTCCGTGTTCATTGCTAGCTAGCTAGCTGGCTGAGAGCAGAATCCCTCAAGACGATGAGACACGGGCACGAGGGCAAGTCCACGGTGACTTTACCCACCCCGATACCCAACAACCGAGCAAACCAACCCCCGACTGAAGAGATGTTTTCTCCGGCGATTGTTATCTTTTCCAATCAACGATCACTTCCTTGTTGTATTATTGAAAGAGCCGTTCGTCACGCTCGTGGCCACATCCGTCACTTCCTGTCAAGGCGTGACCGTGGTCGTGAATGAAGCTCGCGAGCAAGGAGATGATGACAAGTGACGGTAATAACAAACCTGATTAGTGCCATGAGAACCAATGTTTCACCTCAAAAGACATGTTTATTTTTAAGACATACACAGGCAGCTGCAGTCTACTGAGTAGGACTGGAGGAGGTGCTGGGGTCATATGGAGGGATGAACCCTCTAAAGACAGGTTAAAGGGGTGTTGCTAGACACAAAGCTTTACTGGAGCACAAGCCCCCACTACTAAAAAAAAATGTATTTCTTAAATGCCTGCTGCGTGTATGAAATGTGCTAAAAATGCATTCATTATATGAATTACACTTGCCTTTCCCACTATTACTGCCCCTGCAACTGCAAAAACTTCAGCCATACTGAAACAACTGGTAATAATAAAAATATAGAGAGAGAGAGATCTCAATCATTGTTTAAATATTTATTTCAACATATATTATGCACCTTCTCAACATGGTGAAAAGTGCTTTGTGGATTAAAAGTCAACCCTGTACATGTAAATAATAACAAGATCAACTCAATTAATGAAACTATTGCACATTTTTATTTTTCTACGTTCTGCAATAATAATAGTAATAATAATTCTTTTAAAATGTTGGTTTCGATTGGTTTGCAATCCAGTCTTGGTTGGGATGCAGTTTTTAATCAAGGTTGCTCAGTCCATTTGATGTGTAAAACAGCCCCCACAACTTATTAAGTGATTGTATTCTGTTTTCAAGCGCATAGAGGAATTTCCAATTGGTGTAGAAATTGATATGGAAATTATACAAAGCTGTAAGGTAAGTTATCAAATTATCTGTAAGGTAAGAGTTATCATTAGATTTTCTGCAGTAGGAATATCACTGGATCACAAAAGTGAGGTTTTAAGCTGGTTTCTTGCATCTCAACCCGCTTTTTTCTTCTTTTTTTTAAGAAACTGGTCTTTGTCCGATTTCAGCTTCACCCCCGCAAGAGTCTAAACACACTATGATCTATGAGCATGAAGCTGTCATTTGGAAGCTGGTAGCAGAGTGTAGGATTTCACCGTTAGACCAAGTCTACCAACGCTGTGTGTGTCTGCATGTCGTGTCTGACTTGCTGACAGTTTTCTTGCAGCTATGTCATTCAATATTTCTACTTGTAACCCCAGTTCCTTTTCATGTGCCACTAAACAAACATGACAATATTTCAACTCATTGCCTCAGGAGATACAAGACATGGCACCCATATGAGATACAGTATGACAACAGAGATGTCAACTGTGAGGAAGAGGAGGCTTAATTGCCTTAGAGCCATATCTGTCGAGAGGAAACATGAGGTCGTAACATGAAAGGTGAAAATTTTGTTCGCTTTTAACTTTGCCCTTCTGTAAAATCATATAATGTCACAAAATATTTCATCAGCAAGCTATGAGAATCTACTGACTGTTCCTCTGAGTCACTGTTTCCAAGGCTTTTTGGCCTTAAAATGAAGCAATGTCGGCTTGTAACCCTCTCACCAGTCTCTGGTTTATTGGGTACATGAGCTGTGAACAATATTCCTTCACCAATTGTTTAATTTGAAGGACCTTTTTCAGGCTTGACGGGGTGAAGGTATGATGAGTGTCTGTGTCAAAGGGTTCTCTAGACTGTATTATCCTTATATATTTTATCTGGTGTTTTTTCGTTTTATTTAATTTGATTCATTTGACACTGAAGTTTTTTGCGACTGGTGTCTGTAAAAGATGCTACTTAAATAAACTTTGCTATTATGTTGTTCTAATGGGATATTTTTTTAATGGAGTGGCAAATATCAAAAACTTTCAAATCCATGGATTATCAAATATTGGATCATAAATTCAAATCAATTGGGGCAAATACAGCTTGTACATCTCCACTACATGCAGGATTGAGAGTAATTGATGTGACAACAATACCGACACCTGAGACAAGTGAGGAGTAGTAGCAACACCGGCCATCTCCAGTTGTGCATGCTCACAGAAACACCATCACACCTTGAGGTGAAGTGAGCCCAGCTCTTACAGCTGCTTCTCGTGATCAACCCATCAGCACTGCTCTATATTTACTAGGGTTACACACATGACGGTGGAGGAGGACCTTAGCAGCTCATGAAGATGGACAAGGGTTAGAAGCTCGGGGACACTTTAATTTAACACCAGCCTAGGTGGGCTCAGTGGCTGAGTCAGGACCCTCTAATTATTCTCCCTCCCATGGCTATAGTAAACACTCTCTTCACTGGACCCTGGAAGAACTGTTAAGCCGGCAACTGGGTACCAAACAGCTCTGTGTCACATGAGAGGCCTGGCTGGAGTCACAGTAGCCTGGGATACTATTCTTAGCTGCAGGAATGTATACAGTGGACTCATGGCGAGCTCCACAACGCCTAACTGGAGAGCTGCGTCGTTTCCGTGTCATGCTCCTTTTCTCTGTCTGACCACACTGCCCACTATCTCTTTGGATAATGTTTTTGTTCTCTTTGATTGGAACTGACAGGCTATTCTGACCAGACCAACCAGGCATCTTGCATGATTTTCTGAGGACAAGAGGTAAGTATTCACTCTGTCACAGATGTTGCTGATGAACCGGCAACAGGTTAATCAGAAAACAAATATGACACATAAATGCTTCAGTATTAAGTTTGGAGCAGCACAATTGTTCATTTTTCTGCAATAAATTCAAGATTTGCTTCAATTATATTATCTTCTTTGTTGTTTTTGTTGTTGTTGAGGTATTGGGATCTACCTTTGGACCATAATTGCTTCAGTATCTGCTTCATTTGTATCCCCTTCTTATCATTTTTGATCGTGGATGTTCTCTTCCAGGTTTCAGGGAGTCAGACACTGGTGATATAATCCAGCTTTATAATTACTTATTAGTGGAATATTTTGTATTGGTAATATATTCATAAATCTGCTTTGGCATTCGGATACAATATTAAGAATTTGAATGATATATAATCTGTCCCTGAAGATCAAAGAAAACCATATTGGTTACATAAAAAATGTTCAGAAACATCATTGATTATTAATTTGAAAATATGTATTAAAATAATATCATATAATGTTGACTTTTAATTTCTGATGCAATTTATCAAAGGGAGCTCTACTAGCAGGACTTGTTTAAGATCTGAGGGAAATCAGAGATGTAAGCATAGCTTACTCTCAGTGAGAGTAAATCAGTCAGTGTCGCAGGAGTAATTAGAAGACTTAGTGTTGCTAATAGCCCAGTGAGATTCCAGCCCTTTAAATGATCATCATTAACCCTCCACCCATCCAGAGACAGACAGAGAGGAGGAAGGTGGTGGAGAAAAGACATAACATATAGACACTAGACCACTCAGAGAGAGCAAACCTCCATCAAGGCAGCTCAGTTTCCCCTTAATGTCATTGCACCTAAAAGCAATACTCCCATGATAGGCTCACCATCACAATATGACTCATTGTACATAAAAACTTACCCATAGAATTTGGAATCACATTGGTATTATTATTAGTTTGATAGTTATTCAAGAAAAACAATATGTCACTGATGGCAGTTTTCTTCAGGTGTAGCTCAGAAACTTTTGAAGATATGTCAGATTGTCACCTATCTGAATCGGCACAGTTTCAGCTACAATTCCATCTTTGTTGCAAGTCTGTCACATTATTATTTGTTATCTCACAGTAGCAAACTTTCTGTTAGCCCTATAGATTTAAACATTCTCAATCTCTAGATGCTGTGCTTTTATATTTATTATTCACTGGCAATAGATATCGCACTAGTGCACCAGGCCTGATCTTGCGATGATGAGAAAAGTGCCTTCCTTGGTCCAAGATCTACCCCTACAATAAAATTTCATCAAAATCCATTGAGAACTTTTTGAGTGATCCTGCTAAAAAAAACCTGCAAAAACATCACCTCCTTGGTAGAGGTGAAGAGCAACAGGGATGGGGGGGGGGGAGAAAGACAGAGAGAGAGAAACAAGTGATGTCAATATTAGCAATGATGGAGTGCCTAGTAAGGGGGATGTGGTCTAGTGCATAAAGATAATTTAGTAGAAATCTGTGAATCTGTAATCATACCGTTAAGGATAGCTAAAGAGTTTGAGAGTGGATTTATAAATGGAGGAGTTTGCTGTGAGAGAGATCTGTATAGTTAGTCTGTGGGCTAATTTGAAAGCCTATATTATCAAGCAATTCTACTGTGCATTCTGTTGTTGAGATATATTTATTAACTAATCCGTTTCTGTTATGCATTCAGACAGTCTTTCTGGATGAAACACCAGCTTTTGCAATGGAAATTTATGATGGAGCAGAAACTGTCAGGACAAGGTGGGCCACCGCTGTTTACCAGGCTTGGAATCATTTTGGTTGAGTTAGCCATTTCGTGCATGATTACAAGATGCAAGTCTTTGGTTGAGACATCAAGACATTTGGTCCATAGAGGAATAGTTTGAAATTCTGGGAAGTACTTGGTGACACACAGTGAGACTCCAGTATATTTTTCTGGCCAATTAAGTCCTGCAGCTAACCTCTTTGGTGTTTGTACAGATGAAACAAATATGAGATATCATGTTTTCTTTAGTGAGCTATGCGAATGCAAGTATGCCTTTTTATTACCACTGGACAAAGCCAGACTTGCTGTTTCCCCATGTTTCCTGTCTTTATGCTAAGCTAGGCTAAATGTCTCCTGGCTGTAGTCTCATATTTAGCACACAGACATGGGAGTAGTGTAAACCTTGTATTCTTACTTTCAGCAAAAATGTATATAACCCTATTTTTTTAAATGTCAAACTATTCCTTTAACTGATGAAGAACTATGGCAACTCAACTTGAACAATAAAGCCAACCTCCACTTTAAAAAAAATTTCAGCATCAGGCTATTAGAATATTATAGAACTGTGTAATGTCATCAGTGCATGTTTTGGTCGAACCCCCCTTCCAAGGAACAATAGAAATACAACGCTGTGATTACAGAGTCTCTCTTTTCTCTCTTAACCCTTTCCACAGAATGGCTTGTAGACCACGAGAAGTTTTCTCTTTCAAAGACTCCGAACTTCCCTCCCACCTTCTTTCCCAGCTCAACATTCTGAGGCAGGAGCGCATCTTGACAGACGTCCTGCTCTGCACAGAGCACCAGGAGATCCCCTGCCATAGGAACGTCCTGGTGTCCAGCAGCCCATACTTCCGTGCTATGTTCTGCAACAACTTTCTGGAAAGTAGTCAGACCCGAGTGAATCTGAAGGGAATCTCTTCAAATGTCCTCACTGGCATTATGGACTATGTCTACACCGGCTGCATCACCATCACAATGGAGATTGTGCTCCCACTCATGCAGGCCGCATCCATGCTTCACTATGGAGGTCTCTTTGAGGCCTGTTCCATGTTCCTACAGGAGCAGCTGAGTCCAGAAAACTGTCTGAGTATGATTCGACTCTCTGAGATCCTTCACTGTGAGAGTTTGAGGGAGAGGGCAAAGGAGATGGCTGTGAGGTGCTTCTCTGATGTAGCTGCAACAGAGGACTTCTGTGAGTTATCTCTTCCTGAGCTCCTGTGTTACCTAGAAGATGACCGACTTTGTGCTGAGGAGGAGCAAGTGTTTGAGACCCTCCTGGCATGGATCCACCATGACCCGTTCTCACGACGCGGTGCAATCCATGACCTCTTCAAGAAAGTTCGTCTTCGGTACATCCATCCAACTTACCTCTTCCAATTTATCGCCAATGACCCACTGGTGCAGTCCTCCACCCTCTGTACTGAGATAATTGAGTCCGTGCGTCGTCTCATGCTTACAGTCAGCACCAAGTGCTGGAGAGAGCTCAAGCCACTTTGGACAACGCCACGACGTTACACATGTAGAGAAACACTGGTGGTGGTTGGAGGACGCAAAAACAATGAACAAACCTCACGAGAAGCCCTGCTTTATGATGAAAGGACTCATCGTTGGCAGTGGTTGGCTAAGCTACCCCTGCGCCTCTACAAAGCTGCATATGTGTGTATTCATAGTATCCTTTATGTGCTTGGCGGGCTCAGCCTTTGCATGGCATCTGGTGACAGCTCAGTCAGTGATACAGTTTACACACTCTCCCTTAAGACCAACCAGTGGCGAACTGCTGAGCCCATGTTGGAGCCACGATATGCCCACCAAAGTGTGTCCTATCTGCATTTTATTTTTGTGTTAGGCGGCATTGGGGTTGACAAGAAAATCTCACAGTCAATAGAGAGATATAACAGCATGTTTAATCAATGGGAGACCATGGCACCAATGCCCACAGCGGTGCTGCATCCAGCTGTGGCAGCCAGTGATCAGAGGATCTATGTTTTCGGAGGGGAGGATGCAATGCAGAATCCAGTCAGGCTGATTCAGGTAGGGAAGACATTCATTTTAGCTTGAAAATTATAAATCAAACATTAAGACATTACACAAGCAGACAGAAAACTACAATCATCGATGCTGTCGTAAACACATTTTAATGTTCATGTTTTACGATGTGTCAACAGGTGTATCACATCTCTCGCAACTTATGGGCCAGGCTAGAGACAAGAACAGTGAAAAATGTTTGCGCTCCTGCAGCTGTCATTGAAGACAAGATCTACATTGTAGGAGGTGAGGTCAATGAAGTACACTAGGTGTGAATTTTAATGGATAAGGTCAAATCATGTGGAACATGCATCATTAAAGGCTAAGGCTGACGTTTCATATTTTTATTATGATCAACAAATCCCATGAAGAAATTAAAATCATCAAAGCATTAGTCTGTCTTATTCTCTCCCTCAATACTTTCAAAATTTCCTATGACGTAGGTCTGATCCCCAAACCCACTGGTTCCGAATGAAGATGTAAATGAAAGAAGATAGACTCAAAATAAATTACACTTAAAATGTTCACTGGAATGAAAGAATATTAAATATCACCAGTTATCAAAATTGGTTTAATAAAAATCTCATTTCCAGGATACACCAGGCGAGTGATTGCCTATGACACCAAAGCCAACAAATTCATCAAGTGTGAAAACCTAAAGGAGCGACGGATGCATCACAGCGCTACGGTGATCAACAACAAGCTTTATGTCACTGGTGGACGCATCCTCAACGGCCATGATGTCATCGAGGACTCAGACTGCTTTGAGTGTTATGACCCAAAGACAGACACTTGGACCTCAAAAGGTTCTTTGCCATACAAGTTATTTGACCATGGCTCCCTGCCACTGGTTTGTGTTTCCAACAGACCCCACCCCCCATGACCCAACATCCACCCGGCCACTTGACCGAATACTTTGCAGCATTTTCTTTATCTTCCCTTTCCATTATTTATTGGCCTCTAATCTAACTACACAAATGGAAAACCACTTCAAACCAACTGCATTCCTTCCCGCTGCTCAGTCTCTGCCACTACTTAGCAGCATGTTAAGCTGACTTCAATCTGAATCAAATACAAGCTCAGCTGTGAGCAAAGGTGTCATGTTGGCACCTCTGCACTGGAACTGAACTGAGAGCCTAAGAGATGACAAGAGGCAAAAAAAATACTTTGACAACAAGCAGCAGTTCACACATATACTGTATGTATATATGTTGTCTCTGCAAATGGCTGGACTCATTTATGGTGACTAAAAGTGTCTAAAGTGTTTCCCATTTATGCACTTTGTATCACTGCCTGGCAGCTGTTGTTCACTTCCCTGTAACAATTAAATACATAAGGAAGTAGAATGGCACTCAGTAGAGGTCATACCGCCAACATGCCCCACCCCTCCTCAAAATTAAATGGAAGTCAGTGGTTTGTACCTAATAACGAAAATATTGAAAAATGCACTCAATCACCCAATTTTAAGGAAAGTTATTAAAAAATTCCTGGACATTTCCCTTTTTCTTGATCTGCACTAGAATTTTATGTTTTTTTTCTGGCCCATACCAGTAGTTTTACCTAATCCTGCTGACAAACATACAATCAAACCAACCAATGGACAACAGTGAAAAAAAATCACCTCCTTGGCAGAGATAATTGAAGTTTGCTGTACAGTTCAGGGCAACAGCCACAGCTGTTGTGAATAAGATGGTGTCATCTGTAGACAGATGAAGTGTAACATTTACACCTGATTAATTTATAACCAGAAGGGTACTCGGTAAATCACATATCTCCAACAAGGCCCAACAGTCCTGTTTACTTAAATTTAATTTAAAGTAATTAATTCCTAATCCAAATTCCAATTATTAACCTAACCTAAGTTTCACGAAAATCTGTCAAGTAGTTTATGTGTGATTGATAAAAATGTGGGGGGAAAAAGGCCCTATCTCGCACTGTTAAATGATGCTACCCATTAATGGGTTCATCACTGTACATGTCCAAACCTCCCATCAAGTTTCATGAAAATCCATCATGTAGCTGTTGTTTATCCCTGTTAACAAACCAACAAACAGATACCAGTGAAAAAATGATCTCCATGTCAGAGGTCATTACATGTCTGTTCACATATTTGTCAGAGTTTTGATTGTAAAACAGAAAATGACCACATTGAACAGACACCTAATATATTTGCACTTATAAAAAAAAATACATTCCTTCTTGCTTCAATCAGAGTGCACTTGCTGATGAGACAACTTGTGCAGGAACATAGACAACCTCTCTCTGCAAAGTACAATAGTCTATTTAACAAGTGTTGATTAGGAGCACAATTATATTTAAATGAAAACCCCGGGGCCAACTCCACTTTAGTTGGCTTGAATTGACTTTGAGAACAGTTATTGCAACCCCCTTCACAGGATGTTCTGTATTGATCTATGAATGTTGTCACTTGCAATATATGCAGTGTTTGTAATGTGAAGAAGAGTAAAAAAAAGACTTAAGTTGTAGATTAGCTGAAGCACTGAAAACAGATTTGAGTAGTTCGGTGATGGTTTACTTTTAATTTCACCATGTACAATTGTTATATAAAGACAGTGACTTCACAGGCAGCTATGTTGATGTAAGGACATGTGACAATGTTGCCTTTGAGGGAAAGTGCATGACGGGGATGCAGTGACCTATTATGGGTCACTAAGGTTGAAAACGGTAACAGTGAGGTTTTCAGGGTTTGTGGCCTCACAAGCATTTTCTCTGATCTGAAATTAATCTGTTCATCTCAGAAAAAGAGAATGAAACTGTAAAATATCAGATGGGCTACGATAAGACTGTTGAATCTTGCTACGACTGCTGTTGCCTCCATCTTGGGATTGTAACTTTGTTTCACCCTAAAGGAGCCTACAGTCACTGTCATGTCATCTCCTGTTATTGCCTCACTGGATCTGGATCATCCATGACAGGCATCCCTGCTGTGAGTCTGTCTATTTAAGACAAATCAAAATGTGTCGCTGCTACATTTCTCTGGAATCTTTTCTTTAAAATGTTTTATTTCCTACAATATGTTTATATTTCAGATATTTCCCCATTTCTGACTTGGATTATGAAAGAACATTGTTTATATATATATATATCTTTGTTATTCTGCTGTGTGGACAGTGGTGCACATTTTGAAATTGTTGTCCGTCTTTCGTTGGACGTGGTGAAGATTTAAATTGCTCTCCATTTGCCTGCAGACTGGCTGAGTCATGCTCCCCTCATACACAAGGGAACACTGTTAACGCAGTAATTGAAACACTGACGAGTCACTCATTGGCTATCAGGTGACACATTTGCTGTCCGGAAAGCATTAGGCAGCATTGCAATGTCCTCAGAATTAGTGCATTATACTTAACTTTGATTTATTGTAGGAATTATAACAGAAAGCAAAAACACTCAATCCATCTTATCTTATGTTTTTTTAGACAGAATAGGACCCAAAATGCAAAACTCAGAGAACACAGAGGTGAGGCGAAAAATTGAACAGGGATTTATTTAAACCAAGGACTAACAGATTGATCCAAAAAATGTGCAAACAAAGGATCAAAAGGCTGACTGGGCAGAGAGCAGGACAGACAGGAAGATATCTTCTTAATACAGATGACCAACTCACTGAGAACTGACTGATTTCCAGAAACAAACAAGGTTTCAAAAAATTCACAGAGGCTTAGTTTGAATTAGACATTGTTCCCACAGATTATAACAGACCATCTGACAAATACTGGGTGAGAGGCCAGGGCTTATATGCAGCATGGAACAGGTGGAGCTGATGAGGTGATTGTCTGCAGGTGATCAGGAAAGGAGGAGGCAGGAGTGTGCTGGAGAGTGGACCAATTCAGCCTCGCCCTCGAGACACACAGACACACACAGAGGGAGAGACAGGAAGGAACATGGGGAGAAGAAGAAACAAAAGGGAGGACAGAGAGGAAGGCCGCCAATCCTGACACCGTGAAATGAATACAGTGCTTTATGTGACGGAATGATTGATATCTGCCGACCTCCTGATGCTTCAGGCCACATTCTCATCATAGAGAGCATCTAGTAAAAGGAGCTTCACATGTCGGCTAAATATCTAGTTACCAGTTTCCCCCCTGAGAGGCTCACTGTTTGTACGCTAAGGCCTGCTTGTATGCAGCCCCCCACTGAACCTGACCTTCAGAGACGAGATGCAGGATCGGATTTTACTCTTGCATTTTAATTCCTGCCCATTAGTGGGGAAACAGTGAAACTTGCCCAGGAGCGGCGACCAAAGGGGAATTTGAGCACACTTGACATTAGCAAGCTTTAGACTGTCATTGAATTAAATGGCCCCTTGTTAGCCTCCGAATGCCTCACATTAACTCTTAATGTGTGCCTGTGTGTGAATCAGCAGATTGTCTAAACTCAAACACAAAGCCTAAAATATCTAACTCCACACATGACCATTGTGATTCATTTGTCGTCAGCTGAGTCTGATGTCATGCTCTTCACTCAGTTAGCCAGAGCAGCTTTTCAGAACAACACCTTGTGAAACATTTTGTTGAGATGTTGCTAAATACACAGTCTATTCAAACTGTTTACTGACTGTGTGTTTGCTTGCTGTCTTTCCATAGAAACGAGTGTGTAAGAGTCACCCTTCAGGGAGGCTGTGCCCTGGCAAGTTATTTTCAGTGTCTGTTACTAACCCATCAACGGATAGCATTTCATTGCTAGCCCATTTTGTGTGTGCGTGGACCCACACACACACCAACACTGTGTGGCAATTGCAGTTAGACAAACAACTGTATATGCATATATAGGCCTTCGAGCCGACAGTATAAACCTACATAAACCTGGGATTTTCTTAAAATCTAAATCTGCAAAATCCATCAGGTCTAACATTTTTGTTACTTCTTTGTAGCCTTGTTCGACAGAAGCATTCAAGCTCACCAGCTGTGTAAAATGCTCATTGAGGGGTTTCCCTGTCATGTCATGTGAGAGGGCCTATTGCCAGTCTATAAATCTACCCCCCTGTGGTAATGTGACGGATGGGGGGGATTGGCTTAGTGGTGCAAGCTACAACTAAAGGTTTTGACTGTTTAGGTCATGATGATAACACGCCTTTATATATACACTCAATCTTTTATTACACTCCTAAAATTACCTTAATTCTTAAACCTACAATGCTGTATGTAGTATGTTAGTGAGTATTGTTAGTTATACTGAAGAATGTAACCAAGGAATGGAAGGAAAGATGAAAAATCATTTGATGAAATTAGTACTACTTGCAAGTGAAGGTCTCCAGGGATAAAATGTCAATACTGTAATGCACATTCACAGTTTGTAATAATTAAAGCGTTTCCATGAGAAGATTCTTGGACGTATTGGTCAGCGTTCCAAATGAAATGGCTGCAACACACACCTTCCACCACCTGATGTCCCCATGACCACAGCGTGATGTGAAGTGCAACTGAAAGATTTCCTTTCATCACACCACTGTCCCCCTCTGCTGTCCTCTAATATAACTTGGTACTTGTGCATTCTGTAATACTGCACACTTGTGTACTAAATTGAACACTAGAACACATATGAATCATGATTATTTTATTATAGTGTCTCTGATAAAAACAAACGGATCACAGTACAGCATGCAGTCATTCCTTCGAGAGGTCTTAATTAGACTGGTCAGACATACAGCTCCACTGGAACATGGCATCAGTATTTAACAGGCTGGTTTTTAGATGTTATATGTGTGTGTGTGTGTGTGTGTGTGTGTGTGTGTGTGTGTGTGTGTGTGTGTGTGTGTGTGTGTGTGTGTGTGTGTGTGTGAGAATCTTTTGAATGGGAATAAAAAGTTCATAACGCATGTTCAATGACAGCTATTCACTTAAAAATACCTACATTCAATTTAATAAGAGTGTTTCAGACATTATTCCATTCTTACAAACAACCTGCAGCCATTCACACAACCTTTCATTCATGAGGAACCCTGGGAGATGGCACTACTGACCCCCTAAGACTGAAAAACCACACACTTATTATTATCATTAATACAAAAACCCCACATAAACATGAAATTGGTCAAATAAAAGTGCATTTTATGATTTAGAGCATATTAACACTGAGATTTTTTTTATAAACTATACAATAGAAATAAAATCCTATGACACTGACATTAACATATTAACACTAATATTCATATAAGGAAACTCAAGAGGCAGAAATCTGAGAACATAATGAAATTATACTTCTAATTAGTTTTGTTTTTTATATTAAATTTGAATTTGGAACAGTTAAGATATACAGCATGTACACATTCACAATCAGACATATGTGTGCTTCTATTGCCAGCTTGGAACCAAACCTTGGATTGCCCCAGTATGTCTCCAATTGAGTTTATAGCACATACAATATGTACAAAAGGTCCATAAGTACAAAGGCATCCAAAGAAAGACATTACATTTTGGCACCAGGCACAGATTTGAATATACATTCAAATTAACAGCTAAAACCCGCCCAGAAAATAAATCTGTATATTCTCAACCTTCATCATGTTGTCCCTACGGAACGAGAGAGCAGTAAATATGCATTTCAACTGGCTAAAAAATGATGTAACATTTGGCATTATTGTTGCTGGAGAGGGGCAGGGACGTGGCAGGGATCTACCCCAACAGACCTGACAGCAGGATCTACAGTGCATTTCTGTCAAAAGACAATCAATGTTATTCTTCCTGAGTGCTAGACGTAAATAGGAACTGGAAAACTTATTCATAGCCAAAATTAGGGATAGGCCTTTTACCACATACACCTCATCACACAACTTTTGGCTTTCTGTACGGTGTGATTTACATTATATTATGTTGTTCACAATACCAACATCAGCATTCAATCTATCCGTTCTACCCACCCTTTCCTGAATAATCACTGACTTATAGAAACATGGCTCTCCTTTGTTATCTGGCTGCTACTCTCCAGTCCTGACCAGTCATGACCAATCATAGCATGCCAACGTTTCCTGAGACAGGGCAAGGTCAAAGAACCTTTACCAACTTTGGGGTGGAATGGACTGGCTTCATCGCCACAGTCGAAATGAGACTAAGAGGGGGAATTTTTTTCTTCTTCCATTGAACGACTACGCTCTAGGGGAGGCGTGAACAAAAGCACACAATGTGATGCCACCTCCTACACCTCGTTGATGGTGCGCTCAGAGGGCCTGAAGTTGATCGAGTTGGATGACGACATGTAGAAGGATTGGGTTTTGCGATTGAGACGGGCACGCTTGCTGGCCATGCCCATGTTGCGCTTGCTGGAGGAGATGATCTCTACGACGAACTTTCTGCAGTCTACACAGATCTCCATGGAGACCCAGTTCTCGGTAAGCTCCTTGGGAAACTCTAGCTCATCCAGTGACTGACGGTCTTTGCTGCTGCTGCTGCTGCTACTGCTGTTCTGCAACCTGATAACAGGGAGAAATAATGAAAGGTCTATCTGACGAACCATGACATGTTGACCACATTTCCTCATTATACAAAAAAAATTCTACACTGGCATACTTGTAAACACTATTGCGTAGGCTGCGTCGGCTATGTCCAGAACCAAATGGGTGCTTTTCTGGCTCAGCAGGGGCAGGCGCTCCACTTGTCTCTTCTTTATCCACAGCAACAGGGCCCAAAGAATAAATGGGCAAGGTGGAGTAGGGCTTAGATGGCAGCCGCATCTGAAGTAAAATAATAAATAACATATGAAAGTATAGTATATGCAGTTTATTGCCTATTGTTGTTAGTGGAGCAACAGTCAGGTATCAATAAATCCTAAAATGAGTGCTAAAAGTGAGTTACATTTAAGTCAACAGCCTCCTACCTTTTTACAGCACTGGGAGCACACAGGCCTGGACAAGATAAAAATGAATTGTTAAATTGAACAACACTGAAGAGATGCTATACATACAGTAGAGCAGCTACTTCACCAGTTGAGCTTAGCGCTTTTATAACATACATGGAATCCTGATGGACTATTTAAAATGACAAGGTTAAAATTCAATGCAGCAGAACAAGATATATGATGTTTTTTGATTCCATGCATTTGTCTTCCTTGTGAAAATCTGATGCCTTCATTACCCACAATGCAACTTGAACACAGAACATTGGGGCAGAGATTTGACTCCACTTGACACCAGAGTTCAAATTCATTTGATTTTCAAACTTGTAGTCTTCAGACCCAACTGATGCTGACTCAAGTGACATCACTTGAGGCAGTTTAGCATATTTCACACAAACACCTCTGGGGCTAAAAGGCTTTATACAACATTTTTTCCCCAACATATGCCGTAGTTCTCCCCACTGTAAACAGACTATAAAAGTATATAACATTGGTGGGATTTCCCCTTTAAATTGGGTAACTCTCTAAATAGTGAATTTACCTTTTGCAGAACTGGCAGGTGTAAGACCAGGTAAAGAGAGAGAACCTCTTGATCCGACAGGAAAAGCAAAGCTAGAGAGGACAGAATGGGATGAGGAGAAGTAAGCACAGAGAACCTGGTGTATTTCACAATGACTGAGGAAAATGATGATAAAAAAACATCTACCTTTCCTTTCTTGAGGGCGGTGTAGATGTCTTTGTACTGCTGGAACTTCTCCAGCTCAGCCTTGACAAGAACCTGTCTGATGTGCATCACCTCCTCCACTGTGAGGGCCAGACACTCCACTGGGTAACAGAACTCCTCCTGGAGGAAAAGCACAAATCACATCAACAAGCTACACCTTACAAATGCAGGAATGATCTGCTGCCAGTGAGACTAACAACGTGAGGGTGAACTCCAAGAAATACAGCCATACTGTTTTCATCAAAAGAAAAGCAACCACTGCGCACAATTTTACCAAAAGACAAAGCATGCAATGAGGTGGTAAAGGTGAAAACACAAGGTTTTCTGTGAACCACGGATGATTTACACTGACACGACCATGTGACAAACAAGCATCCTGGTTATTTAACACATCCATCATGCTTTTAGCTTTCAGTTCACTTAAAAATTTAAAACATCTTCAACAGATAACTGCACTTCTAAATGGAGAAATCAGCAGCTTGAGATAGTCAATTTCTTTTTTTGCACCATGTACTTACTTTTAACATCAATCAGTGGACTTAGAACTATATACTATGACCATATAAACTAATGTTTTATAACCGATACTTTCACTAAACCAATTTGCAAGTGGGCCCCCATCAAGGTGCAAGATGCGATCGTAAAGAGATCTGTGACATAGCTGGGAGCCTAAGCGACATTTTCAACATACTTTTTTCTGTCTTGTGTTTTAATGTAACAGCTTAACGTGGCCAAAGTCAAACTCCAAAGAAGTGAAGATTGCTCAGGGAACTCCGTCACTGATTACTTCACCTCTGTTGGCTCGGATTAGAAAATGAGAGCTGTAATTATTCATGAATCATTTCTCAATTCTTTACCCTTTTCTTTTATAACTTTCCGTGAGCTACATCTATTTTCAGTATGCCAAGGTCTGCCATTCATTCATGTCCAAGTCTACTGAAATGCTTTTTTTGGATGGGTTCCCAACACAGCTAACTCTCATAAAGATATTTGAAAAAAGGATAAATGTTTCCTACAGTTTTAAAAAAAAAAGAGTTTACAATCTCTCTCCAAGCATTAGCTCATAACATTAATTCTTATTTTGCCTCGTGTGGCATGAAATTTAATTTCGTAACAGTAGAACTTCATTGCAGGATGTCTCATGACAGAAAAACATCTGACAGCATCCTTCTCAGAGGAATCTCATCTCATGATTTCATTCCGACTGCTCAGTCACAGACATTAAGTCATACAACTGGTATTTACTGATGGAGCACATCCTTCCTGTGTCTTCTCTAATGCATCCCACTCTCAGGTTTGTTCATACAGAGACAAAAATGCTAATATGCATTAAAATTCAGATGGGGGCTGATTGATGGTGATGGAATGACAGAAGGTGGACCAAGTTACCTTGGTGCCGTGGTCCGCCATCAGCTGCGGAATTAGATAAAATAAGAAATGACTCCAAGTCTTTGGGATAAAACAGATGGCCAGTGTAATCATTTTAATGAGATACAACATGGATGCCAAAGAGGGAGGGAAACTACAACAAGGATCTTAGTGTGTTTCATCTATTAGAGAAGCTCAGTTCCTTGTATCTGAGTCCATGTTTAAGGTAAAGCATGTTTGAGTATGTGCTTGTATCAAGAAGGAAAAGAAAAAACATGTCTTCTAGTAAAATGATTCTACATTATTATTTGAGTGTATCATGAAAAGGGGGAAAAGAAAACGTGTGTTGCTTTTGATTACCTCAATCTGCCACAAAGTTTAATTATTCTCATTTTAACAGCCAGACAGGATGTAATCACTAACACGAAAGGCATAAAAGAAGAAAATATAAAAATGATAATGATAATAACTTAGCATTAATGAATACTTCAACTGCTTTTAATGGGGAAAATGTGCAATATTTGAGTAATAATCTGGTGTTTAAAACAGAAAGACAAGTGGTCACTAATTAAAAAAAGAGTATACTGTCAAAGTGTAGTGTGTAGCATAAAGTATAAAACATCCCCTGGAGAGTTGTCTCCACCAGGGTTTTAAACATAATTTGATTTGATGAAGTTCTGGTTTGCGCCGGAGGCCTTAAAACATTCAACTTTCAAGTGGTGAGGATGAACTAATTCCATCTAAATCCCCTTCATTCAGCGACGTGTCCTGTGGTTTCAATTACATCCATCAACCTCACTGGGATCACACAACCAGTACAGTCACTCAGAGAACCAGTGACCATGACAAACAAATGACAACAGGTATTGTATTGTCTGCTCAGCACTGTTGGCAGATTTAGCCAGACTTCATTCCAATTGTATTGTCTATGTGTTTGACGTCTTATTCCACAAACTCTGCAATTCTCATGTCTGCTTGTGCTTAACTACTTTTTACTCTGTAAGTATTCTATCCTTTTTATTTCATTATATTTTATGATGGTACAGAGTGATTTACATTTGACTGATGACATTTAAGGAGACGACTCACAGTTATACCAATAAAGCATGTGTTATACCCTCTTAATTTAATCATCTAACGTACAATAATTATATCTTTCTAATTATAATTAACATGGTAAAAGCTTTGATGTCTATAATGCAACATTTGTAAAACTAGGTAGGATGTTGAAGATCTGTTATGAACTTCAGAGGCTTAATTCATCCATTTACACAGGCGTGGTTAAATAATCCAATACAAACATCTTATATAATTGACATACCAAAGACTTGGAGGTTTGTCTTGATGAAGGTGCTAGCGGGCGGACACCGATGGGGGCCTCCTTCTCGATGGAGTGCCTCCTTCGTGGAGAGTGACATCTGTCTGGCTGTGGGGTGGCAGAGATGGGCAAGAACTTTGGAGGATCTGGAGATACAAAAAAAAGAAGAAAAAAGGACACCACATGAAAAGTAGACATTATAAAGATCTGACACCTGAAATTTTGTGGTCATAAAGCAGAATATACAGTAGTACAATATGTTCTGAGGTAAGCCCTTACCCTTCTTTCTTATGACGGAGCCGGGAGACGTGGACTTGCTCTTACTTGAGCTGCTCCGTGTCGTCTCCTCCTGTCAAACAGAACACATATTTAGTCATGTGATGCTGGTATGGACAAACAAACTCCCGTCCAATTTCCCTTAGAAATATGAACATGTTGATTTTCTTTTAGGTCATTTCAGCTGTACGTTTGAAAAGCTTGTTTTAAAGAACATTTATACACATTAACTTTACCTAGTTTGAAGATTAATATTTTCATAAAGCAGAAAATTGATTGTCTTTAGAAATAACATAAGTGACTTAGAAACTGATCAATAAGTAGAAAGTACCTGTACCTTTTTCAAAGTTGCCCATCCATAGGCAACAATACAGATTAATGAGTTCAACTTAAATTTAAACATGGTACTGAATTGCAAGATACAGCATCAATATCTAAATTTGAATTGGATTATAGACCATCTTATGAGCAGATATCTTACATCAGATTCAGAGCTGTCCAGCTCGGCCAGCGTAGGTGCTCTGAGCAGCCTCTTCCTCTGGCTAAGGGGCTGCACTCCACCTTGTCTGGGTCCCATGGTGCCACTGGCCAGAGATTGGGTGCTGACAGCCAACTTCCTGCTTGCATCAGGAGTGTCTACCGGAGAGATATTATGGTAATGAACAATGCTGTATTACAGGTGAGTGAGAAATCCTCATAGCCGGTGGCTTTTCGTGCCTCATGTGTCAACTATAGGTGTCTTTGTATTTGTCTATACGATACCGCAGAGTCTTTATACGCAGACCACATGGTGACACGCTTATAATAAAAGATTTCCTCATCAATTCATCTAAATGACAGAAACTGGACTGAAAATTCTCAAACATATTTTGTGACAAAAGCTAAAACATAAGATCACATCAACGATGCAGGCTAATACCCATGAGACATCACTTCATGAGCGCTTTACCTGAGCTGCGGTACAAGTCCTGGGGCGTGCTGATGCTTTTCCCTGCACCTGTAAAGGAAAACAGCCTTCAGTGGGACAATACACATTAATATCTTTACATCTACAACAGACTGCCACCACTGGAATGGACTTGACTGCAACAAGCATCTGTCAGTCCAGGTGTGAATCATGGGGATGCTGTGTAATAGTGGGTTAATTTGATACATAAATAAGGGACAGTGAAAGTGAAGGGAAGTGCCAGGGAAGCAGAGAAAAGAGCGTAGCCACAGTGCAAAAGGTTATTCCTGTGTATTTTATCTGGATTACAGTCATCCTGTGAGACCGCTGTGCTACATTCAGCCATTCAACTATTTATCTGAGTGAGGCTGCTGATTTCAGTGTTGCATAATTTTTCATATTCAACAGTAAGAGCAGATTAGGGTGGCAAGCAGGCCAGACAGGCTGCAGACGCAGAGTGATGAACTGTAATCTCACTCTACTGACTCTGGTTCAATTAATATACAGTCCCAGTGAGGAATAACTAAATCCAGGACATTCTGTTAGACTTCTTTCAGTCCCAACATGTCTAAAATGTAAACTAACTGCTGTAAAGCTGTTTTTAGACTGATAAATGACCATTTGGTTGCACTGTGTTGACCCTTCTCTTCTTAAGTTACAGCAGACGTCTACATCACAACAGCCAGTGAGTGACAGCAGCATAAAATGAAACAGAGAGGGTGTGTGTGTTTCAGTCAGGAGCAAACCCTAAAATATCCTGGAATGAAAGGTACAACAAAAGGAAAACACAATAGGTGACATGAAACTTTACCTGATGAGTCAAAACTGTAAGACATGCTCAGAGGTCGCATGACTGACAGATAATGCCCGTGTTCGGAGGGGGAAAAAAAGAAAAAAGGAACGGAAGCAAACAGGAGAAAAAGAAATTCACGAGAGTTAAAATGGAGTCAAGTTTAAAAAACATCCTGAAAACCTAAGATTTAAGTGCCTATGTAACTTTTCGCAAAATAACCCATACAGGCTTCCATATGTATGATTATGCAACAACTGCTCCCTATTAAATCCCCTAACAAAAGGTGTCTTGTGCGAACAGCATAGAAGCACCGTATGGATATAGAGTGGCAAAATATTTGCAGCTTTTCTCCAATTAAAGTTTCAACTGGCTTGAATCATTATATTCAATTTGCCGATTGTGACGACTGGATACGAGAAAGGATTACCCCCCTCCTATAAAAACAAGTAAACACAGTGGGGCGAGGCACATACTGGAAGTGCATGAAGAGGAATGTCACTTAAGTTCAAACCAAAGAACCTATCAGTAATCATAACAGTCACTTGGGTCTAGCAAACAATTTAAGGCCACAGCTGCAGTCAAATTGATCCTTATTTAAACACTATGACACATCTGATTAAGTGAACAGCTCAATGCTGGAGGAGGGCTGTCAGAGAAATCATGACGGACGTGCTTAAGAAAGATCAGGTCATGGTTAATGTTTTTTTGTCATGCATGGAGGGGTTAGACTCATTCAGAGCAAAAAGTCAAAAGTAGAAGGATTTCTTCAGATACAGCAAAAAAATGTAGTTTGAACAAAATATCCAATTTAGGAGATCGTTTCACAGGCTCACTGAATTTTGTGCATTCGTGTCTAGGTTTTCAACTCTCAGCAGCTTACCCAGGCGGCTTCTGCGGATCATGTCCGGTGAGACCGGCCTGAGCTTCCTCTCAGCTTTGATGTCCTCCAGCAGTCGCTCGTGGAGGCTCGGAGGACGAGGCGGGTGGGGTTTCAGTTTACGGGCCGAGACCTGACACGACAAACGCGCAAGTGAGCACAAGACAGCTATCGCCATGAGATGAGATGAGATGAGATGAGATGTTCCCCACATAACCCACCCCGAACAGTCTTATGAAATTGCATTAGGTCATCAAACTATTCTGTTTCTCATCACATGGTGGTGCGTGAGTGCATGTCTGTCTGCATGTGAAGTTGTGTTCCCATCATTCACACCCAGTCATTAGGCATCTACTGGAAAGGCCATCTGACAACAAAATATTGTTTTTCACAGCCAAGCGATTATGTAGTGTTAATGTTATAGTTGAAAAAAAATGAAGATTTTACGGTTTGATTGTGCAACGATGGGGAACAAATGCTCTGACATTTTACTGGCAGGATGTTGCGTGTTACTCACGGGGTTCAGAGGCGGTCGCGATCTGATGAATTCAAGAATGATTTCATGTGCATTCTTCTTTAACCTTGGTGGGATGTCTCCGTTCACCTGGAATGACATTGGTAAACACGATGTGGAATATGAATTGGAGAAAAAAAAAATGCACTAATGACGTTATGTTAGTAAGAAGGTACCATGAAAAAGACATGTAGCTTTTATTCTATTACTGGGCTATTGTATTTAAGCACTTTGTAGGCATTGTTAGGCTCTATAATTATTATTAGTGTCATTATTAGTGTTAGAATTATTATCATTATTATTCTCATTATGATTCCAAACACAGAGAGAATAGCTAAAACCTAAATGTATGCTTTTAGTGCACCTGCACAGGTTAGCAACCTCCTTACCATGACTTTCCGCAGCTTATAGCGTTTGGAGCGGATGTCGTCCATCAGCATTTCATACGGCGTGAGCTGGTATTCAATAGGCAGTGGGTTGTACTGACGCTCCTGAACCTTCTTCAGCTTAACACCATCCCGCAGATCTCGCATCACCTGCACCCAGAACCGTGCCTGGTGGGGACACCAAAACATGTATCAATGCAGTTATGATGACCAAATGTGCACAAAGAAGTTACGTACTTGCCTACACATGGTCACAGAGTTAAATCTAGTGGTGGAGGAAGTAGATAATCTTCTTACCCAATCTGAATTTTGTAGCTCATCAAGGTCTTTAACAGGTTCCCGAGTCTCACCTTCCATTCTCCGAAGGTTCTGTACAACATTTGAAAGTGGAGGAAGTCGACAGAGCGTAATTAAAAATGTTTCCTAACATCATGATACTCAGTAGGCGTACTGTGTCATTGCATTCATAGCAGTGTTTTTAAATTGAGTTGAGGTGCATGGCAAACTGCCCATATTGTCAAGCAGTCTGGTTGATCTATCGAAGGATGTTTCACAAGAGCAACTGACAGAGTTGCAGAGGGAAATAAAGAAGCAAATAGTCGGCTAATGGCTGCTATTACTGCCAACCTGCTGAAACCTCATTCTACTTATAATAAATACAAATCTAAGGGACTGAGCTGAGCTCTGGTTTACTAAGTTACACATAAAACGATGTGATTCTTCAATTGAAGACAGAACGTCTGAAGGCTCTCTGAGGACAGCTACAGCTCTGTACACCTCCACATCTACTCATCTACTCAGCCACACCCGTGTTTACCTCTGACACACACTGCCTATTCCTAATCTTTATTCTGCTTTTCTCTTCTAATATCCAATATAAAATCAATCTGCTGCCAATACGTCCATTGTTACTCAGGCCTCCTTCCTTTTCTAAACACCAGCAAAATGTAACTGGTCCCTTACTGATACATTTTACAAGAAATTATGGTTTTCAGTTTATTTCTAGACTGGCAGGAAGGACGAGGGAAGAGACAGAGAAGAGAGAAAAACAAAACTGTGAGAGAAACTGAAGAAACGCTCAGTGACTAGCCTTTTAATCTGTAAGCATGTGTGATAGTCTGCATGGTTACTCATTAGCAATTATCTGGTAACACACAACACTACAAAGTGGTCCCAATAGCCTGGTGGTCCCCCTGTAAGCTGCTTAAATTGTAGTAATAAGGTTAAACTTGATTCTATAACTATATATTACATAAGCCTGCGTGCATGACTCATGCCTCCTGCAGAAGTCACAGTTAGCACCTATTGAGTGAGTGTACATACCGTACAGTAAAGCAGCACTCTCTGATAAGCTGTTAAAGAAATCATGTGGCTTCAGAAAACTGAAAGTGGTGGGATAAATGGTTTCCCACCAGCTCTATACTACACTTTAGAAGGTTGTCCATTAAAGTTTATGCATTTTATTAATACTGTCAGGTAAAATTTTTTTGTATTGATTTCTTTATTGGGATATGAAATATATAAACTAAAACAATCGTCAAATTATATATAGATCCCATTTTTTTGTAGAACAGAAATCAAGAGTGATAATACCCATTTCTCTAAATATCCAAGAAAAAAAAGACAAAATTAGACAAAAGAACACATAATAATAATAATAATAATAATAATAATAATATAATAATAATAATAATAATAACAATAATTTTGTACATAATGAAAGAATGGAAGAAAATGTAATAAAAAGGAAAAGATAAATTAATTGAAAAAAGAGATGACAAAATTTAAAAAAATTATTTATTTTAAAATGATCATTTTAAATCCAACCAGGTTTCAAGAATTCAGGAATCCATAGTTTGTACCTTGTGCCAATAGTTGCTGAAACAAATTGAGATAATAGCATTATTTTCTGAAAATGACTCTATACATTGTTCTGTAATATCTGGGTCGACTCAAGCTGCTTATCAAATTGTCTTTAATGGTATCTAATAATGCTAACAATAAGAATTTTTACAAAAAAGTTTATTCCAGCACAAAATGGTAGTTAATCTAAAATATTCTAGTGGTGTCAGCATTGTTGAATTTTCAACTGGCCTGACAAGGGGATCAGAAAGGGACAACTACACTTTCTGGACCATAACCAATTTGTGGGCTGTTTTGTTGCTATTGTGCAGTTTCTGGGCACCACCTGGTATTTTCTTTTCCCAGCTTTAGAGCCTGTTGGTCTAACAGAGCCCAATTCAACCAAGTGAATTCTACACAGTGTGTCCACACACCAAAGTAGAGTGGTAAACCCCAGGGACAAGAGCTTGGTACTTTCTCATATCTTGTTATCTGTTCTGTGTCTCCAAGCAGAATCTTCCCTTTCAGTTTCTTTCATATTTTGAAAGGTTTGTGCAATTGAATCAGATGTTTTGAATGTAACTGGAAAAGTAAAAGACTTCGGGCTGAGTGACAATTACTAAAAGAATGGAGGAGTTACTCATTACTTCTGAAACATATCTAGGTGACTAACTTCATATCTGGAGTATCAGATTTATCAAGAACTCGCTAATGTCACATGCTAGAGTTTTTTACCTCCTTGGCACTCTTGATTTTCTCCAGAAAGGTGTGCAGTTCCCTGGCCTCAGCATAGAGAGCACGGCACACCGCCTGGTAATGATTGGGGGCATCTGATGGGCTGGGCAGGTGGGAAGAACATAACTGTGGAGGATAAAAGAGAATATTACATTTTCAAAGAACACACACATCAAGGAATCATGTACACAGGGGGATATGAATGTCTGTTTAAAATTCACAATCCATCCTAATAGTTGATCAGACATTTCAGAAAACATGTCTGCTTCACTGTCTTGTCGTTTCCCTCTGGGTGATCATGATTGGTACAAAATATCATGTTAATCCATCCAATAGTTGTTGAGATATTTCAGGCTGGACCAAAGTGGCCCAACAGACTGACACTAGCATCCACGTAGCCATGACATGGCTAAAAAACATGCAACTGTGTAAACCAGAGCTATATGCATAAACCTGATTGTCTAGTCAGAGTAGCACTGCCTAACTAGCATCAACTATGCACTTTCAAAGCTCTGACCCTATTGGTATTTGACTGTTTATAGCTGGCTGCCAGTCTAACGGATGGATGAGCCGTCAAATTATCTCTCCAAGGGACACACAAGGGAGAAACCCGACCAATGGCATATTTTCAGTTCTGATGGGTTTGGTTAGTCAAAGGAATGTCTGGCACTGCAAAAAGCATCTTCTTCCTCATTCCGACATTCATGAGTAAAATGACACCTTTATCAGTGAGTCTTTATCAGCATCTGTGAAATACTGCTGCATCAGCATTTCCCACAAAAAACAATGATCTGTATCACCAAAAAAAACCTTAAAGTGTATGCAAATGTTTGGAGATTTGGTTTTAAATAATGGACAGTGTTGATGGCAGGTTGTGTAGCCACTCCTAACTTCACTCTAACTTTCCCTCAAGCAATGAGGAAACCGGTTCACAAGCAAGTCATCTTTTGTGGACATCTCGTCTCGCCCAGCCAGACAGAGGAGCACTTAAAAGACGGAGGTCGGTCAGGAATGTGTGTGCGTGTGTGTGTGTGTCTTAGCGTGTGTGTGTCTTATCCAATCTTCCCGTGTCATACTAACATATTGCAGCTTAGAATCAAGAGAGCGATTGTTGAACGAATAAGGGGACAGACTAGATGCATTAAACAGCAAACAGGCCCAACATTTGTCTTCATTTTAAGAAGGCCACAGGCTGTCAAAGTCTATAAGGCTATTCCCTAAATACCAGTGTGTTTACATAGCTATAATTACGTGTGTCATATTCAGAAATTGCTTTGGGAATTTACAACATGATGGGCCCCATCAGGGGAATCTGTTTGGAGCTGGAGCGATAATGATGTGAGGATGCAGTGTAGCTAACAGACCTGATATTAAAATGTAGGGGGGAAAAAATACAAAAATGTGCACACCTCACATGTGGGATACAGAGAAGATATTCAGAGTAAAAGAGCCATCTGCTATTATTACTATGGATGTTACAGAATGTCAGGATTCTACTTTTGCCAAGCATTGTACGAATCTTTAACCAGCTTCAACCCCCCCCCCCAATAGCCTACCATGATGATGTCTCGGTAGCCGCGAACGCTGCTCACTGAGCTGGTGGTAGCAGAGACCGGCTTCTCTTCCTCCTCTTCTTCCTCGCACTCATCCTCCTCCTCTGTGGCTTCGTAGCCCTCGTCAGGACAGGGGTCGCTCTCAGTTTCTTCAGTGTTAGTCATCAAGTCGATCAGGCGTTCCAGCGGCGGGCTGAGTTCCCGTTCCTCGTTTTCTTTGAGGCCGTAGTCCAGGGCTTTGTAGATCATGACACCCAGAGAGTCTATAACCTGTGAGAACATGGATAAACGATGATGCAGGTTATTATTATGGCCATTGTACCTGCTAATTTCTATTTTTCTATTCTGCTGTTGTTTAGGTGTGAGCCTTGCACATTGGACAAATAACTGTTCTGTCAGCTGGGAAATTAACTACATACATTTGTTCCATCCTGAGAGACGTTTCTAATTCAGTTTGGGTGGTTAACTTTTTTCCTGTTCGTTTGCTTACTTGCAGGTATGTGTGCCAACATTATGTTCTATCCAGCTGACAGTCCATACTCCATTCATTCTCTGCCCCTGCTGCTCTATAATTAATGCACACCAGCATATCCTTATGAATGAGACCCATTTTCATTGCACCCCCTTGTCTAAGATAAACAACTCTGTCCACAAACTCAACCCTGAGCAAGACAAGAAGACATTACATGTCCTCAAACAAGATGTGAAGAGGCCATATAGTGTTCCTCCAAACAGCCTCATTATTACCATAACCTGGGGATTATTAAGAAGTTGTATTTCTTTTTTTATGCAGCTTGTTTCATCTCATTTTAGTCTCTCATACCATCACCGGACCACGAAGAGACAAAAGTATGTTCAGTTGGCTCTGCTGTGCCCTGTCCTCTCCAAACAACTAAATCTAAGCAGCGCTCTCAGATCCACAAGTCTTAGGAAGCAAGATGTGCTAAAAATTCTGCACAGGACAACAGACGTGAAGCAACACTCATGTCTGTAGGACGACGGATTTCAGAACGTAGTGAGGAAGGCGACATTTTGGTCATGTTTGGGTCGTCAGGGCCTTTTCTGACCGTCAATATCAAGTCAATTAGTAATGAAATAGTAAAAGTGATGACAAATCTTTTGGTTTGTACACAAAGTCCCTTCAGGAGTTCCACTTGGACTTCAACTTTAACTCCCTTCAGTGCTGGAACTCGTAGTGAATCCAAGTTCTTTCAGGACATGATATTCCAACTTCACTCAGCGCTCACACTTCTTTCAGTGCAAACACTTGAACGAAAAGTTCAAGTTCCATCTCTGCTCACATTCTAACAGCCATTTAAATGTCCACTGCCTTGACTACTTCAACTGTTTTAATGTGTCAAATCATTTTCTGAAAACATTGGCAGAATTTGCCTTTTTCATGCAACTTTTGGCATTTAGTCAATAGTCATAAATACAGATGATATTTAACAATCACAGCTGACATCACAATAACTAAGAATGAATAACTGAGCTTTTTGCCTATGACCTCAATATTAGGCGTGTATCACACTGTCAGTGTTTCTGGTGGTTTCTAATAGAGTGCTCTTTGTTGTTTTCTGTCAAATCCAGCAAGAGACTTGTGCAGGATTTGGATACGGACATTCCTCATAACAACTACTGGCTGCTGTCCTTTTGTTTGTGCTGCTCTTTAGTGGACTGAATCTCTATGTTTGGAATGTGGAACGGGTTCCAGTGTTTTTATACAGCACATTCAAGCGTGCACTAGAAATAGTGCAGCACAATAAACAAAAGGATCTAATCTTAATTGTTTTTATGGTACAGTCGCTGCTGATCTATCAAAAAATGCTGTTATTAACCCTGTGCATCTTTAATAAGAAGAAATTAAATGACAACTATATTCAACTTAAGAATTCATTTAGCAAATGAGCGCTTTGCTACTGCATTCTGCAATCTTTGTGATAACGTGGCAGAACTGTTCTAAATGTGGTAATAACAAGAACCAGCTCAAAGCCACTTTTGTTTACGTCAAATAATGATAAGCTAGCCACTTTGATTCACACTGTGAGTCAGTGTGTTCTTATCCTGGAAGGAATGAAGCGGCATTGTTGAAAAAGGGAGGTGTCCAAATAAAGTGTGTTGATGTGGGTGAAGCTGGAGTTCATGGGCGTGGCTGTCTAAGGTAGGGGGCGGGGCCACAGGACAGCCCCTGGCTGCTGTTTCAGGGAGTGAAGAGTGCGACTGAGCGAGTTCAGGCGCATTGGCTTCAGCACCTGAGGTGAAAAATCATTACTGACATAATAAAACTGACATGACTCATGCATCAAAAAAAAATCATCAGCTAAGTTCATAGTTTTGTAATAATGCTTTATTCAGATAAAACTCTGACATGTTTTTTTACTAAACAGTGAAAATGTGGGGGGTTTTCAATTCAGAAGCTTAATTTAATTTCCTTAATTATGGATCAATTCCCTACAGTGTAAATTTAACTCAGCTCCTAATTCACGGTCATACTATAAAAGAAAATACCAGTGATTAATACCATTAAAAATAGCAACAGCCTCTCTTCTGAGTTTTACAATGTTAACCTAATGATCCCATTTCTTCCAGGAGAAACATCAGTTCCCTTATGTTACACCACTATGATTTATCTACCATCTCTCTGTGCAGCTGATAATCCTGTCCCATGGCTAAAATAAATATCCTATTCCTTAGTGCCTTATTACGTAACCTTATAATCCATCTGTAGGGAAACATGCGCTGTGGTGGGCGGATATACCAGGGAAGGGTGGAGTGACAGGCAGCAAAGAGGTTCTCATTCATGGGCCACAGGGATGTAACCAGTCACCCTGAACCACCTATAGTAAACTAACAATAGTAGAGTGTGGAAAATCCTCTCGCATCCTTGACTGATATCAGACTGAACTGTCGACTGAATCTGAATTCCCCCTATGAGTGTGTTGGATGGAATAGGGAAGAGTCGTCTGAAGTATAGCCAGTACGCAAGAAACACGAACACTACACTTCACTATCTTGTGACTCAGAAGAGTGAGTCAAGGATGAAAAAACAGAGGAACAGGAATGAGCAACGAGGAGGAAAAAGTGGATAAAAAGTTGGGAGAGGTGGCCAGAAAATCCAGAGCTGGGTTTCAGCCATGTGTAGAAATGTTTGGTACCAACTGAAAAGGGCTCCACCCAGGATGGCAGCCTGAACTACACATGTGTTCTCATCACTGCGGTCTTAGCCAACCACTGGTAACGCAGGAAACTGCCTACACTTTCCAACGCTTCTTAAGAAATGCAGCAGGATGAGTCATCTGGGAGTCAATGAAATCAGATCAAAATCACACTTGAGTGCAGAGAATTAATGAGGCAGTCTTAAAGTTTACGAAACACACAAATAGTATAATAGCATAATAAAGTAGTGTGTTACATAAAAATCAATCTGAAACGCCCCCCATCCTCCCTCACACACCACAAACAAATAGGGATACTAGGCTCTTGCATGACATCACTGCCCAGGGTAAAAAAGTGCTTCAGGCTTATGTTTTCCAACAATACTGTGTTTTATACTCAAGAATTTCCATCTCCCATTAAGACCTGTGACAGTGGCATCATCTTGAGAATCAGTGACGAATACGAAGTGAATGTTTTACTGGTGAATAACCCCGGTCTCCTGAAGAAGCTCTGTGTTTCATATCAAACCGTGAACATCTTTGCCACAACTAGGTCCAAAAGAGCATAACTGCTAGAAAATAGATAATTAAATGGCGGATAAAATCATACAAGTGAAAATGAAAAGCAAATCTTTTCTCTCCACGCATGAAAAAACTACATTAAAAAAACAAAATAAGAGTAGTTAAATAGTCAAAATGGGCCTTTTTGGACAACCAGAAAAAATGAAGAGGAATGCATGATGAAAAACATCAGCTTGGTCTCCTTTAGGCCAAACGGCTCAAGCAAGTTTGGTCACTCCTGGGATGAACACTGTCTCTGGTGATTTTGGCCCAAGGCCACAGGCTACTGTCTGGGAGACTTTTACTGCTTTCTTGACCTCGACTTGCTTGTAAAAACGATTCATTCTCAATGTGACCAAGCCTTGGTTAGATCAGAGCTCAGTAGAATAGTAGTTTAGTTCTTTTTCTATGCACCACATATCTTACTTGCAGTTTTACATCACTAAGCCTTTCATAAAAAATTTTAAAAAAACTATATGCTGCCAGTGGAACTCATTTTGGACAAACTACATAGGGACACAAAATCCCCCCCAAAAATAAAACAAGACTAAGTAACAAAATATGAGTATTCTCAGATATATAAGGGGTACAAGAGGAGCAACCGGGGGAAAGCATCAGTGCTTCAACTAGTACACAGATGGGTGAAGAATGAGTGGATTGTGTTTAAGGGCACCATTAACAGTCACACAAACACAGGAGAAGGGAACAGCTATAGGCTTATGTGCAGCAGAGCTAGCGCAGATCGGTTCCCACAGGATATACAACTACTCCTAGTTTTCCAGTGATGAACTGTCAGTCCTTATCTGTTGCTAAGTTGCCATGAATGGATACGCCTATATCAAATATAGCGGGTGACATTCTGATGTACAGTACATTATTGCGAGCAACTTAAGATGCCAGATAAGAGAAGCAACAAGCGCCAGACTGAGAGAGGAGTACTAAAACGTCACTGTACTCTGTACACAGGTCATTATGCATGTCTAGGTTTGCTCAAATCTGCATCAGACATCATTTTTGGCTCAGAGTTAACACGATCACGTTCTTGCCTTTTGCAGGCGCGGACCAGAACAGCACCGTCTGAGTTTAAAAGCGGTCAGTTTAGCAGGATTCAGTGTTTGCTGCAGGAGTAGAGCAAAAACATCACAACACAGACAGTTAATTAACCAGAGCTAAAAAATCTAGAGGATTGCAGGAGTAGATGCTCAGCTTCCCTCAGTCTGCAGCATAAAGCGGTTCATAGTGGGACAGAACACGATGCTGCTCTGTCTTATCTCCTTGGTCCAAAACTGTCGAGTTTGCATTCAAGTGTGAAGTCGGGTGGAAATGTCTGAGGACATGGAAAAATGTCCCTCTGGATCAAAAAGCCATCACTGAAGTTATGTGACAACAAGCTATCAGGGCGACGCAGGCATGGAGGCTGACGCTGGAGATTCAGCTGAGATAGTAGATCCTCCAACAGTGCTTGACCTAAAAGGAGCACAATGGCTAAAACACCACACACATCTGTGGCAGAGAGGGAAAAAATGGCTCTTTACACGAACATAATTTGACTTATTCAAAAAAAAAAAAACAGGATGTTTTTGGCAGCTATTGGAAATGATCTCTCACAGTGAATCTGACAGCTTCAATTGTAAGACTGAAGAGGATACCCACACAGCCCCTGCACACACACACACACACACACACACACACACACACACACACACACACACACACACAAACACTAAATTACAGACATGTCACATCCAGACACATGCAGCCCCTGTTCAACCAGCTGCAGAGTGGAAGCCAGAACTGTACATTGTTTAGATGCAAAAATATGCACTACTCTGAGCCAAACAGTCAAATATGTTTAACCTAGAATCAACAGGAAAGAGGATACGTCAGAATGTGAATCTTGAAATTGGTTCTATGATCATTTGGAGAGTGAAAAAATAATGCACTGGCTGCATTTGCTGACAACTTAAGTGACAACTAAAACCCACTCCATTAGTATCCATTTAAAAGTCCAAGGATTTACCTCATGCATCTCTCTGTCCCGGAGCAGACCTGACAACCTGGACAACCACTAGTGGCATACAACAACAACTAATTTAACATGAATCTTTAAAGGAAGGACACAGGTGCACGTCTCATATTTCCTACCAAACATTGAAAATGACAATAGATTACCGTCAGGGGGAAGAGCAAACTCATGGCCAGTTTTAATCAAAAGTAAGAAATCAGTACCTTATTTGACATTAGTAATGATCATCCTAACACTTCTTCTGTGGTGCCACAGGCTGCATCTGTAAAAGTCTCACATTACCAGATATTTATTCTATGCTTAACATCGGTACCAATGAAGGCACCTGACCAGATTTGTCATCAGACTGTTGTGATGGGTGAATCAGCAACAAACAGTCCTGACACTCCTGTAGTCTTTGCCTGGCATTGCCGACAGCTGTGCCTCAAGCTAAATGCTTAAAATAGCATAACAACATGTTCGCAATGACAATGGTATTTTTTTAGCAGGTGTGATTGGTTCCACGTTTCCAATATTAGTTTAGCATGTTAGCATGCTAAAGTTTGATAATTAGCATAAAACACGAAGTACAGCTGAGGCTGATGGGAGAGAGAGGACTTTTGCAGGTCATTAAAGACGACTCAGTGGTTGATGGTGTTGCTTGCTGAAGCGTTATAGTTAAAATTCTTGATGTTGGCATGAATGCCTTTACAAATCTTCATGAAAAAAACAAAAACAAAAGACAAACATGTCAACCTGCTAGTGGCCCGCATGGAGAAGTCGGAGATTCCTTTAGAATCAGTAGGATTTATCCTCTGGGGACCATGCCTGTCTGTACAAAATGCATTCATGTCAACTCTACGGAATCTCTCTACGGAAATTCATTCGATTTCTTATGGGAAAATACAGCGCTCGCCCACAATATCAAAACAATTAGTCATGATTATGTCTTACAGGCTGGTCTCCTGGCTAAAGACGGCTGACTCCCAAACAGATGACTCAGGTTTGTGTCCTGAAGGTGACGTCTTCATTCAATAATTCAAAGAATTTTTGCTACTTTTAGTGTTTAATTCACACTTTGCTGTCGGTGTTGTTTTCTCCTACTGGGTTTTGGGAAACTCTTGAGGATTTTCGAGTCAAGTCTGCATCCGATGAGGTAGACATGAATGAAAATGTTATGGTAATCCATGCTGTAGTTGTTGATATATGCCATTCAGGACTGAACTGGTGGAGTTATCAACAGGTAGACCACCTTTGCCATCCACATTGCCAATGTTTTTATGTGTGAATAAAATATTTGGATGTGGAAAAACTAGCCACTGGCTAAACCGGGAGCTCACGAAAGTCACGAGTGATTAATGCATCAGTCAACGAGACAAAAAAATAACAAATACAGTCTTTAAAACAAGGCGTGGCCTCAAAGTTTGGGAATGTGGTTGAGATGTGGACATAATCATTATGCAAGATGTTATGTATTACTAAACATGCAACCAGGCAAACACACCCTGTTTATATGTGGTAGCATGGTATTAGCATAGATTTAGATGTAGGCTTCACAGCCCACTGTTCTATCATGACATTTCACCCATGTTCTGACTGTCAGCTGAGGCAGAGGAATTCCACCTCTAATCAATACAAAAACACACATGTATGTTGTGCATGCCTGCAATCACATGGACTACAAAGCAAACATGAGGGACGACCAGACGGCTCAGAGTTGACAGAGGCAGACTTTGTAATTAGTCTGTGCACACATAAAGAAGCTTAGAGAGAGACGTCTCCCAGTATTATTACACAATGTACCTTACTTGGCCAAACACATGCTGGCCCCATGCCCTTACACAATGGTTTTGGTATTGCATTATAGAATCAATGTATACATGAACAAAAAGAGAAGACGAAAAAACACAATTTTAAAAAAGGTGTCACAATTTTAGTGGGAATGGTCATTTCTGTATTTGATTTTCTCAGGAAAGTAATAAAACTGAAGATGATATGATTTTCGCAGGACTCTGTGCCAAACAAATGTGTTCCCTAAGATTTCCAGGCTAGGAGATCTCCGTACACACTACAATGTTTCGTTTAAAATGGTATACCGTGACACATTTTATACCATTATCAAAACATTGCAGCTCCTGCAATTTGGATATTGTACTTGCCCGCAATGCAATTTTGGCAATATTTATAGTAAATGATCAGACCCATAGATTTGTAGAGGTAGATATATTTCTTTAGGAATACAACTTGCTGTCCAGGTGCTGAAATAATCTTCCTTTTTCATAATGAAACAGAGAATGCAAATGTTTTTAAAAAAAAAGAAGATAAACTCACCTCTAACGACGTGGGGGGTGAACTGAATTCATCTGTAATGACAGAGCAGAGAAAGAGTTATTTACACTTCAATACTGTGCTTTGCTGATTGTTGCAAGCAACCACTTGCACAATTAATGACTGAACACATCTCCGAGCTACAGGGCACTCGGAGAAAGCAGACCCCCAACCACTATGGCAACGCCATGACCTGTCCTACGGTGCCTCTGATTGGCTTGGCATGATGATGACATTTCTCATGTAGCCCCTCACTGAAAGAACGCTGATTACATTAGAAACTTCAACGTCATACCGAGTCAATCAAAGGCATAGTGGGGCGGGCCATGTTGTTGCCATTGTAAAAATCCTGGATCCACAGCATCTTCTGGATACGATTCAAAATAAAAGATTAGCTGTTCCCCTCCCCAGGGCCCACCTTTCCACAAAACTTCACTGAAATCTGTTCAAAACTTTTTGAGTTATCCTTCTAACAAAAACACACACACACACACACACAACATACATACATTCGCACAAAACAAATGGCCCTGATCACAATACCTCCTCCAACTCTGGTGGGTGGAGGTAATCATTCATGTGTTTAAACTGTGCGCTTATGCAAGACATGTTGAAAATCAACTGCCAGAGAAAACACACGCATCACAGGACATAAAATATTTAGCTCTCGTGCAAAGAGTGAGAATGAAGAGGAGGCTGAAGGTAAGCGGCAGCTGAAAATGATCGCCACCCTTCAGCACTGAACATGACTGTAAGCCTAGAGTGAATAAATGAATATGTTTTCTCTGCGTTCACCGCCTGAGGCAAACTGAGCTGTCAGAATCAGCCACTGGGCTCTGGTTATATTAGTATTACTGTTCAATTCATACACGGGGGAGAGACATCTAACCTCTGGCCCCTATCAATTTCTATGAAGCCCCCTCTCAAAATGGAAAGTCAAAATAAAGAACGCAGTGCCTAAACTTTGATTGTGACCGATTAATAATACTATAACAAATTACAGGAACCTGGATGTAAGGGAAAATTCTCTTTCTCTAATAGGACAAAAGATAAAGATAAGCTTTGACAAGCTTATCTCTTGTTCTCATTCTCGTTTTCCAACACACCTGCACTTCTAGATGTATGAGAGTAAAAGCACATAGTCTCTTCGACACGTTGAATGATCTGCATTCCCCAATCGAACTATATTACTTTGTTATATACAGTATACATAAATTCGCTTCAGCCTTGGAGCTAATCACTTGCAAACAATGACTGTAACACATATCAAGTGCCGATAAGAGTGACATCAGGGGTGAAAGTACAAGCAAAGTGATAGATCTGCAGACTTCAACACCGGTCCAGGATGTAATAGTAGGCCACTGCATATAAATGAGATACTTTGGTCAGATGCGTAATCTCTTGTGATGTTAATATACGTCTCACTTTGGTTTAAAATTCCATCCTCATTATTAAGGCAATAAACTTCTTTCACTTTGGGACTTCTCTGCCAGCCATAGCTGCATGTCTTGACACAATTTCAAAGTTTGAAGAGACATTCAGTTCTTAGCTCAGTACTGCACAGGTCACTGTGAGTTATAGCTAACAGACAGGAGGGGAAAAAAACAAACTTTCATCCACCAACGCTCATCTGAGAAACACTAGGTTCCCTGTTTGTCCCAGCCAAAGACGGTTGGCCTGGCCTGGGCCCTTGTCTCTCACGGCAAAAGTGAGCCACTGAGAGCATATTTGGAGCAGGATGCAGTGTCACCCAGACAGTCCTATTCACAGACATCCCAACCTCTGTGCTGCTAATACTGTTTCACAGACACTGGAATAGGTAGATGTAAGTGGGGGGGTTTTTCTACCAGTATAAATTTTAAAATGTTTTCTAATCACTGGCCTCCAATCAAGTAAAGAAAAACAGAAAAAAAAAGTTCTATTCCTTATTTAAAACCATTCAATTACGCGATAAACCAGGTCAAATGTGTGAATAACATTCCAGTTAAAACGACTGTACACAACAATTTCCTCTGTAATGTACTGTAGGTATGAATGGCTGAAAATCTCGGGGTAAACAAGTGTCTAATCTTGATGAAGCGTTCAGGCTTGGCCCTTCTCGAGGCAACGCAGAGTGGGAGAGGAACACGTCCTTCCCTTTGCTCTATGTGAATTGATCTGACTGCAGCAGGAGCAGCGTGCATCTAACATCAATTCAGCCTAAAATAACACTCAACGATGACCTCATGCTGCTTATTAGCCTGATTCTGTTTCCTATGCGTCACAAAAACATGCCTTCCTTGCTAGCTGACAACAGCACACCTTCGATACAAGCAGTAATATAACAGTAGTGTCAATGTGTTGGCCGAGTCATGCCTCTTTGTCACAGATGAAAGTGGGGTACGGGTTTTAAATGCCCAACACATAATACCAATATCATGTTCTACAATAAAATAACTATTTAATAAGAACAAACACTGGGCTACAGTATGTTAGAAATGACATCATTCAACTGCATTATTCAATATATTATAGAATAAAATGTGTCTGCAGACATTTTGTGTTTATTGGCCTCATGAGTTCAGGCATTGGCCAAAGCAGATTGTCTCAAAATACCAGATATCAGCCTGATTTCTATCAGCAGCGCAGGCCATACATACTGTAGGTTGCATAAGCATCGATTATCTGCTGGGGAGTAACCTCTTTAACGAGCTGCTGAGCTACCAAAGGCTTAATAAGTCTCACAACTCTCTCATCAACAGGACTAAAGAGAATCAGGACAGTCGTCCCAAAATATCTTAGCCACCAGCGAGAGTTGCAGCATTCTCTTCATAATCTCCAAACTCTTCTGCAGTCAGACAAGTGAATTCTGTGCACCTCATCGCCACGTTTGCTCTATTTCCGGCAACGCCAAAATAAGCAGCAACACTGGCTGAATGTGTTTAGACAGAATGTGTAATTTCCACTACTGGATGGTTAAATATGCTGCAATGAAGAAGAACTGGACTGAGGGGTAAATTCTGGAGATAGATTAGGGGAGGGTATAAACAGAAAGGTGGCTAATAGGTTCCCAAGAGAGAACAGACACAACCTCGGTGGCTGGGGCGTTCTGACAGCCACACGTCCTCCCACATCCAACTTTATCTCTCTGATATTAAGGGCATTCAGTTAGAAGTGGGTTAATAATGTTTTGAGATGCTTTGTACATATTTCTACAAGCCTGTACCAGTGTAGTGTACCTTTGAATAGAGAATGTGTTTGAAAGAAATATATTACAGTGTCAAAGTTACATTTGAAAATAATAGTAATACAATAAAAATGGCTCCATCAAATTAAATGATAAAGCAAATTAAACGTAGCAATGAAAGGACAACAAAAGATGGCACTGCAAAATCAATGGGATGATGACTCAATTCAATTTTCAAGATTATTAAATCAAGGAAGCAAAACATGAGTTTTCTAATTGCATCTAGCATTAAAAAGTTGCTGCATGACACGTTTGACAATATCTGGTTTGCATGACATTGCATGTCATGACATTGCATGTCATGACTATTGCGTGTGCACACATTGCAATGCTGAAATGACAAATGTGCAGCGCTGATTGAATGATGGCGAGGGTCAAATTACTTCAGTTATTAGATAAAGTCAATTAAAGGCGTATTCCATGAGGCAAGACAGGGAACCAGTTTTCAGGTGATGCTGCTTACTGGTATATTCACTGGTTGTTTGGTCTACAAAATGTCAGAATATGGTGGGAAAACTCCATAGTGACATCTCCATGTTGCAAAAACAAAAATGTGTTCAATTTACCATCATCATAGAAGATTATGAAAACATGTTCACATTAGAGAAGCTATTATCAGGGTAATTTTGCCATTTTTGCTTTATAATTGTAAAGATTTTTGCTTTATAACAAATCTGTAATTAATTCTCTGTTAACGGACTGTTGACATGCCTTTAGCTATATATCACAAACAGAAATAATGGGCCTGTTAGCGTTAGTGAGTCATCTGTCTCTAGCCCTTTCCCACACTGTAGCAGTGATTCTGGATACATTTTTTGCTCTGCAGTTTGAACGCATCACATGGTTCATTGTTTACCGTGGCTAACTGACCGCTGCAGGACCATTCTGGACCAGCCCTGTTGACACACGCAGCAATAATATGAACCATACTTATAATGTAAAGATTACATTCTGTTGTGATAGCAAAATCTGTTAATAATTGATAATACACCTTCATTGGTCTTCGATCACCCGCATCTATGCGGTGATTTATGATGTATTATTGATGACCGCATTGGGGGACTAAACCACCACATGGATGGAAGCAGGCAGCCACAACAACATGGCCTCTGTTGAAGATGCTCCGTTAATTTAGTCTGTGATTTATTAGAGGGAAAATGCTTCATTCTTGGCAGCCTGTTAAAAAAAATGTCTGAGGTGTCGGTTCGTTTACCTGTGTTGCGTTCAAAGTGCAGTGTGACAGTCCCGTCTCTCCAGATCATCACATCCCCAGGTCCCTCAATCCTCCTCGGGTATTCGACAACAGAAGCACCGACACACTTGAAGCTTTTCCTCCGATGTTTCTGCGCTAAAGTCCGACAACACTGATAGCACACTGCCCATGCCTGTTCCTCGTTTATCGGCTGGTTGTACAGTGTCAGGATTTCTTCCAAGGAGACCTCAATGGCTCCGTCAGCGCAGTCCATGTTCACGTCCCCGGCGTTCATATCCCGGAGAATGGTCGACGAAGACAACATCCCGTCCTCAGTCCGCGGCAGGGACGGAAATCCCGTGGGTGGACAGAGGGGGCATGTCCCCCCTTCCACAAGGTGTCCCCAAAATGTTCCCCCAATAATATAATTGGAACAGATAACTATATAATATAGTATAATTTTAATAGTATAATAATTTGTATTGAAAGCACTTAATAATAATAATCGACGCAAACAAAAGACGAAAGCTTGTGGCACCCCCCGCGCACATTACCCAGTGGTTTAGTCCGACTCCAAACAGGAAGAAACAGCTGCTGTAGGAGCGTGAGTTGTAACCCACGCGCGACAGAGTGATTGGTGACGCTTTGGATGCGCTGACTGGAAAGTTAACTTAAAACAAAGGATGTGTCAAACATTTTTCACATTTTTGTAACCAAAAACCTGCATGATGTTGCTGTTTGTGTGTTTTTGTATTTGCCTGAGGCAATAGAAGTAAGCCAGGAATCCCTTGTATGAATGATTCATAAAAGTGTCCCCAACTGTTTTTATATATTTAGAATGATGAAATGTCAGCATTCAGACAATCTACTCTGAATTCTTCAATGCACTTTTTCTTGAAGACAATTTTCTGTGTGTCTGCATTCTCCCCGCAAGACAACTTTTTTCCCCCTTTTTTTACTGGTGGATTTATACTTGCAGATGTTATCTGTTTTTTTGTTGTTATTTTTGGGGCAATTTTTGCCTTTATTGATAGGGCAGCCTGACAGCCCGCGCCAACCAGGTTATTTATCTATCTATCTATCTATGTATTTATTTATTCATCCATCCATCCTTTTTTGAATGTTGTAGTCTGTTTGGGATGGGAATGAGGGTAGGATTGGGCGGGGGAGTGACTGGGAAGATCAGTGGAAGGTCACTGCATCAAATTTGTACTGAAAACTCAATAAAGAGATGTTTAAAAAAAAAAGAAAGAAAAGGCAGACTGGATGTGAGTCTTGCCGTGACACTGGAGATGATTAATTCTGTTGTACCTTATACAAAATGACCACACCAATCACTCCTTCATGGATTTCACAACTTAAGAATTTGACGGCAATTTTTATTCAAACAAGAAAAACGTGGCATGTCCTGTGTTGTAATATGATTTCCATCATTTAAGTTGGCCTGTATTACATTTCAATACTTGACAAGCAGCCTTTACCTTAAATATAAAATGTTAGCTCAGAATATGAATTTTATATAGATCAACTTTCAATCACTCAAGAAAAGCTGATGTGAACATTCTCTATGAAATAAATGGCTTTCTCAAAGTGGTTGTTGTCCCTGTTCTTGACATCCTCTGGTTGTCTTCAGTTAGGAAGACTCCCAACTTGTCAATAACGCCATCTGCTGACCATAAAACTGATGACCCATCCTAAAATACCTCCTGACTGCACTTTTTAATGCATTTTTTCTATTTTCCCATGTAGCAGATAGGCAAAATGTTTTATTTTAGACAGCTTGCTTTTCCTAACGTTTGGTTAGATTGTCAAAAATGTCCAATTAAAATGAGATTGATTCATACATGCAGATCATTATAATCCAAACAAATGACATATCATAACAACATCATATAACATGAAAGAACTGGAGAACACAGGCTAGGAACTAGAATACATAATACAAAACAAAGTTTTAAAAAACAGAACAGATCAAGATGTATTGTAGGCACATGCGGGTGTTTGTTTCTTTATCTTGCAAAAGCTGGAAAAGACAGTCTTCAGCCTTCAAGCTTCTAACCCTCCAATCTCAGTTTATAAACAGCACTTCAGGGTCTTCTTAAATGAAAATAATTTACAGCATTGACTGAGGTTAAACAGTATCATCATTGGTTCCCACAATATAGTTCTTCATTCACAACAAAAAGAATATACTTGCACAAAGAACTGAAGCAGATTCTGGATGAAGGCCCCACACAGAAAACATTTGATGTGCAGATTGTGATTATCATGTGCATATGCCATGGTCTGTTCTTGTTCTCTTAAAACTGGCTTCACACAATGTCACATCCCCTGACCAGCACCGTAAGCATGGGAGAAAAGCATGGTGGAGAAAAGCATTGTTTCGAACCCACTCCCTGCTTTACACATGCATTTGCAATGGCACAACAAAGACACGGCATCTCGACATCTTTGGATGAGGACATATGCAGGTGCTTATGTTGTAAATCACTGAGATTAACAGCCAAGATCTTGCAAAAGTCACTACCAAACATCATCCACACACAATCTGTAAATCACCATCCCATCTTCTAGTGGAGAGCTCACAGCTCCGGCTATCTCGCTCCTCTCCACCGAGTCGTGGCTTATCTTCATCTTTCATCAGACACATTCCATTGGTTCAGCATCACCTCCACTGCTGATATTGACAGGCTGCCCATCCTTAGACAGAGCCCCAGCCTCCTTTGATGTCCTCCTTTTAGAGTCACGGGTGGTTTGCTATGAAAAGATGTAAGATTTTTGAATGTCACATCATTTAAATGTCAGCACACTGGACAGACAATGAGTGGCCTACAACGTCCAGCTGAGTCCTGATTCACTGAAGCTCGAGCCCATTTATGGTCATTTGTGCTCGACAGTCTATGTTCATTAGTCGCTGAACATGTAACGTCTTCGGTCTGAGGAATCGGTTATTCAGATCTTTTTTAAATTTGTAAAAAAAAATAATAATATTTTGCAACTCAGTCCTCAATAACATGTCTGTGCCTTTTTATTTGCTATTGATTAGTAGGCTATTACAGCCCGTAAATTAGCATTTGGAGAACATCATACTGTTTACACTCAAGTTTCTTTTGTGTGGTTAGCTCTCAAGATAAACCATCAGGCAAGCAGAGGGTTAGAAAAAAACATTATGGTAGTAGATCATGTTCCCAGAATCCAGAACAACTTCATATAATATATAATTCTATCACACAAAGTAGTATGTACTTATAGCTCCCAAGCATGAGTATTTAATTTATTGTGGTGTATTTTTAGAATGGATATATTGTAAATATACTCTATACATCAATAAATGCAAACAAAAGTAATTCTTCTTTTCATTATCACTATTTTTATCCTCCCAACATAAAAATGACATGAGGATATAGTCGTCATTATGTCAGTCTGTTCCGTTCAATTCATCATTTCATCTGTCGGAAACTATGCAATCTAGCTTCACCAAACTCAACATATATGTTAAGCATAATGTGTAGCTGTACCTTTAGATGTATTTTTTGTTGTTCCTATGGAGACATGATTTTTAGGGTGACTCTGAGGGTTGGTCATCTTCTCCTTAGCATATAACCATAGCAATATTCACTAGGCTCACCAAAGGAGGTTATGTCATATACTAATGTCAATACCGTTATTTTTGTATTTTAATTGTTTAGACATCGTTGGAATAATTGAAGTATTTTTTTTTATTTTTATATATTTTTCCACACATTTAACTCAAAATATTTGGTGAGTTAATATGCGGTATGCATATTGTAAACAGTGGCACTGACATGTATGTACTGAAAATAAATATCTTTTCCAGCTGTAGCTGTCTGTGCGTGTCCATATCTTCCTACAATCTTCCTGTCTCATCACAAGACATAGTAGATCTGCCATTCATCCTTCCTTTGCTAAAGCCTTTGTGTATTCTGCTCCTGTCACTTGTGTGTGCAGATTTTATGCTGCCAGATCTCTCTTGGAATTTGATCACTTCCATGGGAATTCCTTGAGCAAATAAATAAATAAAACAAAATATGTTTGATGCCCTTTGTATAAATATATTGAAGGCGTTTTTCTGCGCTGGCAGAAGGCCTTTCAAAGAGAATACTATGTGACGTAAAGGAGGTTACATGTGTGCAAAGAGAGAGGCTGTTTCTGTTTAAATTTAGCAGTCAGATATGCCAATACCTGCTACCAGTGACACCTACATCACTCAGGGAGCGTCTGGGTCTCCTCTGGTGGTTGGAGCCTGTGGATGTGAGGGCCTGTTTCCCACACTGGGTGCCTGTGTTCACCATCCTCTTCTCCCTCAGACTGGCCTCTAGAGCTTTACCTTTGGAAAACAGTGAAACGCACTAGTTATCACTTAAAACAACCAGAATCTTCTTATGACTTCACTCTGCATTAAGATAATGATTGAGATGGCGCAAATTTGCTGTGTCAGGGAGTTGACAGCTGCTAGTTGTGTTTTGAGTGGTTTCTCCAGCTCTCTTGCGAAGCCCATGTGTAGTGTATTATTATTGTCATGACGAGAAGAGCTTGTGTTTTGAATTTATAGAGGCCTTTGGTAACATGCAATGACCAATCTTCCAGTTTCATTTATAAAGAGAAGGCGACGAAATCTCTTACTGGTCGCCACTGGCAAAGAGGTCTCTACGTCCGTGTTGGTAAGCCACGTAGATTCCGTTTCTCTCGTCCAGCTCTCATGGTATCTCGGCTCGATGATCGCGTCCGCCCGACTCCCACCACAACCCATCGGGAATATCATCCACGGCAGGTGCAGCTGACACGGGCTAAACACGGCTCGGTTTGTCTCACAGCAGCCGCAGCATCCTCCCCCGATCTCTACTGCAGCTCCATCCGTGTTTGCGCGTCCATCCTCTGTCTCAGCTGCTGCTGCTGCTGCTGCTGCTGCTGGTGGTGGTGGTTGTTGCTTCTCTCCACAGACAGCAGCTGACCAGCATTAACACACACTGGAGAGAGACTATCTGCGTCATCCAGAGGGGAGGGAGTTACACCTGCATCCAGCCAGTGACGTTTAACGTCACCATAATTATCATCATGCAAATATGTTTGCACAAATACCGACCGTAAAAGTCCCAGCTACTGGGACGCTTTTGTAATTCTATGTCGTGATCTTGTTTTTGCCATCAATTAGGCTATTTTTTTTTTAAATCAAGAGGACATAGTAATCAATATACTCCACCACATGTTTCTAATGTGAATACTGTTGTTCATTTGAACAACAATAGTATTTCGAATAAAGTACCATAACGCAAGCAAAACTGGTATTTCAACAATTATTTTCGAACTTAATCTACAACAATAGACAACAAACCTCCATAAAATTTCAATGAGCATCAGAGGTTCTCCCTCTCCATTGTGAGTTAATTAACCCCTAGGAAATTCTAGAGTCTTATCTGGCATCATGGATAAGAATAAAACCATAGATTAAACAAAGTGAGCAACAAGATAAGGCTACACTTGCATGCATCAACGTTGTTGTTTGATTTAACTTGATTATTTGCTATGCCACCACCACATTAAACATACTAAACAACATTGGTTTAATATTTTGTCAAACATTACTTCCTTGGCAGAGGTAATTAAGGGATAATAGGATAATGTCAACAGTGCAAACTTAAAACAAATCACAAGAACAAAATGAGAAAAGAAGTCTGTAGTTGTGATTAGTCATGAACTGTTAAGAAATTGAGGTTTATTAAGATGCTCTGTTTCCCAGTTGTGGTCCATTTATGGCCCATTAATCAAAAGGCTGAACAATAATGAAAGTGTTGAGGAGCATAGACACCAGGCCAAGACAATTTTCATGACTTGGCAATCCCAATGTTTTTCTTCTTAATATTTTATAAGGGATCATGTATAAATGATTTAACCATAAATAAAGCCATTAAAATTTAAAACCCCAAAGGGATCTCTAACAAAAGGCTTAGTGTCTAAGGAGGAAATATAGATATACAGACTATGAAAATAGAAAAATATATGTAAAAGCCAGCTTCATGAACGATGTCCAATAGAACTGATGATCTATTTTCCTTTAACTAATGTCGTTATATGCTTTACCATGGGACAGATAGTGATTTTGATGTTGGTTTGTGTCAGTCTTAAGAAGTTTTATAAACTTTATTCTGCAGGTAAAAAGAAATGTGAGCCAAATTTAAGTATATTTCACATAGAATATTTATTTTTCACATTTATTTTAAATATGTGGTTGACTTTTCAGTTTTACTGACAATACAGTATTTGCACATAGAGCTACCATTATATTTCTCAAATTGATTCATACATAGGAGCATACAATCAGTAAACATTGCTTCTTTACACTGTAAAGTGACCTTTTCTCAGTATTTCACAGGATTATAGCTTTAGAGGGAGAACTGATGGTCAACATCTACTTTTAAACAAACATTTCTAACAAAGAGCTAAAAACACATCACTTTCAAAAACTGAACAAACAAAAACGTATCCAGACTTTAGAAGCTTTAAATAAATACTATATTTAACAGACATTTTCTTATTTTTCTTCCTATTTTCCCCCACATGTGTACAATTTGTGTTGCTTTAAATAAAGAAGGGTGACAAGGAAAAAAACGACAAAAATGCAGCATTTTTACATGTCCTCAGATGCCATGAGGGAATGGGAAAATGGGAAGCCATCAACTTTTAAAGCATCGTACAAAGAGGAAGTGAAGGGAAAGAAAAGGGGCAATAATTGTCATGTGTATCAGAACAGAAGTTCAGCAACTTGTTCAGTCAGCATGCAGGAATGTACATGAGCAGAGAAAAAACAAGAATGCAAAAGATTACAAATAGAAGAAACAAAATGAGAGTGGAAATGTGGAAAAGATGATGACGATGATGATGGTGTAAATGTGTCTAGACTTTGAAGTCCAGCAGGTTGCAGTCGACCTTGTAGTAAACATAGGGGTAATACTCCTGCTGGCTTAAGTTCAGTCCTGGGATGTCCATAGAGGCCTGCAGACACAACAGAGGTACACAATTACACACACACACGTTTCTTATCCATAGTTCAATATCTATTTGCACCAAGTCAGTAACGGATTTATAGCACGGCATGATGACTGGACCTATAGGAAACATCATCTTTTAAAGCTTATTATGTTACAACATCAATTTGAATTTCAGATGATTTAATCTCTTAAAACGTGATCAATCATGTCAATAATTTATCCTCTTTATATTGATATGTCGTCCTCTGGGGGATATGTCATATACTGATGAATCTGTTGTTTTTGCAAGGATCAGGAGGGGATATGTTCTAACCCTAACCTAGTTATAAATGTCACAGAGCTGGACGACCTGCAGTGATTTAAGACTCACATCAATGATTGCAGCACTGCTGTCCAGATGTTTGTACAGGTCATAAAGCACCTCCCTCAGCTTCTTCATGTTCTTCTTGTTGGGCTGAAGGAGCATGGCCTGGAAGTTCACAGGCAGCCCATATCTATGAAATGAAACCAGAATGTCAGGCCCTCTTTAAGACATGAAACAAATCCTACATTAAATGGATGGATGGATGGATGGATGGATGCACAAATGGTTGTAAAACTTAAAACTTGATGTTACCAAAGTATGGAAAGAGTAGCAGGATGGTAAACATGCTGCAGAGTCTTAACTTGCTCACCTCAACACTGACTCCACAAACACTCGCAGGGCTTGTATGTGAATCCATGCAATGAATGCTTCACTGAAATTCACTTTCAGCCATCGTACCAAAGGCCCCTGCAGGGATAGAAACAGCCTTTAAATAACTTTAAAACAGAAAAGGATACCTCTCAACATGTCGAAATGTACCATTACCAGTATTTAGCGTAGCATTCTTAGCTTCTTAAACCCTCACCCCAGTACATAATGAGCTCTGAAATCATCTTCCTTCCCTGCGTAGCCAGTGAGTAGTACTGTTAGTAAAAAAAAACACAGCATTCATACAAACTGTTTCTTCTTGTCTGTGGACAAACGTGTCATCTCTTCTTTGTCTGCCCTCATCTCCTCCTCATTGTACTGGAAATCACGCACTGTAAATCTGGGTTAGGAGACACAGCAGAGAGCTGCCAATCAGCTGTCCGCAAACACACTGATGCACAGAAGCACCAACCCACACACACACGCGGTCCTTAAAGTGGGCGTCGTGCGGACAAACAGACACAAACATTAACACACAGAATGCTGGGCGAACTGGAGAGACTGTCGAAAACTGAAGGAGTAATATACTTGTTCTCTCTGGCCTTGTGTTTGAAGTCATCTATAGCCTTCCTGAAGAGAGTGACACTGAACATGCCGCTGTCATTGTCTTCAAACAGGAGCCTGAAGGAGAAGACACACGATGACAGATCAACATGAGAGCTGGATAAACAGTGTGGCTGACATATTTCAGCAGGTTTTTTTTACACACAGAATAACAAAATAAGAAAAAAATAAGCATGACATTAACCTTTACTTAATAACATAACTACACTACATTTTGGGGCAAAATTTACTTCTTAATCTTCCACATTTATTTCACAGCTTTATCTTCTGTTTACTTTACGGTTTTAAATTATTAATACAAAATAGAATCTATTTTCAATTGAATATAATGTGTACATTAAGCTACCCAGCAGTATATAAAGCAGCTGAAAATGTATAGAGCATTAATCCAATGCATGTTATTTTGAAATTGAGCATTTGTTATGACAAATACTTTTACATTTGATAGTTTAGGTATATTTTGATCCAAATAAATATGTACTTAAATGTATAATATATACAATATTTCCGCTGCTATTTGTTGACACACAATTCAAATTTCGCCTCTTGTCTGAGAGTGTGGCAGTTAACATGAACAAAGCAGTGAATCAGAGAAATAAAAAGTTCTTTTCTGAACTAGAACACAATTAAACACACCCACAAGTCTGCACGACTCTTCATATTTTGCATGAGTGCAGCCAAAGTGCAGGTTTGGCTGCACATTACATTACGACACGGGTGTAGAGGGTCGTAAGTGATGGTTGAAAGAAATGTATTTTATATGAGTGTATACATTGTTTTTTGGGAGATTGTTTCATATTTTACATTTAAATAAAATTATGTAATTTTTTTGTAACTTTGAAAACTTTCACTTTAAGTAACTTTTTACTTGTTACAAAGTATTTCTACACTGGTATTCCGACCTTTACTACATATTAAAGTCTCAATATTTCTTCCACCACTGCCAAATAGCACAACATTATTTCTTTCTTTGCTTAAGAGTTGGTGCTACAGCAAGGGATGAACCATATGAATAAAACATTTTCATCACATTTAGTATTTGCCATTTGACACATTTGTTTTAAAAATTGTGTATACCACAATATATCCCATAATGGCAAAAATCCCCAGAGGTATTAATAGTATAGCTGACAGTACATAAACAGTGTGGCAAACTCCTATAGTCTCACTCTATATATGATCACAGCCCTGTAGTCAGTAATGCAGCAGAGAGGACATGATCCTTCACTGACTTCCCATTGCAACATTCCCACAAACCACATTAGATTACTGGGATACAATTTATAGGTATTTTAACAAATGCATCTGCTGCTCTAACATGCTTCCTGCATAGATATACATATACATTGGTAGATAGTGCTCCACATCTGCAATACGGGTTGCTATGATACCACATGACACTGAGCCATCCTATAAGGCCTGAACATAATGCTTCAAATCCTCTGACCTCATTGGCAAAAGGTCAGCTGCCATCAAACACATAATATTTCATATTCTACTATGCTTTATAGAAGTCAACCATGAAATCTTTCCACTTCTGATCAGAGTCAAGGAGGAGGCTAAAATGAGACATTTTAAAATCCAATACACCAATGTTCAAAAACTTGGAATCACCTACTATACCTGTTTTTTTTTTCTTCCCTTCAAAAATGGATTTTTTATAACATAGATAAACACTGTGTAATTCACACACCAAATACAGTATATTATTTACATTTGAAATATATTAGGCTCCAAAAGAATAATAATTTACTTATCAAAGGCTCCATTTAGACTGTCCTCACAGTCCTCTCTCCTTAGAGTACACTGTTGTAACATGTTTCCCTACAAATACCATTCAATTGGATAATCCTGCCCTCAGCCTAAAATAGCTATGGACTGTCAACACACCACTGCAACCACAAACTATTTAGAAATGAATGCCTGCCTTTTATTTATTTTGATGATGGAGTGTCCCGCCAGTGATCTTTTTGTTGTTCAGCAGCTTGCTTATTGTAAATGTTGGGTCATGTTACAGATCTGTTCACACTGATGTCAGATATGGGTCACATACCAAGATGAACGTGAACAGAAAATCAGATCTGAGTTCAAATCTAGAGTCAATTCCCTTTCGACCACAATGTGAATGTAGCCCTTGTTCCTCTCTATTTAGTTGTGAGTCTGCTTGAACCACCGTGCAGCAGTTTGTTCTCCGTGTATAAAACAATAATTTTATACACAGAATAACTTCTATTTGTAAAAAGGACTTTTTACAACCGAAAAGCATGAAAGACCATCCAAAGTATAGAGTTGTCTTCTCAGCTCAATGACTATACTGTATCAAGCTTTTGTTGCAGTCGATTCCAAACCTATGAATGGTACTGTAATAATAATAATAATAATAATAATAATAATAATAATAACAATACTAAAGACAGCTGAAAAACAGGACTTTTACTGTAACATGTCAAAACTACAGAACAACAAAGAAATCAACAAAGAAATGAACTGAATCGTCTGGTTATCCTTACTTAGTAGAGCGTGGCACCACCATTTCTGCCAGTGTTTCATACGTCTTCTGCCAATCTGCATAGCTTGTCCTGACGAGGGTAAAAAGGAAAGATTACAGCAATGGATTTTACTTTGTAACGTTCCATTTTATGGCTGATTCCAATACTCACGTTATGAATGTAATTCATTACAATATGACTATTTCTGTGATCATAAAAGTTTCCAGTTATGAGGGTGAAGGAGCCTCTGGGACACCACATCACACAAAGTGAAACTCTGACTGAAACTGAAATTATTTTCCCTGGGATTAATCAACCACATGTGGCTCACACTACACCTTTAAAAAGGTGCTTTTTAATAAATTCATAATAAACACAAAATGAATGCGGGAAATCAACATTCCTACAAAATAAAAGGCAGCTTGTGATGATGTAGCTGTCATCAGACAGAAACCTCAATCATATCTTCCATGGACACACTAACATGTGAATTCCTACCTTACTGCATATTGGTTATGTAGAAGCTGATGTATGTGTTCTTACTTTGGGACGACCACCAGCATTGTAATCAGATACTCTGAGTCCAGTACAAAGTCCTCTTTCTTCACTATGTCAGCCAAACTCCTGGTCAACAAGCTCCCCCTACAGGACGAGGCAGGTAGTTCAGATTGTGAAGCAACTCAGAAGGACAGAACAAATGTCTAAAATGTATTTAAAGCAACAGTGCAGCTAGGCAGGAGAGGTTCTAAGAGCCTCAGCTGTACAGGTAAATATCTAAAGATAAAATATGAGCTAATCACATGTGATTAAGTGTGCAACACATTACAAACAACACACGATATTAGGAGCGGCACGGTGGCGCAGTGGGAAGTGCAGTGGGTAGCGCTGTTGCCTCACAGCAAGAAGGTCCTGGGTTTAAATCCCACTGTGGGCCTGGGACCTTTTCTGTATGGAGTTTGCATGTTCTCCCTGTGTCTGCGTGGGTTCCCTCCAGGTTCTCCGACTTCCTCTCACCACCAAAAACATGTAAAATCGGTGACTCTAAATTGACCGTAGGTGAGAATGTGAGTGTGAATGGTTGCTTGTCTTTCTATGTGGCCCTGTGATGAACCGGCGACTTGTCCAGGGTGAACCCTGCCTCCCGCCCAAAGTAAGCTGGGATAGGCTACAGCCCCCCCCCTGCGACCCTACACAGGATAAGCGGTTACAGAACAAGAGATGAGACACGGTATTTTCATTCATATTTACTCACGCATTCTTCCTCTCCAGGTTCTGCAGGTTTCCCTTCAGGTTGTTGTATGCCGAAGCTCTGGCCTTCAGGTCGTTGTCTATCTGAGTCGCTTGCTGGAAACCAGGTAGGAGAGATGCAAACATGTGACTGTTTATGATGCTATTTGTGTTAGTGCTTTTGTGTAACTACCTGTTTGTTTAAGTCAAACATCATGTGTACAAGTGAGCAGCTTTTCCAAATACCTTGGAGATGATCTCAGAGATGTTTTTCAGTGACTGTTTGATTGGATACTTAGCCATGTCCCACTGGAATCTGGTAATATAAGTGACCAGGTCAACTGTAACGGTAATAAAAAGGAGATTAAAGTCATCAGCGTTATTTGTGATGTCTTTCCCTGAATATTCATCAACAACATTATGTTGGCTTTTGCCTTCTACAAGCTATCAGTCATAACTATCAGTTCTGTAAGAGACTGAATGTCTGATGATTAATGGTAATTACCTCCATTAGCTAGTAAGTTCTCCTGGACTTTGTCTCGACTGTCCTCCAGAACATCGGCCATGTACTGAGCGACCTTCTTCACCACACTGAACAACAACACAGATGAACACAATGGACACAAAATGAACACACCAGAAAACAGACAGCAAGTCAGGACTGTAATAAAATGTGAAATTTGAAGAATTTTACATTTCCTCTTAGAAATAACACGTAGATCTTGGTAATTGTTAACGTTTACCTTTCCACAAAGGTGTCTAGTTTAGCCAGTTCATCCGACAGACCCACTAAGACATCTAGTGTTCCAACCTGTTAGAGATTTTTTTAAAACACAAAAATACAAGAATGGAACTCAGAACGCAAACTTTTGCCAAGGTCAAACAATCCCAAAAAATCTTTCCAGCTCTTTACGTACAACGGCTTGATCAAGATCACATGTAAACACATATTTTGATCCAAGCAGGTCTGGAATATTATCCAGATCTGCACCATACTATTCACACTGATAGATACACCATGCTTTATGTATTATTTACCTAACAAAAATTAGGGTCAATGTTTTATGAAGTTTTTAAAAAATCCTGGCTCTTCCCCTCCTTGGATCTACAAAATGTAATGGGTTTTTGCCTGATCCATGCCCCATCCCTGCAACCAGTTGCATGCAAATCAGTTCACAAGTTTTTGCGGGATTAGGGAAAATGTCAGAAAAAAAAGACCTATCTCAATGTTAAGGAAAAGTTATAATAAAAAAAATCCTGAATCTGCCCTAAAATCTGGATCACACAAAAATTCAATGGTGTCTTTCCTGGTCAATGGCCCATCTTTTTTTGCGTAATCCTGCTTTAAAAAATATATATAAAAAACACCAACAAATGGACATGGATGACATAACCTCCTTGGCACAGATAATTAAGTCATACAGCTTCTAGTGGGTGAATTCCATGTTATGTGGAATACAGATGACTGTTTAACCTTGAGATCAGGGATGTTGAACTTGTTATTAGTGGACAGGTTGTTGGTGCGTGTTGTGGCCACCATCAGCTTGTCCCAGGTCTGTTGGCATGTCTTCTCCCCTGGAGCGGAGATCAACCAGAATTCAGTCATGGCTGATGGTCAGAGGTTTGTCCACGGGGCCTTTGAGATGAGGAAGTCACTGAAGGTGAAGTAAGAGAAAGAATATTATCAAAGCTCTGTTGTGACTTTTTCCATGGCTGTTATTCTCTCCTTTACTATGGAATGTAAAAAGCTAATTTTCTCTAGAGAGCAGGTACAATTAGGTGTGGGTGATTGATGATATATGAAGTGAGACAAGAAAAAGTCTCAGCAGTCAGAAATGATGCCTTATCATTCATAATATAATAATATAAATTAAATTAAATTATATTATAATTTTTATGTCAGTTTGCGGACTCTTTGGATCATTGTCCTTTGGGAATGTCCGATGATACCCAAGCTTCAGCTTCCTCACAGATGGCAAGATGGTTTTGAGCATACTGGAGCCGAATTTACTTGTGCTTTTGGGTCAGCAGTGGTATACGTCTTGGAGTTCAGGCATGTAGCTCTTATGTAAAATCATGCCTTAAAAGAAAAACTTTGGGATTCTGTTGCTAAAGTCTATGAAGGTTGGTACTGTATTTTAACAACATTTGATTTGCAAATGTGTGCTCTTAGGATTATTCAGGGGGTGAATAATTTAGAGTCTGCAGTAGCCAACTGAAAGTAGTATTTTGTATGAAATGTGGAAAAAAAATTAATAACTGTTGTTCTGTGCTATTTAGTGTGTTCTTCATTGATCTGGATTATTGCAAACAGTGAGTATATTTGGCCAGTAAACTTAAAATACAATAGGGGTGGTTAATTTTGCTTCAAACTATATACAGAGTACACACACAGTGATTACATCAGTAAAGAGAAGTAACAACAGTCACATTCTCCTGTGTGCTGATTGACGGTCATATGATCAGTTTCCTCCTCCAAATTAAGCGCCAAGAACATCACATGATTAAGAGCTGCTGCTTTTTCATGCTTGACTTGTTAATCGTGCTATGATAAAAAAAAATGACTTAAAACAAAATAAAACTGGTTCGTTGATTGGTTCATGTCAGTGTTAGCTTGCTGTTGACATGAGCTTGTTTGCATTGCAGTCTCGCGCTGTCACGACGTACGTATATGATGGTGTATTTTCGTACTTACCGATATGTTAAATTGCTTCGAGATTTGGTCCAGGCGGCGCAATTCAGTTAAATAATAGCTGCTTCCCATTCATAGCGCAAATAATCGCAGGTTTTCGACTCAATGGTCCTTCAACAAAAATCTCACTCAGTCAGCTGATCAGGACAGGAGTTGTGAGTCTGCGCGATGGCCTCTGCGCACTAGGCTCCCTTCACGTGACCGACAAATGCTCGTTAGGTTCGCAGTCTGTCTTACGTCAGAGGCAACAATGGTTGAGTGCTTGGGGTCGTCTGAAACTGAAACTTTTTATATATAAAATATGTATGTCCGCATATTTAATTCACTACAACACTTGAACACCACATGTGTGTTAGATTGTGTTTTACTAACTAAACTAAAAGGCAATAAGAATCAGCTAACATGAAGATGAAAGAAATGGCTAATGCAACATAAATGGTTAAAATAGATCGACCTAAACAAATTGAATTGGTTAAAATGAGCGATGATAGATAATTGAGATCACTAAATGTGAAGCACAAATTGTTGACAAATGTTTTAAAAAATTAAAGTTGGTATTTAACAGGTTATTCGCGTGGTGTCAGAATAATCGGAAATTCAAATGGAAGTTTCACTTGAATGCCGCTTAAAGTCGGAACACAGTTGTTCCTATAGGCTAGATGTTCCCAGTTGAGGTGGCGTTCACGTGAATTTTGCCACTTGGGTATAGATATGTCCGATTATTTTAAGAACACATGAATGTACCATTAAGAATGGCAATGCAATGTTTATTTTGATCCGCACCTAAATTTAATGGGGTCTACTTTAGTCCGAGACCTACGGAGCCCCTAAAGTTCCATAAAGGGAATTTTTTTTTATCTTGTGCGCACAAGTTATTATCTTGTGGAACAAGATAATTATCTTGTGCGCACAAATTATTAAAGATAATTATACTGTGTCCACAAGTTATTAAAGATAATTATATTGTGTGCACAAGATAATAACTTCTGCACACAAGATAAAAGAAATTCACCTAACTTGTGCACACAAGATTTAAAAAATTCCACTGATGGAACAAGAAATTAAAGAATGGCATCATTATAATAATTAAGGCTTTAATTTTCAACATTCTTGATAATGGCACAGCCATTATTAAAAACTCTGTTAGGCCCACAGTATCTGTCAAATAACACTGGAGAAAATGCAACCAAGACTCTGAAAGACACTTAATTATTTGAATAAAACCTGTAAGATATCTTCATAATATAGTATTATTATTGACACAATACTCTTTTGGCTTGTTTCATGCCCTCCTTGTTTTTATTTTCATCTGCCAATGGTTTCTGGCACTTTACCTTGTATCTTATCTTGCACATAATTACTTTACAGATATACTGAACCACTAATCCCAAAAGATATAGAGGCAAATTGTAAGTACCTTTAAATATCTTATCTCTCAGAAATGAGGAGTGTATGGGCCAATTTGATTAGCTTTTACTGTAGTCAATACCTTGGGCTAAATACTGAAACCCAAATTACTCCCAATGGCTAGAAAAACTACAGACTAGAAAAGCACTATATGAATTCAAGTTCATTTATTGTTTACTTTTTTTGGTATGGAATCCAATGTTTTCTAGGCCATATTGTTTTGTGAACAAAGTGTCCTTTGGAGTGACTATCATAAAACAAAGATAAGCTCAATAGGACAGCCAGACAGCTATAGACACACAGTTGAAAATATGCAGCAGCGTGTCATAGGACTAAGGTGGCTGCAGGCTGAGATTTTGTGCTCATTTTGCCAGTCATTCAGTGTTTTACTGAACTCCTGACTACCATGTTAAATGAGATGAATTTAGCTAAATTATTTTTCTTTCTGTTTCTAGAGTTGAAATGGGGCTAAACGTGAGTGTGAGAAAGGCTTATGGAATAATCAACAAAATATTCAATAAGCTCTTGAATCTTGATAATCCCCCAGTTTCCATAAGACTGAAGCAGGAACACACTAAATGTCATAATATCCACTTTAGACAGAGACACATTTTAAATGCTTTGTTTTTCCTGTTTTGTCAAAATTTGTTAGTGCCACACAATTATTTAAAAATCAATTATGTTTACTTGAGTTGAGTAAGGCTGCAGAAACAATAATAACATCTAACTGACTGAGAAGGTTGTAATTTAGAAGGTCTTAAGTGGAAACAATAACATAACTGACTGAGAAGGTTGCAATTAGAAGGTGTTTGAACCACTTTTTTAACCTTACAACTTTTCCATTGTGCTAATAATGTCTTCAATGTTCATAAATACTAATTAAAGAAAATCAGTGATAAAATATTTCACTAAATACTGCAATGCATAGTTAATTAAATTAAGATTGTGATAGGAATAGGGCCATATTACAAGGAGTTATTGTCAGAATTTAACTTAATTTAACTTACTATTTGCTTTCTCAGGAAACCTTTGAAAAATTATTAAACTAGGAAAAAACAAATATCCTCAAAGATTTATTTTAGATTTAAGATGGACAAATAGATATCGTAAAAGTAGTCCTAAGCACCTAACAGCAATGTTTTCCTCAAAGAACTCAAGAGAATGAAAAATAAAAAAAAGATACATCAAAACAAATAAACAAATAATTAGAAATCAAAATTAATATAAAAACATATTAAAACATGAATGAATTCATGACCAGTGATGTGTTACATATTCTACTGTTTGATTAAAGTATGTGTGGGCCCGGTTTGAGCATTTTAAAATACAATTGTATTCCTTGTTGGGATCTATATGGAAATATAGGCCCTACGCGACAGATTTGCTTTAAATTTTGTGTATTGTAGAGGTGGCAGGGCATCTGACAACGTTGTATAGCACTAGTACTTAGTTACTGTAGGCTTAAGTAAATTACACCAACAGTATAGCTGTGTAAGTGGATATGTGAAATGTTTTGTAAAGGCCCATCCCCACACTTACATCTAAGCAGAAGGACGAGAACAATGACAAGTGTCTCATAATTATCCCACGTAAAGAAGACCAGTGGAGGTCTTGGCCTGGGTGACAGAAACGAGTGGCCATCTACGGAAAGTTATGGTTATGTAACGTCACAGATGTTCGGAAATACAAGTTTGGTGTGTTCTCTAACATACCGACATCTCATTGGTGAAACTGAACGCTAGGTCCCGCCCACAGACCGATGATTACCTTTACCACTTCCCTTGCACAGCTTCAGTATATCTCCACCCATTAGTCGACACAGAGACCGACAGTCAACCGACGTTCGTGCGCTTAACTAAACATATGGCAAAAACAGGCCTCTTTCTTTCTTTTATCGTTGTGCCCACTACTCTTTAAAAATTCCGCCGAAAAAGAGAAGACGATTTTCCAAAACATACTGGCCGTTATCTCACGTAAGTAATGCGGAAAGCATAGATTGGGTGCCTTGGCTTCAGCTGGCGGACGTAACATGGCGGGCTAGTCTTTCTACCTTCTTGCCGCACATGACAGACCGATTCATTGAATTCTCTGCTTTCTTTTGACATATCTTATTCTAAACTCAAGCAGTATTAATACCTTATTAGGCTATTTCAATACCGTAGTCTGTTGTTAATGAATATGTTGCATCAACGTTGTTTGTTTCATGGTTACCAACAAAATACAGTGCTAGCAAAACGTGTAGCTTCGTCGTGTAGTCTGCAGCCAGGTCAACGTTAGCAGCTCTCTTGTTACCAGGAGTCACAACAGCGTTTCCTCGCTATATCTAGGCCTATGTTCTGTAGCAGTCGGTCACATTTGTATTGTGAAAGGACTCTGTCTTATTTTCGCGATGCATCGCAATGATAATCTCATTTGTTAAGTTGTGACATTACTTGCTTTACGACTGTTTTTTTTTTTTTAAACTAGGCATTTGTCGCCCCATGTGGACTGATAGCGTCAGCTGACTGATTAATTTAGTCAGGAATCATATATGGGGTGTTTCAAAAATCAAGCCACGTAAACGGGTGCAGGAGTTGCTTCACGTATTGATTGTGTGGGTGAATTTGTAACCACTGTGACAACAAATGTGAATGTAAAAGCCTTAAACTCTTCAATGAAGTAGAAATGCAGGGTGGTGACATGTTTAGCCGCAGACACTGCATTGCATGTGAATTTCATGTTGATAAATACACGAGTCATGTCCTCCTTTCAATTCATGTCTAATATTATGTCTATCCACCAGGGCTCCCCCGTCTCTGCACAGGTGTATGAGCGCTACCCAGAGGGCCTAGGGGCGGCTCTTTACCGGGAGCACTTTGACTTCAACGCTGAGCCACCTTGGGATCCTAGCTGATAGCGGGACTAGTCCATCTCCTGACTTGTCCATGTGAGTGAGTCAGTCTCTCGTGTACACAGAAAGACACACGCTCACTAACTCACACCTGTAGCAAAGTCCAGGAACACTGTGTTCTGGATTGACCCCAGCGTACAAACTATGGTTTGGTTAAACATGCTTGTATTGATGATTTTTAGCTTTATAGAGGTCACTAGATTTAAATAAAAATCAATTAGGTGTCTTGAGTGTACACAGTACTACCTATACACACCATGACACCTTTTTTTTTGGAATCGGGTTGCACATTCATATATGTGAAGCTCTTGATTTTAAACTGGAAATGCACTTGGGAAAAAAAGTCATCACCTCTATGCCTGTCTAATTCAATAACTATCAAAAGATTTTTTGTGGCAGTATTGACAATCTTTTTTTCCCTCTCTCTTTCCAGTTTGTTGCAGACCGGCAGGACCCCATTGGCTCAGTCGTGACCCCTTGACTTGCTTATCTGCTCTTTTATGATTGTCGGCTTAGCGGAATACAGTTAAGATGAAAGGACTCGCTGACAAACCCAACTACATTATTGAACTCCTGGAGGGAGGAGTGACCCTTGAAGATGTCATTGATGGACACATCTGCGAGCAGGCCCTGGTCAGTTCAACTCACAGGTCTTATAATAGCTTCAGGTTGTATTGAAAGTAATATCAAAATGCTTTCATAAGTCATTAGCAAATGAGTAGCATGTGATTTAGTGGTTTAACAAGTTGTTGTGTAAACTCAGTGCAGCTGTCACCTCTTTGTGTTCCCAGGATGAAAAGAGTGCGTTTTTGGTGGCTGATCTTGGTGCTCTGATGCGGCAGCATGTGTGTTGGCAGAGCATCATGCCACAACTGCAGCCCTACTACCCAGTCAAGAACAACAGCAGCCCTGCTGTCATCGAGGTGCTGGCCTCCTTAGGCCTGGGCTTTGTTTGTGTCAACAAGGTAGGCTTTAAACTTCTCAAAATAGGTAGTGTTGATTTATTTTTGTGTTGTTCTTTTTTATTATTTTATCATTAGACTTCCATTTCTATTTATTTACTACACAATATTACAGCCTCATAAAAGCACTTGATATTTTGAGGCAATTACATTACAAGCACTCAATTGATTACTAGTCAGCCAATGACTGTTACCCTTTCAAATTACGCAACACATTTCATACAGTTTTTGATTGTTTTGATGGGCCTTTCAGACATTATTGAATTGTTTTCTCTAAAGTGTGTTGTTTTCCGCTAGGCTGAAGTAAACCTGGTGCTGGAGCATGGCGTGCCACCAGAAAACATCATTTTCTCAGGTGTTTGCAAGCAGCAGGCACACATCAAGCATGCTGCCAAGAACAACATCCAGCACCTTGTGTGTGAAAATGAGGCAGAGTTGGTGAAGATTGCTCGTCTGCACCCTCATGCAAAGTAAGAAATCACAATAAGCACCCAAAAAATGTTCTTTACTAATTATACTCCTCATTCACTTCTATAAACTGAAGACTTGTAGTGACTGTTTTGATAGGGAAGTACACCATTTTGAGAAAACTTTTGCTAATATCAAAAAAAAAGAATTTAGCTTGCTTAAAAGGATGTTTCAGTCATGTTTTGATTTGCCTATTCTAGGTTGTTGCTACAGTTGACCACCCAGGATCACGCAGCTGAGACCAGCATGACCTTCGGGTTCTCTCTGAAGAGTTGTCGGCACCTGCTGGAAGCAGCCAAGGAACTAGGAGTCCAGGTGGTGGGGGTGACTTTCCACATCCCCAGCTCCTGCCAGGACTTGCACGAGGCCTATGCCCATGCATTGTCAGATGCCCGCTGTGTGTTTGACATGGGGGTAGGAAAATATCTATAATAATACATGATGATTGAGTAGGGATTTAGTAGATATAGCTCAACGAAATTTATTTTAGCTTTCCTCAACTGTCTTTTTCTCGCTTACACTTTCTCGGTGGTAACTAACGACCGTGTGTTCTTTCTGTTCAGGTGGATCTGGGCTTTAACATGAACATCCTGGACATTGGCGGTGGATTTACTGGCTCAGATTTTCAGCTCAAACAGGTTGGTAGTAAACATTTGGATGCTTTTAATTAGACTTTAGACCTAAAACTTGTAACCAGCTGGCCCGTCCCCAAAGTTCCCTTCAAATGTGAATAAAACACTTAGAAAAAGAAGGTACTGTGAAACTATTCATATCACAAAGTCTATGCCACATTATTCGACTTTCTCTTTGGCCGTCAACAGATTACTGAAGACATGACCAATTCAAGGATTTTCATTAATCTGGCTAGATTTTACGTACACAACAGTGTTGTGAGATGTCCGTACAAGGCCATCTATTTGTTGCTCAAATGTCACTTACTAACGGCATGCATTAAGTGAAGGATTTGAACTTTAAACTGTGAAATGCCTTCATGCAAATTTCCTGCATATACTTGTTTTTAGAATTGCCCTCTCAATGTACATTTGCTCTAACTTTGTGCAGGTTGAGTCTGCTGTCAGACCACTGCTGGATGCTTACTTCAGCCCACGGACTGGTGTGCAAGTGTTGGCCCAGCCAGGCAGCTTCTTTGTGGGCTCGGCTTTCAGCCTAGCTGTCAACGTGATCAGCAAAAAGGTGGTGACCAGCCACTGGGATGACCTAGCTCAAGGTACGCAACTTGATTTGCTCAAAGGTCCTCGTTGTCCATGGTAGTCCAGTTAAGTCTGACTGTAACACCTGTGTCGCTGCGCCCTTAAAGTGAACGATAGTTGAACACAGTCTCAGAAAAGACAGACTGTTTTTTTGTTCATATTTGTTTAAGGGTTGTTGTTTTTTTTTACACTTGGGTGTTGCATAATCATAAAACCATCACATGTCAAGTCCCATTTAGTATCCCCAGTTTGTAGATAAAGGAGCTTGTTCTATATTTCTGACATGTTCCCCTGCTGTATTTACACAGGTGAGAAAAATGAAGATACCGAGTTCCTGTACTACATCAATGAGGGTGTTTATGGCCCATTCAGCTGCAAGCTGCTGGGAAACTCCATCGCTGCTCCGTCAGTGCACAAGGTTAGTAGGCCCACATCCATGACAGCCAACTCCATTCAGAACTGAATGAAGCATCTGATAACAGCTTTAGTTGAATCGGGAATAGGGGTCACGCATTATGAGTATTACAGCAAGCAGGATCAGGAGTGCTTTACATAGTGAATTATATTGTGTCATACAGAGACCTCACATTGGTTCTGGGTCTTGCATACAAGGCCAAGGTATTCATACACATTGCTTGCTTTAAGTATATGACACCAGTCAACAGGGTTAATGGAAACTCATAAAAAAGCTGTTTTCTGCCCACCTGTAGTTAATGATCCTTTAGCTCTACTAATCTTTGTGTACCTCACAATCATTAACTAAAACTGACACAAACTACACAACACAAACAACTAGAGCTGTAGTCAGCTAGTTTAACAATCGATGACAGAAAATCAGGATTAAATTTACAAAGACTGCTATTGATGTAGAAATACTGTTTTTGTGCTTTAGGGCGCTTATGTAATCCATTCGATACAGTCGACTCCTACTAATGAGCTAACAGTTGGAATCTGTGACATTGTATTATTTAGTTGATAATGGCTTTCCATTTGTTTGAGATGCTTGCTAGGTGTGATGAGTTAATCTTGTTCTCCTGACTTGCATATCATTTGTTTATGACTATTGTTTCTTCTTTCCAGCACGTGCTGTGTGGTGAGAAGCTGGTGTATCCCAGCAGCCTGTGGGGGCCATCACTGGACCAGCTGGACCATGTGGTGGAGCGCTGCCTGCTGCCTGAGCTCAGCGTGGGAGACTGGCTTCTCTTCTCCAACATGGGAGCATGCGGCCTGGAGGAGTTCAGCTCCTTCGAGCTGCCCGTCTACTACACTGTCTCCACCTCTGACTGGTGAGTATCGAATGAGTTAGAATGTCACTATTTGCCACTAATACAAATAACTATGCAATACCTTTAGAGAGAACTCACTCTGACGTTTGGTGTTGCACACAGGTTCGAAATGCAGGAGGCCGGTGTGGCGCTGGACAGTGCCACGAAGAACTTCTCCATGGTCCAGTGCAGTGCGTAAATACCCTCGGCCCCTGTCCCAGATTATATTCCACACATCTTCCTTTTGCCTCTTCTTACACATATTATATGTGATATAGGAGGGGTCAGTGAGATTTTTGGGACAAGGGCCTAGATGTGGTCCACATTCCAGCCACCTTTTATTTAAAAAAAAAAAAAAAATGCAATGTCCTATTATTTCTTCCAAGAATTTGACTTTTTTTACATCTTAAAATTGGAAAATTGTTTATACCGCAATTGATTAAAAGTTGACCTGGAAGATCTTCCGTTTTGCTCCTCCCTCTGGTGGATTGTAAGAATCTGTCATCTAAAAGAACCGCAGTCCAACCTCAAATGACATTATGCAACAAAATGGACAACTCCTTGGAGATGGGACCCCCCATCTTGTTTGGGGTGGTTTGTTTCCTAAATTAAATCCATTTTACAAAATGTACAATTGATTTAAATCAAGCTCTCTATTAATTACTTGTTGACAGTCGTGTAAATCCTGTGTCTGTTCAACACCATTACATTTTTTGTCTGTAAATGATTTTTGAAGTGTTTAAAAGAACCAATGCCACATGTGGATTCTCTGCTTCAGACCCCTCATTTTTCATAGTTGAAATGAATTTATGACAATGATGTAACCTCATTTCTTTCTACAGCTCACCTCAATTCTTATTATTTATTGGATTCAGATATTAATGGGGCATATTTAAAGCTCCACCTTTAGTGTGTTTTACCCAGGTATTATGCTGTAGTCCATCTAACAGTGTTTTCCTGATAGGATATTGATGTGTTTTGTAACGCTACATGGATTAAGTGTGCTGTTTGTGACCTCAGTGGTTTTCCTTTACTCGAAAGGCATGATACACCCTAATGCACTCCTTGCCTTTGATAGAAAGAGGTTAATCTGATTTAAAATGCACAATCTGTTGTGGGTTAAAAAATACTGTGACTTGTAACAAAGCAGGTCTGATTTTTCAGATCTTGCCAAATGATTGATCCTATTTCTGCTGGGATCTGAAAAACCCACAAAGGATCTATTTCTGAAGAGTGCTAAAATATAAATGATCTGTATGGAGTGGATGTGGACATATGTCCATATTTCTCCACTGAAAGACATGCTAGCTGTACACAGACCTCTTTGAGGTTCTGCAAATGATAAATAGCATGCCAGACCTTTCCTCATGGCTTTTTATTTATTAAAGTTATGAGGGACATAATGCAGTCTCATGTACAGCTAAATGTCTAATATTAAAATGACCTGACTCAACTGCAGTTTTTAAAGAATCCTGCCCTTGTGTGTTACAAATAACTAATGTATTAATTACTTGCTTCTCTAAGGCACTAATGGACCATAGCCTGTTTTCGACTGTAAATTGTGCTTGTTAAAGTAAATGAAAGTGATTAATTTAATACATTTTCTGACTGAAATCATCTGTTTTGTATGTGTGATTTTTGGAACAGTTTAGATTCCCACACATTTTTGATAAAATCATCAAATCATATGTTTCTGATTTGTAATGGGTCTAGTGTGTATGTGTGTGTGTTCTGGTTGTGGAGTAGTTAAATGTCCTGCAAAAATCTAATCCAGTTTCAAAGCTGCTAGGACTGAGATCCTCCTTGCTGCACCGAGTAAAATTAGTAGACGTCATGTGTAAATCTTAGCAATCTATCACTAATTCAACACCACAAAGACAACAAGAGGGCACTCCAAAACTCATACCTCTGCCAAGCGAAGTTACGAATACTACAATGGCAATAACATATCCTGTTGTACTCTGCCTCTGATTGGCTTGGCATGACGATGACACCCCTCAGCAGAGATGTTCCAAAACAATAGTATACAGATGTGCCACTCTCTAAACCTCCGGGTATGTATGTAGAGGGTAATCCAAAATGAATGGGGCTCTATGGAGCAGAAGCCCCAAAATTACACGTTTATGAGAGGGGAAAAAATTCTGTCAACTTTCCTTATGTTTTTGATATAATTGATAGATACAATAGATATATTTTTGCTGCATCAATTGCTGTGAAACACTTATGGCTCTACACACTCTGCTATTTACACTAGCAAGAGCTACCTTTGGCTGTCAAAAACAAAGATAAAATAAAATGCACAAACTAAAATAAAATTTGTCTAGAAGTTAGTGAAAATAATTATTTTAGCCATTTAGCTCCATTCACTCCCATTCGTTTAGGGCGCCCTCTAGGTGAATTGCAGCAGATTTCGGTACAATGGAATTAAAAGGGAGTGGCCAGGCTGTATATAGAAGGAGCGGACTAAGGCGTCACCATAGTAGGATTCACGAAAAAAACCTGGGTCCATACCATCTTTCAGATGACATTCAAAATCTAAATATCTATTACCCTCCTCAGGGCCCGACTTTTCACAAAATTTCATTGAAATCCTTTCAAAACTTTGAGTTGTCATGCTTCCAAACACACACAACAAAACAAACGGCATCGATGACATAACCTCTCCTCAAACTCCCTTTGGGGGAGATAATAGAAGGTCATGTTATTTCTCCTACCAGACACCACTGCATAGTTTGTTTTAAAAACTCAACCCATAAATAAACAAGTTCTCATTATGATGATTCATGCTGGATAATATTCTTTTTGTGTATTTTTACAGGATGTGCAGCTTATAGGGCTTTTCAACTGATCTTTATAGCCTAAGATATCAATGCGTTTTGAGGATATCAAACCATAAACTAAAACATACAAAGAAGCTTGAATCAATCACTACAAGTAGCAAAAGTCATTAAAGTAAAACACTGCATGCGGGACGCGAACTCTTAACTTATCCTGCTTATCTTCCTAACTATCTTAACCACTAGTCCAAGCTGTAAAATATGATCACATGATTGAAAAAAAGACTTTTGACAAAACGTGTGATAAGTGTATTTTCCCGTAAGTAATGTAGGGAAATTGAAATACAGAAAATCCCTAAGGCACGCGCTTTCCGTAAGACTTGACGTGTATATAATTGGATGCACGCACACTATAAAATTCATTTAAACTTTGTGTCTCAATTTCTGTCACTATTACTGCTGCTTCCACTGCTGCAGCAGTTTTAATTGTAACGAATTTCACTACTAGTATTATTATCACTACTACCACTATATCTTTTACCACAACCGACTGACGTGCTTTCATTACTACTACGCCACAGCTTTTACTCCTACTTCAACTGCACATCTTCATTACAACGACTTTAACCACGACTAATCAGCAACAGCTGTCGATGTTGAAAGGTGACTGGCGCGGCGTTTCGCGACGCACAGGCTGCAGGAGGAGCTGGTGAATTCCTCCTTAGACCAGACCGTTTCGTTGAACAGCGTTCAATTAGCTTGGCACTTTTAAAGCGGTCCTTCCTCCATGTGGTCCCAAATTCAGAAATAAACAAAATTCACAGGTGAAAAGATTTGACACGGTGGTGTAGTGTCTAGAAAGTATAGTTGAGATTTTGATAATTTTCATTACTGTGTGGGAATTACAAATTACATACCCTGTCATTGTGTCCCTGAACATTACACTCAGGACTGCTTGTGTCCGAAGAGGATTGAATAAGATTCTTGCCCAGTTTTTTATAAAATATGATTTCGCACTGATATTTAATTCAAATGTGAAACCATTGATTTCCTCTAAAGAAATTTGCTTCAAAATGAATGACAGCCACCAAAACTATAAGGGTAAGGGGCAGGGGGTAAGGGATAAGGGGTAAGGGAAGGAGGAACTGCTCCAAGATGAACCATTATAGCTCCAGTTAAGTTTCACGCGAAATTTTTATTAGAGGTAAGGCATGTTAATTAAATTCAAAATAAGGCTAAAGATCAGTGGAATGTTCACATTTCTTTCATTCATCACTCATTGTATGTTAGCATGGTCAGAAGATGTGTTAGAGAGTGTATAGAGGAAGTGGTCATGATATTTGAAAGTTGTGGCCATAATACTAACATGGTAGACAATTTATTACTCTGCCACGAACAAAAATACACACTATTGAACACACAAGTAGACCTTGCAATTCCAGCATAGAGGTGATGGATTTGAAATGACATGACTGAGAATAACTGTTGATTCTGACCCTGTTAACTGAGCAAGCATAAAAGAACTTGATGTTGAATGGTGGCGCATGTATTTATTGTACAGTAGGTTGTATTGGTTTCACAATAAGGAATCTCACAGTGAAAAATCCCTTTCCTCTGTACTTTGGGTTTAGAGATGCTGCAATCTAACTCTGTTGCCCTTCAGCAGTCTTACCTATGGGATATGACTGCTTTGCAAATGCTGCAGTGCAAACTGCTGCAGCACAGCCATTATAGATGTTGACCCTATGTTGTTCCACTGTTTGCCCCAAAATACTATATCATCCTGGTTTCATAGCCTGTCCAGAGGGCACATTGACATATGATTTTGTTAGTAAAGTATACAAGGTCGTTCCATCATTTTACACCAAAACACTTCATGCCACAGAATTTCGAAAAACAATTCCAGTGGTGAAGTTAAAGATCGACAGGTGAGGAAAGTGCAATATACAAGGGAATTGTAACAGCCAATTACAGGATGAATTTGTGTGGATAGGGGACTGTGGTACCATTTAATAGCTATAATTAAAATAGTCAAGTAGATTGGTAACGCAAGAAATAATAGGCTACAAGTTGACAACATAAAAGATTTAGACTGGAATAACTTCACATCGTCACTTAGACGAATTGTCGATTTGTCTCCAAACAAACTTTGTTCATATAGGTTAATTGATAGACCGTAAATCAGACAGGTGGCTTTGGTTTTTGCTCGATTTGTGCGCGAGTGAGCATGTTTGTAGGTTTGCGAGGTGGAGGAGCCAAACATAGTTTAGATTAGATTAGAAAGATTTTAATCAGCTTTTACGTGTAGATGTCACTAAGTATAAATATCTTAAAATGACGTCTCACTATTCGTATAAACAACTGGTAGTAGCTAGCCATTTTGTTTTTTGTTATCGTTACACATATTGAATAATTTTATTACTTTATGCTGTGCTAGCTAAATAACATGTAACCAACCAATCCCACTGTCTCCCCTATCTAAAGGACGTTTAAATTTAATTGGATAAAAAAAGTAGCATGATATGACATCACTCCTCAAGGACCACCCATTTAGCTCATTTTCTCGACAGCCCATTGGTTACCCTTAGTCATGTACCACGTGACTTCCAGTGGGGGTCGGAGTAGCCACGCCCCCATTCCTAGCTATCAATTGTATACTACAAAAGTATGATTAAAAAGTCAGTTTTTACTGACAATCAAAAACATGAGTATAACATTCATCACCTGAACACACCGAAACAATGGCCAACAGTCATAACAAGAGAATAAAAGTTTTTCAGTTTTTAGACTGAGAAGCTTCCCATTGGTCAGTTTGTGCAACATGCAAATAAGGATGACTACGTCACATCCTGAACTTGAGCGCCATTTTTTCCTCAACAGGGGAAGAAAGGGACAAAAGCTGGTCCAGAAAAATAACTTATCTTTGGAGGGGGTTCGCAAACATCACCCTATATATTTGACCACATTTGTCATTCAGCGGTGTCTGTAGACAGAGGATGCTGCTTGTATGAGTATCTGCGTGCAGCACCGGGAGCAGACGCAGTCTACCGACACACAGTTGAGGGCCGGTGGAAGTGGAAAACGTTATCCTGTCGGGGCTGGTACAGCGGCATCTAACGTTAACCTACACTGAACATTGGACGAGGTAAATATCTGTGAGGAAGCTGTGGCATCTTCAAGTAGCAAGAAGCGGCATGGCCGGACTAGTGACCAGCTTGTCGCTGTCAGCGTGCAACAAGGGGCTTTTTAATGCTTCCAGTGTGGGCAACACACGCACAGCAGTGTTATTAAGGATGGCAATTGAATGAAGAATCAGGATTTAAACTGTATGCGGTTATAATCAAAACTCACACTTTAAACTAGTTGTTCTGACCAATCAATAAATTGATAGTAATCATACACATGGAGACATGCAGTGTGAGATACTTGGAAGTGACTTCAGTTGTTGGATCGTAAATGTTATTTGTATACAACCACAATTCATGGCAGGCATACTACTTTCCTTCTGTCAAATGCCACAGTATAATTAAGGCCAAGGTTGACATCTTTATACTGCATATTACTGTGGTACTACGTCATTCTTACAATAGTAGTAATTGCAATAGTTCCAAGTTCTGTACGCATTAATTGACCACAGATAATCAGCCACATTGATTATTTGCCCTTCTTCCCAGTATGTTATCTTTTATTGGTTGTTCTTCATTAATAAAATCTCCCTTCACCCAATAACATGTAGTTAGAGCTGCTGTGAAAAGTGGAACCCTATAACGTCATTTGTATGATTGTTTACGTTAGTCCTTGTGACTCTATGTCATCAACAATCAATAATTACCTAAAAAAAACCTATTGTATGCAATCAATCGCATGCTAACTTCCCCCTAGTGGATTATCAGTGCAATAGAGGAGGCAGTCCTTATTTAGCAAATTCAAAATGGCTGCTTCCCTGTTGAAGCTCACGTGACTTACCAATTTCCTATTACTTGACCTGATTTCTCAAGTTTGGAGAAAGTTAAGGTTTGATCAAAATTTGTATTTTTTACTCAGGTTCCACCGCCATGGGTGCATTTAATTGAAGAAAAACATTTAGAAGGAAGTAATCTAAGTTGTCTCTTTTAATGGCAGTTCTTATTTGCATATCTGAGGAAACGTTTGATTTTCAAAATTGAAAAAATAAAACTTAAAATTCCCAAAATATGAAAAGGCATCTCCTCAGTACATGGGAGATATTTCCGTAAAGTTTTGTGAATTTTTTTTTTTACAGTTGTTGGTTTGTTGCAATAACATTATTATGCTCCGGAAACCCTCTCACAAAATGAGCCGAAATTCAACTTGCAACCAAAGAAATGGAAAAAAGAAAAGAAAATCACGAACAATAAAAAGTCCCGTAATAGTAAAAGGCACCACTTGGTTGTTGTGTGTAGGAAATTTTAACACTTTTTGAATTAGGCTCCAGAAATGAAACGTGACAGATGGATGGAACCAATAATATCCAATAGAATACTATATACATTTTACGTATTTTTCTGGGAATCCCTAAATCATCATTTTCGTGTATTTCGCTTTATGATAAAGATTATATATATTATAGTGTTGCAATACATTTAGGGTGGAAATTTGTGAATTAACTTTGATGTATATGGTTGTTTCCAGATGTGACAAGGTGGAGAAAAACATACTTTTAACACTGCTGAGCAAGAAGCACCAGTGACACAACTCAACATATATAGAATCCTAAATTTAATTTAGATAGCTACATGCAGATAAGTTTTGATACCCCACGTCAGTGTACATTTTGTTTATTGGTGTAATTCATGGGCAAAAATCTGATTTTAACCAGTAGTGATAAGACATGGCATATAATATTATATATAGTAATATAATGGAGTGAGAGTCCTCTATAATAAAATATCAATAAGTAAAAAATGAACGATTAAGTAGATTATGATACTGTAGAACAAAATATATAATATGCATGTGTGTATTACTGTATATGTTTGTAATCAAAATGTAATATGAATATAAAATATACACGCAAATAATATATACTAAAGAAAACAAAGAAATAAATCACTCAAAATGTATATTTGATTCTAAAAATAAGATACATTGCCATGCAAATCTGGATTATCATTTGTGATACAAAAAATATGCATACTAATTAAAATCTAATGGGTTTTTTTTTATATGCGAAGGTTCAATTTATCTCAAATTTAAAACATCTAATAATTTCATGTGTCAGGCTGTAGAGGGCTAGTGTTTTACTCCAGCAGTGGTTTCTTTCCAGGCCATGGCTGGGACATGTTATAAATACTACTGTGATGCATATTTGGGTGTAAAACCCCCCCATAACATCAGACCTTGTTTTTCTTTTACAAGGCTTTTACGGAATAATGTATCAGGTTCCAGTTGGAAATCTTGAGAAGATCCGAAAGGCACGCAAAGCAGTGAAAAACATCTTAAGTGAGATTGGCCTGGAAGACTGCCAAAGCCTGCTGAAGGTATGTTTTTACCTTTGGTAGTAATTGGAAATGCCCCTAAGATTTGCGTCTGACCTAAAACTAGTATATGAGAAATGGTAATAAGTCACTCATCATATTACTTCTTCCTGTTAGCTCACTCATTTTTGCTTTTTCACAATAGTTCAAAAAAACATGCTCATTTTGTGATCTAGCCCACACACAGGCTCTTTGTCATAAATAATGGACATAATCAATGTTTCATCATTGTCCAGAAGTTTCTACTCTGTGCTTGCAGATCACTTGCTAGTAGCCAGACCGTCATTACACCAGTTGATGTGTAGAGCTGAAGAATAACAACAATAGCAATTTGTAAAACTTTGGTCAAGAATTACATCAGATCTTATAAAACTGAAGAAATCCATCATATGTCATTAAGTGATCACTGGTTACTTAACTTGGAGATGATAGCATTTGTCATGTTTAAATACTGTTGATACAGTAGCACCATCTTCAGTTTAAAAATGACTTATAATCCAGTTTATGGAAGTGAGTGTTTGTGTCTGTTGTTTGTTTCAGTTCAAAATCTGGTGTGAATGTCTTATAACGATTGTCACATCGGAAGAATGACATTCAGATGGGTTTTTTCCTTTGGTTGTTATGGAAACAAGTGGGATTAGACGATGATGGATGATGTCATCAGTGAGAAGGACTGGTTTATGAACACATTGCATTCATGGGATTCTTTCCATCCATCAGTTGTGAGATATTTTCATGTATTTGGGTATTTATGAATATTTTATCCCAACCTTCACCCCTACCAACAAGTTAGGAAACAGATGGTTCATTGACCACAACAGTGCTTAGTTTGGACAAATGAAATAACACACTCAACCTGATTTGGTTTAATGAGATGGTAGAGAATTTAAACTGGACTCTGGCAACTTCTGGTATGATTAAAATACCTGTCTTTTGACTCACACAACACTAAATCTATAAGCATACTTGTTTATCACTAAGGTGAAGATGAACTACAGACAGTGTTGAGGCAGTGCTGGTTGCTTTTTCCCCATTTTGTTTGACTTAATACTCATACATTTCAGAAGAAGGCACCTAACTTTTTACCCCACTGACTGCAATTGCTTGTAACTTTTCAGATTAAAATTTACTATGAGACATGTACTCTGTTGTCAGTTAATTATTCATACTCTTAAAACAAATGCATTAATCCCTACCTTCCTGTTTTTGTATGTCTATGCTGTCATTCAAGGGAAAAGCACTTAGCTGAAGCTGTTTTACAAAGGTGTTGATTCAACTTAACAGTAATTTTGGATGCTCCAGGGTTGTATTTCTTTATACAAACAGGTGCTTATCATTTTTACTCTACGCTCGTTGATGCAAACAGATCATTTATTAGAGTAAACTCTCGGCGTGATACAGTTCAACACAGACTGCAGCCTCTTAAGTTAGAAAGTTGAATCAACACCTCTCTAAAAATGTGTCAGTCAAAACTGAACATTATAACCACCATAAAGGACTTGTTGGGTTTTTAATTATACTGCATTTGTTCAAGATTTGTATGCTGCACTGCTAACCCTTGTTTACTTAGAAACGTCTTTTGTGAGACCTATAATGGACATGTTTTACATTGTGGCACTGTTTCAAACACTTATGATTTATTTGTGTGTTTACTGTTTACTGTGCAGGATCTCAACGAAAAAGCTGAGAAAAACACAGATGAGGATGAGGCCTTTGATGAAACAGACTGGGCTGATTTCACAAATGGATACAGTAGCAGGCTACAGAGAAAGGTAAGCATGACACTTCACTGCTTGATGGCAACTTTTAGTTATAAACACCTATTAACAGAAATAGATTTGCTAGTTTGTATGTTTGTTAAATAAACACGTTAACTCATTTCCTGACTTTCTCTTATTTCAGTGGCCCTATCGGTCTCGATCTCTGTGCTGTAACATGTGCAAGTACTCCTCACAAAACATCTACAACTTCAGGAGCCATGTCTCTCGCTGCCACTTATATGTGCAGTCATTTTGTGCGCTGGCGTCCTGTACTCGGTGCCTCTTCATCGGCCACCCCAAGGTTGTCAAGAGGCACATGCTGTTCTTCCACGCCAAACTCGCCATCCAATCACAGCCTCCAAAGGACATGCCTTTATCGTCCCATCGTGGAAACGAGAGGTATCACTGTCGAAGGTGTGGATTTCCAAGCTCTTCTATCTTTTCCATGAAGAAGCACATCATTCTCAAGCACCTGGACAATTTGGCAGAACAGTATATTGGTTACAGATTGACCCCTCAAGGCACCACATCTGTAAAGGTCTACTGCTGCAAGGTGTGTAGAGTGAACACTGGAAACCTAGACCAAATGTTGCATCACATGCTGGTTGAGCCATCGCACTATTCAGTCAGCACACAAGTTCAGGGTTTGATTTATGAGAACAAGAACTTCACCATTAAATCAGCACCCAATGGGAATGGCCTGTTTGTTACATTTCCAAATATTGCTCCTAAACCACAGCAACCTCAAGTATTCAACAGTAAGTCCATGGTTTTACCAAGTAATAGTCAACCTGCAGGGACTGTGGTGGCATTACAGCAGGTACAAAGACCTACAAACAGTACAACTCTGATCTGTGCACCTGGAACCAACCAAGCTTTTCTTCCACCTCAAGCGTCAGCGCTAGTTCAGCTAGCTAGCGCTGAAGCTAAAGGTTTGCTTCAGCCTGGTGCTACGATAGCTCTCCGAAGTGCTTTGCCCCAAGGACCATCTATGGTGCAGCTTCCCACAGTGTCTACTCAACAGCCTAAGGTGTTGCTGAAACAGGCACCAATGGCTCTAGCTCCTGCTTCTGTTCAACCACAACAGACTCCACAAGCAAAGCAAATTCTCCTTCCATCAGGAGTGAAGGCCAGTGTGGCAGTTGTACCTAGACCTGTACCTAAGCCTGCTGTGATTACACAAACTGCATCAATGAACCAAATCACCCAACAAGGTACCATGCTGACATCACAGTCTCTGCTAAGTCACCTGATCCCTACTGGCAACATGGTGAATGGCTTGCCCACATACACTTTTGCTCCGCTGCAAGTAGCAATGCCTGTCTCTCAGAGCACAAGTACCCCTAACAAGGCTGTTGAACAAACAAGTAACTCCTCACCACAAACTAAGAAATGGATAACCTGTCCTCTCTGTAATGAACTTTTCCCTTCCAATGTCTTTGACATGCATACAGAGGTAGCTCACCAGACAAAATCCAACTCAAACAAGTCAGAAAGTGTAGCGGCAAGAGCGGCATTTTTGAAGAAAATGCCTGACAAAACTGTCAAATGTCTAACGTGCAAAATTTTACTATCGGAGAAAAGCGTCTTCCAACACCTGCTGCATGGCCTGAATTGTTTGTACTGCTCAGCATTGTTCTTTTCAATCAAACAGCTTGCTGAGCATGTTAAACAGCACAATCCCGCAAGCAAGGCATACTGTGATTTTTTGAGGCAGAAGTACAGGGTCTATTCAAAAGGAGCGGGAGGAATCTTGTTCCCTTACTTTGATGTCCACACCACCGCACCAAAAGAGCTTCTAGGAGACACCGAGGTCAATCTTGCCCTCGTCACAAATTCCTTCGACCTGATCTTCTTTAAGTTGCAGCCCAGCAGCCAGCCAGAAATCTGCCCGGCACCTGTGAAAATCAACACTTCATATTGTCCCTTCTGTGATGAAAAGTTTCAGAATGAAGTCAAACACCTTGAGCACCTTAAACAAAAACACTTTGTAGCACCCACCATTCATGCCATCCTCAAGACCGAGGCTTTCAAGTGCATATACTGCAATGGTGTTTACACAGGAAAGGTCACCCAGCAGGCGGTGATGCTCCACATTCAGCGATGCCGGTGTTCACCAAAACAACCAACGCCCCTCAAATCTACAGCAGCACCACCACCACAGCAGCCACCAAAACCAGCTCCGCAGCTCACTCAGCCACCCGGACTTTACTTTCTTCAAGTGCCACAGGGGTTGACAATGAAACAAGTTTTAGCTCCGGCCCGTGTGATTCCAGCTGCACCACCTGCAAAGCCTGCAGAAACAGACGCAGAGCAGCAATCTAAGAAGAGGCTGGAGGCTGCATTGAAGGAGGTCATTGAAGCCAACGCACGTGAGCGAGAGCAAAAGGCGGCCATACGCAAGAAGCGAGAGAAGGAGAAGCTGTTGCCTCCACCGGAGCCTGTGATTCAGATCGACCCCACAGTGAAGCTGTTGTTGGAGCCCACCCCGAATGAACGCCGCTGCAACGAGGTGCGCAAAGACTTCATATCCAAATACTTCAACCGGAATCCCTACGCTACCAAAGTCGAGACTGAGGAGCTGTGCAAGAGGCTGTCCCTCACCAAATCAGAGTTGGCATCCCACTTCGGCGTCAAGCGCAGTAAATGCATGAAGAGTCTCAAGAGGAACACGGCTGCCGTTCTCCTCGGCTTCAACATGACAAAACTGAGCAAAGTCAAGCACAATCTCATCATCCCAGAGCAGCAGGCTGCAGATACCAAAGAGCAGTCGCCTGCTGACTCAACAGAGCTGATGGAAAATGGTGAAGATGGACCAGAACCGATGGATGAAAGTGGAAATGAGAAGGTTACAGATAAGGAACAGGTGGAGCAGATGGAATGTGTGAGTATGGAACAATCAGAAAATGGCAAATAATGCATTTAAAAACTCTGTGTAACACAGATACTTCAATAATGGCCTTTTCTGTTAATTATTAATAGAGAAGTTCATGCATTTCATAACATGTAGTTCCTGACCTGTAAGGGAGGGCAGTTTCTTCATGTAGCCTTCATTAATACTGCTTCAGTAGATTCGCACTGGTCCATATCCTAATTTCCATATAAATGCAGAGCCATGTTGTGGCGCTACTTTAGAACATTGTAATGAAGCTACAGATATATTGGCTGTGAGAAAATATGGTGTCAGACTGTTGCAAAAACATTTAGCTTGTTTCAATGTCATATTCAATAGGAGCTACTTGCGTCAATGTAAGCACAGATTGGCTCTCCATTGCTGCTTTCTTTCTCTCCTGTGCCCTTAATTTAAGACCCTTTGTGATAAATTTGTTCCCACATTATTGTTTACTTTCTAATATCAAGTCTTGCGTGCACACCTCATCATAGATTGATTTATTAATATATTATACCTTTCTTCATAAATTTGATGTTTTACATATTTGGACCTATTTATGTCATGTACACGGCTTTATTTTAGTTTTTGTTTTAACATTACATAACAGTTCAAGGGGAAAAAGTTCAACTCCTGCACACATTTTGTCAGTGTTCATCTTTTAGTTTGAATCCAAATTCTAATAACATACAAATGTTTGATTAATCAGCTTTGTTGAATTCCCCAATAATGAACACTTTATTATAAATCTCTGACCATGTTGTTGCATGAGCCTTTGTTTTATTGCCAGAAGAAATTACGATTTATGCCATTGTTTAAGTCTACATACTGTATTTGCATAGTCATGGAAATGTACCTCGACATTCAAGACTCAAAACATGTCATTGGGTATTCAGCATATATCTTCTGTTCTCTTGACAGCTGGGGTTTTTTTTGGTATGATACATATTTCTATAATTCCTAGAGGATAAAAAATGTTGGGAGAGTTAGAAAATCTCATTCTGTCCAAGACCACTGTGTTGTAAAGTAATAAAGTGGTTTCGTTTGCATACATGATTCATTATTTTTTACTTTGTAATAAAGAATTAAATTTTAAATGAAGGCGTGTGAAAGCACCCCAAGGTATGTTTCTTTGACGTGTGACTGAATTACATGGAAAATCAGACAAGACATGAGGCCACTTTTTCATCCTTTATCAGCAGGAATAGAACATAATGGTTACAGTCTCAACAAAGGCAGGGCCTAGAAAAGTCTCATCAGTGTTAAATATTCCCCTGAGAAAAAAACAGTAATGTTCTTCCTGCCATGGCTCTGAAATTAAATACATTTTCCAACATGCTTCTTGGTTTAATTGCCTGATAGCAGTTCAGATAAAAGAAAATACATGTTGGTCCCAGCCAACAGTTTTATAATTAGGTGCATGTACTATTAATTTATGACCACACGGGGCTGCCATTTCACTTACATAACAGAGTCAGTTCTTCATTTTTTGACTCTAGGAATAGTTAATGGCTTTTTCCACGTGCTGTTAAATTAATCTCACATCACCATCACATGTTACACTAATACCATCATTTAATTATTACCTATGGCAACAAGAGTTGTAGTAGGTTATGTGATCACCACATTTGTAGACAAAATAGTTGTCAACAGTTTTGGTGGAATTCTGGGGTGGATGTTGTCCCAAGGAAGAGTTGATTGAATTTTGAGGTGGATCCGGGTATGGATGTGGTTTCTGGATCACTTTCCACTTTAACATTGCGAGATAGGTACGCAAAATAGACCAATCAAAATAAAAACACTCAGGCATTGACAGCTTGAGATGTGTGGGTCGTTGTCCTGTTGAAAAACAAACGAGGGTCCCACTAAGCACAAACCAGATGGGATGGATGTTGCTGCAGAATGCTGTGGCCTCCCTCAGTGCCGGTCTCTTTGCTGCAATTCTACTGTGATGGCCTGATTCGCACCGTCTCCTCTTAAAAGTTTACATAGAGACGTGTCTGCCACAGGAACTCTGTCATGCATTAATGTGGGCTCTAATTTTGATTTCCGGGGCAGGTAACTGATGAAAGTATCCTCTCCAGCAGAGGCAAGTCTTCCTTTCCTGGGACAGTCCTGATGAGAGAGTTGTTGAATAGGGCTATTTACTGAATACCAACCTCATGAAGCTGGTTAAGATGATGCCAATAGTGTGGAAAGCTGTCATCAACTTAAACAGTGGCAATCTCACATATGAAATTTGTATTTTTAACACTTTTTGTTTACTACATAATTCCATATGTGTTATTTCCCATTTGATGCCTTCAGCATTGTTCATTTATGTAGAAAATACACTGACCAACAGTAGAAACGCATGTTGTTGTTTTTTATGTCATGGCATCCTGTTCATATTAAATATCAAAGGCAAATTATGGTTCACACAGCTTTATTCACCCCTTAGCCATACAGAAAAATCATTTTTGTGCAAATTAGTGGTTTTTGTCTTAGTGTTTACAAGTCAGAAAGTGTGGATGGTGAGACAGACAACAAAAATAGTCACTACCATGCGTGTCTACCTCCAGCATTTATCACTATTTTATACCTCCTGAATGGATAAGATGTTATTCTGGACTTGGAGGATGGCATGCCATTCTTCCTGCAGAGCTGTGACAAGTTGTTCATGTGTTGCCGGAGCAGGATCTCTCCATCTCACCCGGTGATCCTGAACGTCCCATAGATGCTCTGTTGGGTTGAGATCTGGTGAATATGCTGGCCAAGGAAGGACAGCAATATTGTTCTGGTCCAGGTAGGCTACTCCTGACAGACATGAGCCACATGTGGTCTGGCATTGTCATGCATGAAGGTGATGCCTGATTGCTGTATCCTGGGAATGACGTGTGGACCTAGGACCGTATCTCTGTAACGGATGGTCGTGAATGTGAACATGTTCTGACCATCATCCATTAGCAGTGGCCCCCCCACTTCATGACACCACCACCAAACGATCCACTTCCTGGATCTATACAATGGGATAGCAGTCCCCGCGGCGACAATACAAACGCCAACGACCACCGGCTGTGTACAGGTTAAACCCGGACCTGTCACTAAATGTGATCTCCGTCCACTTTGCAATCAGCCATAACATCTGGAACATCTGTGCTGCACGTGTCTGCCGAGTTCAGACCATAGCATCCCAACTGCTCGTTCACGGAAGTTTTTTCGGGAATCGTGGTATCATCAGTTGTTTCTCTAGGACATTAATTAGACCCAGTAAAGTATTGCCTTGGCCAGGTCTTTTTAGTCATGAAAAAAAAAAATCTCACCAACACCATCGTTTACTCTGAAATGCACCAATGACTGTTATTTCTATGTTATGACTAAATGATGGTTATTCATGATTTAACATGTTTTGGTTGTGGGTACAAAAAAAGTCTATTCGGTGTGTCACATGATTGTTTGTTTCTGTAGATTAGGGCTAGTGAATAGAAATTACAGGGTTTTTAAAGTTATGCGTTTCCACTGTTGCTCAGTATATAAAGGCAGTGAACTGTGTTCTGGAAACTTCTACCAAATTAACCTTGTCTACTTTGGAACTATTTTGATTTGATCAAGGAATGAGGGGCCACTGTAGTTGTTGGTTTGAATGGCCTCCAGCCTCTTCAGATACTCCATGGGGAGTCCATTCTGCTCTGCGCCCAAACAAATCACCTTATGAAACACAGAGAAAGACAGAGATTCAAATTAACATGCTGATTTAGCCACAATAACATTAATTAAAACTTCAATAATTGCATAGCTAAGCTTTAATATCTCGATTCAAGAGTGCTGTCTTAGGATCAGTGTTTGTGTTTCCATGCACACACCTGTTTGTACTGAGGAGATGGAGGACAGGCGTGGAAATTGTTGATCTGGTAAGTCCTGCAGAGCATCACTCCTTGATCAGTCTCCACTAAAACCTCCAGGGGGGAGTACATTCCCTGGTACACCCCTTCCTGCCTGACAACACACAGAGATAAACCATGCTGTGTTAATGGAAGTGACAAGTGTACAGCTGAAATGATTAGCTACGGAGCGTGTATGGGTCTCACTTGTCAAGGCTCGTGAGGTGTTCGTTGCTCAAAGTCCAGATTACCCCCCAAACTTCTGCCCCTGGATGGGACTCAATGGTGGCCACTCCACCATGCCAAGTGTTGTCCACATGTTTCTCCCACAGGCCAAAGTTCAACTCATAGTCCTGTACATACACAAACAGGGGGTGGTGATGAGGGTAGGCGGTATTGGACAAAAGGCTGAAGAGGCATTGTGCATTTTGAAACAAATGCCTTTTATTTCACGGTGACATAAAGAGGGGTGTTATTATGTTTGTGCTTTCAGCACTGGCCCCAGAGAGCCTGTTTGCTGTTGGTCATCACAGTATGACTGGCCCACAGTACACCCAGCCCTGTTGTTGCAGCTGATTCTTTAGTCATTTGGGTGGACTAGTATGACAAAATAATGGACGAGGCTGCCAAGCCACTTGTTTTCAATACTGGCACAGCGTTAAGTGCAATATTAGGCCATTTTACCAAGAAGTGGAGCTGTTATGTACAATATATGTATCGTTTCTATGTCAAACAATCAGACGGGGCACAAAATATGCTGTAACACCTGTTACCTGCCATCGCGCCATGATTTAGACAGGGAATTTTTAATTATCCTGTCTGCTTGAGATGTCCCCAGGCTAACAGGTACCTGGCTGTCAACTAATGGATTACATACTGTATAATCAGGATTACCAAGGACATTCTAAAAAATAAATAACTGTAATCAGGCTACATCTGGGATGTTGCTAGACTTAAAGCTCTACTGGGGCACAGGGCCCCATGTTTTTTGATGCAGGGCCGCCTGAGGGATTGAAGGTCATGAGCATTCGATGTTGGTTTTCATCCTTGCCCCTATGTGCATATCATTATGATCTGTAGATGGTGAAATCCTCAGTTCCTCGCAATGCTGTGTTGAAAAATGTTCTTAAATTGCTGGAATACTGGCACATGTACATTTTCACAAAGTGGTGCCCACTTACAGCCATTAATACCCGGAAGAACCACACTAACCATAATGCTATGCACTACAGCTCAGTGGCATTTTCCAGTATTGTCTGTGAGCTAAACCCTCAGGATCTAACTCAGCTAATATGATTCTAGCTAACTCTTTTATGCCTTAATGCCATTCTCTTGGCACCTCGTAGACATCCATCCATACCCGTTAATTTTTCCCGGACCCTGTAATTGTTCCTAATGAAGTCAATGACATGGCCTACATGTGCGTTGTCCTTTCATCGACTGAAGCTCTTGTCCTTCTATATGGACAGCGAATGATTCATACTAGTGACAATCCCTGATCTGCATGCAAGAGCAGTTGGAATTTGATCATGCGGAAAAAAAAACTTGATTAGCTCAGAAGAAGAGTTGTATATGAACTAACAGGAAATTATCCTGTGAGACATAATAATTATCTTGTTCCCAAAAGATAGTAATTTGTGCGCACAAAATACTGTAATTATCTTGAACAAGATCTCACAAGATAGTAATTTGTGCGCACAAAATACTGTAGTTATCTTGAACAAGATCTCACAAGATAGTAATTTGTGCGCACAAAATACTGTAGTTATCTTGAACAAGATCTCACAAGATAGTAGCTTGTGCGCCCAAGATTTAAACTTTTTTCCCTTATGGGACTTCAGGGGCTCCGTACTTTGTAAAGTTTGAATTGAAAATAATATTTCACATTGACGGCTTGTGCATCTTCCTTTCTAAAGATCCATGCAGTGATTTGAAGTGTAGTAGTTTACACTGTGGTGCCCTGCCGGAAAAAATAACTTGCTCTCACAAGAAAATAGCTTTAAAGAAGTCCTCTTATTGGTCATTAGGGGCACTATAGAGCAGAGCACACTTCTACTTTGAAACAGTAATGTGAGATTTGCTGTGAAACAAAATGTTGTGGCTGTGTCCATTCAATGAGGTGCAAAATGTGTTTTTTTTTTTTTTTAAAGTACTCATATTAGATTACATTTGTATTGTAATCCAATGAATTACGTTGCTAATAACAAGGAATGACAGACCCAACCCTGTTACACTATTCCCTTCCAAAATATAAAGGCGAGTTATGTGTACATTGACACTATGGTACATTTAAGGAGCGTTAAGAGTATTCTGGGTTAGCCAAATCATAATGCAAGCACAACTCGAGATCATGACTGACATGTAAATGTGGACAAATCAATACAAACAATGGCTGGTTTAGCTGTATGCAGGTGTTTGGGAATTTACAGGTGTAGTAGCCTAGCATTGCAAATGAATACAAAATTACCTTTAGCCGGCCGGTAGTGCAGAATACGGCCGAGGGGTTAGCCAGTTGTAGTCTCTCCTTTAACAAGTTGCTTCCAAAAGCGAAATACATAAAGCGACCGTTTGAAGTGCCAGACATCTTTTGATATTTCGTCCTGCCGGACAGAGGAGCAGAGGTACACTTTAAACCCTCAGGGATGCGGGCACATAGAGCTATGTGTGGGCAGCCAACTGCCTCCCAGAGATTGGTGAGGCAACTATATGAAAAGGACGGCTCGTTACGTCACTGGCTAGCGTGTAAACGTAACGTTGCCACACTGAGCCAGAGATATTCCATTACTATAGTACGTGTAGCGGGGCTGTGACTTTGCGCAGTTGACCCGCCCTACTCTACCTCTGATTGGCTTAGCATGCAGATGACGTTACTCACTAGGGGCTTCAATTAATATTCACGTCATTTTTTGCATTAATTTTACTGTTTATTATTATGTTATGATTTTTTATACTTATTTAAATTTAGTTAATGTATAGGTGTACATTTCATTCTGTCTTTTAATTTGAAAATGACTGCTTGGATTTGTTTGTTCTTAAAGTTCAATAATAAAAAAAAGATGTAATAGTGCATGTAATTGGGTCTGTGAAATTCCTGTTTTGTGTTATGGTTAAGATACTTAACAGACGCTTTTATATAAATGAATAAATAATTATAAACATCAATTTATAATCATATAAATATTCATATTTATATATCAACGAATTAATGTTAATTAATGTATCTCATCAATTAATTAATATTAATTAACTGATGAGACAAATGTTTGAAACGGTGACCTTTTTAATGCTTTTTTAAGGCTGTAGCTGAAATGAATTTCACTAGGTAGGTCATTTCGATCTATTGCTGCTGAGGGAAGACAGACAAGTGTTCATTTTTAGAAGAGTTAAGTGGTCAGGATGGGGAATCGAGTAAACTGGAGTGTTTAATATACAGTAGTTCATGCTGTGCACTCATTGATTCATGAAAAGGTTTGATCAATCAACAGCAGTCTACCCACTGATCACTGGAAAGGGAGATCTGGTGATATTGTTGTCGCGTACTATTATTTCAAGCACTCTTTGTTGTATTCGGTGCATTACATAAAATTACAGACAAGTGTGTTTTTTATTTCATGGGCCACGTTTTGGGTCTCAAACAGGAAATTTCTAAATCTCTACCTACGATCTGATCGCCCAGTAACCTATGCTTTTGAAACAGTTTTCCCCTAGTGCTTCTGAATTAATTTTATATGTATGTGTACTCCTGCATTTTTATTTCAATGTGATTGTCTTTTTTTCTTTTATGTTCTAAATATTTGTCATTTCACATTAGATCTGAAAGTGCTCCCATTGTTTACAAAGGTCAATAGTCTTAAGTTAATTTAAAAAAAACATTTAAACTAAGAATCACTGAACATAGGGGCGTTACAAAGGAATGATGTAACCAATCCCGTTAAGCATTTTAATGGAAAAAAACCCCCATAATTTTTCATCTAAGAAGTATTTTGGATTTGTTTTATTTCAAAAGCTTATTTCCAGGGGGCATAAATGAGGACTTCAGTTAATTAATTTTTATAGTGGTTCTTAATGCCTCTCATTTATGTGGTCTTATAGTGTATTTTTCTTTATTACATCCAGTGAATATGGGGCTGCAGACTTCCAGAGACTGCTTAGGGTGGAAACTTAACCAAAGTTAGGTCTCTAGATACAAAACAGGTCCACTTAAACATGCACCCTCAAAATGGCTAAAGTTATGGAAAGATACAAGGGCAGTGTTCACATGGGTCTTTACTTCTGAATCTTGTGCTGACCTTGACCAGTCTCATCAGACAGCCTTTGAATTTTGCTCTGAAAACTTAAAATGTAGTCTGGAAAATTTAATGAACTAAATACTTAGGCAGCTTCATAAAACTGAGAAAAATGCTCAAACCTATAATTTCATCAGAGGCCTGCACTACAAATCAGGATTTATGCTTGGTGAGAAAGCCTAAGGGTACACCCCCTTTTCAGTGTTTTCACATTTGCTTCTTACTGGGGTACATCACAACTTGAGCTGCACACCCAACCTGCTTCAGGGAAGGTTATGTTTGAAATAAAGCAAAATGTATGACACCACCATCAACTGACCAACCAGTTCTCTGGAATTTCTATTCAGAGATCCTGTAGTGCCACTGTGAGAAGTGTACTCCTGTGTCAGTGAGCCCTCCTGTCTTCATTTCACCCATTTCCAGTTAGCAGTAAGCTATGTCAAAGCCATTTCACGGTGCTTTTGCATACCGATATCCTACAACAGTGACTGATTGAGGCAGAGGCCTTGTAATTGTACTGAAACCAAGTCTGTTGGACACCTCTGGGGTTGCAGCAGAAAGAATAAGGACAAAACTGTAAAACACACTGCATAAGAATCCAAACAAGTATGTAACTAAATAGAGGGTACATATAGTCAGACCTCCTTGCGCCCTTATGAGGCAGCGACAAACTAATAAATTTTAAGTTTAACTGTATGTATTTTAGCCTGGGTTAACCTGTTTGTGCCTGTTGTCCATTACTACAGACTGTCCTTTGTAAAGTACAATGCTGTTTATTTGATGACTGCAATTAGTCATGCTGCAAATGCCATCTCTTAAGGAAGAATGCACTCGCCTACATGGGGAAATCTGGATTGATTAATGTGACTGCTAAGCAAGACTACGGTTTTAAAAATGTAAAATTCGTGTTGCTTTACAATTAGCAGTTGGAGAATACATTATTCCACACAAAGGTATTAACAAACCCTGTTACCAAAGCAGCAATAACAGTCAAATACATCCTCTTCATTAAGATTTTAATGTACAAAAAAATAAGGAAAAGCAAGACTTGAACAAAAACACATGGAAAATCACAAAAGGTTTCCTCTGGGGAAAAAAAGAACGAAAGATCCTGTACAAACAGTGGGGTTGTGGGCAGCAAGTGTGCAGCTAGGTGATCATCTCCTTGGGCCCCCACGGCCTCGTCCCCTTCCTCTGCCACGACCTCGTCCTCTGCCTCGTCCCCGACCAGCCACTGAGAAGACAGAATAGACCAGTTACTTTTTTTGGTCAAACGACACTATCTCACAAAAATACCATTACCATTTCTCCAGTGACGTGAGTCAGGACTTTCTGCTGTTTCTGACCATTTAAGTTACACTGCAACTTTAGACTCTTTCATATACGAATATCTGAAAACTCTGAAGAGTGTAGTGGAACAGAGAAACTAAGTAGACTGGTTATATTGGGACAGAGAGGATCGGAGGATTGGTTATATTATGAACTCAGACTGGAAGAAGTGGAACCAAGAGTAGATTGTTGAGGACTTTGTGGCGCACAAGCCTCTTAGAATGGCCTTCAGACAGCTAACCATGGATGTATGAAGGGAAAATACTGGAAAAGTAACCCGAGTTATCAGAGGTAAGAATAGACTTCAGTCATGGCCTGAAGCTGAGCAGGAAACATTGTCTTGCAGAGTGCAACTGTCAGAAAAACATTCTGGCATTGGTAATAAGAACTGGTAAGATATGGGATGACAATTCTCCCTAACCTTTACTGAACTGCTAAAATATTCTGGCACAATATATACGTTACAATAGAAGCTCTACATAATGCCTTGTGTGATGTATTACATTTATTTGTATATGGGTTATCTGTCCGGAGAAACCTTTGATGCTTCAACATTTCTCACCTGCTTCTCTCTTCTTGGACTTTATCTTTGGCTCGATGTCAACCAGCAAGGTGTCCAACGGAAGGCTGTCAGGAAGGATGAAGTAGCGAATATTGTTGCCACGGATACTCAGAGATTCCAGCTGAGTTGGCTCCCTGTTTTTCAGTGTCATTTTCACCGCCTTCAGATGGGTGTTCATGCTCACATCAACACCTACATGAGTAAAGAAGCAGGAGTGCCTTTGTCAACAATCTGACGTGTCCTTATCTCAGGCACACACAAACACACTCATATACAGACAGACACATCTCTAACTTTCAAGAGAACATTATTCCTGTGGTCTGCGCACACACTTTTTGATGTGTATCAAGGGAAAATTGAATTTCATGTTATTACTTTGCAGTCTCTTGAAATTATTGACATTACACATTTTTCCATGATCCCCGTTTGAACCCAGCACCAGGATTGATCGAAGTCTTTTTCTGTGCCATCAATTCATAAAAATCTTGCATACAAGATCCGACATGCTACTTTTACATGAAACACGGACCTGACTGTTGGTTAAGTTAGCCCATGTCTAAATGCTGTCAAGTGCTGTTCAATGAATTCAAAACATACTCAAAGTAGTTGTTTGGTTTATTTAAAGAACCAGACACAATATGGTGTGACTGGAGCTACTGTGATTGAACGAAGCCCTAGTTAAGATATGATTTACTGAAGTAAGTGTTCGGACATAAATTACTGTCAAACAGCTAACCTCAGCGTCAACAGTATTGGCATTAGTGCACAACAGTTTTGTTATAAGCACTTGCAATTAAAACATAACACCAACTATGGGTGTGTGATTGACAAAACAATGATACCTTCTGGAATTTTGTTGATCACGATATTTAAGACAATATTTTTGTCCTTAGAAATGTGTAAATAAAAGTATACCTATTGCGTGTGTGTGTTAGCCATCAGAGTGCCAACTATCACAGCACCATATAATTCAACAGCAACCTCCAAAATTGCCAAGATCATTTCAAATAAGTTGAATCAGTTCCTCCGAACTATTTAAAAGGTTGAACATTACCTTCTTATAAAGATAGATTTTATGGCAAGACTGGTGTATTAAGCAGCATTACCTTTAGCTAGGTGAACATTAAACTGACTATTGAATACTGACTGATCAATTGAAATCTTAGCTCTGGTTAAGACAGCTAGACGTAAAAGATACTTCATTTCAGCTTATATGTGCAGAAGTGTAACACCTAGCATTTTAATAATACACTACGTGGCACTTACCTGTGATGGTGCCATGGACCTGGGTACCATTCTTCAGTTCAATTGTAACCGTCTCATGGCTGAGTTTCATCAAAAACCTGCGAGAATCAAACCAAAATACTGTGTGAACACATCATTGTTTCAGCTCAGAAACGCATCACTAATTCTAAACAAGTGAACAGGATTTCAAAGATATGTACAAATGCTATACATATGGAAAGTTAAAATTAGCTTGATGCTAGCTACCTACTACCTAGCTAGAATGTTAGCTAGCAAATGTAACAGAGCTTTCACCACCAAAACAAAGTTGAATCTGGCGAGGGAAGCTTAACATAGTAAAATCTCACCCGTTTGTCTTGATATAAAATACTGAACGAATGAAAATATCTCAGTCAACAGGTAGTTTATCATGTCGCTAAATGCCAATGTTAACTAGGCCTGGGGGAGAACAATGACAACAGACCGGGACTGTACAAAAACTAATAATCTTGTCGGTACGTTTATTAGAGAGAACGTTAATCGTCAAACTTTGCCACTATAATACCTACACCATTTTACAGCAGTCTACTGGGCTACTCCAGGGCCTGCCCGGTCATTTTAAAATCGGGCAGCCTCCATTCATTTTCCTCTGCTTCCCGCCTCATCATCGCCCCTTCGTTTACATCTACTTCCATCCACCAAGCATTGCGTTTTTTGTATAACCTATCAAAACAGCATATAAAAATAAGTGAGATTTCACAACTATTTACCTGACTAGTTTCATGATGGTGGCGGAATACAGATACAAATCCTCCGCCAGAAAAAAAAATTGCAGCGATCAAGTAGAAACACAGGCCGCTGTTGTACGCTTAACGTTTCAGTCGCGTTGACACAACGTCATTAATAGAGCGACGGAAAACGGAAACGCGAGAATGACAACATCGCCACCCAATGGTGAAGTAACGAATGATCTTGTATAGTGAGGAGCTTTTTATACGGTACTGCATACCTTTTAATCATAAACGAAAAAAGGTGTGTTTTTTTTTAAAGATGAACATTCTATTATGTGAACACTGAACATTCTACTATTATATTTATATTTATTATATTTAATTTCATTCATCAATCAATTCTGGCACACCGGCAGTCCCACATTAGCATTTGGCGCTCTTGTTTTGTAACCAGATGACCGCATCCGGTCTTTGAAAAATAAAACTTATTTTTCTTCTATTCAAAACAGGAAAAGAAAATCAAATCTTTTTTTAAATTTTTTTTATTTCGCTCCTTCCGTTTTGGCAACGAAAAGGAAAACGCATTGTATTTCAATTTTGGCTTTTTAAAGCAGAATATGCTTTAAAATGATATAGTTTGTTGGTGTTCTATTTTCCACTGGCTGAGAATACATGTTGCTTAAGAGTAGTATAATTAATAGCAATATTATTTACCACTGCGGTATTGATTGATTACAGTGGGCTACTCCTTTCACTGGTATCTATTTTAAGATGGCTGTGAGAAAAAAATGTCATGGTGAGATACTTTCAGCACTTTTTATTGAGAGTAAACTTTGCACTGTCACTTTCATTGACAGTTTTGGCCACACATCAAACCTCTCTTATGGACAGACTGGGAATGTATTAAGTATAATCAATGATAGTGCAATTTCATGTTAATATATAAATATTATATATGGACTAAAAAAATGGCACGACCATTCCTTTCTCACCAGAAGTGCAATCAATCAATCATGAAAACAAAAAGATAATAATAATAAGACACACTCACAAGTCCTCCACAGTGGATTAGATTAACATATTACTAGCATGCTTGTGCAAATTAAAAGCTCCCCAGTGCATCCATTGTGGTGCAACCACTCAACTACTGTGCAGCCATGCTGAAGATGGCATTCCTCAGGAAAAGTCTGAAATGTTACGGGCATCACCAGCAGCCCTCACATCTCAGCAGGCTTCATGAAATGTCTTCATCAGCATCTACAATACTGTCCAATACCTTCACAGTTTTATGTTCAGAGGAGGAAATGTGTTATTTTAGGGCTTTAAAATCAAGTCCACTTCAGTGAAGCACTCCAGACCTCACACTTTAAACAAGGTAAGAACTTAATCAATTATGAGTGATTAGTTTTTGAATGCATATCACATTCTGTTAAACCGGCTACTTTTGGAAAGTAGAGGGAGAAATTTCAACTCAGAATCTGCTATTAGACAGGATATGTTTACAGTTGTTTGGCTTGACATGAAAGTATGATTAAAACACTCCATCATTATTGACACAACAGGCAGTGTTTAAATCTTTTGTAAACATTACAGTTGGGAAATAAAGATTCAAGATAAGGGTTGAATGACAAGATCCTTAAAAAAATAAATAAATTCACACGACAAATACATTTGAACAACTTTCAGATAAAAAGGGTGCTGTAGTGGAAATTCTAGTAAATAATCGACAAATAATCCTTTCATGTAGCTTCCAGCAGAATTATCAAAATGTGGGCCCTGCTTCTCTGGGGACAAGGTGAGGACACATCTGGGGTGTAAGGACAAATTATACTAATGTACAAGTACAAGTTTAAAAAACAAAAGAATCCATCTCATCTCTTATCTATTGTATAGTACATTTTTATTGGTTTTCAGTAATGGAATATGCTAACTACTTATTAAATCTTTATGTTTCCATTTTCATTGGTTTGGCTCAGTTTTTTTCCCCACATCAGTTTGACTGTGCAAACAGTGAGTAGGTAACAGAGGGATCAATACTCCCTGAAAACAAGCACCTATATTGCTGAGAAACTAAAAGACTCTGTAACAAGGTAGGCACATTGTGCACGAAGGGCCAAAAGTCAGAATTAGGTCCTCTGATTGTACAGTACGCTTAAGGAGCTTCAAGGTTAGTTATCAGCTTCTGTCCTGCCCTCCCGGAGCTGCCAGATAGGGGCAGGGGTCACATCCCCGGAGGTCTGGCTCTCTGACTCAGTCTCAGTGTGTGTGTCAGGGGAGGAGACCATTTCTGTGGTGGGTGGGTGGGGGGTTAGTTCCTGACTCTCGGGGTTGTTGTTGTTCAACCACACCATGATGTTGGTCAGCAGCTGGGCATTGGCTGTAGGGTCCAGGGTTCCCAGACTCTGAGGGTCACTAGGGTTGAAAGGGGCTCCCGGGGGGATCACTGATGACAGCAGCAGCTCTGGCTCAAGTCCTCCTCCTGGAGGACTGTCTGTGTTAACAGAGTGCAAAGCGACATCACCCTGGTCTCCCAGACTAGACTCTTGAAGGGACAACAGGGTGTTTTGGTCATTTTCATAACTGGAATCAGGCGTTTTTGCGCTGCCCTCACTGCTCTCTGGAGCTTCTGGAGCTTCTGCAGCTTCTGGAGCTTCTGGAGCTTCTACAGCTTCTGGAGCTTCTGGAGCTTCTGCAGCTTCTGCAGCTTCTGGAGCTTCTGGAGCTTCTCGAAGACAAAACGAAGAAGATAAGATAAGAAGATACTTTATTCATCCCTCAGGTGGAAATTCATGCGGATTATTTAACTGCTGATGACCATGTGTAATGTTTGTGTTTGATGTGTTAAAACACCAGCTTTACTGGCATGGAGCCACATACAGTCTTTTACGGTCATTTACTCTGCCGACAGGAGTAATCAAAGTAAACAGAGAAGCGGTAATATGGTAACAACAACTATGTGACATCGTAAAAACTCAGTGCTTCAGCTAGTATTAACTGCGTCGTACTCAAGTCAGGTTCAGACATAAAAACAGAAAGTCTGCTGGGTTCAGGCCGGGCTCGGCCACTAGTCTCTGGGACTCAGCTCGGACAGAAAAATGCAGCCCGAGCCTTTTGTATATTTTTTATATGTATGTAGATCTATTGTATATGGTATGCAAGTGAGAATGATGCATGTACAGTAAAAAACTGAGTTCATTTCCAACCTGCCCCATACTGTGTAATGTATAATGTTTTTTTGTAAGAGAGGGTCCTATATATAGCATGGTGAAATGGTTTCCATACCTATGTTGACACTTCTACTGCTGGTCTCTGATACGTTGCTGTTGCTTCTAACGTTTTCGATTAACGGATCTTCTCTGGGCTGCTGCCTGATTCTGCGAAAGAGCTGTGAATCCGCAGGAACCTGCAAATAGCAATTCAAATGCAATTCAAGTTCTAAAAGCTGTTTTGCAAGTCTATGGTGTATCGAGCAGGTTCACAATCTCATGGACACACAGAACAGAAAATTTAGTTTATGCATTTGCATAAAATCCCAGTAACTATGGTGCATTACTTGTGACTGTCTCTCTCCTTCTCCCAGTACAGAGTGTCAACTTCCCATCTTAAGGTACATAAATTTATTAGATGACTAGGGCAACTAAGTACAGGTTTAGGAAATAGCATTAATTGGGCTTGAACCAAAACGTTTCAGTGTATGGTGTTGTTGTTGTAGTAAGGTGTGTATGTTGGTGTGTATGTGGTGGGGGTTGCTGCTTACCTCACGGACTCTAGAACCAGGGTCCTCCCGATCCAATAATACTTCAGGGTTACTAAAACAAATGCAAACACAAAAATGGTTAATAACAGTGACTGACATGATAACTTCAGTTCAACATTTAGTTTTGGTGTAGTTTGTAATCAGATATTTATATTTTGCTTTCAGAGGAAGCAAACAAAACCATGTACTGCGAGTGTGTTTGTTCTTACACTCTGCGGGGAGGCTCTGGCAAATTAACTGGAGCTATGCCAAAAGCCACTGATGCAAGGAATTCTTTCCTCTTTTGCTGCACCAGACGAGCAGTTCTCATTATCCTGTGCCAGGGTGTCGTCAGGCAAGGTCTGTTGATCATCAGGGACAGATCCTCCACTGCCGTCTCCAGGTCCGACTGGGAGCAAATCATGAAGAAACATGTTAACTTCCATCGTATCAGAGAATGGAAATTTAAAAACAAGGTCTACCCCCCCTTGGGCTTATGACTAAAAGAGACATTATCACACAATCCTTTCACAGATTTGTGATGAGAAAATAAAACATTAACTAAGCAAAAGCAATGCACTTCATTTTCAACTTCTGCACAGACATGATAAAAAATAAAAACACGTTGTAAGATGCACAAACAAATTGGAATTCAGAATAAATATTAACATAGTATCGCATAAAATGTTAAATGCTGAAGAGATCTTAGAGCAAAATGTCTCAATATTATTCGTCTACAGTGAATTAATAAAAATTCAGGATGTATGTCATTTCTACCTCACTTCTATAAGGATGCAAATACAGCATCTAAACAACTACAAGTTGAATTTTCTGTGAATATTTGTAAATGTTCATGGTCCTCAGAAGATGAGAATGATTTTGTTGACCTCTTGACCTGCATAACCATGAGGTCAAACAGATTTAAGAAATACAAAACTCAATGGTTAGATCACCACAGGAATTTACTGAGAGTAATTTGTTCAAATCAGTTTAGCCCTGCTTGGTCTTATGAACACAGCAATCTTTAGGGATCAGAGGAGGAGCTTTAAAGTGATGTTCTTGCAGAGGATAGATATAAATCACAGATATTGAACGTATTAGCTCACCTGCATGATCTCATATATCTCTTTCACGACGTTGCCCTTCTTCAGGTAGAAGCCGTATGGGCAAGAGCACTTGAGGATATGACGCGCCTTCAGCAGCTCACTCACTGCTTCATCAATGAAATGAATGTCTGGAAGAGGGCCTTGACCTGGACCAAATAATAGAGGAAAAAAAACCAACATAAAAAGTTGTCAGAGCAAAGATTGAGAGTACAATCTCAATGTCAAGGTCAGTATAAGAGGGACTTACGACGAATTAAGAGTGTGCTCAGCTGCTTTATCTTCTCTTTAGCAGTCACCATCAGTTCCTGCTCCAACTAACACACAAGAAAAGAGAATACACATGATCATCACATTGTGATGAATGTCTCAAGAAGAATTTTAGAAATTCTGGCCAGCACTGTTATAAATGTGTGTATTACCTTATAAGTGTTGTCGTAGTTCTTGAAGCGAGTATAACAGTGCATGAAACGCTCAAGCTCCTCAAAATCTTTAGCGGTCTTTTCTGCCTGGGCAGTCTGCTTCGTGTTCTGCTCCTCTAACTGTTTGATGATCTCAAAGCGATTACAGCGATAGTAGCCTCCTGTTAAAGCGCTATGCTTTTTCCAATCCTCCATACAGACCCAGCAGAAGTCATGCTTACACTAAGGAATGAGAGAGAGAGAAAGGGTTCTCTGGTAAATAATTAAAAAACAAATGCAGAAATCACAAAACTCACTATGGAAACAAATGATGACACACAGCTGACAGGAGGATTAATGTGTATACCTTGGCACAATGCATATGGTTGCAGCCGTCATTCTTCTGGATGAGTGTCTTGCAGTTGATACATGGTTTGCAGTTGTTCAACACCCACAGGGCGTTAGCTGCTTCCTCAAAGGCCTCACTCACACCTTCAACTGTGCAGTGCACAAACACATAGTCAAACAACTGCATGGCAGATACACCCTTTAGTCAATATCAATGACACTACATCATAAATACATGATGACCTCCTGCAACACTGAAAACAATGAAAATACAAACAAAGCAAGAACAGACTTACATTCACCAGGCTTCATCTCTCTGATTTTCTGGAACCACTTCTTCCACATTTCACAACGGCATGGCTCATGGACCTCGCCAAGACATTCCCTGAGGACAAGGATGGTGATAAACACAAAATTATGCGCCATAAAATACGATGAGACTGAAACAACATAACAACTTGTTATACATACTGAGACAGAGAAGCAGTAAGAGAGGAGTAGGGAAAAGGTACAGTCCGATATGTTTCCGATAACTATTAAATATTTTGCTGGCCTGGTAAAAAAAAAAAAATACTTTTTTTTGTGTGTTGTAACAAAAATTACATTTCTTATATGGCTTTCAACAGGATTGATTAATGCTGTCAAACCCTGAGTGAACAATAATGTTGTTTAATACAGAGGCCTCTTCTTCCTGCTGTGGAGGGGCAAAATGTGTGCTTTAACTCTACATTGGTCAAAACTTGAACAAGGGAGATTTATGTTTGAGAAATATTAGACGCTAGAAAACATGCCAGCAACAATGTCAAAAAAAGCATTGGTTAATTGTTTGTATTTGTGACTGTGAGGAGGAAAAAAGTGGATTTGTGTATACAGCCAATGAGTAATTTCAAATGTACCAGCAGAAGGCATGACCGTTGCCACAATCGACAGCTGGGGAGGGCAGGAGGGAGAAAGTCTGTGGGTCATAGTCCCCAAAGCGTGGTTGGATGAGCTGCACTGCACCCTCACAACATGGAGCAGGACACCAGTGGATGGCAGGATTGCTATCTACAAATGCCTGTAGTAGAGAAGGAGGAGAAATAACAGAAATAAGAAATAAAGATTTCAAAAAGATATGCATCAACGAAAAGGACAAAGACACACAACATAAATTTACGGTTGGAAGAAAAGCATCCCTTTAGCTGTGGGGAGCCTGAAGAACACCAATATCTAAATAAGTTTTTTTTTTTTTTACCTTGATGTCAAAATATAAATATCGCTGGTTCATCTCTTTGGAAATCACACTCTGAATCACATGCACCGGCACCAACTGGCAGCAGGGATAGGCTGGGCAGCAGATATTGATTATGTCACCCTCCTGAATCTTTACATTGAGGAACCTGAGAAAAAAGGATGTACAAGTATGCTTACAGGGGAATTCATACGTAAATGCTCTACCACACTTAAGTAGGCAGGGATATTTACACACAAAACACAAATCCTTACCCTTCCCAGCATTCTCTGCAGAAGTCGTGTCCACAGGACATGTCCACTGGATCGGCAGACTCTGACATAGGACACATACAGATTTCACACTGCAGGGAGACAGAAGACAAACGCATTACATAATAGTCAGATGCTCTAGCCTAGCTTAGTAGCCTTCTAATCTAGCCTAATACTACCACAGTTATACCTAACAAGTAACTGGTTATTCAATTAACATTGTTGTTGTTAGATTACAGTATTCAGTCTGTCAAATGTTTAACTAGAATCAACTTTTCTTTTGGCAAGATAAGTTTGCAATATACACACTTCAATCCATTCCTTCATGTCATCAATGTAAGCACGGCTCTCATTAAAATACAGGAGATGTTGTGGTCCATGGCAGTGCTAGGGGCCCGAAAGGCTTTATACGCAGATAGACTGAAATCCATCAGGACATTTAAAACTGTATTTGTTTACTACATATGTCTCCTGAGAGAAATATCTACACTAATTACATTTACAAAATAGGTCAAACTAAACAATTTGTGTCAACGCAGATTCCCCCACTACTGAAAAAAAACTCATTAAGTTCTTGTATGAATAGACCGTACACTCCATCATGGCAAAAATAATAGCAGAATGGCATAAAAATAGTTCAAATGTGCCTAAAAATGTAAAAATAAGAAAAACTGAAGAAACCCATTATGAGATGACCACCATTACGACCCCTACAAAACATGTGTGAAATTTCATTGACTTCTGTGAACCAGTTTTTGAGGAGGTGAGGATATCAAATGTGTTAGGTATGGACATAGCGACATACAAGGGTAACCATACATGCCCCCTTTGGTGGGGTGACAAAAACAAATTTGCTACATCTTCAAGACTTAATTAAGTGATAAAACTTATTAGAATTAAGTCACCTCGGGGTCACTCTCCCCGGACAGGCCATCCTCTACAGGTGTGAGGCAGCTGTCGGTTGGGGAGGTGAGAGGGCCAGGTGAGAGTGGGATGTTGAGCTCACTGGGTGGTTGGGTGGGCGTGGGCATGGACACACCGCCGCGCTTGCAGCAGGCATCAGGGTTTACTATCCAGGCGTCAAGAAGCTTTTCTCTGTCCCACTCTAAGAGAGGTGACACACACACATTAGGAGAGAATGTGTACATGATCATTGGAATCACAATGACTGTGCTCTGACGGTTTGTCAAGAGCTCATGAACATCAACTTTGTCTAAAAGGCAAATACACACCATATACTCGAAGCACAGCCTCAGCAGTGAAGAGGGGGATTTGCAGCATGTCTGCCGTATCTACGATCAGCATGTCCTTCAGTCCGCGCAGGTCCTGAAGTGTCATTCGCGCATAAGGCTGAAAAGACAGAGTGGGAGAAATGTTAGAAAGATACAGAGAGAAATAAAGGAAGACGAGGGAGAAATGAAAGAGAGAGTGGGGAAAGGGCAAGATGTATTAAGACAAAAAACAGAAAGAGAAGAAAGTTTTTTTTAGTATAGATTTGGCTTCTGGAAGGAAGATCAAAATTGCTATCAGCTGGCATCAGCTTCCTAGAAGACTGTGTTGCTGCCCTCTGTTAAGCTGGTGAAACATTAAGCAAAGTGGGCGCAAGTGTATGCTTGTTTTACGAGACTTGTAAAAGTTGGTGTAAGCTGTAGCCTATGGAGAGAGAACTTTGCGTGACAAAAAATGTTTTGGTGACAATTGAAGGTGAGTGGTGTGAATTCTGTCATGGACAATGTGGAGCCATTTGTGCAGGTAAGTGATAAATTCAATCTTCTCAGTTTATCTAAAGATGTAGGCTAAGATGCATACAGAAAAAAATCTCTTGGGGGCATTAATAGCACAGAATCGACTGTGAGGTGAGGTGGTAGAACATGTGGTAGAACCCTACATGCCAAGTATGGTGGGGGCGTGAAAGAATAAAACATTCATTTTAAATGAGCCAGCAGGAAATACTCAGATCTTATTACAGTGGTCTCACCTGCTTGTATTGGTGCAGGTTGGTTTCACCTGTCTCTGCCTCCAAAAATGAAATGGGGGTGAAAACCATCTGTGACTCCAGGGTGAGGGTCATCTTGATGTGGTGATTCTGCGCCGCATAGTCACAAGCTGTCAAACTGTCCTCATCCTCCACAAAAAGGTCTGCGTCGCACCGGATTAGCAGCTAGATTTAGGGACAAGGATGGAGAAAACACAGAACAAAATGATTGGGAGGACAGAAGGACACAAGTGGATAATAGAGAGGAAGAAGGAATTGAAGGAAGTTGCAACAAAAGAGAACAAAGCAAGCAGGAGGCGACAGCAAGTGCCGTAGACAAGAAGAAAACAGGAGGAATGGGAGAAGAGAGAAAGAGTAAAGAAACATGTGATTGCAGAAAACAAAAGAAATACCAGATGGGAAATAGGCAGTGACAAATAAAGAGGGAGAAAAAAAGATAATAGAGGAGAAAAACACAACGTGTAAGGGAGAATATTGTGATAGAGATGAATTAAAGTGGAAAGAAGATAGGGAATATAGAGGGGGGGGGGGAAAGAATATCTGGATTTTTCTCCCAGGCTGCCCACAAAATCTAAATTAAGTTTATTTTTCTTTTAATTCAGAAAGAGGATTTTGTTCCCAATTCAAACGCAGTAAAATCTTGTAAAACAACGAAGGAAGCACTACTGGGATCTGACAGTAATGAAATACAAAGCAGACGCTCATGATGCAAGGACTGGTATAAACAGACTGTACTGACTGTAAAATCTGAACAGATCCAAACACGGAGCACAGACAGATCTGCCATACAGAAAAATAAAGCTCATTCTAATGTGTTTAGTGGTTCAAACACTTTCTCTTACCTCTACACAGTTCGTCATGCCTGCAGCAGCAGCGTAGTGCAGACAGGTTCTGTTGTGATTGTCAATGACGTTGATATCGACCTTTTCGTACTTCTCTCTATTCAGAATGGCCCCAGTCCATTTCAATATCATCTGGTAGCGGGAGAATTCACAAAAAGGGGGGGGGGGGGAATTCATGTGTCAACTTGGTTGAAAGCTCAACTTTGTCACGCCAACATGCGCACACACTTAAACTTTGTTCATGTGTTTTCACCTGTAGGCAGACGTCACGACGCAGCTCGTCCCTCTGGGATTGGGCATGTCGCGGTAACAGTCCTCCTCGCTCTGACAGCAGCAGGATCTTTGGGCCTTGGCACAGAGCGTGGAGGCTTGTCTCATTGTGAGCATTAACCTTGTTGGGGTTTCCGTCTTTACTGAACAGGAAGGACCTATATGTAGGAGGGAGCAAAGAGGGGATTAGATTAAATAGTAGAAAATACACACACACACACACACACACACACACACACACACACACACACACACACACACACACACACCTCATATCAGTGTATTAGAAACAACAGTCTAGAGGACGTCACAAGTTTTACTGCAGTTGTCAGACACCAAGGCTGTTTAGACCGTACAACAATTTAATGAAGGCAGGAGACCTCAGGGGAGTGTTTTTAGGATTACACTTCTTGAACTACATCCATGTTCCAGTAAAACATGTACTTGTGATTTCCCACTATGGAAATCTCAGGGGATTTCCAGTCAGTCTGAGCATGGGGACAACTAGAAGAGAGTGAATGAACATGGAGCAGACATATAAAAAAAAAAAATCTGAATTAAAAAAAGAGATTCTGCATCTACCAGCCCACACTTGTACTCTATGAGTCTTAATGTTGTCTGATATTTTTCAGCCATCTATCAGGCTGCATCTGACCAACTGAGCTGCTGGAACTAAGCTATGTTTCCTCTGATGCTTATCAGGAGCAGAGAGCTGTATTCAGCACGCCTCTCTTGACCCATGCAGGGGTGGCCAACCCGCGGCTCCCGAGCCGCATGCGGCTCTTTGCCTGGTTTCATGCGGCTCTTACGTTCATATCGAAGTTTGTGTTTGTGTTTTTTTTTAATGTGCGTGTTCGCTTCGCTTGAGTTCAATACGGTATTTTCATCAAACGCACATGTGCGTGAGATGAAAATACCGCAAAGTTTCCCAGTAGGGGCAAGATCATTTGAGTAAACAATTTGTGTCAAGTTCGCTCTCAAAATGGCAGGGAAAAAATGCACAGCAAAACGAAAATATGAAGATGAACACAGGACGTTTTTAACAAAGTGGGAGAGTTTATATTTTTTTGTTGAACGTAATGGCAAGCCATTCTGCCTTATATGTCAGGCGTCATTAGCGCATTTCAAAGCTTCAAATCTTCAGCGCCACTTCAGCTCACTCCATGCTAACATCGACCAGGAATTTCCAAAAGGGACTGAACTTCCCAAGCACAAGTTGGTCACTTTGAAAAGTCAGGCAGAAAAGCAGATACAGTTTTTCCAAAAATTTACGAAGCACTCAGAGACCGTAACCGTAACGCTTGCATCGTATCAACTGGCTTGGAACATTGCGCGGGCTAAAAAGCCATACAATGAGGGGGAGTTCGTTAAAAAATGCCTCAGCGACGTTGTTGAAATCTTGTCTCCTGAAAACGACAAACTAAAACGAATGGTATCAGACGTCCAACTGTCCCGCCACACTGTTGAACACAGAATATCGGACATTAACACGGCGCCGCCCTGAATAAGCAAAGAGCCAGATATGCAACACTGGTTGAAAACCTGCACGAAAGCTTTGTGACCCGGTTCCGTGATCTACAACTGAAAAGGCCACAGATTACGTTCCTCGTCGACCCATTTAATGCGGAGACGGACTGTTTGAAAGCCCCGCTAGTCACAGATGAGGCTGCGGCTGAGTTGGAGATGATCGATCTTTGTGAGGAGGACCAACTGAAACCTACTTTAAGGGAAGGGACCATTGAGTTCTGGAAAAGTGTGCCAATGGAAAAATACCCCAATGTCAAACGGGCTGCGCTTAAGATACTGTCAATGTTTGGGTCAACATACGTCTGCGAATCTGTGTTTTCTACCCTGAAAGACGTGAAATCAAAGCATCGATCTGTTCTGACTGACACCCATGTGAAAGAATTGCTTCGAGTGGCAACAACGGAATACAAGCCAGATTTGAAGAGGATTGTTCAAGGCAAGGGATGCCAGAAGTCCCACTAAGCAACATGCATAGTAAAAGAAAAACGCTATTGTAAATTATTATATTTTTGTTTGTGGACTTGGTTGAACTGAGAGTTTGTGTGTGTGAGACAGTGCACACAATGTTCATTGTTGAAAATGACTGGCCTGTTGTCTTAGTACTGTAGGAGTCAATTTCTGTCATTATCATGTTGGTGTGTGACATTTACAATAAATCTGGCTGAGCAGAGGTCTGTGTGTGTGTGTGAGGAAGGGATGGGGTGATGTTCATGTGTGCCCATGTGTATGATGTGGCTCTTTGCGGTAACACAGTAAAAAAATGTGGCTCTTAGTCTCTGACTGGTTGGCCACCCCTGACTGGTTAGTAGGAAAGGACACATATAGCACACCGTGATTCACTGCGTTATGTTCACGGACTTGGACACATTAAGCAGTTGTGGAGTCACAGATCCCCACGAAACACACATGCAGATGCACAGATAATCGGCTGGCCTTTTCAAACAGCTTCTTCGGACCATTTTTTTTTCTTACAAAAGGCTGTCCCTCTAGCATTACAGCATTAGTTGTTTACCTGAGCAAATGTGTCATGGTGTAGCGGCAGGCATAGTGCAGGGGCGTGTTGTGCTGGTACCGCGGTCCATACGATGCATTCGGGTCCAGACCTTCCCTGAACTGAGGGTTTTCCTCATACAGCTGCAGGGCAAGGGCCTCGTCACCATTCGCCAGGGCTTTGCGAAACTTTGTGGTTATGTTGCCCATGTTTTACGTTTGGTAGTAAATGTTGTTACTTTTTCTACTCTTACTGGAAGTAGAAAAGTTCGTTGTTGTTGTCTTGTTTAGTGAGAGCTGAGTTTATAAGGGGAGTTGTTACATAGGATACCTGCCTTTGATGTTCCAATCTCAAAAGATCAATGCGGTTGCCCCTAGTGACACTTCTTACCAAAAATTCCTTTGATCTTATGACAGTGACGTCAGTTCAATTTTTACCAAAAAATTCCTTTGATCTTATGACAGTGACGTCAGTTCAATTTTTACCAAAAAATTCCTTTGATCTTATGAGAGAGCCTAGGTCAGGCAAGAGTTACGTGAGGTGCAGCGTACGTAACGTAACGTCAATAGCAGCTCGACATTTACCAAAATTAGCTAGGTCGCCGTGTATCAGCTAAGTATTCAGGCCAGACCTCGAGTGGTCACGCTGAATAAGTGTGTCAGCATGAAATGAAGCACAAAACAAACAGCAGCCGACTTCTTTCCCCATGTCTCTGTCCATGCGGCCCCTCTGTTAAAGCACCTTTGTTCAACACTCTGTATACCAACCCAAACTAGAAAGCATGTTAGGTGTGCGTTTCCCGAATATAACCGACTAAGCTTTTTACCTTTGGTGTTCGCGTTTTCCCACTGCTGCCTGAGAAAACACACTAAGCAGCCAACCTTCCTGCCGACACCGAAGCTAGCCAACCGTCTCCCTCTGCCTGGTTTACATTAGTGCGTTATGTTAGCCACAACTACCTATCCTCCTGCAGGAAAACATCAAATCTCCGCCGCACTCTTCAATCTCTTCGCACATTAGGAATCCTTCGTAAATAAAGGGTCATTATCTTATCATTGTCATTCACACAGCCGGGGAGGCTGCTTTTCCACTGAACCATCCTCTCTGCCACCCGGACCCCCCGGCGGGGACTACATCGATGCTGCTCAGAGCGAAGGGGCGAGACTAACTGGGTGGTTGGCTTCAGTATGTTGTTGTGGCTGCCAAAGAGGAAAACGTACTGCGCATGCTCCGTACCCACCGTCACACAGAGAGCTATCGCCTGATAGGTCGGCAGTCTTAGCTTTCTGTGTGGTTATGTTTGGTTTACCGTTATATTTTCATCATTAAACATTTTTTAAAATTATATTCTAACTGCTATGACAGCTTATTTTAATATTTATGTAGGCCTATGCATGAAACAAATGGAAATTTGGGAGCCTAGGTATATTTTGTGATTATTTAAACTCTCAACAAGCGATGAATGGACTATTCATACTACTACTCTAGTACTTTGTAGAGACACTTTTGCTGCTATGACCTGTAACAAACATGATTAATTGCCAGACACCACCGTCTGGCAGTGTTCCCTAGAAATCTCAACCCATTCCCCATAGACAAAGGCCTCCAATATTCCTGGGTTTACGTGCTGCAACTGTCTTCTTCAGATCCCTCCAGATATTGTCTATGGGATTCAAGTCAGACGACTGTGATGTCCACTCTGGAATGTTGCACAAATTCTTCTGAAACCAAGCCTTGGTGGACTTTAAGGTCTGCTTGGGATCATTGTCCTTTTGGAATATCCTAATGGAGAAATGTAATGTACTTAATGGAGTCCATCTTACCCTCTACACACAGCAAGTTTCCAGTGCTCAAGGAAGTAAAGCATAAAATAGGGAAGAGCTTTTCCCAAATTGAGCTAAAAAAACAAAAAAAAACAAAAAAACAATTGGTGCATTTTTAACTCCCTTGAAGTATAGTATAGTTTTTGTTTAATTTCCAGTAACATCAGCAAGTGTGAAGAAACAAGTTCAAGTCAGTAGGGGGCAGTATATGATAGTTGTACAAAGACAACATGCTGAACTGGCCTTAATTGCAGTGCATTTGAACATGAGGCGGACCATAGGCCGACATTCTACATCCTTCCCATGATACATGGGAAATGTATGGAGTCTTGGGATTTCCCACAAGCCACCATATATATTATATAAGTAGGAATATCAGTTGTTGCAGAACTTTTCACCATAAGAATTTGTCTCTTCTCCCTTCTATTTATGAAGAAGTAATGCCAGAGATCAACTCACAAGTCAAAGTGTGATCATTAATTTATTCCGATATCTCAGGTAACCAATTTTGCCATGTAGAAAAAAAGTATTAAATATACAAAGGTTACAATATTGTCAACAATTATAACTGGAAAGCATTCAGAAGTGTACATCTCCACCAACGCAATTGTCACCAATCATTCATAGTATCATGGCACATACTAAAATTATTACTCAGATCTGCATCATGCCAAATAAAGTAGTACACACCTTATACCTTTACCCCTGGAGACCTCGCATTTGGAATCATGTATTTATCATCAGTAGTTTTTGAGTCAAAAATATGATTTTCCATAATAGTGGATCTGGATCAATTTTTTTTCTTGATAAAAGTTCTTACCTTTCACAGATACATTAAATGCATTTGAATGACTCTGAGTCTGCATTAAGTAATGACATATTGGTGGCAGTGTCATGTCTCTACCCCTCTCTGTTACCATACTGTGACCCAATACATACTGTATTGACCCGCTACAAATATATACTCTAATCACTCAGATCTAGATTATGATCCGGATTATAAACTGGATCTGGATCCAATTGTACATACTGGTGGAACACCATGAGTCGTCCATGCCTGGATATTTTTATTTTGATTGACCTAGTATCTCGCAAAGTTGAAAAAAGCGCTTTTTCACTTTCTATACTTTCTCACTTTCTCTTATCCATATCCGTGCCCAGATTGGCCAAAATTTAATCGACTCTTCCTTTGTTCAAGATCCATCTATACAAAAAATTTCATCAAAATCTGTTCAAAACTTATCAAGATGTCATGTGGACAACAAACAAACACACAAACAAACAAACATGAGTGATCAAATAACCTCCTCCTACTCTTACTGGCAGAGGTAATGACACTCCAGTAATGACCGCTAGTTTCCCAAATGAAGGTCAGCAATCAAATCAAGTTGAAGTTTCACCAGTTTCAAATACTGAACAGCATGTCTTATTGTATGCCTTACATGTATTTAACTAATAGACACCCACACATTATATAAAAAGTCAAGATATATCATGCTCTTTATGATGACCTGCCTCACTAAATGCTTTGTCAGCTGCTCTGATATCCGTCAGTCCAGTCTTTCAGCCTGCATATGACATTCTTGGAAGTGTGGTCCAGGAGTTATTGGTGTAAACACTGCTCTGTTTTACCTGACTACTTTAAAAAGAAGTCACTATTTTAATATCTTGTTTTCTTCTCTTGCTTTACCTCTGAAGTGCTTGTCACACCTTTAGGACTACATTAAAGAATAAAAAGCGTGTGTGCCATTAACCTCGGTCACATTACTGGCAGGCTGTCCCTCCTGGTGCAGTTTAAAATAAAGCTCTGTAATGAATACAGCCTATCAGAGCTACATGTCCTTTGAATGTCTGAGTTCTTCATTGATATTTCAAAAGTATCTGGAGGTTTTATTGAGTGTCTTTATATAGTCTGCATGTTTGTTCTAGTGCTCATGAAATATTTGCTGCTGTTTCAAGTTTAAATTACAAATAATAAATAATATTAATTATAATGCTGTCATGTTGATAAAGGACATTTCAATAATTAATTATTTCTAATTCATAATCCATACTAATTTATAATTCATTCATAATGGTTCCTGGTATTCCACCTCTGTCATAACTTCAGGAAGATGTCAAGCAGGTTTCAAAAGCTTTGTACGGTGTTTCCTGAATGATAATTGCGATCCTTGCATAACACTTCTAATAACAGCATCAGACCGACAACACCTGTCACAGGTATGTAGGGACGCTGTCATACAAACACTCACACTTACTAAAAAGACCTTGCATACGATGAGGTCCTGAGCTGTTTGTGGTTAATGGTGATGGCCTGCCTAGCACAACTAATAATAATAAATAATAAAGTGTCTTGACAAGGTGTCGAGCTCTGGTCGAGCAGGAACACACACACATTTAACCCAAACTAACACAGGTTTCATAGGCTCATATGACAAACATCATTCAGTAATACTTGTGAATGATTATTTAGGTATTATCTGTCATAATGACACAGGGGCAATTACGTTATTGGGTCTCAGGTTATTTGAATTATTGCAAGAATTATTTTAAAGACTCTTGTTCAATGGAAAGGCAAAGGACCTGCACATGATGCAGAGAAGAAGAAACTGAATGTGAAATATCATTACATGGTGGTATGGTGGGTGGTAATGGGAATGTAGTGTCGTCACATTGGCATGTGCCTACTCACACACACACACACACACACACACACACACACACACACACACACACACACACACACACACACAGAGCAACCCATATACTGTATAGTGTGGAAGTGCGCATGTATACACCTTTCCTCCAGGCACAGTGGTGTAAAGATGACCTCAAGGCCCCAAGCTCCCGAGGGTCACCTTATACTCAGGTGTGACATTACAGCGTGAGAAAAGCATGCTGGGAAAGCTCACAGGGCCACGGAGATGCAGGCTTCAGACAGAGAAAGAAGGACAGACAAGACAGGCGTAGACTAGTATTATCTCTCTACAAAGCTGAGATGCATTCCTGTTGATCCAAGTATATGGATATTAAATGTAGGGACAAAACCTTTAACTGTTGGCATGCAGCAAGTAAATTCCAAAGTGAAAAACAATCCACAAATAGCTTTAAATACAAATTGGACAAAACTACTCTCTATTTCTTACTGAATTATAGTCCTTTAGTCTCGTATCTCTCATCTCAGCTTAAAAAACAAATTAAAAAAAAAAAATTATGCTGAGAAAAAAGACGGTGGTGCCATCTTTAACATACCTAATACAAAAGTTCCCAGTTTATTAGGAAAACGTAGCTAAAACTATTAAAACTATTAATTCTACATTCGTGATGGTTAAAATGTTCAGTGTTGGGGATTTTGGAGGCTGAAGTTTGTAGAACTATTGTATTTGATACATTATTTGTGATCCTAACAAAAAACTGTAAACTGTATTCCTTTTAATGAGGTGTATGTAATAAACTAGAATCAGAATTTCCCTTACACTACAAGACTGAATTCATTGTTGACTTCTCCACCTGTAAACATCTCCACCTCACGTTTGATTAGTGTCCTTAAGCTATTAGCTGTTACACCTTTATTCCCATATAAAGTGATTTATGTTTTTTTTTTTTTACCTATTTATGTTTAATCTTTTGCAATTCCATAATAAACTATTACGATTAAATGAATAGTTGGACATTTTGGAAAAAACATCTTTTCGCATTCTTGCCAAAAGTTAGATAAGAAGATCAATACCGCTCTCATGTCTCCTTGATAAACACACAAACTACAGCCAGATACTGGTGAGCTTAGCTCAGCATAGAGACTCAAAGCATGGAGAAACTGCTAGCCAAGCTCCATTCAAAGGTAACATGTGCCCACAAGCAATTATAAATCTCTAAAATTAATATGTATGTCTTGTTTATTTAATCTGTATAAAATTTTAAGTGTAAAAATGCCACATCGGTATTTGCTGGACCAGACAGTCTTTCCACTACATACACTGTATATAACTGAATGTCAACACTGTACTCCAACAACCAGTCCAATAAAGTTTGTTTGAATTCGAATAGACTCAGGTTACAGCAAACTCCTCCATGCATGCTGAGATGCAGGCCAGGATTTAGCTGCTGCCTGGACCTGTACCTGTTCAATGGCTTCCAGGTGACTCAGAGAGGGAGGAGCATGAGGAGAGAGAAGCAAAGAAAGGTAGGAAGAGTTAGAGGAAGGGAGGGAGGGAGAAGGGCATTGGGTGTGGTAACATGCCTTTAGCACATTCTTTGGAGCAACCACACCCTGCATTTCAACCCCTGTATACCTGCTAATTCTTGCCATCAGATCCTCCTGTACATGAAAGCAGATGCTTGTCTGACTTTCCCTTTTGACATTTATACTTATTCCATTAAATACAATTTCACACACACAGCATTCTTCTTCTCTCTTATTTAACTCTATCACAGTCTCCTTATAGAACACCCACAGCCATATGCGATCGCTCATCTCTCATTTTATATCCCGATCGTGATGAGAACTGTGCATTTGCATGGATTGGAAAAAAGTACACAGGCAAAGTGAGAGCTCATAAATAGGAGGCACACCCTTACGAGGGGGGTTGAACACACAAAATCATACTCATAAGTGTGTGTTTGTGCGTCCTGCTATCAGAATGCCGTAAAAACAAGGTGTGTTCTGTTTTATAGTGTTTCAGGACAAAGGACATCCCACAAACACACAGACACACAGACACTGGTGTAAGTGATACATACAGAGAGGGTGACTGAGAATCAAAAAGAGCAGTAGTCAAAAATAAACTAGAATGGGATACCACCGCCAAGGCCCAACAGTCCCCTTTAAAACATAATAAAATGTAATTATTTTATACAATCAATAAATTTTAGAATGAGTCCATCAAACAATTATTCACCTTTTGGGCAAAAGTGTGACTGCTAAATCCAGTATCACATACATATGATGCTTTATATAAAGTATTTACATTGGGACATCCAAGGAAAGCTGTGTTACTGGATCTGAGGGCGGCCACTTGAGCTGCTCTCTGCCTCCTGCAAATCCAGAAATCCAGCCCTTATTGCAAACGGAGGAACAGAGAGGTGCAACCAGCAGCATGGAGGTTATACAGGAGAAAAGGGAACTGCTCACGTCTGCTGATTCAGCACAATGTGTTTCTGCCTTGGAGAAAAACAACAGGTGACTCATTGACACAATGTTTCTGTGGGAGCATTCCCAAAGAAACCAATTGACCTACATAACTTATGTAAATAAAACACAATAGTTATCGATTGTTACTATAATATACACATAATACCAGACCAAGTGAGGCTGTAGCGTCAAACCCACCACTGAATAGAGAAACTATGTTTTAAATGACTGTTTATTCAACTTTTTCTGTATGAGGAAGATGAGTGTTTATTCTCTCACAAATTACACATTGCACCCTTAAACTGGTTGGACACACTGCCAGTCATCCAAAAACAGAACTTAAATGTCAATCTAGCCCATAATTTCTTCTATGGCTAATGGTGAGCTCAATATTTAAGCATTATAATCAAAACGGTAAGGTGTAGTAACATAAGGTGTGCAATAATAACACATAACACACGTGGTAAATGCAAGAAGCGTGAACAAAGCTGGATTTTGAGTATTGGGTAAAAGTTTGGAAACTTTGTGATGTTAGCTAAGACCAGCGTTTTTGAAATATGCCACTGGGAGTGAACTTCAATTGGTCTTCTGTTCCCAGTGAGCAACGACTTTGGGAGGAGTCACACCGGTGGGAAAGCCCTGCCTCGGAAGATCTGCCCCGCTCCTTCCCTTTCACCGCGTCGCTCTGTGCCGCACAGTGGTGGCGGCCCTGGAGTTTGACTAAGCGACGAGTGGAGCACTCAGCCCGGGCCTGGAGTTACCCCGCCTCGCCGCGCTTGTCTTCACTGATCGGCACCGGAGGGTACAAGCCAGGGGTTGGGGTGGAGTTTTTGCCCGATCTGAGGAATGTGAGGCACGGACTGAAAGGAGAGGCACATCGGCCGTTTCACCGTCGGCACAGAGAGGAGAGACGACCTCTGACGCAAAGTTCGGGAGGTAGGGAGAGGAAATAAATGCGAACCATTGTCCAAGTGCACCATTCCATTCTATTCTATTCTATCCAGTTTTAATCTACTGGAATCATCCTCATTAACTATCCTATTCTATTCCTCATTCATTTGAGTGGGAAAAAAAAAAAGTGAAATGCGGGCTTCTTTCCTCATCAGAATGGGGAACAAGTTATCCAGGTAGCTGCTGTGCAAAACCTGAACAGTATTGTTATTATTGGCTGAGCACACAGACGGCTCCTCGTTGGCTGGCACTGATCCACCATTGAAGACTGTCAAAAAAAAAAAAAAAAAAAATCATGGAAGAAAATAGTTGCTTTTTCAGACGGTGCAAAACTTTGCATGTACTCTGTTGTAGGGAACTACAGACAAGCTTGTCTAATGCCCTGGCTACTAGATGCATGTATGCATTGCAGATCATGTCATTAGCCTAAGTTGAGATCTCTTAAATTACTGCCTTGTCTGTCGAACAACACCTGCCATATGTCCTCTCATACACACTTATAGATCTATTGTCTCTTTATTGTAGACACAGATCAATTTGGTTTTGCACTGTTGACCCCAGAAAGCTATGTATTGATTTCAAGTTAACCTTACAGGCTTTGCCTTGATTTATTCAATGTGAGTCACCGGATAGGAATAGTCCAACATGTGGTTATAATTTAAGGGGAAAGAATTTGTAGTGCCAGCTTTTCTGTGGTGTGCTTGTGCTTTGGTTCCTCTCATTATACATTTAATGTTGTCACAGTAGCCATATGGCCGAGGCTGCATCCCATTCATGGCTTTGTTTGCATTGTAGTGTCTATGTATAGGGGTTTTTACCCATGGATGAGCCATATCGTGCTTTTGGAGGAGAGAAGAAGTAAAGAAGAAACATTTTTATTCTTTTAGTTATAGGGTTTTCCACTCAAGGTGACCGCAGACACTAAGGCAGTTGGAACAGATGACGAGGCCCTCAGAGGACCTGTTTTTCTGGCAGTGTTGGTGTGTAAAAGGCATTAAGAAAAAGGGAGGATCAGTGGCATCAAGTGTTCTCACATTCAGTATTATGTTGTTTTTTTGTGGCACTCAGTGTTTGTGCTGAGATGTGATGATGCACAGTGCTCTGTGTTTGTGTTTATCTATGTGTGTGTTAATCTAACAGAAGTCACACTGAAAGGTTGTGACAGGAACATCTGGGGTTTACTGGCTCTTCCATCCAAACCTGTTTTCAGGTATTTTTCTCTCTCAATTCACACCGAATCATCACACAAACTGAAATGACCAGAGACGTCTGTCAGATCAATCATAGCGTTCGTTAAGCGAGGCGTGGGCACATGTGTCTTTGTGAGCTGGGGTGAAATATTTTTTGCGTGCTTCATAGTTTGTGTCTCCTCAGGCTTATTCCTTCGATTCACATGTTGAGACAGATACAGATTTTTCCCTTGCTCACTTGTTCTTTCTCTCTCTTTTCTCATTTCAATGTTCATGCAGGAATGGAGAGAATGAATCATTTACACTTAATAATAATGTTGGGTTTATCAGCCTTGCAGTCGGTTGCTGCCTGCCTGCCCTGCAGTGGTTTAGTGTTTCAAAGTTTGTTATTTGTATAATTTAGGCAGAGGAACAGAGAGAGGGCGGCAGACAAAGGAGAGCGAAAGATCTCTATCATGTGTTATTCTCTCCAGTTTGATGCTCTCAACAGTTGCTCTAACAACAAACAAAGCTGCAGTATTTGTTTGAATATGCTACAGTCAGCCAGGTGAGCTTGAGAGAGTCTGTCATGCTTCTGTCATTGTGTTGTTCTTCATTCTGCTGTGACCCAGAAGTCAGGAGGGGGCTTTGTGTAGTACTACTGCACTCGAGATAGTTACTCACTTCGCTCATATCCACCCTGGGGTTGATTTGCAGCATTTTAATCATCAGCAAATTTGATTAGCGATTTTCTTTGCCAAAAAAAAAAAAATACAGCTGCCTCAGAGAATTTCACTTTTATACAGATCAAGCCTCAGGCTGCTGGGTTTAAGAATAAAGAAATGCACAAAAATATCTAAGTACTCATTATTCCTCCTTTTTAGAAACTTGGCAGCATTAAAATTATTCCATGGAAGCCGTATGTGAGCTTAACATGCCTCCATGCCACCACGGAACTTGAAATGGGGAAAGGAACAACCACTAAGGCCTTTTTCTATGGATAGAAAGGAGTAAGGAAACAGGATGTCAGCCATTTTATCAGCAGATGAATCACCCCGGTCTAGTGTGCCATCAAGTTATCTGCATGTAGGGCCAGGTTGGGCTACCCGATGACTCACCAGGTCTCTGATTGAACCGGCTTCTCCTAGTGATTGTATTTAGAACTTGAACCCTTTATCACCACCAATATCTTAAGTGTCCCTGGAAATTTACAGAAAACACGTCACACACACTACTAAAGCTGGTACAACGTGACAAAACACCTACTCACCCCTTCCTCTCAGGCTCCATGTTACACACACTAATCATGTTTTCAGACTGTCAACCAAAGCATGTCTCCACGCCACACAGTCGAAAACACTTGTTTGACCACAAACTGCAAATGACAGAAGGAACCCATGTGTGTTCCTGAGATTTGACATCTTGGGTTGGATAATTGAACTGTTTGGTGGTTGTTAACCTTCATGTCCACCACCAGATGACCCATCCAGCCACGCAGCGGTCAGGACCACATAAAATATCAATAAGGGGGTGTCCTCATTGGCTCGGCTGACACTGGATAGCACATAAATCCGTTGTCGGTTGGAGTCCAGCTTGAGGCCTTTGTTACGTCTTTATCCTCATTCTCTCCTCCTCTATCTTACAAGTGACAGTGGTTGTCTGCTTTATCTTTTGGAAGCAGAAACAGAAACAAAGTGGATTGAACCAACTATTATTATTAGAGCTTAAAGTTGTAGTAGTTAATAGTTAATTACAATCCCAATTCCCAAAAAGTTGGTTATCTCTTTAAAAGATCAATAATACAGAATTAGCTTATGTCCTAATCCGTTTCTACATTCATCTCAATTTAAATCAGTACAAAGACAATATATCTAAAGTTGCATTGATCTTTGTAAATATATGCTTGTTCTGAACACGTCTCAAAAAAGTTGGGACTGTGGCAGAAGGTTGTAGAGCGCTCACAAACAGCTGATTGGATTATTACACAGGTAAAGAGGTTCACTGGTAGCAGGTGATAATATCATGATTGAGTATGAAAGGGTCATCCTCGAAAGGCTCATTCATTCACAAGCAATGATGGGGAGAGGTTCACAACTTTGTGAATATCTGTGTGGACAAAACCATCTACAGTCCATAATATCATCAAACGATGATGTCGGTGACCTTTGACCCCTCAGGTGGTATTGCATTAAAAACCAACATGATTCATGAAACATTTTACTTACATGGGCTCTGGAACACTTTGGAAAACTTTGGTGTTAGTGCCCATGGCATGGGTAACTTTCACATCTGCAAAGGCACCATTAAATGCTGAGAGGTTCTTACAAGTTTAAAAACTACAAATGCTGGCATCCAGATGATGTCTTTTTCAGGGACGTCCCCGTTTATTCCAACACGACAATAAAGCCGCATTCTGCCACCTTATAACAGCATGAAGCATGTGCATAATAGCATGTGTGACCTTAACGACTCTCAATGTGTTAGCGACCTCAGAAGAGTTTGTATATTTGTTATATATATTTGTATATATTTGTCATTTGCACATGAGTCCTAAAGTCCTCCACCCTTGCTTTCTCATTTAAAAAAAATTCAAACCTTCATAAACAGTTATGTAACAACGTTCCTTTCAATACCTCAAATTAAGTCAGTTCAAGTCAAGGCAAATGGTTTACAGTACTCACCGTGCTTTCCTACATCATTGTGTGTGGCACAGATTTTCAGGATGAAGTCTGAGGAGCAACTTGAAGCATGACACACCAGCATTATCAGAGACATGAGAGAACCTGTCTGTACACCTCGTCGTTCTCTCTCCGCCTCTCCCTTTCCTCTCACATGACCCTCATCTTTCTCCCATTGTTTCTTCACTATCCTTTTACTTTTTTCATTCTTACCTTTATGCACCATTTTCTCATGAGACCGATTGAATTTCAATTAATCATTAGTGTTACTGCCAACAGGAAAATTCGCTCCTCAATTCTACTCTAAAGGTACATCAGACAGGCAACTAAGCAATGCAAGCAAATGAGAAATTAGTCATGTTACTTTCAATCTCAGTCTAACTACAAGAATGGAGTCTCCAGTGAACTACAGGTGACTCTTTATATTGCTATTTATTATTGTCTAAGGTCAACTAATCCATTATTCTGTGGTATAAAAGTTGTTATTTGTTGTTATAAAGTTATTTTTACTTTTGTGAAAGTGCCACACGTATTTTGTATTTCTCTGATATTAATGGTAATAAAAACAAACCTCCAGCCTTGCCATAAAATACATCGAACACAACTTAATAATAAACGATTCATATAAGAATCTGTTATTAATTTATGCTGTATTTGTAGAAAAACGGTGCTTGGCTGGGAAGGAAAATATTTATGTGTAGTTCTGTCACAGCCGTTAACGTCTGCTTGAGTATAAGCCTGTGGGATTGTGTGCTGGTAAAGGTGTGGAAATATGAAAGACACACTTGTTAAATTTTCTACACCGGCTTTGACTCGGCAACAATAGACCCTTTGTGTTGGGGGTTATAGGTAATCTGTATGCTTTTGCATCCTGACACACAGTGTTCTTCCTCTCACCTCCCAAAGGAATATTCACTTGAGTTATGAGTATTGGATCTCACAGATAGAGGAGTGGTGTACACAGAATACAGTAATGTAAATGCTCAATTTCATTAATGGAAAATAAAAAGATATTTAATGTATTATGAAGCTTAATCCCACACCAATTAGGTCTTTTGTTTTCATTGAAAGCCTCCACATGGCAGGAACTCTGTTCTGTGCTTCTCTTGAGATAAAACAGTGTGAACATGTAGATGACAGCTCTGTGCTTAAGTTTCATGAGGGGCTGCCAAATCATATTGCATTATGAAAATCTGTTCTTTATCATACACCTTATCCTTTCCAGGTGTAATATATGTGTAAATCTAGTCAAATTGTAGTCAAGTTGAACTGACTACTAAAGTAAATGCTGGTGGTTTTTCCTATGATGAGGCTGTAAAAAAAGAAATTGTTGGACTTTGGTCTGTCTCATTATTAAAGACTCTAGTTCTAAAGGACTGTTAATGGTTACTGAGATATTCTTGAAGATATCAGACCAAAAAGATGCAATCTTGAGGCATACTATAAAGCTATGAAAAAGTTTTGCTCCCGACATTTTTCACACAGGGGTGATTTGATTTGAAAATATCTGAAAGCTCTTTGGGAGATTATATTTCTTTCATAGTTGTGCCAAGGTGGCAAATGTACTCCTGAAATGTTCGTCTTGGATTCCTGAGTCCTTCCATGTGCAGGTTTTTACCAGATTGTATGGAGGGATTGTGAGTTGTGTTGTTTTTTCTGCACAGTGGACAGAGCTAAGGATATAGGCTCAAGACTGAAATGGTATTTGTTTCCATATATGTGTTAGGTTATGCATGATGCAAGGTATAGTCCCTGATGAGGTGTCATTACTGGTAATTAATGCATGCAGGTGAGAACTGTTCGATGTGCAGTTTGAAGGGCATTATGCCCCTTATACCTTGGTCACTTACCAAAGAAAAAAAAATGATGATCATTAATTCATTTATTTCTGTTTTCATGCATTTTGCAATCACAATTTAATGATTTTTACAAGCCATAAATCCCTGGTAACATACTAATACCATATAGTTCCTGTGTGATCTAAATGTTGTGCACTACTCCTGTAAGTAAGATAAACTTCAGATAAGACTTGGCATCAGGAGATATTTCTATCCCGCTCAGCTCATAGAGGCCTCGGCTCAGCTATAAGCCACAAAGTTAATATTATGCTAGCAAGATTCCTAGTCAATAACACTGCGTATACTTGACAAACAGTAAATATAACTTGATTGTACAGTACCAGTCAATAGTTTGGACACAGTTTCCCATCCACTTGAATGGGAAACTGTGTCCAAATTTTTGACTGGTAGTGTATGTTCAAACACTAGACTATCTAGCTATGCAGCCATATCATTATCGCCAAATCAAAATCCAACTTTTCACAAATGATAGGCCATATGTAATGTTGGCCGCTTGCAGCTGTGTTACAGTCCCAATCCTGTGGTAATTTTCACAAAGCTTGGAAGGATGGGGCATGGGCCTGGAAAGAGCCCATTAAATTTAGGTGCAGAACCAGATAAAGAGGCAGATCCAGGAATTTTAAAAAAAACTTTCCATAACTTTGAGAGACGGGGCAGTTTTCCCCCCCTAGCTATGCAAAAAGTTAGGTTGAAAAGGACATTTTTGCCTTTCTAGTCAGATCTTTTTTTAGTTAGTTTGTCTGTTAGCAGGATTACTCCAAAACCTACTGAACAGGTTTTTTTTAAACTTGGAGGGAGAATTGGGCATGTCGTGGGGAAGAAGCTCATTAAATTTTATAGTGGATAAACAGGTAGAACTAGGATTTTTTTCCCTCTTTCTTTTAACATTGGGGCTTTTTTAATCAGTCAGTCTATTACGCATAAACTACCAGACAGATTTAGTGAAACTTGGTAGAGAAGCTCAGATTACGACACACATAAAGGGTATGTGACTTAACTCACTGATCACTCCACTCCACTGTATCTTTACATAGCAAATAGTTGTTTCCTCAGCTGCTATATTAATTATCAAAATGTCATACATTCAAGCATCACATTTGAAATGTACCCAAGATAATTGATTTATTTCTTTTTTTCTCTGCACAGGTTCAGATTCCTCCCCCCATACCTCACCTCAACCCTGAGCCTTGTCCTTTGACCCCCAAATCTCTCCCCCAACCATGGCACACCGATCTCAGAGCTCATCAATTGGTGACAACCCCCTTGACCCAAACTACCTGCCCCCACATTACCGTGAGGAGTACCGTCTAGCTATTGATGCTCTGATAGAAAACGACACAAAGGTAACATTTTTTTTTGCTACTTGTATGTTTTCTATGTGTGTCCAATGAATATGAATATTCAAAATACTCCAAAAAGACTTATGTCATGTGTGTCTCCTGTCATACCAGGGCTACGATGACTTCCTCCAGACCGCAGATGTGGTCAGTTTCCTGGCTCAGCCAGAAATTGAATTTATCAGGTCCGCAATCCAGACAACAAAGAGGACCACAAGCATCCCAGAGCTGACATACCATGACGGAGTCCATGACCTTGACGGCTCCTCCGACACCTACTGGCCCATGCAGTCTGACCTGGCTGCTCCGGGCCTGGATTTGGGCTGGCCATTACTACAGCACAGCTTTGCAGGGCCCACAGAGGTTACCACCCTGGTCAACCCCTCCGACCCAGACATGCCAAGCATCAAAGAACAGGCCAGGAGGCTCATCAAGAATGCATGCCAAGTAAGTAAAAGGGAACGATACACAATGACTGAAATTTTTTCAGTGTGAACAATTACAAATGTATATGTTTTTGATTCTATGCACATGCACTTTTTTCGTGGTGTTAGGAAAAACTCACCACTTCTTACTGCGTTATTGAGTATCCTTTATTTAATCAGTATATATTTTACAAATCAAATGTGATCTCTTAAAACAAAACTTGAGATAAAGGGTTGCCAGTCACTAGTGGCTGTGGGTTATTCGATGTCTGTTAGATTTTGCTTTTAGTTTTTGACCCAAAAGAGGACACAGACTCACAGTATAGGTAGTGAGTTTCAGCCTATGAAGGCAGAGTGGTGGGCAAGTTGTGGAGAGAAGTGGGTGGCTGAGTCAAGCTTACAGTGGCATGAGCTAGCAGAGTTGGCACTGGCACATAGTAGAGGCACAAACCAAATAGCACAAAGAGATAACTCTGGTATGACGCTACAGCCAAAAGAGGCCAATCCACTGAGCAGACAGAACAACCCTCCTGATGACTGGACGAGAAGCTGACATTCTTAAACTGACACTGATGAGTTGATTGTAGTCAGGTGTGGACATTGCCTAGTTACCAAGAATCCAGAAGCCACGACCAAAACACACTCACTATTATTGACGGACAGCAAGGGGACGGAGGAGCCGTGAGGTAGACAAGGAAGAAAATTAAGAGGCAGGGCCATACAGAGTTTAATATAACTTTTTATCTGCCATTGCCAACTTTGTTACCACTCCCTTTCAGATTAATGTCTTACTTACTGATATATTTTTGTGTGTCTATGTGTGTGTGTGCCTGTGTGTCGAAAGCAGTCAAACCAGTTGGTGTGGTGGGTTTGTCCTCCATTTCAATCTGTGGGTTTAGAGATAACATGGCTGTCTCTTTCACTGTGACAAAATTTATAAGTGACTCAGGAGAGTTATAAAACATGAAGTAAATGTTTTAACATGCACAAAAGAAGACAGGTTCTAAGAGACACAAGTTGGTAATCTTTCTATAACAAGTTTATTTAGTAGAGATTCACTCACATTGTATATATTTAATTTCTTGTACTATCGATCTTAATTTTCACACTTTTTATGAGAAACCATTTTGCAGTCCCGTCATATTATGTATATTATGTACATATTATGCACAGTCCCTTTACCAAACCAGTCCATTTAACCAAAATAAACAGGACTTTTACAAAATGATTTTTTTTAAATGACTGTGACACTGGCCAAACCTTGATTAGTTGTCCTGTGTTTGCTCTTCATCTCCAGGTTATTGCTGTGGTGATGGACACCTTCACAGATGTTGACATTTTTGCCGACTTGTTAGATGCAGCAGCCCGCCATGTTCCTGTTTACATTCTACTGGATGAGCAGGAAGTCCATCTCTTTGTCTCAATGGTCATGAACTGCAAAGTCAACTTGGACTTAATGCCTGTGAGTTAGATTTTTTTTTTTTTTTTTACATTTCCTTAAAAGACTCCCAATAGTCAGCTGTCATCTGGCATTTATTGTGTAATTAAATTATTCATAACACATAACATTCACTAAGGCTTGCATGTGATTGAAATGTTGCTTTGCAGATGATACGTGTCAGGACTGTGACAGGAATAACCTACTATTCCCGGACAGGGAAATCATTTAAAGGGCAGGTGAAAGATCGCTTCCTCCTGGTTGACTGCAGGGCTGTACTCAGTGGCAACTACAGGCAAGTAATTTTATTCTGTTTAGTAAATTACCCAGACTGCCCTGCCACTCATTCCATAAATGTAATTATTCTTTCTTATTTTCTTATAGTTTCATGTGGTCCTATGAGAAGATCCACCGCTGCATCGCCCACCTCTTCCTCGGGGAGCTAGTTGCCACCTTTGATGAAGAGTTTCGCATTCTCTTTGCTCAGTCAGAGCCTCTGGTCATTGACCCATCTGATGTAGCACTTGCTTTCTCTGACACCAGCAGCACCAGCAGTTACTTTGGCAACCAGTTTGGTTTGAAGAGGACTCAGTCTTTGCGTAACCCTTTAGGTTACCGTAGGCAGCCAGAGATTCCCTCTGCTTTCCTTTATGGAGACGCTGAGCGTAATCTCGGGCTTCCCTTTCGGAGGAATGACCCATTTCGTCACACTATGGAACCTGGGACAGGAATTACAATTGGAAAGTATTCTCAGCAACAGTTTCGTCCACAGCCGTCATTCCTGGAGCAGGGAAGGTCCATAGTTTCCAGGCAGATGGAGATGAATACCGGTGGCTTCAAGAGGCACAGCTATGCAGAGGGAACCCAGGAAAACTACACATCTTCAAGGCAATACATGAAGAACAGAGTCATGAATAATTTGGATGAGACAGATTTCTACAGGTATTTAACTCTTTAATATGTACAACTGTTAGGGATTTGAAATCTTATGCAAGCACACCTCTTTATACATAACAATAAACAAATAAGAACCATTGTATTTTCTTTACAGGGATCAGACCCAAAGTAACCTGTACTACAAAGAAGCGCCTGGGTCAGGGTCTGGCCACGGACACTATGACAGACTTCGAGTTCATCCTCTACTCCTCTCCACTGACCAGCGTTCAGACTCAAGCTTTCCGTCAGATAAGGAGCCTCCACCTGGAAACTATGGCAGAGACTACTTTTCATCTGAGGACTTGATTGGACCTGAGGGGTACCGGGCACCTCCATTAGCTGGGAGATATGGAGGAGGTTCCTCCCATAAGAGGCCAAGCATAGGTCAGGCATATGCTTGTCAGAGCTCACCGACACAGGTGCATTCACCTGAGAAGAAACAATTTCCCCAACAATCTGATCAACAGCATGATGAAGATGCAGATGCGAAGCAAGGCCTGAGGAGTTGGAGAATCAACTCCTTTTTCAGCACTTATGAGGACAGTGGGGAAGAAGGTCTGGCTCAACCTTTGGGGCCTGATGCATTTGAAGATCCTCCACCATCTCAGCAGCCAACTACCATTGAAAGTTCAGGTTCCCACTTTTTAAAGGAGCCACCAAATGTTCCCCCCAAACCCAGACCAGATATCCTGAGACCACGCTTTGGAAAACCTGTGTTACCCGAGAGCAGCAGCAAGGACACTACCCCAACGACAACCAAGGATCTTATTCCACCAGTCAGTAACTTTAAACCGGAGAGAAAAGAGATAGAGATGGTGAAGGAAAGGGAAAGAGAGACAGAAAGGGGTGTCACTAAGGTTGTGGACCTGGATATGGAGGGTAAAGATCTCTTCTTGACCAAGCATGAATCCTTTCGCTCACGTATTAATCCACTCCTTCAACGTAGCTCTCGTCTGCGTTCCTCGCTTATTTTCTCCTCTTCCAAGGCAGAGATGCACAGTAGTGGCCTGGGTCTAAAACCAGCCACAGAGGAAGATGAGAAGTTAGACTCAGCACGCACCTCCTCAATTGTGGCCCAGATTCTAGAGAAGAGGAGGTCATGGTCCCGCGAGCCTTTTGAATGGAGAAAAAAGGCTGAGGAAAAAGAGAAGGAGAAAGTGAAAGAACAAAAAGAGAAGAAAGGGCAAGAGGAAAAGGAGATTCAATTGAAAGATGAGATTAAAGCAAAAGAGGAGCCCATGAAAACTAATGAAGAGGTAAAGATAACACCAACTGTTCAGAAATCAGAAGGCACAATACCATCATCTCTGAACATGAATGATCCAGCAAATCGACTGCAGTATTTCAAAGATCTGGCTGCAAAAAGAAAAGCCTCCAAAATGGAGACAGAGTCATCTCTAAAAGCTCCAGAACCTGCTGAAAAAAAGCCAGATCTTTCTGATAAACCTTCTCTAAATCCTGTGACGGCTCCAAACGTCCCAACTATCGCTGTTAGTTCAGCAGAATGTGAACCAAAGAAACCAGACATCGCTGCTAAACTGGCAGAGCTCACTCGCAGACCTTCAGTGAGTTCTTCAAAACCACCAATAAGTTCTGCCAAGCCTTCGGTGAGCAACCTGAAGCTTTCAGAGACAACTCAACCTCATAAAGAGGAGAACGTATCAGAGGGTCAAAAGAAGGATATTTTTAAGTCTCTGAAGCCCCTTCCTTCACCTAAACTTTTCAGGAGGGATCCGTTGAAGCTCAAAGGACTGAATCCTCGCCGCATCTCCTCTGGTGAGGAGATTCTGACCACAGATGCTACAGATGCAGAGAAGAGTGAAATGAAAAAGAGCCGCTCTCATAGTTCTTCATCTTTGTCACGTGATGACTTTAGGGAAGGACTGCAGAAATTTATGGGATCTAGTACATCCATCAACACACTTGGTGAGGGAAAGAGTGAGGGTAAGACAATGGACTTTCTAAAGAAGCAGACTCAGAGGCTAAAGGGAATCCTTGGGCCCAAGGATAAAGACAAGAAATCGTCAGGAGACGATCGGGGCATGAGCACAGTTATAGAGATCACTGATGATTCAAGCAAAAAACAGAGTTTATCAGTGAGAGATACAGGATCTCCATCTAATGACCTAACAAATAAGACATTATCAAGCCCATCGCGATACCAGGCCCCAGGCAGCTCAGTTTTGTTCAGTAGCAATCTACGAGATGACACCAAAGTCATTCTAGAACAGATCTCAGCCAACAGCCAAAAGAACCGACTTGAGCGAGAAGAAACAGCAGGGGACACAGATAACGACGTCGGAGAAAAAGGGCTGGAGAGACAGAACTCCATAAAAAAGAATCGATTTCCGCGACAACAGGGCAACATCCAAGAGCGGGAAGGATTGCTGAAGAGGATAGAGAGTTTGAGAAAGGAGAAGAAGGTCTACAGCCGCTTTGAGGTAGCCTATCACTGCATGGATGATGTTTGCAGTGTGGATGGGAAGGAAATATGAACACAAGCAAAAGTAGTGTTAGATGGAAACAAGAAAGATTAATAGACATGTGGAATGTATTAGTGGAATCAGGGGTTTGGGGGCTAAAATACACTACAAAAACCCTAGCTATTTCAAATATAAAGACCAAATCCTACATTGTTTGAGTTGATCAGATGCAGCACTATACAGTAGCTGGGTTTACATGGACCCCTTTATTTCGATCAAAATCAGTTTAAAAGCTCAATCAGAATGAAAAGGCTCCATATAAACACTTCATTCAGAATAAAAACGCCCAAACTGAATTAAACTTCATTCGCTGCAGAGGGTTAGTATAAACCTTTTCTTACACTGATCGGAAGAACAACTGTACCATGTAAACGGTGGAACGGAATATTTACTAGTAGAGTTCTGTCAATCACACAATCGACATCCATCTTCTGGTAAAACGCACAAAATATACATCACTTCCATCACATGTCACTATTCTGTATATACCGCTATTCTGATCAAATGCGGTGGCACATGTAAACACCAGATCATGTATGCAAAATAAGTTGCGTACATAAAAAAAGATGTGTTTGGGCAAGTAATGTTGCTATATATGGTCTGTATAATGACAGAAATAATGATGCCGTTTGTGTAGCTGTTTGACCTGGAGTCTGCTTTTAAACTGTGAAAATGAATTCTGTTGCACAAGGTAATGCTCATTGATTTATACATACACTATATGTTTTACTTAAGACTTGTACTTATACTGTAAGTCTGTAAGTACAGCTACATGTATATGATTGTTTGCAGTCTTAGCATCTCTCCCCAGAAAGTTTCACCACTGTTCACCACTTTGAATCAAGTGAAACTGATAATAATGCTAATGACTCACTTGATGCCCCATTAGGCAAACAAACCACTTGTGTCCTCAAGGACTGTAGCGACCCATAATAGTGCTTTTGAATCAACTGTAAAGTGTGACCTTAATGACCGTGAATGTGTTAGTGACCTCAGAAGAGTTTAAATATCTGAAACTCCCCACCAGTCAGTCAGAACTGAAGAAACCTTTTAGATGAGAGGTGAAACATCTTCAGACCCTAAACAGAAGTCCAGTGGCTTCGGGTTCAACCTCCAAGGATTACCATGACCTGGATGAATGAGAATCTACACCAGCATATAAGATGTTATTATTATATTAAATACAACAGAATTTGGTTTCACCTTTGCCGGCAGGCCTATACTAATTAAATAAACGTGTTCTTAAGATAAGCAGAATAAGTGTACTTAGAACTGACCCCTAAAGTCTCAAAATATTGACAGTAGTGAGAAGGAAGGACAGACAGAAATGTGTGGAATTTCATACTTTGTTGCATTCACTGTTATCCCTGTTGTTCTTTTGACAGATGGGGAATAGCCTGGGATAACGAAAAATGGCGGAGTGACCTTTTATATGGAAACTATTTATGCAAGATGATCAAAAAGACTCTTTGCCTGTATGTGCCAATGACGAAGTACCTCTTTGGCTCCACAACGCAGCCTTTCCTGGATATTCACACAATAAAACTTGAAAAGACAATATAAAATTGTTAAAACAAGCTAAAATGACTTAGTTTGGAATGTTCCTGTTTGCCAAGACCTGGTACTACTTTTTCCTTATATGGTGACTGAGCGAAAGAAGAGCGACACTGCTTGCATACTGGTTTCATCGGCTAATGTTTCACCAAAGAGAACAAGGTAGGGAAATTTACCTTTAGATGAGCTTGTATGAACATGACTGAAGGACTTCGAGAGGATAAATGAAAAATAATGCACCTGACTTCAAGAGGATAAAAGAAAAATAATGCACCTGACACAATATAAACACATGCTGGTAATAAAACATGGTAGTTTAGGACTGCAAGTGTATAGTATCAGTGATGTGTGTTTCTGTAAGTGTCTGTGTAGCGAGGACCTTCTTGAACTGAATTCTTGTGGATGTACTCTGTGCCAATAGACCACCAAAGGCATTACCAAACCTAGGACTAGTATTGACTCAGACAAGACAACAGAAATGAGAATATGATGATGAGGAATAGAATGAGATATTTTAAGGGCAGACTGTGAGATTAAAGAGATTAATGAGACAAAATCTGGATCAGGAAATATGTGTATTCTAATGTCTAAATCTAATATTAAGATAGAGCAGTAGAGTTTCCATAGAAAGTAGAACCTTTAGTGAACTTCAGACTCTTAAGTAAGCACTATGTACTTTGTTTTTAAGGCGTGGACCAACTTCTCAGGGTTGAAGATGTCAAATATTCATCTTTTATGGTTAGAAGAGTTGTGTTCAAAGTCTGTACTAGTTTTGTCGCATGTAAATAAAAAAAAGCATTCATAATTACATTCATTCATTACAAAAAAAACATATGTTGTACATTTTAAATTAGTATTAATCTCTGAAGGAAATAAGAAATCTCTGACTGCCTTTAACAGTACTGGAGCAGAGCCATGCTTCTAAAAGTCACCTAACTTCTGAGTCCTTATTCCTTTGCTTGTCTGTAAAGACTATTATACCAAATATTTAGTTATATGGTACATTCCTCAGGTTACTTGACAGATTGGGCATCAAACCATTTGTGTGTTTGTACAGTGCACCAAAAATTGATCAAAAGATTAATTATTGCTAAATGGACACTTCCAAGGGTTAAACTGCTTTCTCTTGGGGATATTTTGTACATATTTATATAAAATGGCTTGGTGATATTCTAATTGACAAATTAGATTATTATCACCATTAGTGTACTAATAAAGTGCCTCGTGTTAATTTGTAATTTATATGTAAAATTGTGGCTTTAAAATTGGGGGATTCAGGTTTGATGTTTTCTTTTTGTTAACCTGAGATAGTATTAGATTGTGTTTCTGAAATCAAGAGAAAAATAAAAACAAAGAAAATAAAACAAGATTCAAAATAAGACTCTTGGGTCTTTCCAGGGTCTTTTCGAGTTTTTCTGAACTGAGACTGTGTTGTGTTGATGACTGGATTACAGTCCATCATTAAAGTTTATGAAAGACTCTTCACTTACATATTGTGTAATAATTAAATATGTTTGAAACCACTGTGAAATTGTTACAATGTGTTGTGATTGTCAAAGGGAGCCAACATCTTTATTTTTGCAGCAGTCAGTAATAATAAGTTTTATGGATGAAATTAAAATGTGTTCATCGGTGGAGGACTCCCCAAATACTTTTACAGCTGCCATTCTCCAAAGGTACCTCTTAGACCACACCTGAAGAATACACAGACCTGTAAATATTGTGTAAAGTTCTGATGCTAAGCTCTTTTTCCAATTTACTCTTTGTCACGTCTTTTCAAAATTGTTTTAGTTTGTGAAGCCACAGTTCTTGTAAAGATACAGCTGAACTTTTCATTGTAAAGTACAAAGTTGTTTGTCCATCAGTACTTCTTTGCTCTCACGCAGGAGGGTTTCTACATACCAAGCGCCATTTCTTCACTTGATGCAGCATCCTTTTTCTTTGCCTCTCCTTTGGGGGTTTCTAGGACTTTCCTGCATGTTGAGCAGGATTCCTTTGCTTGGCTGCATGTCTCTGCTGTCTTCTTGTGCAATCCTCTTGTTCTCGTTCACTTGCATGTTTTCTTGCAGTCATACTCCACCTCTCTCCTCTCCAATAGCCTCTCCTCTCTGTTTCAACCCTTCTTCCAGCAGACCTCACCTTCTGGCACAGTCTTCTGTCAGCTGGTCCAAACTTTTCATCCTCTTTACGTTGCAGTGCTACATGTCCACCTCTTGGCTTGTTAATCAAGCATTGTTTTGCTGTCTGTGCCATTAGACTGATGTGGATTTTTTTCTTTTTTTGAATCGCTAACATTAGATTATCTGTCACATATACTACTTTGTGGACATAATGGCAGTTTTATAAAGTATGACAAAAAGATACTTTTATTAAAGCAGCAAACTGCAGCTTTGAGAACATTCTTAAACTATACATAACTTTATACTTTTAAACACATGAACATTTGTATTATGTCAACAGCAAATTTTAAAGTAAGATAAAGACAATAACATACAAGATTCCACTACTAGCATCTTAATGTCTGGAAAAACACCATTCACAAGTCACTGAATGTACATTTTTTCAGATTTCACGAACACATGAAATCTGGCATACAATCCAGCAACAAACTGGATCACAAAACAACACCATGCCTCACGGAACAAGTGATGTGTAAATATCAAGTACATAAAAAATAAGTGTGGTTGACAAACACTTTACTTGAATATCACAAACATACAAGGCAAGTTGCGAAAATTCTGGTTATTTCCATTTCATTTTGAGGTCAACTTTTCACTGTGTTTTTTTGACAGGAGTCTGCAACCCTCACCTGACAAGACTATTACCTTCGATTCATTAAAGCTCCAATAGACACACATTTTTTAGTTCTCCTGAGTCTCTGCAGCGGTTGTCCCTGGCTGCTGCTGTTTCTTCACCTCTTCTAGCTCCTCATTGAGGCGATGCAGCTGTGCCAACTTCATTTGTTCTATAGGATTTGCGGAGCAAGACCAGATCAAACGATTGAGAAAGAGAAAACTAAAACTAAATTAATGAATGAACAAAAATAAATGTTTGGTACTTACCAGCTGATAACAGCTGACTTTTTGTCTTCTCAGCACACTCTATTTCACCTGGGAGCCTCTCTAGAGTCTGAGTAACAAATTGAAGGACAATACTCACTGACATAAACAACACAACACATAATTCTACTTTGGAGATATGGGGGGAAATATAGGTGGGTATTAAGTCCCACTATTTTTTATAATAAACAGAAAAACATACAAAGATGGCGTGTAGATTCTTATGCTGATCTATCAGTTGATGAAGTTGGTTTTCAAACTTCATTCTGTAAAAACAAAACTTTTATTAAATTTAGGTCACAATGTAAAATGTCATATCTTTGCCCTTTTAATGCGTACCGTTGCTTTCGGAGTTTAAGCTTGACTTCCTGGATTTCACATCTGTACTGTTCCAGCAGTTCATCACTTTCTTTGTTCTGCTTTAACTCTCTGCAAAACACACACATCATCCATCACTCGGTCGCATTGTTCAGTGATTTCACCACAGACGTCTGCAGCGTATTCATCATATTTTGACGACGCAAACTTGTGTGCAGTACTGGATATAATAATAATCACATGATCCTGTGACCATATACAACACATGTAACAGTTTGCCAACTTAATATTTGGATATGGGGATTAAATGAAGTATAAAATTACATTAAATGACATTTAAGAGCATTAAACAAAAAATGTGGACAGTTGACAAAGGTATCAAACTCTAAAACGTTTTAGATGATGGGACCCACAGACAGATTTATTGCTACATCAACAAACAGAACGACAACCAACAAAATCTTCTTTAGGGCTTCACAAAAACTGTCAAGTAAATTTTGTTTAGACTGAGACACAGGTACATATTTTAATATATTAAATTTATCTTGGATGAAGTGACTATAGTCAAAATGTGCCACTGAATATAAAATATTAAAAGGTCATTTGTCATTTAATAGATTAACAAGTAAAAAGTGACACAACCAATATAAGGAATGAAGAAAACAAACCCAACATATCACAGTAGATCTAAAAAAAAAACAGGTAGTGTTTAACACAAGAGTTTATCACAGGAAAAAAATATCTAGGATCCTGCATTGAGAAGTTGCTGCCATCTAGTGTTACACATCCCAAACACATGGCTGAGGTCTGTTTACAGGTCATGTTCAGAATTCAGACATCAGCATGACACTGTAACATCCTCCTCATAGCTAAAGACATTCAACAACAATCTTTATCTGATTAGTGTGCAGCTCACCTGGTAGAATTCTGCTCAGACTCCTCACACTGGCACTGCAGCTTCCCGCACAACTCTGGATCAAACGATCACAGTAATTATGCTAATATTCTTACCCACATTTATTGTCTGTGTACTTACATAAGCTATCGAATTTGTGTTAGACACGATCAACCAAAACCCTAATTCTGCATGGCATCGAATCTGCATTACACAATTGTTTAGTAGACTTATGTGTGTTTACCTTCTTTTTCTTTATGAATCCCTTCCAGGTGGTAAGCTTCAGTTTGTACTGTAAAAACAACACTGCTGAGTACTAATATACTATAATAAACATTACATATGATAAATAACGTAGCATAAATGGTTGCCGATATTATAGCAAATAAAAACTTTATACATACAATACAGTTTATTATCTACTTTTAGTAGGTGGTGCATATAAGCAGGTATAATATGTTTATTGGAGGCTGGTTGATAATGTCCAGTTATTAGTGATGATTTTCCAACTTACGAGTTACCAACTCTTTCTGGTAAGACTCACTGACAGATTGTATCTCCTTGATTCCTTCCTCCAGGACTCTTTTACCTGAAATAAATTGGTGTAACTTAAACATGACAACCTTTATGACTGTTGCATTAAGATTGCTATGAGGCTATATTCAAAATAATTTCATATTCTATGACACATTAGATTTGGTTTTGAACTTATTTTAATCTGCACTAGTCTATTGATAACAAAGAAATACATATGGACAGGAACAGAGCAATCATTATCTCAGCTACTGTACACATTTGTGCTTATTGGTATTTATTATTTACAAGATTAATCAGAATGGGCACTGAAGGGTGTTGCTGTTCCCTTCAGACCGGAGATACTAATCATATCTCATGAATCTCCATTCATCATTTTCTGAAACTCCATTACTGGAGTAACAGGTAAGGATATACCTCACTGATAATACCCTATTTCCGTGAGTCGAACACTTATGATCAGTACTCGTCACCGTCTTAGTCACGGTTTTAAATTCGAGTGATCATGTCCAACTTTTACGTGTTAGATGTAATTAAATGATTTTTCTCTGACTCTTATCCTTACAGATCTACAACAGGTTTTGTTCTATATGCTATTTTGTCATTCAGACCTATAGGAAATGCGCGTTCATTAGCATATGTTCAGCAACCAACTCCAACCACGCTTCTCATTGGTGCAAAAATAATAAAGCATTTGTTGATGTCAGCCAAACCGTGATGAAGCGTATTTACGTTGTACAAACACTTTACCTCTTTGGGACTCAAAACACGAGGTTCACATGCTCATTTCTGACTATTTTTTGATGTAATTAAATAAAAGACAGCGCGACTTACCGAAGGAAGCGGAAGTGTAGCCTCACAAAGACTAACTAAAATGTCAAGATGGTGACTTCACATCATGCTCTGGCTACGTTACAGGTTACAATTCGTGCTGGGGTATACAGGGTGGAGATGTGGTAATTGTAATAAGAGGATTGATATGTATAAAAGGAATAATCTCCAGATATGACCTGTAAATAACGCACTTAGGTCAGACACTACAAGCTAGGCGTTGGCGACTAAAGCGCAGGATTCAAACCGAAAACGGAAAAACGTGAAGGTGACTTATCCGCTAACAACACTACCTTGTTGAAGCGTCCTTAATTTGACCATCACCTGTTCGACTTTAGGCTCCTGCATAGCTCCACCTAACAGCAGGGTATAGAAATTAATCAGCCTGGTGTAGTTTGGGGATGTCATTAGTACTTTCTGTAACTTTGAAAAATACTTGGTTTACCTCCATTCAGTGGTGCAACATTAATCAAGTCCTCGATGTTGAATCCTGTTACACAAATAAGACGAAATGTTACATATGTGAAAAGATTACTCTGCCAAAAGTTGTTAGCTAGCTGCAAGTGTCACTAATGAAATATCAAACTTCAAATTGCCCCAATTAGCTACTAGGTTAAAAGTTAGGTGAATTATAATTAATTTACAATGTTTATGTAAAAAAGGTAAGGCTGTTTCAGGTTTTTGGCCTCGGTACATTATCCATACCTGTAATAGCCCGAATGAAATCTGTCCCAACTAAAAGTTTAGCTAGCTTCGTTTCTCGTTCAGCTAGTGCCGATGACTTTTACAAATTAAATGATACTATAACACCTTGGTAACTTCATATTAGAGTGATGGGCGAGCTAAAAGTAAGGAACATAACATTTAGTAACTAATCCTGCACCGCATAGAATGCTGTTGTTTCTGCGTTTACCCTTCTCTAAGGGCTCCAATGGATAGTAGGCTATATGCGATTAACTGTAAAATATGTTTCGTGTCCAAAACAAGATTACTTTAGCTACTATGCTGATTTATATTTCAGATTACATTTCCAGCATCTGACCTGTGAATTCGCCCATTTTTATCCAGCCAAGAGTCTCTTCCTTACTTTTTTTCCTCTCCTAACTCGTGCGCACGATCCTTCAATTAGGGGCACGAGCTATGATGGCGCCAAAGACATACCAGAGGTGTGACAGGTCAGTGGTGGGTTATGGGTTCTAATCATACCTACAGATGAAAAGTTACTCACAAATAAGTTAGAGTTCGTCAGTGGTTGAAAGCAGGGTTTATAAACAAAGAATAGGCTAATGATAACTTCCCCTGGCCAGAAGGACTTATGCTTATATATGTAATTTATATTTTAATGTGTACATTTTGTTGGAAAGGTAAAGTAGAATATGTGTAAAGATATTTAAGCTGAATGGAACTGACTTGTCATTTTGATAAAAAGGTCTTAATTTGATTGCATTGTATCTCAATAACATTTAAATCTTTTAAATCAAAACTTGCTTCAAATATGTGACAAGATGCCTTAAAGGTAAGCCTTAAACCTGACCACATAGGAGTTTTATAAAGTTTTAGCTTCAAAATCAAAACGTGGAAGAGGAAATGATCTTGCTGGATTGGCTTATTCTTTTTTTTTTAACATACGTGGCATAAAAAGCATTCCATAACTCTGGATAAGAAATCTGACCATTGCCATTTTATAACTAAAGAATAAAATCTCAGCTCTGTGGCTGATAACCAATGAATAAAGATTAACTCAAACTTATCTTTGGTATTTCATATCGCAGCTTCTTATTATTAATAATTACTATTGATTAGCTTACATACTGTATACACTAATATACGATCACTTATAATTGGCTGATTACTGATCATGTCGATTTATTGGTCAGGATCTACTACTTACAATCAAGCACACATGTCAGTTTAGTTCACAGTAAATGGGAGATTTTCATTGTCTTTTTTTCAATGTGCAGTCTCCAGTCAAACAAGTTGAAACTGAAATGAACACACAGAGTTCCACACCCTATACATTGTATCAGTTTTAATGTAAAGCGAACAGCAGTGTAGAGGTATGCGGGTCCACTGTAATTTAATGCAAATATACAATGCAAACAGACCTACAAAGCCCTACAATTACTTTATCTATACACATCAAACCACCAAGGAGTTCTATATATACATACATGTTAGATACAAACACAAAAAAAAGTCTAACAGGGCTGCCAAACAACAGTCTCTCCAAAATAAGAATACCTGTACATTGTGCATTACACGCACATGCAAATGACAAATATGGTCATGCAAAAGTTTCAATATATCATTCAAGTTTAGCTTTTGTGTGGAGCAGTGTTTTGGCTTCCACTACGTGATGATTCCTGTTGCTTGCTTTACTTCATCGAGCAAACCTCCAACCAGTATGCTAATACCTTTCTAAATAACAATCTGAATTTGTTTTCCTTAACATCAGCTTATAGACACTTCAAAACAACCCTGTTGACTACATCAGGCTCAGTAAACAGATACGTTGTAACTTAAGTACCATTTCCTTCATGTCTGCTGGAATCTGGATCAGCTTGGTACAGAAGTGGTCAGAGATTCCAACACTAAAATTAATTCACATTTGTTGCTGGGGAAAAATAAATAGAGCACAAAAACTTCACTTCATGTTAATGAGTAGATGAGAGGAAATTAGAGAGGACAGTAAAGAAAAAAGAAACGATGGGACATCTTAGCTTTAGAAGCAGATATAATGTCAGAACAAAATGTTTCTTCCTTTTGGAAATATATTCTTTAACAATATAGAGTTAATAAATATTAATTTAGTTTATGTTCGTCATACATCCAGCATTGAATTTCATTCCTTGGTCATTTAAAGATTTTAGTTACTGTACTTGTTAAGCAAAGTTCTGATATAAGAGCCTATTTGTCCCAAAAAGCAACACAACCATAATTATCACTCCAGCAGGTCATTCAGGGCATAATGAGGGATACTGGCATCAAATACAGTAATACACTTAACTATTTACAGCTGTGAGAAGCAAGCTAGAAGTACTCCTCTGGTATTTCTAAAGAATCGTCACATCATCAACTTTTTGTTCTGTTTTCAATGCTGCCATGCACAGTTACTTTCCAGCAGCCAGCTGAAAGGGAGAGTTTGGAAAAACAGACAGATTGAAGGAGGTGTGTTTCCAGCACTAGCTTCTTCTCTTTGCACAAAGCTGGTTTACATCACTGTTAAGTGCTACCAATGCCTTCCTCAGTCTTTTTCTGTTTAATCTCTACAGCAAGGCAAGAGTGCCAAGCAGCCATAGGATAACATGTTTTATACTGCATGTGCAGAGTCAAACCGGAATTTGGGCACTGGGTAATGTAGGCAAATGTGTTAGTAGAAGCAGGGGGACAGTTACAGCAAGCAGAGTGGTAAAAATTTAGGAAAAGACACATCACTACATTCTGTCATCAATGGCAAGATTTGTGTTTAATAAATAGCATCAGTCTCAGCTGCATTTTATGACAAGGTGCCTCTCCTCCTCAGCCCGACTACTGCTTAAAAAAAGGACTGTATGTGTGTGAGATAGGAGAGGAAACAACAAGACTCATGTGAAAGAAAAGTGACGAAAAATTAGTAAAGCTAGAGTGAAAAGGACATGTTAGCAACATTTCACAATAAAGGGGAGACATTCTCTAAGCCTATCTGCCAACTCATTCGCGGGACCGTCCCACAATAGCCAGGATGTAGAGGAAAATGTTGATGATGTCGGTGTAGAGATTGAGGGCGGCGAAAATGTACTCCTCTGGACTCAGGGCCAGCTTCTTGTTGCCCAGAAGAAGCTGAGTGTCCACAGCCAAAAACTACACAGGAGAAAGAAAGAATGGTATTAGTCTTATTAATTCACTATCCGACCAAATGTCAAACACGGTGACAATTTTCCCCTCTGTTCCTGAGTTATAGAGATGAATAATGGCCAGATTTGCAGAACATTATGATGTGAAGTTGACCTTTTACCTCTTGGATATAAAATCTGATCTCTGTATCAATTTCTCCTTGTAGACATCTGCGTGAAATTTTGTAGTAATTAATGTTTTTCTGAGGTGACAATGATATTAACCTTTGACCCACCACATCCTAATTGTTTCATCCTTGAGTCCAAGTAGACGTTTATACCAAAACCTCCTTCCAGAGGTACCAGAGATCATGTTAACAAGCGCGTTAACAATGCCTCGAAATGCAAAAACGTGTTACGAATTCCCTTCTCTGTGGCCCCTTCGGTGTGTTCAAACTGGACCAGCCCAAGGCATCACAACGCCACCTCGGTGTGTGCGTTCACAGCTATGCCGACGTTCCGCGACGTGATGTACGACGCAACGGCGAGCATAAAAGCTGATATATTTCACTCCCAATCTCCCCAATTTAGAGGTCAGCGTTTAGCCTTTTCACAGTATCCTCATTCATTGGACCATTAATTAGTAATTTTTGAATTTCTATTACTTGCCTATAGGCCACCAGGCCAACATTCCTACATTAGATGTCTATTTGTTCAATATCTGGCTAAATTTAAGGAACTGATTCCACCGTCATTTAATTAATGCTATTTTCTATATAACAGTGGACTCTTCCGCTAACCTTTGTCCCTCCCAAATTGATCATCTTGTTGATTGTGGTGCAGGCCCACTGTGAATGACACTCAATTCTATTTCTACTATATAAAAAAAGACTTTAAAGCAAAAAAGATTAGCTCCATGGTATAACCCTGAACCTGCAAATTAAAGCAAACATTGCAGAAAGAAAATAGTTTTCTCTTTTTAAAAAGCCGGTTAAAGAGTGCTTGATCCAGAGGTTTGGTCTACTACAGACTCACAACTAACAGAATATGAGTCTGAAACTTACACAGGTGAAGAGCAGGGCCCCCAGCGAGGCATAGACGATGTGCAGGATCCTGTGGCGGATAAAGATGCAGAGGATGGAGAAGAGCAACAGCACAATCAGGCACACAAACAGCACGCCCCGACAGGAAGTGAAGTCATACTTGCTCTGCGGTGAAGAAGGAAGGAAGAGGTTGGAAAATATGAGCCTTGATAAGACACAAGATGCACCAGTTTAAGGACCTCCGTAAATCTGATTCAAATGCAGTCTGAAGAATTCATAAGACACACAAATCTATTTTTGTTATTATAAAACAAATGTGTGGAGGTTGTACACCCCACTGTGAAAAATAAACAGGAGAAAATTCTCACTTTTGTTTCCCTATTAACTCAAATAGAGAACCAGTGGGATGATGTTTTTGTGTGTTTAGACATTTAATAACAATTACTCATATTTTGTGTGCTCACCTGTAGTGAAAAGAGAACCACAGTGAAGCAGACCACTGCAGTGATGCCAACGGCCATGATGACAGTCTCTGTGTCATAGAAGCTGGCGATCATGCCCACCATGTAGGAGAGGCTCAGGGTCAGGATAGCCTGCAAGACACAAAGAAAAATGCACAGCAAAATTATCATTACTCATGATGCACTTTATATGTTGAAGATTCAGGTGACAATTTAAAAACACCCCTTTTGAGGTTTGTGTTTAGACAACAGTATAAAATCCAATGATTCTCCTTAGAACCTTTCAAGAAATCTTACATTTATGTCATCTGTACACCTGCAAATCTAGAGGCCCCTGGGATCAGGTGAGAAGAAAAAATAGCCGTGTGGTAATCTGTGCTCTTGGTTTGCCAGTCTGTGCTCATCATTTCGATACAACTTTATACAGCAAAACTCCGGGAAACTCTAACCCTGCAATATATATGGACTCATATTTACAGTATATGGATAAGGTTATCACAAGGTTATAACCAGTGGTGCACATATCATTTTTTGCTGTGGTTCTCAAAGGAGCACCCGAAGATATTGCTAGGTGCTCATCTTTTGCACTGCATGAAGCCGACATGTTTTTAGGTCACTGTATCACTTGTGGCCACTTGAATTTAAATGGCAGGTAATAGCTTCCATATTTTCAACAGCCTCTTGCCTCCATGCAGACCATCTAATATAGTGAAACTGCCCTTGTTTGACAAAAGGTAATGCTATTCTCACCACATATCTTCTTTCATTGTTCTGTTCTTTTTTGTTTGATTTTGTGTCATTGTACATTAATAAAGTCCATAGAATGTGTACATGTCAAAAGGAAAAAGTCTTTTTTATTAATTGTGTAAACAGACTTTTGCAACAGCTTATGATACTTTTTTTTATGATTTGGTATTAGATCAAGTTCTTACCAGTGCAACCAAGTTCCAGGGGTGCTTGCGGCGGAAGTCTCCACAGCAACTGAGGACAATCAGAGACACAAAGAAGACTGCATAGGACACATAGTATGTCCATGGATTACGTCTCACAAAGAACTTGGCTTCATCGACGAAGGTGAAGACAGCGACAAAGGAGAAAGTGACCAGAAGCTGCACCGTGAGAACCATAAAGACCTGGTAGGAAAGAGGGACGAAGAAGTCATTTTTAGATGAGATGAAAAGTCACACTGTGGTCGTACTGAATGCTACACACTATATTTACTTCTTTATCAGACACACTGACAGTTGTACCCAATCATTTCAATAGATTATGTTTCCTAAAACTGTAGCTCATTTCTCAAAACCCTGAACACAAACTGAAAAGATTTAACTCTTTTGTCTACTATCATAAAATGTATATATATATTTTGGCTTTATATATAACTATAAAATCCAGTAAGAATTGTTTAATTTTTCTCATTTTCACTGTTATGAAATCGGTGGACAAATACTAAACTGCTACTAACTAAAATACAATACAATCTTTAGCTGACTGAACTGGCATAAAAAAAACAACCCAGTAGGTCCACAAACAATATAATGTAATGTGATGGAAAAAACCTACATATACAGCAAATCAATCGGCAGCCTGCCTCCTAATCAGGTGAGAGGAGCTCATCTACATCGGCTCCAGAGGTCACCTGAGGCCTCTTTTATTTTGTGTTTAGCTTGACATGGATTTTCAGAGTTGAAATGAAGCAAAATTGAAACCTGGACAGTGTCAAGACCTACTTTTCTGATGAAGGCTTGTCGGATGGTCTTGTCCTCAAAGCCAGAGTTGGTGAACTCTTCATTGTCGTAGTAAGACGGAGGACCGTCACCATGGTAGCCAGGACTGCCAGCAGGTCCTGGTGAACAACAATAACAGGAAGACAATAAGAGTTAAAGGAAAAGCTGACAACAGATAGGTTAAACAAATGGACATACTGATGTTTTCAAGAACATACTGGTTATATTATTGATCATTTCATTGATTGCCCAGTCATCTGTGTTAGGTCTTGTCTAAAGTGAAGATAAAATGCGTACACAAAGTTCCTCTGGTGTCCACAGGCCTTTAGTGTGTAAATACATACAGAGAAAATCAAATCCAAACTGGTAACTTTCACATGGAAAAGTGAAACAGCTTCATGGCGCAAAGAGAAAAATCTTTTGGAAAAGTAATAAATGAGCATGACTTTAGCTGAGCATGTTGTTGTTTTGTCAAAGTAAGTTAAAATGAAGCATAAGCAGAGTCAAATCTTTGAAAACTCACCCGTGGGGTCACCGGGAAAGCCTGGCTGTACAGGTCCTTGTTGGTAAGGCCCCTGAGGGTAGGGTCCTTGTGGGTGGGGAATCTGAGGGTAAGGCATCTGAGGGTAGGGACCAGGCGCAAACCCGGGGCCTGCCTGGGGGAAGCCTGGCTGTCCATAGCCCGCTGCTGGTGGATACGGTCCCCCTGGGGCTTGGCTGTAGTTGGGAGGGGGCATGCCGAAACCTGGCTGAGGGGGGCCATACACGCTGTTATGGAGAGGATTGGTCTCACCCATAACAGGATATCCACTCTTTTCCTGGGACATGGTGTGGGGGATGGATCACTCTGTTGCTATAACAATCTATGAGAGGAAGAGAAGTAGAAGTAGGACTAGTTAAAAAAAAGTACTCAGCACAAACACACATTAAACAGGAAAAGAGATTTCAATCTAAATCTTTGCACTATGAGTGTTCAGAGTATTCAAATTTCATCGTCTTTATTGCATCCGGAAAGGCCCAGACGGAAGAACAGACAAAGTAATGACCGTACACTGTCTGGGCCAAACTGGCAAAGACACAGAAGCTGCATTTGCACGATTAAGAAAGGTGACAAACAAAGAAGAATGAGGAGAGAATACGGGACAGATACGGTGCAGAACCACAGCAACAACTCAATTCCATCATTTCATGTCATTTTACATTTCCTTTTTGGAATTTATTTTTGATTCTCCTAAAATATCCTGTAGTGTGTGGTAAATACATGCTTGATCAATCTGCTCTCCTTCAGGCAGAGACCTGCCATTATTATCCACCCACTGTGGTTCACATTGTACTGTATAATGCTAATGAAGCATGCCCATGCATGACACAGAGCTGCACAATAGAAAACTCTCTGCGAGTGAGGTCAAACTTACGAGGTTGATTAGTTATTTCAAATGTGCTGTGCAGGGAAACTTCTGCTGAGCAGGGAGGGAGCCAAAAGCCATTCCGATAATTACTGCCTTCAAAATGAGCTTGAATAGACAGCAGACTGATTTCAGAGTGGTGCATAGGTCTGTGCTGTTAAACTACAGCTACTGCATGTAACCAGTACAGCTGTGTATACGAAGCATGCATATACGAAAACAAGCACATAGCGTTACACCGAATCTTTCTCTCACACTCACTCGCACTCACACACATGCAGACAAAACAATCAATGAACGAACAGGACAAAAACGTCCATTCAGTGGCAGACTGCACAGCTGAAATCATGCTTACTCTTTCTAATACTCCCTCTATCCACCTGCCTCTTTCCAAAAACACTGACTCGACAGCGAGTGTTACGTAACGCCGCTTAATTTCACCCTTGCAAAGACATCCAGACTCCAGTGTGTCCCCATGATCCCCATCTGTCCAGCACAGGACAGGGCAGTGAGGGACTGCAGACAAACATGACAAGTGCTGGCTCCGCTTCAAACCGACAGTCTCCATTAAGACCATAACAGATTAGAGGAACCAAATCCATGACCGTTTTCTCGACAACAATGGTCACAAGGGGGGCCGTACAATTGCCCCGAATGCATCAGTTTTGCTGAATTAGTTGAAAAAAATCAATCTCTCTCAGTTAAATTTGCAGTATTCAATTTTATAAGTGTTACATATAAGAATTCAAAGTTTACCTCAAAGGATCCCTCTCTTGATCTGAACTGACCACCCTACTCGGTAATTCTTAAACACAACACAAGTTCTATTTGTTTTGCAAAAGACAGGACATCTGTCCACCGATCAGACTCAAGAGATGTAACTGAAAAGCCCAAGTGTCTCTAACTAATCATGTGACAGTCAAAGCATGTGATCCCCTCTACGTCCAATGTCCATGTAAAACATTAAAGTTGAGAAGCTGACAGGATTCGTCATCCATGTCAGAAGAGTTATCTCCCTCTGCTGAAAGTGGTCGAGCTGCATGTTTCACCTGACCAACAATCCAAATCTCAAAGATATTCCAATCGATTATCACACGGCAAAGAAAAGTAGTAAAATCCAATAATTGAGAGGTTGTTAATAAGGGAGATTTGACATTTAGTTTTAAAACAGATGATCAAAATAGTTCATTTTTTGGAAAAGTAATGTTTCAGCTCTTCTGTGCTACATTGTTAGCACACTGTTGAGGGACAACTCTTCAACAAAACCTCAATAGCTGTTCACTAATCAACTTGAGAAATTTATCAAATGAGAGCATGATGAGAAGCCATCATCAACATATGATTTTGAAGACATTCAATAATAAAAACAAACAACCAAAAATAAACACTAATTTAATACTGCCTTGTTGGAGTTCATATACATATTTCAAAATTGAAAAGCTTAAGATGATCTTGTTAAGTCATGCTTAACAGAAGTGCCTTTACACTGATGGTGATTTTACTGAAGTGTTACCTGTGCTGGGTTAATCTGTACTGGCCTGTTTTTTTTTTTTTTTTATGTTTGTGTGATGGATTATGTCCATAACAACACACTAAACAATGAAGAGAATGGGAGTCTAATGTAGGAAAATATCCATGAAGTGACAACAGCTTGAGGTCAGCAGAAATGGCCTCGTCTTTGACAACAAATCTATGTCTTAAGACACTAAGACGTGGCTGTTACCACTAAAAGGTACTTGGATTCAATCATGTCAAAAAGTGTAAAAATAAATAAAAAACCTTGGTTTAAACCTTTTGTATGTTTAGAGTGGTTTCAGTTTAGGTCACCGTTTGGTCAGCTTTTTGAGTATTACGTAGGAGATTTCAAATCCTCTTAGGAGAGACGCCCTGACGCTATACATTAGGACAGAGGCACTATCCTCTGCTGATAGCTATTGTTAGAGGAATTAGGTTAAAGGGGGGGATTCAGCTGACTAGCTAGAGACCTACATAAACACAGTTAGGCAGTACAATACCTTAACAAACCCCCGTACAACATGCCATGTGCATGTATGAGCAACATCAGGACACCGCGACGAAAGCCACACAAGAAAAAAGACTTGAAAAGTTACGATCTTTGATGGCGGATGACTTCAAGTAAGAATATGATGAAATCAAACACCACTGACCACCTCTTTAAAAGATTCATTATAAACCTCTTGAACATTACTTACAAACCAAACTTCTTGGACTTCACTGCTTCAGCAAAGTGTTTCTGAGCCTGCGTAGTACATCCCTCATACAATCATGTGTTTCAGAAAATGGTGAACCTCGCACCACCCTCGTTTGTGAATGTCTGAGCCTTGAGGGGATGCCCCTCTGATACCCTGTTATTGCACCATCACCTGTTACCAACTGACGTGTGGGCTGCTGGTATCAGATTCACAAATAGCTTATACAGTATTAAGACAAAATCTATTAAGTTGATGGGGTGAAACATTAAATATGTTGTATTTGTACTGTTTGAAGGTTAGCATGTGTCAAAAAAAACAACAGACGGACAGAGAGAAAAGGGAAAAAAATATTTATAATGTCAAATTGTTATAAAAACATGTTTGAGTATTTTCTTATGCTGATTCTATCTCTCTCATTATAATAGCACAAAGTTTTTATGGTGTTAATTCCAGTTTATTGTGTTATAGCACTTTTCAAGTTACTCACATCACCAAATGGTTTCAATCATTGAAAGGAAAACATTTTCTTGTGGTTCCTTTGTAGCGGCAATACACTACGGTACAATGGCCATAACTCTACAGCACAGCTAATTTACCACTAGTTTAGAGTTAGAACAGACATTCACTCTTTACAATGTGTAAGCAGTTGCCATTACAGGAGGTGGTGTTGGCCAAGTTAAAACTGCATTTTACGGGCAAATAACTAATTTGCTCCACATGGCATCGTCCTGGTAATAAGCTGTCAGTGAACCACAGACCAGCTGTTTGTCAGCATTCATGAACATCATGCTCAAGTTGTTTTAGCTTCAGTCAACACAGGGCAGGCAGACTGCAAATGAGAAGTTCATCCAAAAACACTGTGAAGTTATAGACAAAAAGAAAAACATTTATTGGGGAGTTGTCCTGAGCTGAAAAGAACTGAGACAGTTTTTTTTTTAAATGGAGAGGGCATATATTTGGAGGTAGAGCTGGGCAACATGACTTCAGATCAATATCAGGATTATTTCAAACATCTACTTTGATTACGATTAATGGACGATTACTCATGCTAAGTGCTCTCTACACTGCCTGACTGTATGCTGAACTACAGTATATAGGGGCTGGGATATTTTTTCTTTTAATTCAGTGTCTTCTTCACCAAAGTCAAAATATGACCAAATAAAGGACGCAGCAATGTTTGCTTGAGATCTATTTATTAAGCTTGGTGTTTGCGCTTGAATCATCCATGCATATTTGTTTTGCGTGAATGTGTGCTAACATTATTTGGACAGGGAAGAGGTACGTGACTTAACATAACGTAGTGGTTTTTTTTGGGACAGTTCATGATTGTATGCATCGGGGAAAGTATTGATCCAATTAACCAACATGAGCAAGAGCAAGCCAGTAAGAGGTTCTAAATATTGATTTTGATACTTTTTATTTAATTTTCGAATTTACCCAAAAGCAGACAGGTCTGGCTATTATATCAATGAACAGATTATCAATTGATTTTCTATAAAATTAATCACAACACAAAAACATTTAAACACCAGTTACTTGGCACATAACTATTCTTGATTAATCAATTAATCATTAGAATATGTAACTGTTTGGAATTTGTAAATGTCTTTAACATTTTTTAAAATCAAGGCTGAAAACCTTTGTTTACCACTGACTTTTATTAAATCAATTAATTACTCAGTTCTTACACAGCACACTAACTTTCACTGTTGTATTTTTTATTTATCTTATTTTTTTAAATTGTTTTATGTTGTCTTAATTAATGCCTTTTATAGTTAAAGCACTTTGAATTGCCATGTTGCTGAAATGTACTATACAAATGAAGTTGCCATGTCTTACATTTCTTGTCATGTCTTACATTTCTTGTCATGTCCCACCGACAGTCCAAAACTAAAAAGGTATTCAGTTACAATAATAATAATAATAAATATAAATCAGACAAAAGCGGAAAGTGTTTATACTGTAGAAGCTCGAAGTAGGTAAATATTCAGCATATATTTTAAATACGAAAATACTTAACTGAGCAATATATTGACTAAATAATTGCTGATAATTTTTTTGTACAGTCTCAGATCCAGAAATGTCATAACCTACGATTTTTTCCACTATCGGCCAAGTCATGTAGAAACAAAATCATTTGCAGTTCGAAAGCACCAGATATTAACTAAAGCCGTATCTATATTGTAACATTGACTCTTTGCACATTGAAAAAATACAAGGGAGACCAAACCAAAGCAGGTCCAAGACAGATGAACATTTAGAGGTGATGTACGACTGGAAACCATAACAGAAACATGAATCCAGTATAAACAGTGGGCCTCGGTCTCACGATGCATCTGCAACGAGCGAGCCTCCATCTAGGCCTCACGAGCGCAGACAAATGCGACACTGCGATCAAACATGACATCAAACTGGCAAATAATAGCCCCTCGGCTAGTGAGAACGCCACAGTGGTAGAATTATGATAATTCATCGGTTATTATTCGATAGATGCCCAGTATGTCTGCTCGCTATTATGAATACATGAGACAAGTTATTATTTTAGGACGATAACCACACACCGCGCCCCCGACTTTACCAGCATTCAGCTCATTTTACGGCCACATTTAGCTACTTCTGTGGCTGACTGCAGCCGCATTTATGCACCGCTGTACAACGCCATCTGTCGTTAATTTACCGCTATCTTTGCTGCGATGATAAGTGACAGTTGGCGAAACGAAAACTCACACACACACATGCCTAACATACAACTCGTGAAGTATAATACCCTCACCTTATATGTGTTTGTAGTACAGTCGCTGCGGAACTCTCCCTCTTTCTCCCCTCGTCTGGACTGGACAATTAGGTCGAGAGTTGCTGACGTCACCACAGGACGTACCTTCATGATGCGTGGGAATCTCCGGTTGTGATAAAGCCACACATTTTTTGTCACCGTTCAACCTTACGCATCATTTTCTACAATGTGTTATGCTGCAATTAAATGTCAACTTCGCAAATATGTAACACAAAGTAATTGAAGTATCTAGGAAGTTCTTCTTCGTGCAAAACAAAAGTACTGTGCTTTAATATTTGAAGCGCTTTACTTGAACATAACCTTATAATGTTGCTTTATACTTCTGCTCCACATTCCACAACATGTCAGAGGGAAATATTGGATGGTTGACGCCACTATATTCATCTGACAGCTGTAGTTACTTGTTGCCTTTCAGATTAATAATTTAAATAGAAAAATAACAAATAAGCTTAGAAAAATACAATACAGTGTCTACTTGCCAGCCCTTGGCATGCTTTAAATGTTGTTTATTGACAGCAATGACTTTCTACCAATCTAGACATTTCTCATGGCCCAAATAGGTAAAAAAAATAGGCAATGTTTTACTTGAAAAGATTGGAGAAACATTAATAAAATTAGTACAATTGTGTGTAGCAAAAACTTGGTTTATTCTTATTTCTTCCCCAATTAAACATCTCACAACCCCTCAGACTTACTTTTGAGACTCACTGGAAGAGCCAAGACCCCGAAGTTGAGAACCACTGGACTGACTACCTTTATAGGAAGGAGAGAAACTAGTTCCATCCCAACAAACAGCTGTAAAAAAAATACCACTAAAAGTTGTTACATCAGTACTAACATTCAAAAAAACGAAATGTATCAGCAGGGTCCAAATTTCTGCAGGAGCATCATATTCTGTACTTTTAGGATATTGAAGTAAACTTTAACAGAGGTTTTTACACTGTTGTATTTATACTTTTAGATTATTACAAATTTAAAATAGCTGAGTAATTCAACCTCAGCTTAATATCAAGAAAAGAAACAAAGCTTTGTCTTTCTGAACACATCAGATGAACAAGTAGGCTTATTGCTCCAGTATTCACATGAAAAATAATTCCTTGTTGCATATAATCAATTCAAACAACAATATGCATGTTTTACAGTTATTCTGTGTCCAGGTGAAACCATCTAGTTTTATGTACACAAAACATTAATCCTAGTTAGGAGGGGCGCAGATAGCGCATTGGTTTAAGTGCGCGACCCATGTGCAGAGGCTGTAGTCCTCCCGCGGTGGCCATGGGCTCTCTCTCCCCATTTCCTGTCATATCTTCAGCTGTCCTATCTGAATAAAGGCAAAAATGCCCAAAAAATTACTTTAAAAAAAGTTGTTGAAAAAAATACACACATGTACATATTTTGATGAAATGCTGGTACAATTTGATAAATGTAATATGAAATTATACTGGATTTTTACATGTATGTCTTCATTGTCACAGACAATAGGTACAATCTACACACTACACAAACAGTGTTTGAATTTACAGTTTCTTTTTTAGTATTTAGTATCATTTTGCCACATGCCTTACTTCTAAGTACAAGGCAAACTTTGCTGTATGTTCAAAGACTCGTGCCACCCACCCCCATGTAACCACTGACACTATAGCAGTTACTGATTGTAAGGGCGGCTTCGAAGCAGATTATCCAGGTCACTCTTGTTGATGGTACCATAGGCCTGGGTGTAGCTGCCCAGTTTGGCTCGAGGGTCACCAGCAGCTGCCACATTACAGTTACTCTGAAATACTTTCTTGCTGAATCGTGGCTGAGCCTGAGAATTTGAACGCTGGTTCTGTACGGGAAAAGAAAAATAGTTAGATAAGAGACAACAGCCATTCTATCAGTGTTCCTTAGTATGAAGCTTTAAAATTTTCACATATTATAATTAATTCTATATTTAAATCAATATTTCATCAAGCATGTCCTGAGGTATGGTGAACAGACCAGGCGTGCAATTGTGACTTGTAGCCCAGAGGTCAGGGATGGCTCGTCTTTGCGAACCAACAGATTGTTCTGGGTTTGGTTTAGGGTCGAGGAAAAGGAGCGGTTATGGGTCACAGGGGCTGAGCGACCACGCTGGAGAATCTGGTCCATGGACTAGTGAGGGTAAGAATAAGAGACAGCAAAAATACGAGGTCAGCCATACTAAGATCATGACTAGAAGAGAAATGAAAATAGCCCAAAATAAAGGGTTAAGGTGCAAAAATAAAAGTAACCAAGTTGACATCACATCAAGAGAAAACAAAACAGAACATGTTGTCATAAAACTGGATCGCCTATGCTATAGAAAGACACAGACATTTCAGAAATTGGTGGTGTGTTATAAGTGCTTTGGATGGTGGGTGTCAAACTGCAAGCTGGGAAGTGATTGGTTTTTAAAACAGGAAACAGGAGCCGACTGGTTAAAAATTATCTGGTACTTGGTTAATATTTTACTATTTGATCTGAGTTTTTTCAGCCTCATGACACAGGAAACAATATGGCAAGCACTTCCTGTTCACAAATGATCATTGCCCACCTAAAGTGCACTAAATAAGTTTCTGAAAACATTTTAGCCAAGATATGTCAGTAACAAAATCCTGGTTCATATTTGATCAGCACTGCCTTGTTACAGTTTGCTCTGAATTTGGTGAAACGCCCATCTCCATCTGAGACAAATTTCCCCAAAGATTCCCTTTTCCAGGACTGACGTCTGTTGCTTACATCAGAGTCGATGCCCTCTCTTGGTGGTGATGTTGCGTTTATGTTACTGGTCTGTTCCACTTGTCTCCTGCCTCCTGCAGTGGAGTGGTGATATTGAGGAACAGCTGCACCCCAAACAAAACCATCTGAAAGAAGAAAAGGAGAGTTTGTGTTTTCAGTGGGAATGTTTATTTTATATATTATCTAAAATACATGCAGTTTTATAATTTAGATTTCACTGCGAAGGCATATAACTATGAAGGCTCTGTATCTTTTATGGATTTTTCTTACTAGTGTACACAATACCTGACTTTCTGTAATGATACAAAACAATACTTTTTTTGACACCTGACTTTGAGAAATTTAAAGAAAATAACAACACAGTTTATTTTTCATCATTCAAATAAGGAGAATGTTTTATGTCTAAACACAGGCAATACTTGGAATATTTTTCAATGCTTAAATACAGTCTATCAGGAGCTATTAGATTAAAGTATATTCAAAAAATGAATATATTTTGGTTAGTACCAAAAAAGCACTGAGGTTTGATACTCAGCCTTGTGTGGAACCTGGGCAGATAAGTTCACACATACTTGGGGCATGTGTGATGGGGTTATATGTGAGTTTTCCCAAGCCAGGACTGGCTAATGATTTCGTCTTCTCCACAGGACATGGGGTTGACACATATACAGGCCCAGGTTTGGTGGTGCCTGTATGTGAAGGCACGTAATTTGTCTCATCAGTCTTTTCATGTTGTGTGTTCCCCTCATGATCATCATCCCTATTGCCATTCGCTGCTGCTGGACCGTTCGCTACACTGGGCTTCTCCTCACTACTAACACAGCTCCTGTCCTTTGGCTGGATCAGCCTTAGCACCCCCTGATTAGTTCTCCTCTCCAGCATCATCTGCAGGTACAGAACAGGATAATTAGATTTACTATGTGTGATCAGATCAAGTAATAAAATGTAATTTATGACTCATTTTGTACCTCATAAAGTTTGTTGCGGTATTGAACAGCAGATAACTGCAGATCATCATCCACTGGCAGCACGACATCGTAGTTAAGAGCTGGCTCCTTGGCTGGATTGTGAAATCTTCAGACAGAAAACACAGTTATGGAGAAATTATACCACTCAATATGAATAACAGTGACATAATCATATTAATATTGATCACTTCTAGCACCTCTATCAATCAATGTAGCACCAGAAGCATACCATACAGAAACAATTTTTGATTTTAACTGATCAAACAAATGAAACAAAGAAAAGGAATCTCTTTCATCCTCTTGCTGTGTGTATAACCTGAGACCACAGCTACTAATTCATCATCATTAGGGAGAATTTTTGCTCCTTCATACCTGGCTACATATGGATGCTCGAGGGCTTGTTCAGCTGTCAGCCGCTTGTCTGGGTTGAAAACTAGCAAACCTTTCAACAGGTCCAGAGCATCAGCGGGCACAGACGTCTGGAGAAGATCCTCCAAAGGCACCTGTGGTCTGGTGACGGAAGGAAGAACAATATTTTAAAAAGAGCTACAGTGACTTAGCATTGCAATTAAACATCGCTTGCATTTGCCTTCCTGGCAAAACTAAGCCTGTTAGACTAGTATCGGCTAATGTAGCATCAAGTTGCTACCCTCCAGCAGCATGAGGAATGGGCTACAGATGTCTGTAAGCTCACTTCTTTGAAACTCCACACCCAAAGATTTATTTCATTTTCAAATTTGCAGCCCCAAACGATGCTGACTCAAATGACATCATTTGAGGCAATCTATCAGACTTGGCACATCTCCATTTGGAGCCACAAAAGACTTTATATAGGCTTTACTTTTTAACATATGCAGCAGTAAATGACAAATCCTGTAAATGACAAAGAGTAGGAAGAGGAAGAGAGTCAGTGGGATGTGGTTCGGTTATAGATATTAGATTTGACTGAAAATATCAGGACAAATTTGAGTAGTCAATATTTAACTAGGAAGAGTAAAAGACAGATAACTAAGAATACAGTTCCTTTTAAAGTACAGATGGCCATTGAAGAATTCTCCTGTCCTGTGCAAAGAAGAGAAACAAAGCAAACAAAGCCTGGGAGCTAGATCAAACAGACAATTCGACTCTACCTGCTCACTAAAACATCTCATGATGCTCTGCAACACACCCTTTCAACAAGGTGGTCTATTTAAGCTGTCATTGCTTAGGTATTTATTTTGATTTGTCACAGTTCCATCATTACATCTCTGTAATGATCACTGCTCCTGCTCCCTGACTATGTAATCAGCATAACCTCCACCTGTTACCACTGATAATAATCTTCCCTGTGAAGGCAAATACATTTGTTATCATCAGTCCCTAATCTAGCTCTGTGCCAGGAGTCAGAAAGGTCAGTAAGAGGCCAAGCATCAACTGTGCACACTCTGTATTCACATATGAATAATGATTGTGAATTGAAATGCAACAGGTGCCTATTTATATGTACTTACTTCAGCAACATCCTCTGAATGACAGCGGATCCATATTCGGACTTGATTGCAAGAATATCTGAAAATTAAATTGCATTTAATTAATTCAAAGAAATGAATTCGGATCGTTACTAAAAGAAAACTGTGAGGAGTTCAAATGAATTCACCTTCTGGGCTGGGGTGTGGTATGGAACTCATGATCCTCTCTATTTGGTTGATGGTGGAGGTCCCGGGGAACAGGGCTTTTCCCAGCAGCATCTCTCCCAGGATACAGCCAAGGCTCCACATGTCCACACCTTGAGTGTATCTTTGGACAAGATGTACAACTTTCACAGTCTGGTACACTCATAACTAATTTTTCCAAAGAAGTATTCTGTCCCTTGCATTAAAACACAATATTCAGAATTGTTTAATCACTTGTTGTGAAGAACAGGCACAAGTAGAGGCTGAGGCAGAGTTACTGACAGCAGATGCTTGTCTGAGTTTTGATACCTTGTGGATCCCAGCAGGATCTCGGGGGCTCTGTACCAACGCGTCGCCACGTACTCCGTCAGTGCTGGATTCCCACTGTCCTCTTGGATCTTGTTGAGTGATCTTGACAACCCGAAATCACATAGCTTAACCACGCAGTCAGTATCCAACAGCACGTTGGACGGCTGTGGGAAACACAGTCAAGAGAGACATTGTTCACAAAGACAATAATAGTTTGATTTTCACTTGTCTACAGGGCCGAATACAAAAAGAGGCAGAATAGCAGACAAGGTTTCTAGTTTCTAGTGTCAGACTTTCTGTGTTTAAGCAATCACACTAACAGTTTCAGTGCATACATGTTACGTGTGCAAATGTTACTAAATGTGATTACATAAACAAGGAAATTTGGAAATAATGGTTACATTAGCTTTACACAAGAGCTGAAACAATTGACTTGATCTGCATGTCTCACTATCTTCAGATATTTCATAGATTATAAACTATAAATCAATTAATTGACAAAGTAATCTGCAGATTAATCGACATCACAAAACAAAGACAAAGGCAATCACTAAGTGAACGGAAATTTTTTTGATATGTAATATACTGTAATATTTTTATATAACTTATCTCACAACAAAGGCTTGACATTCTCCACCTGGCGTACCTTTTGGTCCCTGTGGATAACATTTCCTGAATGGAGGTATTTAATGGCTTTGAAGAGCTGGTACATCACATAACGTTTATGGATGTCTTTTAGTAGGGTGCCTTTCTTTATCACTGCATGCAGGTCAGTATCTGATACAACACAGAAAGCAAAAGCGACACTTATAATAACATCCAACAGTGATTGGATTGCAACGACTTGCTGAAGACATGCTCCTCTGTAATATCATATGCACAATGATTTCAGCGAAGCGGCGTCCTTAAAACAGAATGCCAGAGAGAAACAGTGGAGGTCTGTGCTCGAGTGCTGGTGTTGATTCATGGATTAGACTGCAGAGAGGGGGAGGCCAATCTGTGGACTCAGCAGTAAGACAGTGGAGCCAGAGACACACACACACACACACACACACACACACACACACACACACACACACACACACACACACACACACACACACACACACACACACACACACACATCCTGGCCAAGTTTAACTGCTATGAACAACTGTAGCCTTCACTGTTCTTGTAATTATCTGTGTGCAGCACTAAGACCGAACATGAGCTTTCAGCACTCACCCATATATTCAAAGATGAGGTAAATGTCTTTATCATTTTGAGCTCTGATGACATTCAGAAGTTTGACAATGTTGGGATGATCTCCAAACTCCTGCACATGGAATAGAAATGTTTAGAGACAAACAGACACAGAGAGCCCTCTATAGCTGCTGTCTGACCTGCAATAACCTGCAGGATGTGTAAAGTCTGGGAAAGTTTCAATAGGGGTTACAAAATGGTCACTGTATGCAAGACAGCAGCTGATTAGGGGGCCAGTGGCAGAACTGAAGGTCACATAAATGTAGGTCAGCAGAGCGACAAAGGAAAATCTTACATAAGGTGCATATCCTCTGCACACACTTTTTTTATTCAGAGCCAGAGTGTTTCGATTTATGGGACTTTGCAGCTACCCAATTTTTTTACTGTGCTGTAACAGCAGTGATCCACCTATGAGTGGACTAACCTTTCCAGCATGTTTCAACCTGTCATGCAAATATATGTGATGAAACAATAATGGATAAATGTACAACAACAACTACTATAGCAGTAGCAGGATTGTGATAAATACAGCAACATGAGAGGGAACATACAAGGCGATTTCCCTGTTTTTACATGTGTGTGGGCTGTTTTTTTAGATCATGAAGAGTTTAGGGCTAAGATTATTATTCTTTTAGTCTTTGGGACTTAAACTTAGAGAATGACACTATAAGTTAATTGACCTTTATTTAAGTCATGCAAAATTATTATTGTTACCTGAAGGAACATGATTTCCCTGAATGTCCGCTGCAAAAGGAGAGAAAAATTGGTTAGGATATGACCTTCAGCAGCAACATGCAGCCAAAAAGTAAGCGCACATAAGAATCCTGTCAATCATTAGCCAAACATGTCTTTCCATTGAAACAGGTGATACAGGTGAGGAGACAATGTTTGCAAGGAATGAAAAACATTTGCTACAGTACACACAATAATCTCTCTCTCTTAGTTTCTGTTTCATTTCTTGTGAATTGCTGAATCACAGCTTCTAGAAACCAACTGTTGACAGTGGTTTGCAAGTGGACATTGCTTCATATTTAAGGGGTCACCTGACAAAAAGAATTGGAACATTGGGCTGCATAGTAGATATGATGTGACAATATGAATAAATAGGTTACAATTATGACATAAATTCATTGTCACCAACATGAAGAACACACCTGAGCATCTGTCCTGTTCCTGAAGGCGTCAAAGATCTTCTTCACAGCCACAGTCTCATCTGTCTGTCTGTCAACTGCTTTCCATACAATGCCATAAGCCTGCGATAGATACAAATCACTGGTTAAAAAAAGCTTCACGTCACCTGTTCTCCATTTAGGAGGACATTGTTCGTTTGTTTATCTGTTAGCAGGATTACAAAAAAAAGTGCTTGATGGATTTTCATGAAACTTGGTGGGAGGGTTGGACATGTGGCAGGGAATAAAACCTTGAAGTTTGGAGTGGATCCAGATAAAGGGGCAGGTGAAGGAATTCTTTTTCATTTTCTGTAACATTGTGTAATAGGCACCATTCCATCTATTATGCATATAGAGCTATATAGCTCTTATGCTATATACAGCTGTATTCTCGATGTCAAAACCTATGAACAGATCCAGGTTCTAGGTGTTTGTTCCCATGGTGAAAGAATCTAAATACAGGTGTTGCATATAAATAGGAAAGTAACTTTTGGGGAGAAGGGGCCCTTTGTACTCAGCCTTGGCAGACGTCTGCCATCTCCAAACACTCTTGTTCATTCAGTGGTTACACTATCTTGTTTTTGGATTAATTTAAAAACAATTATATCCAAGCGTTTTTCTACACGATGGTCTCAAAGACTATTGTCTAAGCTGCCAGGAACCGTGGAGGGTGTATAAATTGTCGTGTGTATCTCTTAATTCTTCTCTTACAAATTTCAGGACAGTTATAATCATATCAATATGAGCATTTTTAAAAACCCATTAAGTGTGACTTTTAATTATAAAATGTAAACTGCAGGTCTTTGTGGAAAAATAAAGGCAAGGACATGATCGCTGTGTTCTCAATAGTAGCTGCAGCCCTGACTATGGTGTCAGAGTCAGAGTGCTGGAGGATGGTGTGAAGTCAAGCATAAGGGAGGCAGCAGAGCTCACTGCTGATGAGACACAGCGAGTTGCACTGTCACTGTAGATGTATCAAATTCACATAGCAATGGTGACTCAACCCTGTCATAACCCAGGCTCCAGATGAAGACATAGTGATTACAAGCAGTAGTTTAAAGTAGTTTATTCAGAGGTGTAAAGGTGCTTTGTGACTCTCTATAGCCAATCAGCACAGTGCTTAACACTATGTTTATCACCCTGAAGCATCACTGCTCGGGCTACTATAATCCCACCAGTACAAACAGGTTCTGCAGGGGTGTAACATGAGTCAGGTGCGTTTAGTTAGCCCTGTGACATGAGTACGTGGCAATTACCACCTGGCCATTTCCAGCAGAGCTGCGATTTGCGAGCCTCTGTGGACACTCTATGGAAAGAGACAAGTTTGTTTCTGTCATCTGGCAACTGCACCAGTGGAGAGAAAAACAAACAGGTTGGGAGTCTAAAGGGAACAAGTGTCCTCACACATCAGCTAATCTGCAAGGAAGGAGTTTGTCCCATCAAAGTAAATAAACCCTGTCCTTACATTACTGGCATTCACAAAATAACTTAAGCCAGGATAATTACAGGAATTTGTTTTAAGATTGTTGCACAGATGGGGTTAAATATGTGGTTAATTTCAATGTACCGTTATAGAAAAGGCTCAAATAGAATATTAAGTGTCTGACAAGTCACGATATATTACAAGGGAGAATTGTGATTAATTGTAGGCCTACAGACTGGGAAATAAATCTTAATTTCTATTAATCCAGTAAAATTAAGAGGTAAAAAGTTACTCACCCCTTTTCCTAACCTCTTCTTGATTTGATACTTGACAGTAATGTGTTCCTCCACCTCAGACACGGTTGCCGATTCATGTTTTTTGTCCATTTTCTTTAACAATGGGTTCTTGTGCTCATAAACAAAGTATCACCATACTTTTGGTTTACTCCGCAGTAGACTTGAACGTCCAGGAAACAGGTGTTGCGTAGCGAGAGCGGACAGCAGCGTCAGAATAAAGACGACTTCAGATACATGAACGGAGGCAACAGTCGAGTCTTTCTGACCGTGTTTTATTTCTACTTTATAGTCAGACGTCGCGAAGCTTAGAGTTCAGCCAATGTCGGACGATAAGCAGCAGCTCCGTTTTCTGCTCCACACTCTGACTGGAAAACACCGTGTAAGCTCTACAGAATCTGTTTCTGTTTTTGTGATGGTTAATTCTCTGAGTGTGGATAACTCTGCCACCGTGCAGCTTCGAAAGGCCGTAGTTTTGTCATTTCTTGTCGTCTTGGTAACGAGTATGCTGCCGCTCTTAAAGGAGCCGCCGCACAAACACTTCCTGATACGCATACGGCGGCTCTGATGACGTAATACACTGAAGGGATTTAAGAAACACAGCACTGATTTTTGGCCCAGTTTCAGAGAACATTTTCTTTATTTTAAAACTGGTTGTACATCCATGTTTTGTAATAATTCTCAATATATTCTATCCTATTCTATTTTATTCTATTCTATGCATTCATTTAAATAATCCCAAATGACCACTCCTTTGTTAAACTAATCCACTCCTTTAAAGAAGCATGAAGATTGGGGAGGATATGACATCTGCAGAATGTCACGGCTTGGGCAACATGACCAGGATCATGCCATTGGCATGTTGGAGGTGGTTCTACAGTTCTTGAATGGCCAGTGATGAGCCTTGACCTAAACCCCACTGAAAACATGTGAGGTTGGTTGATAGAGCAAGTGAGAAAGTGTGAAGCAGTAACTCTGAGCTGTTCTGACTGAGAAGTGGGCCGCATTCCACAGGATTACATCCAGAGGTGTACCAGTCCATGAGGAGGAGGATTACTGCTGCAATCAGTACTAATGGGGACACGCTAATTACTGATTATGCAAAATGTTGTGTAATTTATGGAGCTCATATGTTTTGTTATTGTTTTTGTTACTGATTAAATTAAGATAATCATTAAAAGTTAATAAAGAACTAGAATGATGATTTTTTTTTTTTATTTCACTCCTCAATTCTTGGAAATGTAGGGATCCAGTGTCTTTGACAGTTGATCCACACTGGGGACGAGAACTAAAATATTGCGCCCTCTGCTGTGTCATTTAAAAAATTTTCTTTTTACCCCATCTCTTGCAAGCCTCCCAAATTGTTCTAGAGCAGGCTGTGCAAAAATCAGTACTTCAGACCTTCATTATTTTTGTTTGTCATACTCACACGGTACACAATTCCTAGTGAAATATTGTTTTAATCAAACACAAATCCTGTATTCAGTTATTAGAGCTGGGCATTGAAGCTCCAGTCAGTACACTGAGGTTGATAATTTTAGAGTCCTGACTGATGTGAGTCGGTAGCAAAGTATAAAAAGTAGGAATTGAATCCGAGGTCAGACTCTTGGTCTGATTTACTCATTCTTTGAGCAGATATTTCCTCATTTGAAGCAGGAAAGTTTTCTTACTTTGGACCATATTTTATTGAGCAGAATTTATTCTGATGAAAAATAAACACATAGTGGTTGAAAGACATTTGTATTTGCCAAAAGAACAGTTAGCAAAACAATCAGCAGCCCAACTAGTATCATTCCAATATAGGAGTCCTGGACCTTTGAGTCTAGAACTAGAGCTCTTTGTCCTGAGTTGAAATGTGGTGACCTGTAATATTTGCTGTATGCAGTACCCTTAAAGAGAACATGGGGTCGACAGGGTACACACAATACATAGAGGAGCATGTAATGGGTGGTCAGTGCCCAACAAGGCCCAAGAGGAAATCTTTTGCCACCTAACATGTTTATCTGAGCCCAGATCATTAGGCTGTTGCTGTACCATGTAAAAAATTCAGCAGGTAAAATAAAACCATATCACTAATGCATAGGAGACAGTCGAAACAATACAAGAATAAAAATATGAACCAGTTTTTACATTATTCAAACACACAAGTGAAGCTAGAGGCAGATTTTTCATCTTTATTTCTAAAAAGGTGGTACATACTCTTATTTAAAAATCAAAACTATTATTTACATGATAAATCTTAATAAATATGTTCTCCCTAAAGGTGTTTGAGGATTGAAACATATTTAGCAAGCAATATAAGGTGGGGGTGCATCCACCTAGCTTTTGCCCGCTTAATGTGGCCTAGCCTAATGTGGCCTCACGTAAAGAGGAAATATGGATTAGGTATGTTAACAGAAAACAGGGACAGAAAATTTACCCAAAATTAATTTCTTCCACCATACTTCAAATATAATTCCTGATTTAAAGTGTAGTCTAAACATCTTAATATCCAAAGGATTATTTCAGATGGATTTATTTTTCATTAACTGACATCATTATCTTATCTTATCTTATTCTATCAACAAAAACTAATGTAGGAAGGAGGAACATGTGTGATAGAACAACAAACATGGCAGACAGGACAAAAAATGCTAATCTGACCCCAAGTGTCAGGTAGTGGATAGAATTAGGGTACCAAAAAGTAAAATACAAATATTTGTCTTTCCAGCAATACAAAGGTTTTGGCTGCTGCAACCTTTTATTCCTGTGCAGACTCTGTCCAATATAATTGTCTAATGCTTATTTTTAGGTGTTCTGCACAACTTGAGTATAAAATTATTAAACCTTTTTAATATTACAATACAAAGTTTGAAGTAAACTGGTTTGTCAAGGGCAGAATAAACAGCCGATGTAAGAAGAATTTATCACACACATCTGGCTGTTAGACAGCACACAGCACAGGGTAAAACCTGGTGGGTAAGGCTGCAAACAGCATGTTATGACAGATACAATGGAAAATATAACATGATAAAGTTTGAACAGTATAAGAACTGGGGGCGGGGGGATATAAAGTAAGACAGGACATAATTGTCCAGACATAAATCCACTCCCTACCAACAGCCAGAGAGAGAAAGAAGAGTGTTTCTTTTTTAACTTAAGAGTCAGAATTTCAGACAGATGGGATCAACAAGTGATATATGCTTCATGAGGAGTGGAGGAAGCGGTTGAAGGCATTGTAGGCTGACTCCAGATCAAACAGCATCTGCCGCACCTGATTATCATCCAACTCGTCTGAGGCTGACATGCTGCTGAGTGTGGTCAACCTGGTGAGAAACGATGAAAGTGGATGACAGTTATGACATCTATGAGTTCTGCACAAGTTTGCTTCAGGGTGGCGCTTTCGTAAAGACCGAATCAGTGAAAAACAAAGTTTGTCATTGGTGTGATGCTTCAAAACAGGTAATGTGATCTGGCTCCATGATATGGCTGCTCCTTTATTCACGTCTGTCAATGCTAGACTGTGTCATGAAAGGGTAAACTTGTATTTACCACAGTGATTTTGTAGTTATTATAGGTATTAATTAGGCATTAATCAACTGTAGTCATCATAACCCTACTATTACAGGTATTTTTAATTCAGCTTCCAGCCATGTGAGCCATAAATTCTGTTTTTCCTTGACTGTCAATATGCTTTAACACAATAAACTGCACGTTGCCACTCATGAGGGAACCAAACTATAGTAAAATGTCTAAAATTTTCAACAGATCCCCAACTGTCAATCTCACATCCATCTAAGGTATGAGAAAAAATATATTTAAAAAAGACTACGACTTAATAAACTTCAAACTGTAGGCCTACATCACAAGTTAAGGTAGCAGGACTGCAGACGGTATAAATTAAAGCACTGACCTGTTCAGATCGACAGCTATGGATCCAGTTTTTGTCTGACTTGTTATACCACATTTACATAGTCACATAGTCTCCTGCTATATATGCAATGCACCCACTCCCACCAGAGCAAGTATGTACCTGTCACTGTGACTAAAGCAGTACTGAACATGCTGCACTGAAATGACACAAGGTTTAACAACACAAACAATGTAAACTGGTTGGCCCAACTTAACTGACCAGAGGCTGACTTTGTCCTTAGCCTCGGAGTCTGGAGGCATGTTGCTCATTCTGTTCATGGTTTCCATCAGTTCCCTCAGATCTGGCTGGATCTGCACCAATGGCAAAGAATCTGTTAGCAATTGTTTAAGCCTGTCTAATATCAAGGCTTTACGCTTTTGTTTACCTCATCCATGGCCCTGATCTCCAGTCTCAGCTTGTCCATCACAGTGATAAAAAGCTGAGGGATAGAGAATGGAAGAGAAAACAATGACACAAAGTTCAACATATATCCAAATTCCACTGGAAACACAGTTTTTGTCAAAATAACACATTCTGTCAAATCATTTTATTGGTCTGTCTGATTTTATGAGTTGTGAACAACGTTGGATGTAGATAAGTTGGCACCAGCCATTTAAGTTCTTCAACAACTGCCCAGGAATGAGCCAAATTAAGTGAAACCACTTCAGATACTTAGGTGCTTCAACTGAACACACTAAATCATTTTATAAAAATCACTGCTGCAATAATTTGGCCAAAGTCCAAAATAAGAATGGTTGCACTGATTGTTTAATATGATGGAGGGGAGATAAAGGACGTACAGAAACTATATCTGCAATGCAGCGGTTCAGGTTGCCCTTGTCATCCTTGATGGTGATTGGCCGGTCCTCTTTAATCCTTTCCATTGCTAGTGGGCAGTCGAGCTAGGAAAGAAAAATAACACGGGGAACATACTTACTAAGAAAATCTCTAAAACAACTCGTAGAAAAGTGCACAGTCCATTTGTGACAAGTTCAAAAACAAAGTTAGATGGTTCCTAAAATTATATGCGTTCCATGAGGACGCATGAGAATGAGAACTCACTCTGTACTTCCTGCAGAAATCATCGATGGAGCCCACATCAGAGCCCTGTACCTGTTTGAAAGCAGCCTTATACTGAACCAACAGTCTGGAACAGGAGGCAGTGTACCTGAAACAGACAACTCAGTCATTAATAAAAACGTACAATCAAAGTCATAGGTGGCATGTTTTAAGTTTTAAACACAACTCACTCATTAGGTGTGACACAGTCCTTGATGTAAGCCTTCTCCAGGGCCTGAAGGGTCTTGACGACAGCAAACAACTCTGCCATGTTATCGTACCTTCAGAAAAAGAATGAATGATGAGGTGTTACAACACTGGTCACATCATGAATCCTTGGGTTACAGTGCGTTTAAGTTAGGCTGGTTACTGGACATACTGTATATACGACACTTACTTCTCTCGTTCTCTTGCATTTTTGTATAATTTCACTTCCTGAAAGAACATGACAAATGGTGAAGGTATTGCTATGGCTAATAAGTAGAATATCACACATCTCTGATTTTATCTCTGGTTTTAATGAAGCATTTCTTGTCAAGGTACAGCTAAATAATAAGTTTAATTTTCTTCAACTTAATTTCTGTGAACAATTTGAAAAATAATCAGATAATTATAATTTCATTCATGATGGTGTTTCTTTAAGGTTTATATAGAGTAAAATCCTGTTTGCCAAGCCTTGAAGCTTAAAATAGTATCTACAATTACCTCGTATAACTCGGGTTTATTAGCTGGAGCTGTGAGAAACAAATGAATATTTTCAGTGACATTGTCATTTACTGTTGACATGATGATGATTGCACAGTTTGAACACATGATTGCAGACATAAGATTTATGTGAATGTCTTACCTCCTCCAACACCTCCTGTGACTGGTACCCCATGAAACATGATGCTGATGTATCAGAGATTAATCTGAAAAACAATTATATACTAATTATTGTGGTTCTCTAAAAGTTTTATTGATATCATATGTGTGTCCAATGCCAGGGCTGCAGGTAAGTGTAACAACAAAAAGGAGTGTTCAAGCAATCTTAGAATAAGTTTAAGACATTTACGTTTTAATTGCTATTTGCATTGAAGGTGAATACGATGTAAGGTCATCACGGTTTGATGGAAACACTGTGTAGCTGCCATGATACAGATGTGTGCAAGATACGTTTGGTATTTTTAGTACTATGGTTTCTTTTTGACTCAAATGTTCCTCAGTCTGTTCCTCAGTCCTCAGGAGTCTTTTAGAATTTATTTTATAGTTCTTTTATTTGTTTATAAAGCGTTATTTGACCTTGCTCCTCCCTACATTAAAGGTCCTCTGGTTAATATTATGTTACAATTATGTTACGCAGAGACATACTAGAAATAATTAGCAACTTTAATTTCTCCATCTTAACATATAGCTGTCTAATCTCAATTGACCTGATGATCACCATATAATTGCTGTGTCGTATCTTTAGATAGATAGACTTTGTTCGCTGTTCAGGACATTGCTCTGATGAATACACGATGGCTACAATAAGTGATAGCTACAAAAGCTACATTGCTTCCACCGTTTGAAAAGGTTGTTTCGCGAAATATTCATCTGAACAATTTGCTGATCTGCTGTGAATCAGCGGAAAATCTCTCCGCTATTGATTAATTTTGAATACTTATTATTTGTTGCCTGTTCAACATGAAATGTGCAGTCTATGTGTTATCCATCGTATTTAGTTAGCAGTCGAAGCTAACTCTTTAGCACTTCCTTCATGACATATCAAAACTGTGCCAAATAGGTACTTATTGGCATAAACTAAAATAAATATTAGTGACCGATGCTTTTGCGACGGACTGGATCTCCGCAGAAGTTTACGTTATTACCATTTCAGTGTTTAATCAACGAAATTAATAGACACTTTACTCACCTTTTCGGCAAATATCAATGACGTCAACATCAACACATCCTCCTGTGAGGACCAGAGACGTCAACATATTAGGTGTCCTTTGTGCCTCACTAAAAGTGTATACTTTAAAAAAATATAAATACTGACATATCAAACATAAGTAGTTTATTTTGGAGGATATTTATATTTTGCATATTTAAGGAGCTGTTGCAGGATATAACGGATTTCAAGGCTTCACCACATTTCATCGTTTCCACAGTCAAACGTCAGTGGCAGCCCATCGTCAGGGCGCCAGACTCAAACAGTAACAAGGACGAATTTCTCAACAAAAACATAGTTAACTAAGTTGCTTAGATAGATCTGAATAAACGCATTGGAAAGGTGAAGTCATTCCACGGTAATTTTATAATGTCAATTCAAATGTTGTATGTTCATTTGCGTTATTGGGCGAACCGAAGTTAAATTATGATTATGAAATCCCAAATAGTAGCTAGAACTAGCTACGTTGGCTAACTCATAGCCAATACTAGTCTTGTAATTTATGAAGTTATGTTGTAAGATAATGTTAATCATTATGAAGGTAAATGGAAACCGGTGCTGATATGCTTTTATCAAATGTATTTTAGATTTATTCTTCACTCTCCACCATGAAGACCTCCAAATCAGCACTGAAGTCGTCTTCTCAAGAGGGATGTGGTGTTTGGCTGGACGCTGCGCAACTTAAAAGAAAAGCTAAACATGTAAGTTAATTGTGCAGACTACCTTATATTATGACTAAGTGATCATTTCTCAATGAAAAATAAAAGAAAAATGAATTTAATCAATTCTACACAGCAGATGATCAATATCAGAGTTTAAAACTTCAATGAAATACAAGAATAAAAAAACTTCAGATACAGCGACAAAAATAAAAATAAAATCTTTTATTTTGAATAATTCTACACATATTGTTGGTACAGAAAAATCTGTATCTTATCTAACATTTGTAATAATATGAATATCTGTGCATCTTTGGGTTGAAAATATGATTATTGTTTTTAGTGTTATGTGCTTTTGAAGCTATCAAATGCAGATATCTTATCACTTTAAGCACATGTGTTGAAGACCTTATTAGTAAGTTGCATCATCTTTTAAGTACCCTCATGCTTTTCACTTAAATGTCTAAGTAGGACCATATGTTATTCTGTAATTATGTTTCAGAAACGAATCACTCGTCCCATTTCTAAAATGCTGAATCCTTTCCTTGGGGGTGGAGGATACAGTTTGGCTGTGGCGCTCAACTTCACTCAGACAAAAATTGAAATGCCGAAGACCAAACAGAGCTCTATATCAACCTTCTTCACACCTAAGCACAGAGGTAAGCTGCAAAAACTCCATCAGGTTGTCAAGACACTTTCTTAGGATTATTATCATCTTCAGCTAAATCAATCAGAAGCTGATGAAGCAGCGATAGACTGTTGATTTGCTATATAATAAATTCATAACATATATTTCTTTTTGTTAACATAATACTTTGTATGTCTTATACCAGAAGTTCCTAATAAGATGTCTACATCTGAAGTACCAATTGTGGATCCAGTGCTGCCTTCATCTACCTCAACCACATGTGCATCAACTGCACCCACACCTGTAGCGTCTGGGACAAAACAGAGACGTGAAATAGATCTTGACTTCTATGACTCTGAGCTTGGTGTGGCTCATGAGGGGAAAAGTGAAAATGTACCTGAAGAAGTGTGGCATGAGCAAGAAGCAAGCCCTACACATTCTCAAAACACACACTGTGAATTTGAAGAAGAGCAGTTTGAGGAGATAAATCCACCACAGAGTAAGAGGAGACTCACTAAAACCTCCTCATTGCCAGATGACAGTCAACCTCCTCCACAGACATGGAGTCAGGAATCACTTTTCACTTATAGCCAGTACTCTGATGGTGAATTTTGCTTGAGCAACCTTAAAAACATTCCAGCAAAGGACTTCAGTGACTCTGAGCCAAGTTGCTTCAACAGTCTTCAAAGTAAGAGGGACTTTTGTGATCGCATGTCTGTGGAAGCGAAGACCTCAACTCAAAAATCATCTAAACACAGTCATTCTTCTCAAGTGGATAATGATAAAGACAACAGCAGGTTTTTCTCTTCTCAGTCCCCAAGGAGGCACTCAACTCTCTCGCATATTGAACCTCTTTCAAATCATAAATGGACAGAACCAAAATCTGCATCACCTCTAAAACATATTCCAGTGCACCTACGGAAAAAGTCTGCAAAAGAGAACAGCCTTAACTTACAGTCTAAGTGGACAAAACCGAGTAGCTCCCCCCTAAAAAAAACACATCCATCATGCAGAGCGGTTGATGAGGACAGTCTGGCCATGTTGTTTACCCAGGACTCTGAAGGCTTTCGGGTGATTGCACACAGAGATCTGCAAGCCAGGAGTCCACTTAAAGATCAGAGTAATATAAACATCGGGACAGTGAGAACTACTGCTTATAAATCTCTGGTGGAGGTGGACGAGGAAGACGAGCCGCTCTTCACTCAAGACTCTCAGGGAAATCTGGTCATCAGACACTGAAATGGGACTTTGAAACCCGGTAGAGACAGTCCGATGTTAATTTTTGGTTGTGGATAACTAGACTGGTGCCATTATCACCATCTCTGCTTTTTAAATGGACTGCCAGATTTGGTTTGAGTTGTTATTAACTGAAATCTCCCAACTGATTTAGTGTTAGCTTAAAACTCCAAGTATTGATATTTTTCTGTTCTTTTACATTTGTATATTTTTTTTGTGTTTTCCTGGAAGAACTTTGGAAAAAAAACAAAGTCATATTTTCTTCCTGTTTTGGTGCTTGCGGTGTCTTACAAGGTGCAACTCTCGTTTGCAATAACACCAATAAGCAAGAAGTGAGGGTTTTGATTTTATTTGAAAAATGTTACACAATTACATCAAATTGTTTTTATGCAAATTAAACGTTTTGAAAAGTATAAGGTGTGTACATGATCTTCTCCTCTTTGCTGGTGCATGTGCTACATTTTAGTACAAAATAGAAAGATGCACAAAGTAATATGGAGAGTACAGGAAGGGGTTTTGAAGTGCTCCAGTGTGAAAGTTAAAACTATACCTTCAGTATTGTAGCATGCAGAAAAATTAGTTGCCAAGTATTTAATTATTTTTGATCAAGTTGATTTAATGTCTCCAGAGCTGACATGACACTTTAAATATAAGTATGATGCTCTTGCAAAACTGACGTGTTAATACAGTGAACAGTGCTGCATAGACCTCACTAAGTGAAATGTACTACATCACTACCATGCACAATACACATATAAACAGGTAACTAGGCAACACTTGATCAGATAGAAAATATACCAAATAGTCCTACATTTAACTCCAAAATATCTTTGTTTGCTTGGCCACTGAATGTCATATGTACATATTATGCAATCTTAAGCCTTCTCTGTAAAATAATGTGCTACTACTGTGGTTTAAATGGTGCATCAGATCTCAGAATGAAACAACAATGAAAGTTAAAGATGAAAAGATCTTATAATAAAAGTTATATCTTACACAAATGCCCTTATTGCTATGGCACAGACATGTAAGAAAAGCTTCATACGTTGGGTCTGTGGGACGTAAACCTGACATCCATTAATTCTGGGATCCCCACAGAAGTGCCACAGACATCCAAAAGTTGCAAACTTGTAAATTGAGGGTTGAAGTTCCTGTGTATATGATCCCTTCTTTATCTCTGAAACTCCGTAAAATTAGGGGGACGGACAGAATATTGGAAAAAAAAAATGTGTGGTGATGATGAAGATAAAGCATTCAGCCTGCGATCTCAGTGGGTTCTGTCACCAGTTTGAGGCCGTCCCACACAGTCTTGAACTGCTCCGGTACTGGAAACTCCCTCTGTAGAAAAACAAATGGGATTAACACACATTCTGAAACCATCAGAGAAAGGTCAACATTGTCTCTCTTTGTCCCTTATCTTCGACACTCACATATTCGTCATCTCCTTGTGGTATCATGATGTTCATCTCAGAGCTCTTGGCGCTGACAATGTCACAGCCGAGGGAGTCCTTACTCAGGTAGACCTGGCAGCCCTCTGTCTTGTTGATGGAAATAGTGGGAACTCTTCCCAACACCTATAGAAATAATCACTATATTGACATGTATGATGTATGATATCTTCACATGATAGAATGACAATCTCCTGAAGCTCAATATCTGGAAAACCAAAGTTTGTGCTGTTTTACTGCTGTTTGTCTATTCGTGTGTAAGTTTATTGAGAGAAACAAAACTGTCAAATTCCTTCCTGAAATGTTTGGCCAATAAGGCTGATTCTGATAGAACATGAAGCGTCTTTCATTTTGGATAGAAAATGTCGTGACTTCATCATTTCTTCCCAGTAGACAGTTGTGTGAAATTTTGTCATAATTAGCCTTCTTGAGTTATGACTGAACATGCGTTTTATGAGATCACAGTGACCTTTAATTCCCAAATTCTACTCAGTCCATCCCTGAGTTTAAGTGGACGTTTGTGCCAAACGTTATAAAATTCTCTTTGTTGGTTTCCTGAGAAATCGTATTCACAAGAACAGGATGGACGGATTAGACATCTGGACGGACAGCCTGAAAGCATACAGTCAGGGTCAACGCTGGAGCTGAGGCATAGAAATATCAAATGGAAATTGATTCTATGTATTAACACAGGTTAATGTAAAAAATATGTGAAATGTAAAATGTTGTTTGTTTTCCTGAAGCCACTTTAATCATTTTATAAATGTTCTTCTCACCTGTAACTGAATTGCCTTGGAGTTGATGATCTCCACAATCCCAACCACTTTCTCAAACACCAAACCCAGCTTCTTACAGTTATCTGGAGAGAGTCAAAACATGTAAAAGAATATTATATACAGAAATTATGAATTTAATCACAAAACATCGATTTCAGTCTGCTTTCAGGCAGCTCACCCACTATGATGGAGTTAATTTTCCCCTTAATCTGTAAGGTAGAGTTGTTGCAGCTGAAGATGTAGACCACTTGTTTCAGCTCCGTCTCCTCGATCACTAGGTCGTGTTTCTGTTCAAAGTTCTCCTGCGAGGGAACACATTTCATCAATAATCTGTGCCACTGGCTGAACACAGTGGTAAAAACACAATATCTTCCTTCGCTAAAATTCCTTTAAAGATAAAGAAAGCATTTCACGTACCACCCTCCATTTCTTCCCCTCCAGCTCCAGTAGCGGGGGTCTTTTCTGGACAGCTGCTCTGGGCGAGGTCGCAGACGCCGGGGACTCTGTCTTGATCGGCGTTGCGTGCACACGTAGATTGGGGTTCTTGTGGGTCTTCCTGGCATCTGATACATGCTTCAGACCTACAAATGGACAATATTAGGTGAAATTATCTGTGCACATGCAGGGATGTAGTGAGGATTTTAGACAGTCTCGATTTCCTCCACACTACGCCACCCACCTGAGAAATAGCCAACAACCAAACATTGTAAAACTGCTTGATTTAAAGAAAACATTGCACAGTCTATTTTCTGTAAATTGCATCTCCCTACATTAATGTCTAATTCCTGTGGAGAACACTCAACCTATTTTAATTGTATTAATATATATAGGAGTCTAAGACATTTCTGAAAGAGCAAAGAAAAAAGTGTTTAATCACAGAATGAAAACTGCAAGTAGTTTGATTTGTTGTTAATCATTCTATGTATGTCCATATTTCAGTGAGAGAATGTTTACACCATCACCATTACCACCATGTATGACATAACAGCAGATACAGGAAAAGGTGGTGTTCTCAGCTCTCTTGCATCATTCTCAAATGCCCAGTGCTGGATGGAGTTAACCCACCTTTAGTGATGTCCATGCCCTGGTTGAGCTGGGCAAACAGTGCCGAGTGCTGAGCTGCTGCACCGCCCACCTGAGAGTCATCATCAGTGAAGACTGGAGGAGGGCCAGGGGGAGGAGGAGGTGGGGGACGAGGAGCAGAGGGGATGGTGGACGGGTCAAAGAGAGAAGGAGGTGCAATTGGGCCCTGGAGAGATGGAGAGGGTGTAAGATGTTAGATTGTTCCTGGGAAACAGTTGTAGTGACAAATCCCTTCAGCAGGGGGAGTATGACACAAGAAATACCCTAAAGCCTTGTGCAACTATTTAATTTTAACAGTAATTAACAGTCCGTGGAATGATCATGTACTGTATGTAGTACAAGTACATGTAGATAAATAAAAAAACACTTTTTATTTCAATTCCAAGAGATACTTTTATATTTTTTTTCTCCCTTTGTTACAGCAAAACCATTTTATTTCTTCTTGTCTGTCAATACCACCTACACAGTTCATTTGATAAAGACATGATTTTTACATGTGGTGAAATATTCAAATCAATGACTATATGACAAATCCATGTCCTAAATATATGCACCAATCAACAATGGTAATATACTGGATTTCCTGTGCATTATTTTAAAGACATTTTACAATCTGGTCTCTTTGGAAACTTTGTGATCCCCACTACATTTCAACATATTGAAATATTTTAAGCATCTTGAGAACAATTTGAAATAAACTTTACCAAAGAGTCAGACTGATTAGTCTATTTGGTCCACCCTGATATATAATGATGAATAAACTGTGTACAGTAAAACTTGGATCCATCTACCGATGACTACAATAAAGTGTGAGGAGAAGCAGACACACACTCGCTCTCAGAAGTCTGAAGACTGTGCACAGCTGCCAGACACACACACACATGTATCACAGAGGCTGAACTGTCACACTTTACATGCTTCTGAGTACAGCTGAGACTACTTGACCTTTGACACGAGGCACATGTGTTGTGAATATTATGTCTGAACAATGCTGACCTGTTACACTAAACAGCTCAGCGCATACCACTGGTTTAGAACCAGCATGGCTGTGTGTGTGTGTTCATACATGGCTGTAAAACTGTCTGACTGCTTCTTTGTGTTCATGCCTGCCTGAGTGTTTGTGCATTTATGAGTGTACACAAACATGCTTGTCGGAAACAGAAAAAAGCACTATTTTGTGAGATGTAATTTCTTTCCTCTTTTTGGATTCGAAATTTGGGCAGCTTTGTTCGCTTTTTGGTTGACAAACAACTTGTATCACTGGGATTAAGGGTAACAATCAGGCAATTTCTGATGCTTTCATTAAGTTCTGAAACAATTATTCAATTTACAGAATATGAATTGGCAACTTTTTTGATAATTGAATAATTAAGTAGTTTTTCAAGCAAGAGTTCTCTGGTTCCAGCCTCTCAAATGTAAGCATTTGCTTTTTTCCTCTGAGTTATGTGACAGTAAAATGACTATCTTTGGGCTTTGGACTGTTTTATGGACTAAATCAGCATTGTGAGGTCTTCACCTTGGGATGTGTGAAGTTGTGGTTGTCATTTTCATTGCTTACTAGACCAAGCAATTAATTGATTAATTGAGAAAATATTTGTCAGATTAATTGATACGAAGAATATTATTGGCAGCAAACAGTTTACAGTGTCAATTGCGTTTTGGTCAAAGTCGAACCAGTTTTCTCATCCAGAATGTACTTAACTTGTCAGAGCCTACCACAAACAGCCTGCAGATAGACAAGTTTAAACAACTCAGTGACTTTAAAGTAAAAGGATGAATCTCCATTTGCAGAGTATTTGCTCTTGTGCTTTTAATCAACAAGATTGATGTATGTTTGAATGGCTAAATGTTTTTTGAGTGACATCTGAATCAACAAGTGTGTGTGTGAGTGTAAAGCCTCGTCCATATGTCAGCCTGCGTGCGTGTCAGAGAATAAGCGTGTCACTAAACCCCTATCTGAGCAGCAGATGACGGCTGCTCAGATATGGGGACCAGCCCTGCAGTTTAGGTTACGGCGCAGGCTGTGTGTGTACACAGACTCTTTGTCTGGGTTCGTCTGTGAAGAGAAACGTCCATTGAAGTAAACCCTGAGGACCACCTGTTAGTACCACACACTTCCAGTCTTGTAGGCACACACACTTCAGCCCTGTCGTCTGACAGCAGGGACAACAGCTGACACACACAGCCACTGCACGCTCTCAAGTTTCTAAATGGTGGAAACAGTTGTTTAACATTAGTCATTTGATATCAAATGAACGGTTCAACATTTTGGGTTCAATATTGACCCTGTTTGTTTTAATTGAATTTTATTTTGCTCTTGCAAGAGTCAGATGATGATACTCTTATGCCTGTATGGTAAATATGGAGCTTACAGCTAGCAGCCAGTTGACTTAACTTAGCTTAGCATAAAGACTGGAAACCTGTGGACAAAGCTAGCAGGAACTTTTTTCCTTTTTTTTTCAAGTAATGCTTTGGTCATTTTTTCCTTTAATGGGATAGGAAAGCTGAAGATATCAGACAGGAAATAGGGAGAGAGTGGGGGGTAGACATGCAGCAAAGGGTTGTGAGTGGGAATTGAGCCCACAGCCACCGTGGGAGGACTGCAGCCTCTGTACATGGGGCGCATGCTTAAACCACTGCGCTATCTGCGCCCCAGCAAGGAACTTTTTAACCAACTTTGACAAAGTCCACCTACCAGCACCTCTAAATATCTAATCAATATTCTGTATCATGTTTGTTCAATCCCTACAAAAATTAAAGGGGAGAACAACAATGGCTCATTTGGTGTGAGGTTATGTAGGCCTACGTGACTTTTACTTGGCTGGGACCAGTACATTGGAAAGATGGACGTTTACAGACAGACAGACAGACAGACGGACAGAGTGATTGCTATATCCCCCTGCATTATATGCCAAGGGAATAAAAAGGAGTCAAGTGTGTGTTGAAGGATTTGGTTTCAAGCCATCATAATGTCTGGGATCTAGTGAGTGTGAGTACTGAGGATTCCCAGAGCAAATATCCATAAACAGAAGAGTGTGTGGGAGTGACAGAGGTTTTTTGAGCTCCATGGAGAACCACGGGGTGCAGCCACTGGAGAGAAGCTCATTCATTCATTCATGCTCTCTGCAGCAGCTTATGTAACCAACTGCTACATAACTAAAAATGGAAGTGAATGCAAAAAGTGGGAGTTAATGTGGCTTCTGATGAAAAAATACCAAGGCATTTGAGTGGAAACTAAATGAAAACATAGCTAAGATGATAAATAAATTGTTACATGGGCAATTTATTTCAGGCAGGGGTATTGTTGAGATGAAGAGGAGCTGAATGATGGCTGAAACTGAAAATATATAGTACATCTAAATTCTTATTCTTACAGGAGGATGTGGTATGTGTGATGATAATAAAATGTGTAATAAATGAACAGATGTAGGTTGTACTCACACTCTTGCTCCACACCAGTCCTGTAGTGTGGTGCTGTTTGATGAAGGACTGCATCTCAGTCCAGATTGACAAGTAAGAACGCACCCAGTCCACATGACGCCTGTTGCTGGGAGGGAAGGGGAGGTTGGTGAGAGGGGGGGGATGCAAAGATATGATATGAGAGGAGGATGAGGTGAGCAGTAAGGTGGCAAGGAGCAAAGGGAAGAAGTGGGTGCAAAAGCAAAATGTCACACAATGAAGCAGATGTGAAGATTCTTGACACTTGCATGACGAGTGGAATCCTCTTTACATTTAACGCCTGATCTTCTGGCCTGACATAGATCTGACTTGGATCAAAACACTCTCTATTTGAATACATTATGTGTTTTGGAGTCAGGGTGCATGCACTTTTTTTTTCCAGTGATGCTGCTTTTAAAATAGCTTTGTACAGATAATGTGAGTCTTATTACACTCCTTTAACTCATACATCAACTCTGCTCTAATTTTGATCAAAGGGTTAAATAAAGTCACTAATTTGACTGCAATACCACGAAAAATATTGTGATGTCGTCAAAAATAATGCAAACTTAATGCTTGCTGAGAAGGATTGAGTCAAGCAAGTTTAAATACTGTGCATATTCACTTTCATAGCATACAGAACGTCTTAGACACAATGGTTGCCTTGAACTGAAAAGGAACACTAAATCATAATTTGCAAAATTGTCAGTAGTGATGTATTTATGTTAAGGTTTTGACAGAACCTAGGCTGCTCAGGTTTTTCTTATTCATGCATTTCCACTAAAGGATTATAACTGCACAAGTTCAAGGTTATCCTTCAGTGACATGTGCACTTAATGTGAAGAGACTCAGTAGATACACAGTACTTACGTTTCCTTGTAGTCCTTCAGCACTCTGTTAGTGTAGAAGGTGGCAGCATCATTCATCTCCTTCACATACGGACCAGGCTTCTGACTCTGAGAGCAGTGCAAAGTTCATTACAAGAGACGCAGAGAGAAGCACTCTGCAAACTACGTATGAACCTTTAGGAAAGTATCAGACTACCAGCAAAAGCATTTTTGCTTGATGTTTCTCACTTTCCTTCCAAGTTAAAATTGTTGAAACAATTCATGGCTATTACTTGATATTTCCATTAAACCGTAAAAGAATCTATCTATCTTACATGAACTTGACTGAGTTTGCATTATGTGTTTCTATAGATATGTCTGGGTGCTCTAATGTTTCTAGGCTGTTACATACAGTATGTTCTTAAGTGCTTTTCTGTATATATTTGTGTCTTTGTGTGCATGCAACAGCGAGTGTACAAATGTATTCCTCCTCACCACAGCCACCCAGCCTAGAGCTGGTATGCTCTCGCTGATGGCCGAGAGGTGGTTGAAGAAGCTGCTCCCGCGGTTTCGATCGCGGAAGCTCTGGATCTCCTGGATGTGATCCGAAATTGGCTTCAGCAGGTCATGAAGTTCTGTCTGCAGAAGAAGAAGAAGGGAGGATTTAGGACTGGGCAGCCGGAGATGGATGAAAGGATGCAGGAGAAAAGGAATGAGTGTCAGTGGGATTCGAGAATGCATGAAGATGAAAGAGTTAGGGAGGGTGGAAGGAGATATTACATATAAATCAAATCATAAAAAAGACCACAACAAAAGTGGCTAACTACTTTTGCATGCATAATTGTCTTAGACATGTTTCAGATACTTTTGATTTTACAACCCCCGCATGGTTTCCCTGCCCACCCATGCCCAGCCTCAGTCATTCCTAAACTAGGCTACAGACAGTATCTAATTTAGAGCTTTTTTCCATTGGAACTTCCAGATCTCAGCTACGGTATACCTCGTCTCCCAGCTCTCAAATCCCCTCCCTGTTCCTAGAAACATTCCTCTGTTCATAGGGAGATCCCTTTGTCCATGTAAGGTATACGGCTCTTCCAGTGTTTACAGTTTATCTACCATGCACATTGATTCAGGAACACAATGTTTCATGGGGGGACTGCAGCTGCAGCTTTCTCCTTCTGATCTGCAGTGAATTTGCTGCTATTTGAAACATTTGCTATCAATGAGCTGGTAAACCGTTTATTTATATACATGAGAGGTTAAAGAATACAATGCAATACACTTCTATGTTGTTGAAGGAGCTGATTGATCACATGTATTAAGATAAGCTAGTATCTTAGATAATATAAGTAAATTGCATGCACCTATATTGTAAAACATAATTATGTGTGGTTCATTCCACAGCCCACAGTTCTCTGTGGGTCTAAAAAACATGTCTGTTTTTACTTTGGCGTATTTCTTTTGTGTGTAATTAATGCAGATGTTGGTGTGAGCATATGGAAATTCATGCGTGTCTGCTTCTGTAATTTTGTGCCTGCGTGCAAAGGAGCAATAAAAACAGAAGTAAGCTTTCTCCTTTTTTTCAAACAAATTCTTCCTGCTATCAGATGCACATGATCTCCATAAACTGAGATAGACACTCCTTTCTCTGCTCCTCTCTGCTCCTACAGTAGAATCTTTGAGGCAAGGTTTCTCCTTTGTCCAAAACAGATACAGTGCTGCAAATAGTGATGTATGAATCATGAACTCCCACAGCCCCAGTCTTTAAATGTTCATTCACTTGTAGAAAACCCCCCAAAAATAATTTTACTTCCATATATAACAAACAGAAGTAGTAAATCAACATATCTGAAGCTGGAATCAGAAAATATAATATTTTTGATTAAGAAACTGACTAAAACAATTAAGCAATCATCAAAATACTTTCAAATTCAAATGATGGATAAGTAAGCTGATAGCTGTCAGCTGTACAATTTATGTTAAGGAGCAAGGCCACTTTCACCAAAAAGTCATTGCATTCATTAGTGCTGTATGCGCCATTCTACATTACACCACAATAAATTATCATGGCATTAAAGAGCATGACTTGTATTCTGTGAGTCTGGGCCTCCCATCACTCAATTATGATGCACAGTGATGAGAGAGACAGATATAGAGGCTGAGACATAGAGAGAAAAAAGAAGTAGCTGTGTTCCCAAGGGCGCTGTAACCTGTCGACGTTCTGGCTAATTTACATGTCAGTAACAAGTCAGAGCAGGAGCAGGAGTGATACGCCAACAATAACAGCTACATTCCTAATGTAAGCAGAAATAAATCTACATCTGTCTCATGTATAGAGGACCTGTCAGCAGGTCCATGTGCACGTTAAGAGTTGACTTCATGTCATAGCATTTCATCAACAAGTAAATGCTGCAGGACAGAGAAATCAAAAACACAAGCAATAAACAAACATACTGTTGTGTCACGTGAAGCATGTATGTCTATAGCTATGTATGCTATGGATCAACTCAATTCAACTGGCAACACACATCTACTGTACATCTGAGTGGCTCAGAATACATAAATCTGATCTATGACAAAACACGTAAACTACATATATAGTTTATATGGCCATGTATGTCTCACACACGTGTGCTTATGTACATATAAATATAAATGTAGCCCATTTATACATGTTTTGCTTGTAGTGCAGGTCCATTGTTTCCTCCTGCTGTGACTCACAAAGTTTTTTCTCAGTAGAGCGCTTACCTCCCCCAAGGCTGAACAATCATACACGTCTGTTTAGCCTGCCTGACCCATAACCCACGCCTCCAAAATGTTTAGTAGAAGTAGCAGTTTTTAATTATTAAAGGAAAATGTTGAATACCCCCTATCTGTCAATGTTGATGAAAGTGGAAAAAGATTCCTGGATGTGGATTTATACCAAAATTCAATTTGTTCTTTCCCGGCCCATATCCCATCCTTCCATCAAGTTTCATGGAAATCTATCCTGTACAACCAAGCAATCTATATTGATGCATTTTGCCTTTAATTGTATAGGACAGCGAAAGATTTTGAGACAGGAAATGGGAAGAGAGTGAGGGGGGAGGCATGCGGCAAAGGGCCACCGCAGCTAACTGCAGCCTTTGTACATGGGGTTTGCACGATATCTGCCCCCTGATCATGTCCACTTTTAACATATTCTTAGGCCTTTAACGATTTAAATGCTCGCATAGAGTCTTGGGTAAACTGACTCAGGGTGTCAATCAGATATTTAATTACTTCAGGACACATGGTTGGGTCTTCAAGCCAAGTCCCATCTTTGTATCTAAGATGGCCTCAGCTGGAAGTTTGTGACTTATTCACACCATTGTTTATCGTACATGTTGGACCACTTCGCTTTTTATAATCAGGCCTTGTTGGCTTTTGCCTACCACCACATGAGACAGAGGAGGTCATGACGTCACTTCCATAAACACATGACAATTCCTATTGTGTGCTAGCAGTTCATTCAGATTTATCAGATTTATGTTTTTCATCTTGAATTGATGAAAAAAAAAGATTCTCATGAGGATCTGTGCAATATTTGTTTATTCTGTGAAACATTTTTTTTAAAATCTTATGCTGCTGCCAGGTTATTTATTATATATGTGAGTTGTTTTGATCTATTTAATGTTTTTATTTTGCGCTTTTTATTCTTTTTGTGCTACTGAGAGGAGTTGCTCTGAAGGCATTCTATTCTATTCTATTCTATTGTAATAACCTGAATGCTGACGATTAAAATAAAAATACAAGTTTACTTTCCAAAATGTTGAATTATTACTTTAAAGTCTTATGGAACTGAAATATGGATATCAGAAACAGTCTTGATGTGTGATAACTCTGTTACTGAACTTTAGCTTTAATAAAAAAAAAAAACAGTTTAAATGTGGGCTTTGGGAATTTTAGGAAAGCAAAAACATTTGAAAGCAATAGTTTGACATTTTGGGGAATGTATTAGCCAATTTGCTACAACATTACTGCAACATGTGCTCGAACAAAGTGTGGTGATACAACATGAAACTAATGATCTTTACACTTAGATAAACAAAACCATTTGAATGGGAATCTTAAATTCTACTGACTCTCAGGCAAAGCTCACTTTCTAAATGCAAACGTACACACAACTACATAAGACATCAAGTGAGGCAGACAGAAAGAGAGAGAGCCGACAAAAGGATCAAACACGTCTGCTCGCATGATTTGATGGGCAGCTAATGTGCTCAGTGTGTTAGAATAGCCCGGCGTCAGAGCCTTGACTTCCTCTTCAGGCAGTAGATCAAAGTTGGAGAGAGGAGAACGACAATGGGAGAACAGCTGTAGGAGGGTTTTCAAAACTGTGACAGTCTACAAAGTGTATGTGAATCGACGCAGATATGAAAACACACACTCACACACACGTCGACTGAACGGGCCAGCTTGAGGTCATATGAGAGACACTTTCATTCTCTCTCACACACACTCACACACTGACAACAGGCTCAGATATAGAACATGCCCATAAAAAGTCAAAGAGCACAACAGGGCTGTGTTCCAGAGAATGGCCAGAGTTTGTAAGCTGTGTGCATGTGAGTGTGTGTGTGTGAGCTTCGAAGTGTTTATGGGTCATGTTGACGGTGTATACAGAACCAGTGTCCCAACCTTGTTAAGCTACGGTAGCCCAGCTAGCCATAGATTTTCTCATAGAGAGTTTATTTTAAGACTTTAAGAAAGTGTGGACCATGATGCTGCAGTTTTACATCAGCATTCTCAGCTACATTGGTACCAAGTAAAAGTTGTGACTCTTAAAATAACAGAGGTAAAACTTTGGTTTAGCATTTTGAAATCCTCACATGACCAACTCTACATTCACACAACCATATCGACTAGTACAATTAGGTGAAATCACACATAAACATTTAATCTTCCATCCTATATTATATCACCACAGTGTAACATTTATGGAGATGTTACTGCTATCAAATTGATTGTGCCATGATCCAAAAATGTTTCCATCAAGTAACGTCCACAAATCAGAAGTTTTCATGAGAACTACAAGCTGAACTGCATCGTAACATTTCCCTTTTAAACCTGTTGGTGATGATTTTTACAGCAACGACCAAATCCAACGCCTGCTAATTAGATGACGAATAAATTCAAACAAATATAAACAAAGTGCTCGGAAGGCAAAAATCTTAAAATGTCTTGGATGTTTTTGCTTTTGAAGTATCAAATCAAGCTTTTAAGGAGTCATGTAAACAGGAGTCTAAGATAAGTCCTCTAGTAAATACCAAATTAAATTACAGAAAACTTCAGTGTATGTTTGTTCTAAAAGAAATGAAAGAGGCACTTCATGATAAGGAGACAACACATAAAGCTCCCTTGTCCCTTTTACCATGTTTAGTTTTAGGTTTACCCATTTGGCCGAATTTTATCTCCACATCCCTCTCTTGGATCTGCCCCTCTCTCACAGTAAAACCCCGACTCTTTCCTTGTTTGCATTTCTGACAATCACCGAAAGCTCTTTTCACCGCCTCTCAACCAATGACCTGACAGATAGGGAGTAATCACTTCCTGGTAGGCACAAACAGAAGGCCAATGGGATGATATCATATCAGCTCTGTCTCACACACATGCCGACACAGATAGCTCTCTCTCTCACCCCCCTTTCTCTATATGTGAACATGTTGGGAATGTGTTGTATTAGCGTTTTCTTAGTCAATGCGCAGTGTAATCCCTCTGTGAACAGCCTGGTCTGCTGGGGAACACACAGACCGACACACGGGACAGAGTTATAGCTCATTCCTCTGTCTGGCTGCTGTTCTTATGCAATTTTAACTGAATATCATGAAAGATGCACTGTCCATCACCTGCTGCGGTAAACTGAAAGGATTTTGTACGACTTAGATGTGAGCAGAAACACAAACAGCAAACGATTATAAAGGCTGGTACACATGATTTCTGCTAATAACGAGAGTGTTCAGAGACAGCAAACTTCTGCCAAGGCTTAATGTTCCGTCCAGTGTCCCTTTTCTTCTCAGATTCATGCAAATCTGTCTTTAGTTAAATGGCTGCCCTCAGGGTTCTCACAGTGTTACAGACAGTGGGAAAGACTATCATGGACCCATCCCTTTATCCAGATCTGCTCCAAAATTCAAATCTGGGGCAGTGGGACAAAGCCCACTCTTCTACCCAGTATCATGGTAATCCATGAAGTTGTTCTGAGCTTAATTGACAAACGTGGTCCAAAAAGTCATATCTTGCAATGTTTAAAAAATTCCTGAATCCACCCCTATTGTCTGGACTTTCTAGTTTCTGATCAGCAATCTAACCATTTCAGGTCACCAGAGAGCCTTAAACCTTACAGGTTTATAGTCTAGTTCAGACCTCAGAGTGAAGGGAATCCTCATTAACACCTCCCCCATTTACATATCATTAAAGTAGCAGTTTCATTTCATTCATCATTTTTGATCCTAAATGTGAGATACTGATTTCAGCTGTTCACACCAGCTAGCCACATCTATCCCATAGCAGTGACACACCTTCATTGTTAGCTTATCACCTTGCTGCTGTCTTTTTAAATACGATTCTCTCGATACCTCTAGTTCTTTCATGCTGTTGTTATGTGCGCACTCCAACTCCCAATCACCGCCCAACCTTCACAGAATCACCAACTTCATCATTTCATCAGTCTCTTCAGCCTCATCAGTCTCAGCAGAGTCATCAGCCACCACCACCACCTCCAGTGTTTGGACCTCATGGGAGGATCTATCCTGCTGCTGCTGTCCTCCAAGAGTTAAACGCACCACAGACTCTCTGGCAGGCTTCATTTACTTGTCTCCCCTGATCATGTGATTTCAGCAAAGTATTGGTCTCCCTCTGTAACCAGGAGCCCAAGCACTCTTTGTACTGCAATCTAACTCACCCGCAATAATTAAGCAATCAGTCTAATAAAGTGTATAGTGACAACACCAGCTGTCCATCACCTGTGCAGGTTCCTGGTGTGTGGCAGCCATCTTGAGGAAAGTTCTCTGCGTCTGCAGGGCCTTGTTTACCATCTCCGCCTGTCAGTCATAAAGAATCCAAACCAGATACGTTAAGATTATGATACATGACACATTTTAGAGAATGTCATAAGCAGCATGTTAATAGACTGAACATAAAAAATGAGAAAAGCTCTGAGAAAAGATTTGGATGACATTCTTACTCTCTCTTTTGTTTACATTTTACGCACACACACACACACACACACACACACACACACACACACACACACACAGTGGGTTACTCCCAGCCAGCTGTGTCCTGTGTGTGTTCAGTGTGTTCAAGACCTTCAGTTGTGGGCCAAGGGAACCACCAGTGAAGCTTTGTCCATAAAAGGAGCTCTGCAAACTTAAAGAAAGTACCTCTGGCTCTCGATCACACACACTCCCCCTCCTCCTCCCCATGTTCAGTGATGGGACACAGAGGTAGACATCTTCTTTCAAGGTAGAGAGGATGAAATACATGCATTTTTTTTTTTTTTTACATTTTGCTGTCGCTTCTCCCTGCCTGCATTTTCTATTCTGTTTTGGAGCACTTGCTGATGTTTTGGAATTATTTCCAGGACATAACTGTCTTGAGTTTGGGCTTTAGTTTAGTTAGATCATGTTTTGTGAATTCACTCCTCATGTGTTATGTTTTGCTTTACTCTTCCTGTCTTTGTTCTCATCCAGCCTTCGTGTTTGCCCCAATAATTTTCATCTGTCCCCGATTATCCCCCTGTTGTATTTGTCTATTTTTTTTCTGCCTTTGCTCCACATGTTTTCCTCCCACATACCTGCTTGATTTTCCCTGTGCCTCACAGATTTATTCTTTCTTCGAGTTGTGTATTTCTTCTGAGTTTTTTGGATTTACCCTTTTTTCGATTTTTCTGTTTTTGCTGCCTTTTTGCAAGCTTTAAAAAAAAAAAAGATTAGAAAGTAAACTGACAGCTCTATACTGTAACAACATCTTCAGAAAGTGTGCAGGTGTGCGTGGGCATTTGTTTGTCTAACTTATCATTGTCAGCCAACATCTATGTAAAATAGTGAGACTTTACACTCATAGGCAAGTGTGTTCCACAGGTGTAGGTTTAATTTGGTATCAGAGGTTCTTCAACCTTTGTCTATACCTGTTTCTTGTGTTTATTGAGTTTACTACACAAATTCCCCCTTTTTTAAAATTTTTTTTTACATAAGATGACGTATTATGTGTGAGACCCACAACCACTGCAGATTACATTATATTTTGGTGGAATTTTTTTTTTAGAACCCTGAATAATGTTTCCTCCTATCAGCAGCTTGTATACTGTGTTGTGAGGTAAAATCCCTGTCAAAAAAGGTATAAAATCACTTGCTGCTGCTTGTAAACCTTATTTTCTAAGTGCACAGTCATAACTGAATGTGACTTGTGAATCTTTCTGCATTTAGATGAGCTCCTCTCTTCTCCCATCTGTATTTCGACAGCTGGACATTAAGTGGACACTGCTTGGAGACATTTTAGTGTATAAATCAAACACAAGCTTACATGTTTCTCCACCTCGCTTCCTAAGGCTCGACTGTTGTTCAGGTAGTCAGAAACTGGACCCTTCAGTATGATGTCAAAGACTTCCAAACACTGAGGCAAACCTGGAAACAGGGAAAAATCACTGCCTATTACTACTGAGAATATTATATCGCTGATTGGAATAAAGATGTTGATCTCGGTCTGTCATACTTCTGAGCTGAGTTTTATTGAAGCACAGACTTACCTCCATCGATGCCATTGACACAGTCTCCATTAGCCATCCCACTGGACGCCTGCATGGTGATGGACACCTTCTCCAGGCGGGTCACTGCTCGCTCCAGCCGTTCCATTAAACCTTCCATGGCTACACGCCTAGAAACAAACGTGGGAATGGTTTATTTAAGCTGTAGTGTGACCTTTTATTACCCCGAGCTCGTCATAAGCTTTTTGATAAAATATGACTTCATGATCCCGTTTGAAAATAGTACGGTGGTGATAGTCTTTATTCAACTTTCCCACTCTGCTGTTACCTGTTTTCAATCAGCTGGCCCACAAATATAACCAATGTAGTAGATTTTACATAATTAAGGCAAATAATTTAAGTTGGAGAGGGAGCTCAAACCTCCGCCAAGGCAGCTCAGTTATCCGGTTATGTCATTGCATCTAAAAACAATAGTCCTTTGATAATTGGAGCCTCATAACAGAACTCCTCGACCATAAAAACACACCCCTAGAATTTGGAATCACATTGGTATGATTGTTAGTTTGATAGTTATTCAAGAAAAACCATATTTAACCACTGGTGGTTTTCTTCAGGATCCATCTCCAAAACTTGATGAGTTCTTGGTCCAAAAAGTCCTATCTTAGGATATTTAAAAAAGAAGAAAAACAATTCTTGAATCCGCCCCCTTATCCAAATCCACTCGAAAAATATAAAGGGGAACTTTCCTCTCTTATGTCCCACCATCCTGCCAAGCTTCATGAAAGTAGTTTTTGTGTAATCCTGACAGACAAAATAACAAACAAACAGACCAACGCCATGAAAACATTACCTCCTTGGGGGATGCAAAAATGGTGGAATGGACAAAAATGACTTGATATGACATGATAAATATTTTGAAATGGGCGATGAAACAATATTTATTTTAATATTATTAAATTACCAATATAAATATTATTTCCCAGTATTTCATAATAATTGACTGACTTTTATTAATCATTGAATAATTTCACTTTCACTACTACTACTACTATTTCACTGCTATTATTTGGCTGTTTTTATTAACCTGATCATTTGATACTGAACACAGTATGAATCCAGGTAAGTTTGTTTTGTACAAAAATAGTTATTGACATTATTCATCCAACTGAATTCTAGTTCCGTTCAGTTCGTAACTTCAGGTCTACCATCCATATGTTTTTGTAACTCCATTAAATCACCTGTGCTGATGCTGATCAGGAAAAGACTGACCTCGATGACCCCGGATACATTCCTAATGACATTTCCACACGGCATTCCACAAACAACTCCACGAGAGATGAGACGCTCTGGGGAATATGCAGATTGCACTGCTCAAGTAACTGTTCTGCCACAAGATTTATACAAAATGAATGATTATATAGACTGCATTCAAATCCAGTTGAGTTGTGCAGACCAGTATTGAAAAGGTTAGCTTACTGCTAAGAGGTATTAAACCTCCATTCATAATTAAATGTCACTGAAAACATTGGAGATAGCTGCACAGACCATATCTCTGTCATTAACACTGACCAGCTTTATGAATCACCATGAGACACTACAGGCTTGTTTCCAATGTTTATTAGTCAACAGAGTGAAATTCAATCCAGCAACCCATTGCACATTTAGGCAAACTGCTGCTAGGTAACACACACTTTCTAATCTGACACCTGCTTCATTCACAACCCAATAGTGTGAGTAGTGATCTATTTTATTTATTTGACTGATGGTCTATAGAAAACACAAGGAGGATCTGCATAAATATGGCAACTATTTAAACTGGATTCTGTTCCTTGTCTGTAATCTTTAAATTATGTCTAGTGTTTATGAGCTCATGTCCTGATGGGCATCATCAAGCCATCTCTCTAGAGGAAACTTTGAGCACTGCCAGATGCCAGATGGAAGACTCAGCTGCTATTTCTGGTGTCTGGGTCAAAACAGCTCTTAGGTAAGTAGTGAATCCTGAAGAGCTCAGTGTTGATCGACACGTCACATATATGAAGCAACAATACCAGTGTTGTTTATTAGCCTTTTCTTAATGGCTCCATGACCCTGTAAAGAACTATGAATGGTGGAATAAAAATAAACTTGTGTTGTCTTGACTTTCTTTTAGTCCTTTTACAAGGGTTATTGTTGGCTTTTAAATATTTTGAACAAACCAAGGTAGACCTGTATATAACAAGTATCAACAAGACATTTTCTTCTAACTAAGAAAACTGAAGAAAAACACATAAAAACTTCATAATTTCATTGGTGATGAGTTTAAGTGGAAGTGCACCGAACAGCAGAAGGAAGGACAGAAATACAAGTTTGTCCTCGTGATTTCCTCATCTTTCATTTATATTATAACTAAAAGCTTTATTCGTGCTTAATAAATACTTTACTAATACTTTATAGATCAGTTATAAGCATTATTAGCTGGTGTTTATTCCTCTGGAGCATAACACCTGTCTTTTTAGTGGTATCTGGATCAAAATATATCTTATTAACACCTTATTAATGTTTACATTTGCAGACTTGATTGATTACTTTAAGAAATTGACAACTTTATTGACAACTTATGAACATATCAGATGACTTACTAACGTCTGCTGTTGGCCAATCAGAACGTGAGAAATCTGTGACCTTTAAGTGACTTAATAACATTTAGAACAATAGACTGGATAGCTTAATGTATAAAGCACTAATAATTTATACATGAATCAGTTTTAAAGCTATTAGTTACAACTTTTCATGATTGAGGGTGCCTTATTATAAAGTAGACTATGGTACTTTGGGATCAGATGAAGCTGTATGCTTTAAAGTTTCTCAAATAGTAATAGTGTTAAAGCTGAAACTTGTAGCCGATCGATTGATCTTCTGATCATCAGGAAAGTAATCTGCAACAATCATTCAACTGTTATTATTAACTGTGTTATTTTTAAAGAAAAAGATGACATCATCTGATGGTTTCAGCGTCTAAAATGCAAGGCTGTCACCAAACATCATTGATAGGTGTCTTCTGTTGAACCTGTGAACACATCCAACAGTAATATCACAAGGTCATGGAGCACACCAATACATCATTTCAGCACAGTGACAACTTAAGCCACTAAATATATGGTAAAAAAAAACAGGATTTTCACTTAAGATGCTCTCTAAAAACATCGCCCTGGGCTTTGAGCACTCACAGCATTGGGGGCATTATGATGTGCAGCAAATGACAAAAGCATAGTCATGCACTGTCATTAGTGAGCAATGCAAACAACTGATTTGTTTGCTGAGTCCTTCCCAACTCTCTGTTTCCTGTGTTTCCCTGGAGGTTATATCAACTAGATCAGAATATGAAACCATAGACAGGCAACCAAATGAAACTCACTGTTACCTTGAAAAATATTATGGATTTCTTTGTTCAAGATTTGTGGTAATGTAAGTACGCAACTCAACAAAGTACAAGTCAAATGCTCCAGACATTTACAGACATTTTAATGCGGAAATGCTACATATATGCTTTTAAATTCTAGCCTATAAGTTATATAGAAGACAAAGAATCAAGACTTGTATTTGTTCAAGTCCAAAAACACTTCACTTAATCACTGTCTCACTTCATAATAATGTCAAACGTTGTTCAAAACCCTTGAGACATGAAACAGTCGGCGTCTGAACTGACTGTATTGTCAACCAGCCAAATTCTCCATGGCAATGCAAAGACACAGCTAGTGATGCTATTTAAGCTTTTCATATGTATCAAAGATGCTGAATGGGAAACGACCGGAGTGGGCTGAAAACCATCAGTGCAACAACGATTGTGAAACACCATAAAAACAACAAAACGTTGCAGTCGGTTGAATTCATCAATGATTTCAAGCGTTTTTTGTGTTGAGCAGACATACAGAGGACTTTATCTCCCACTAAATGAACACATGCCTCCTTCTGTTCTGGCAGACAGATGGGCACCAGGGTCTGCCACATAAAGATTTCTATCAACAGCTGTGAACACACACATGTTCCCGCAGTGGAAAGATATTACTGACCTGCATGTGTCTCCTGAACCCTCTGGCCTGGTATCTGATCTTTGGGGCTATATTGGGCCTCAGCCTGCCATTTGCTGGTATGGGTCTACTGTAAGATACCCTCATTTAGTTCTTGTTGACCTGTTCTGTACCTTATGGAAGTTTTTAAATTCAGTAAATAAGTGTTTCGTTGGTATAAAGTGGAGCATCTGTGGTGTTAATACAGCTGTGATGTCATCAGTATATGGCCAGTGTGTAAATATCTTGGTTTTATTAAAACTTCTGAGGCCTCATCATCTTTTTTGCTGATTTTAATATAATGATAGTAGGCATCATGATTTAACAGAATGAAATAAAACTGAGTTTTAGTTTTACAATGTCAATGAAGACGATCTGCTGAATATGCAGACTTGATAGTCAATGAAGAAAAGCTGAACTCCATGTATGGGTCTTAAGATTTAAATAAGAAGCTAGAAATAGGTGTGTGAATGTCTTTAAAGGCTTATGAGATGCAGGTAATGACATAGACTGAAATAAAATTTAAAAAAAACCCATAGTTGATTTAGTAGATGATATTCCTCAGTTACTTTTCATTTCATTCATTCTCCTGACCGCTTCAGGGTTTCCTGGCAATGGTGGCTCACTAAAAAAAAGAACTGTTGAGTGAGTAAACCTTTGAGTCATATGATATAATTAAATATTCCATCAGCTTCTAAATAAACACTGAGGAGAGGCTCTTTTGTAATCAGTCCATAGCATTAATGTGCTGTTTGAAGCTCATATTGGCTGCCCTGCAGGAGCTCCTCACACAGGTACACCTCTCGCTCCATAATAAAAACACGACATGACTCTGGCATGCTGACAAGATTTTCACCGCCCCTGGAAACGGATGCTCGATGCTTCATGATCCACTCCGTTGCACCAAAAGACAAAGCCAATACCGAAATCCGAACACTGCGCTCTTATTGCGCCATACGAAACCAGGCGGTTTGGTTATTTCTGCGGTCACACCTCTGTCTGACGCCCCCACAGCAGGACATACAGGCTCTCCGCCAGACCCCCAAAAACGATATAAACTTGACATTGAGTGATAAACTCATAGGTATGGAAACCTTACCTTCCTCCTCAAGTCTGCGTTAAAATTCTATCAGATGTTTGATTTGGGATTGCCAATATCCGTTAGTCGGATTCGTAGCGGTGTCCTGCGCTCTTGCGGTCCCCTCCTGCCTCCCTGCCCCAAGCACACAGCTTCGCACAGGACCGAGACTCTTCCGGGATGTCCTAAATAAGAAATACGGTGAAACCGAGAGTCACACGGCGCGTCCAGACCAGGACAATGACTCAGTGCCTCCTCTCCTCAGGGGTACACGGGCAATTACCTCGCAGGCAACATGGCAGCCTCACAGAGTCATGCCAAAAATAAACCTGTTTGACGTTGTACCAATGTCTGCTCGAGTCTCCTTTGAGGAACCTGTGGACCTGTACTTGCAGGTTAGTCATTATCCTCATTGGAGGGTCCAAGAGGAACAAGGGTTTGAACCACAACTTGAAACCCCCCCCATTTCAAATTTCCCTGAACATGAGAGCTGCAGTATCAAATGTAAGAGGTTTTACATACTGGAGACTGAGGAGCCTAACAGGTACACAGTTCAATAAGAAGACATAGTCATCAGTATCCCCCAGCATGATGCTTGGTTCTAATGTGCATACTGGTTGCATACTGTGCACCAAAAGCAAATTTCAAATCAAGGGCCGTAACTCAAGCAAAAACTCTTTTTTTGGCAGTAATTTTCAAACTGGTTCCACAACAATAGACAAAAAACCTCTACACAAAATGACGTTTTTCTGATATCAACAGTTTTTTGAGAAAACTTAATCACATGAACGACGCTGTGTGCTGAGTGCAAAATTTGAACCAAGGGCCATGAACTCCGGTAGAAATAGCTTTTCGCCTGTAATGTTTGTACTCAGTCTAAATCAGTACATATTATAGCTGTGCACAAAATGTAAGTCACATATCTTTAACCTTTTTTTGAAAACTCGGTTTGAAATGTGACGCCTCACTTTTCACACAGAGACAGATGGAACCCATACTTATTTCCCCCAACCACTAATAAGTGAGGTGAAATTTCACAAAGATGATTTTTGTCACTTCCTGGCGCTGTCACTATAGTTGCATGTTGGCATGTAGATGTCTTCAGGGTGGTACCTTCATCCAGTGTGTGAAGTTTGGGTCCGATTGCACCATGTACAGTGGACTTAGAACATCTTCCTGTGCCATGGCGAAACATCTAAATTCACTGCTTTGCCATGGCCACAACTTTCAAGTTAAGAGAAAACGTTTAATAATGTTTTACCCTTAAGGTGTTGAGATTGTACTGACCACATTTCAAGTTTATTGGGTAAAATCTCTTCACAGCCTGTAAGATACAATAGTTAACCACCGCTGTTAGCCTTCCTCACCAGATAATTAGCCAAATTAGCTGTTTTATAATTATTTTTAGACCGAGTTTGTACTTTCTCCATAGCCGCGGGGGAGATGACAAGACATGTGCGATGATATTGACAGAAGTGATCTTGGGTGCCCATTTAAAGTCTCATCATATGATAGTTCTAAACGTTACATTGTTCTAGGTTACATAATCAATCTTGCTAGATTAACAGCTTTAATTCTATTATGTCATGAGGTCAGATGCTGTGGTAGCTGCTTACTTCACCCATAAGGTTCGTGTTTCTCCAGGGGACCAAAGTGCTCCATGGAGCAGAGTAAAGGAAGGCAGAGACATGGCAACACACTCTAATAACATGACTTATTGATTACAGAATGGATGAATCATTGATAGACTGAGTCCTGGGAGACTTTATTATGTGTCAGTTGTATCCACGTTGACTGGGTGTGACTGTAATGTGAGTGTTTCAAATAATGTCTTGTCGAGATGGCTTCGCAGTGAAGAGGATCACCTTGCAGGCAGAGAGATAACACACACACACACATGTACATGCAGGCTATGGAGCCCCAGAGTGTTCAATATTGAGTAAACAAATTAAATAAATAATTACACGAACAGCTTGTATAAAATCTATTAATAACAAAATATATAAACTTCACACATTTATTTACAGACAGGTGTGTAGTCGAGTCGGTAAGAGCTTGCAAAGCGATTCCCGCACACTGTCTTACCTTGCAGAATCAGTTTATTCTATTGCAACATTTCAGTACCTGACCAGTATTTGCTTTGAGACAACACTACACTGTAGATATTCACACACTACCCAAGTAAGTATACTCACATACAACATACTACATTTGAGTACACTAACAAAAGAATGCAATTTAGCGGAGGCCTATCAACTTAGCATTAGTTAGCTTGAGCAACAACGGTGGTATTCAGACTCAACAATGTAGTTCATATTGTAGCCAGTACACAAAGCAAATAGAGCACACAAACACAGCACCTCTGCCCTTATTTATCTTGAAGCTACACATGCTATTCACCTGGCTGGCCTACTAGCAAGATGGGGCGGGGCTGTGGTCTTCTATTATTGTCAAGTTTCAAAATGAAGAGACAGTGTTTACCGCAGCAGCAGTTTGAAACACCAGCTAACTCTGTTTATAGATATATATATATTTGTTGCTCTCTGAGCTGGCTCAGAGGCAGAACAATGCCCCCCCCCATTACACCTTTGTAACTTTCATACAGAGCAATGAGGCGCAATAAAGGTGCAACAGTCCCACCTTGAACATGTTGTGTAAAAGGGGCTTATCTTTCTGCCTTATAGCAGCTTTGAATGGTGTGTGTACAAGCAGCGACCAACAAATCCTGCAGAATATGCTTTTAAGAGCTGAGAGGTAATTAACCATTTCTTGATGATGTCCAGTAAAGCAGTTTTTATGAATAGAAGAATGATGAAATGACATTTAATGACAATCAGGTGAGTTTTAATAAATTTCTATTTTTAAACCAAATTGTTGGTTCATTTATACAGAAATTTACAGTGTCTGATATTTATTCAATCTTGAGCATTTTGTTAAGTAGCAGGAAATATATTGCTTACAATCACAGGTGTATGTATAGAGGGATGCAAGTCTACATACGGAGGAAGATCAAAACGGCTCCTGGATGTGTGTAAATTTATCATACGAGGTGCGTTTCACATTCAAATAGGCCGACATGCAACCTCACTTTATTTCAAAGTCTTCATGGAAAGAAATGTCACCAAGCTTTTTAAATATAGAACATTTTATTCCAATTCTGGGTAAATTGTGATGAAATTTTGAAACAAAGGTTTTAATATCAACAAGACCTTTGCAATTTAATAATACTTTACATGCCTTCATCCAGTGACAATGAAAAGCTTCCTTATTTTTTTGTCATTTATTTTTCATATTTCCCTTGTAAGAAATAGTTCAAGTATAAAAATTCCCAACAGTGTAAAATAGCCCATCTGATGAAAATTAAGCAAAAGAAGCACAACTACTGAAACCTCGACAACAACTATACATTCTAGTGTAGAAAGCAGCATTTTTGCTTGTTTTTTTGTGAAAATTATTTTCTCCTCTCCTCTAAACACAGAAGAGAGAGTACAATCTGCATGCAAACAGGCCTGCATTAAATAAAGTTTCTTCCCTACAAAAGGTATAACAGCATTAAACTATGTAATATCATGTTTTAAAGAGTCAAAAAATACAAAATAAAAGTACAGTGCACATAACAGTATCTTAAATAACATTTTGGTTGAGTATGTTAATAATAATAATATTACTAAAACTAATCAATAACTTAAACATGCCTTGAGATGAGTACATAATGATATTAATACAGTACCGCCACTAAGTCTCTACTCTCAGAGCGTCAACATAGTCAACCCTCCAAAATAAATATCTTAAATAGTAGATTCTTCTTCTTTTTTTTTCATTTTTCTTCTCTTACATAGCATTAAAAACGTAAGGCACACAGACCAACCTAATGTCAAAGAGTCAAACCCCTCTCAGCTCCAACCCACCTGCTGTTCTTGACAAACATGAGGCAGGCGAGTTGTAGGGGTGGCGTTGGTGAAAGTGTGTCTATGTGTGTGTACCTGACACTAGACTACAGCAGCACTGAGGTGGAAGTGCTGACAGCTGCAGGCCTGAATAACTGGGGGGGCTCTGCTGTGGGGCTCTGTGTCGGTTGGAGGGGTGTGAGGTTGGTTCCCAAATGGGCCCGGCCGGGGATTAAAATGTGACAGCTCAACAAACGAGCACAAGTGATGCGTTCTTTCCAGAGTGATCAGTCTGTGTGGCGTTGGAGCGGCACCGTCCACCCCCACCAGCAGCTGCTCCCTCTTTCTTTCTCTCATCCCAGAGCAACACAACTGTGCTGCCTTTGTCTTTGACTGCTATGTGTGCAACTCTGGATGCATGTGTTGGGGTACATGTGAGTGAAACATGTGGAAAAGCAACTGATTTAGTGTTTCTCATTGTCTGAAGCCATTTTCAATCCCTCTCCTTTTGTCAGTGCATTTGTTTTGTCCCTCTATAGTCCAAGAATCAAGTCATAGTTGATGACATTTTCAGTTTTTTGTTTCTTTTCATTGTTGTTTTGTCTCTTGGTGATTTGTTTGCTTTGCATAGGTCAAGAGGTCGAGACACAGAGTAACAAAAGGGACATTCAGTATCAGGAAGAGAAAAAGGTAGTACTTCAAATATGTGTGACACGACGAGTTACGGCTCTTAAACTTCCTGACAGAGGTCACATTATAATAACGAACACGTTAGAAACAGTTTCATTTCCCTGATTATCAGAAAAATATTAACTCCAAAAAATGCACTTAAAAAAGACAAAAAGAACAAGAAGAGCCCCCAATGTGTAACAGTAACATTAATAAATATAAATGTTATAAGGGCATCAAATAACCAAAAAACACTTGTGGAAAACCACAGGTTAAAAAAAGAGTACAGTTTCCTAACTCGTCCTAACTTTCCTAACTTTAAAGACAGCAATAGGACTTAAAGGCTTAGTTTAACACCTACACCAACCACAGGGATTAGTTCCTGCTTTTCTTGTCTAGAGAGAAGTACTCTACTACAATGATAATAGTCATGATAATAATAATAGTAATAACAACAACAATAATAATGGTAAATCACTTTCCAATATTTGTTCGGTTTTTCATTTTCTCATTTTTTTGGGTAAAGCACAGCAAGTTGGAAAGTTACTGTAAAAAGTTCCCACCTCACCATCATCATCACTACCACCATCATCATCACCACTATCGCCATAACCACCATCATCATCATCATCATCATCATCATCATCATCACCTTTTGAAAGCAACTCTGCCTTTGAGTTGCAAATATGCCCTCCCTTAAGGCCACGCTTCCTTTTTCTTCACTGCTCATTCTCGTAACCAATCAGCCATGGCTGGGGGTGGCCCTCCTCACTCTGCATGTCCAGTGGTTGCAGTAGCTGCTATTGCATGCGGTCGGCTTGCAGCTGCTGAGGCTGGTACTGACCGAATGCTGCAGCTGCAGCGGCGGCTGAGCCCGGGGCAGCGGTGGCTAAAGGCTGCTGGACTGCATAGCCGTAGCCAGCAGTAGCCACGTAGCCTGCTGCGGCGGGTGATGCAGCATAGGGATACTGCTCATATGCGGCAGCGGCTGCAGCGGTGGCTGCCGCTGCAGAATACTGCGCGTAGGCAGCTCCGGTGTAGTCAATGTAGGGGGAGGAAGCAGTGGCAGGTGCAGTGGCTGCAGGTTGCACATGAGGGATGACCACACTAGGCTGTACGAAGGCCTGAGGGTACACATAGTGGGCTGGGATGCTGTGAAGCAAACAAATATATGACAGGTTAGTTTGATTCGCTCAGTCTGAGAGTAGCACCCACCCAAAAATCCAACCCATAACACTGCGGCCAAGCTCCCTTCCACCACCCACAACTCCGCCCCAGTTCAATCCACCAGTCAAGAACACCAAGGAAATGCCTGCTAGTAGTGATTAGAGCAATATAGGGTTGCCAAAATAGAAATCTCTCTGTGACAAGAAGACTGGGAGATGAGGAAAAGAAACTCAAATCTACTGAAAAATCCTATTTTAGGATTATATTTGAGGAAGTGGTGATTTCATGTTCTTTATGGGATATAACATGGGGACAGGTTCTCATATATTCTGTTTCTGTCATTTTTGAGTTTGTGCTTGCAGAGACGGATCTACGGTGAGGCAGAAGAAGTGAGATGAAAAGAAAAAGATGGGAATCTGTAACCTGCAGCCTGTTTGTCCACCACATGTGATCTGGCTACGGTGCTGTCCTCCTGGCTGCTGCAGGGCTAGTGGGAGGGGAGGAGAGGGAGGGGAGGCTTACAGTGCCGGGGGCAGGGGTGCGGACAGAGGAGATGAGCCCAGGGAAGCATTGTGAAAATGTCACTGCCACTTTGACAGCTGGACAGTTCTCAAAAAGGGATGTGGCTGGCCATTTCCCCCTTTGGGTCAGGACAAAGAGTCAGGCAGGCATCAGAGGGAGCCAGGACTAGGCTCTGCACCCAGAGGGATGTTTCGATTAAATAAACAATTATGGACAATGAGCACATTCTGCCCTCCATGACATAGCCTTACCCCCCTCCCCCAGACTCTATATGGTCTGGAAACTCAGTCAGACAGCAAGCATGAGGGGAGCATTGGAAATTTACACTACTGGTTCAGAAAAGTGTCGACTTTTTGCTGTCCTTGGAAGCAAGAGGATAAAACTAGAAAGCTTTAGATCTTGTGTGAATTTGAGTTTTTGATGTCCTGGAAAAAACTCCCTTCAGTTTAGAGATAAAATAAGTGTCAAACTGAATCTCACTTTTATTTCATTGGTATGACAAGCATCAGAAACACTTTGATATTTGTTGCACAGAGGTGCAACTACAGTTACATGACTGTATGTGAGTTAGAATAAAAGTGGGTCAAATATCTGTCGAGGCAAAATCAAGCAAACCAAATTTAATCAGCTGCATAAATGAACATTGGACCAGCATATTTTTTTTTAGTCTGGGTTGGGATATAAGTGAGGAGATGGAGAAGATATTAAGGAAAGGAAGGATCTATCGTGGCAACCCTATTGTCAGCACTCCATTATCCAATCCAACCCACATCTCAACCGAAAACAGTGCGCCAGGAGAAAAACAGGAAAAACAAAACAAGAGCAAAGCGTCAGAGAGGAAGAAATGTGTAAAAATAGTCCACCTCGACTAGACTGAATACAGAAACAATGATAACAAGGACACAGCACAATCACTCGACTGAAAAGACACAAAAAAGAAAAGGGAAAGTAAAGACCGAGTGAGTGAGTATGCAGAGGTTTGGTGTGGTTGTTTAGATGAAAACAAACATAAAATGATGCACACACACACACACACACACAAACATACACAGGTTAGACCAACTTTTGAAGGCAAGTAATAGACAGAGTTGTGTTTTCTCCAGTTGCTCTAATTGTATAACGTATAATCCTCGTCATGTGACACTGAAACGCTCCCTTGAAACCAGCACTAATGAAACTCAGCAGGGTAGGGCAGGTCTCTGGGGTGATTTTAGCGGACGCCATCTCTAAAACTGACTGAAGAAGAAACTCCTTCACAAAAACAGCGGAGAGGAATTTCCTGTCTGTTATCGGAAAAGTGAAATAATTCAAGCGAATTATTCGGTACTGTCAGAAAATAGGTAAGTAATAAAAGGTCTAAAGCCAAAACCCACTTCCACTAATGGTTACACATTGTCCAGGTTTTCTCACAAAAGCCCAACACAGACGCCTTCACAAATGTAGTTATCCATTAAACTTTCACAGATATTAAATAAAATGTGGCGCTCTGGCGCTCACCAGAAACAAAACTCTGGTGCGCTCCAGAGGTGGGACTGTGATGCTGAGACAGCAGATGAAACATTAAGCCGACTTTAAGATTTGAGTTGACTCTTAAATTGAATAATTAGTGCTCACTCCAAGCATCAGTACAAATAACACTGCTAGTGTGAACGTTTATGATGATGTAAATCTGTCATTAATGTTTCATGTTAAGTGAAAATGAATGTGTGAGAGGCATCATTATACAATCTGACTTCCATGTGCCAACAAACCATCTGCCACACCAATTTCCTGTCTCCACAATGTTCTTAATCGTGGGCCATTAGAATACCTAAAGGTGAATGCATTCTCCCATCAAGTTTGGTTTATAGATCCTAGTGAAGAGACGGAGAGGCTGCCATCTTGCACGATTTTTGTAAATACTCTATTTTGAGTATATACAATTAGAAACTCGACCCCAGGCTTCCAAAAGGTAGAAGAATGTATAAAAGAAAAAATATATATCTGCCTCTGCTGCATCAGTTTTGACTTTTTTTAAAAATGGGAATTAAACATAATTCCATTGTGACTCAAACAATGTCCAAAGTGAGATGCTAACTTGCCTAGTCTTTCAATAGAGCTGCTTGTGCATTTTATCATGACTCTGCATAAATGACATTAAAGAAACTTGTATCTGTCCCCCAAATTTCCAGTTGCACAATTTTTCAACAGCAGCAACTTTACATGATTGAGTGTAGAGGCTGCAGCTCTGACTGTTACTATTTTCTGACTGGGCAACGTTTTATAAAAGGACTTCTGGTGGCATGTACCCATCTCCTCTGCTCTTGAAATCTAACTCCTTGCTCAATGCATTTTGGTTTGTAACTTTGCTGTCTCTGATTCCACGACCACTGTATCTATGGAATGGTTGGGTAGACCAACATACACACACAGAGACACACACACACCACACACACACACACACACACACACACACACACACACACACACACACACGAGAACAGAGATCTGGCCATGAGAGGCAAAGTTCTCCCTGACTGACCTCAATGTGCCCTGATAAAAAATTACCCACTTTTCCCTGGGAGTAGTCATAAAATAAGAAAATAAAAAAACTAAAGTAAGTTTTGTGGAGCCATGGCTGGAACCTGTAACGAGAAGACTCGTATGTGTGTTTCCTAACTGGAATGCCGTGCTCACACAACCCGGCGGTCATTAAAGTTCAGGGCTAAATAAAGGTGCATACCATCTGCTGAGGGAGAAATCACGAGTACAAACATACACGAAGGTAAAAGGATGCGCATGAGATGATTCATACTTGTACTGTGTTTCTGCACACTGTCGTTATTTTGTCCGAGTCACAGATGAACCCGGTTTCTAGTTTCACTGAAAGTCAAGCATGACTTGAGTCATATTCCACATATAGAGAGGTTAGTTCCTAATTAAAACTGTAATCGTGCCAAGATTACAGAGTACAATGAGACAGCTTTATGTGCGCAGAAACATTTTTGAATAGAAGATGATGAGAAGTTTGAGGATGATTAGCAATTTTGCTGTAGAGACACGAGGCGATTTTATGTGGTTCTGTGGTTTTAGGCTTCTATTGGAGTTTCCATCGCAGACAGACTTTCACTTTGAGTTTTATTATGAGGAGTGCAAACCTGAAGATACCCAGCTTTTGGAGAAATTTGCATCATCGCACTCATAATTTTATCCCTTTGCTCCACTTCATCAATGTGTCGCTGAACAGTCGTGCATCTGGACTTCCAGATTGATTAGCGCTCAAAACTGTTTTATACTTCTTCAATATTTTTCCAATAAATTGTGACAGACAAACTGATAGATGGTTCTGGTTCAAAAACAATGCTTTAGATGATATATATGCACATGTACATTTATGTGGCCCCTAAAAGACTCACTCTTGCCCTGTTTAAATGGTCCCTGCCCTGCTCTTAAATGACAGAGAGCGATTCCCCCGCACTGTCACCAGGCCCTCCCTCAATATACACACACACACACACACACACACACACACACACACACATATACACACGCATATACACACACAATGCTTCATGCGACTGCAGTGTCAGCATTCAGGGCTTTGTGTGGCACAATGAACGCGCTTGTTTTCCTTAACACCACGAGCTCATGTGACGAAAGTTCGCTCTGAGAGAATGAGAGAGAGAGAAAGAGAGAGACAGAGAGAACGAGACATCCAGACATTTGTTTGTGTCACATTGGAGACTTTGGTGAGCTGAGCTGAAAATGAGCATGCATGTGAACAGACAAAAGCATGCGCACACACAAACAATAAGAGCACAATGCACCCAGACATCTACGCACATAAACGAACATAATGCTATGATTGAAATTCACATTATAACTGATGGGCTTGTCATTCATTCGTCCACATACACAAGTCTGTGCTACACGACACAAGTCATATGTCATGTAGAGAAGAGCAGAAAGAGAGAGGAAGGAAGAAAAGAGAGTTGTAATCAATGGACAGAATAAAACAGTAATATTCAAAATTCAAGAATAATTTGTTATTTTTCAACACATGCTGCTATAATGAAACTCCAGTTTTAGTTTCCTACGCTACAACAAAAATAATATAAATTAAAGCTGCAAGCAGTGTTGAATGGGCCCTTACACCCCCCCCCCCGCCAGGGTCGGTTCTGAATTTTAATGCATTATGTACAATGTGGTTGCTTCCTCAAAATTGTCTAGAGGGCAATGTGGAGCCATTTCGCCTTCCTCGATCCTAAAACCCACACCAGATCATAATTTTAGCAACGTCTAACTGTTTCATGGTGAAACATCAAATGTCAAAGTGTTCCCAGAGTCACACCTTTCAAAACAGTTTCATCAAATTTCAAGTCAAATGGAATAATTCTCTAGTAGCAGATTTTTAAATTACAGCACCTGTGAATTGCTAAAAAAAATGTTTTTACGCCAAATTCAAACTAGCTGACACCAAGAGGCTTTTTTTTGCAGATCATGATATGATGCATGCATACAAAAGTTTGTACTTCTAGCTGAGCCGTAGGGTGGAAGCTATTTCTTTGAAATTTTCTAGGGGGCACTTTGGAGCCATTTTGCCAAACCTAAAACCTGGATTAGGTCGCAATTTTCGCAACTTCAGACAAGTAAGCCAATTTTAGTAAGAGTAAAGTAAAAGTAAGAGTTTTCGAGTATGTTCCTCTGAGATGGGTCTAAAAAGCAGATTAAGAATTCCTCTGTGCTATCTAATGGATAAATAATCAAGTCACAAAAATAAACTGGTGGCATGTGAGTAATATGGCAAAGATGAACATTTTCTTTGGGCTTTTTTTGCTGCTATGTTGTGTTAATGTGAGAGACTGCTAGTGACACCAGGAAGATGCTTTAAGTGCACACAAGCAGTGATGGGGTTTGTTATTTTGAGGTGATAATTTGAGGGCTGGGAGTAAGAAGGTGATTGGAGGGCAAAAAAAAAACATAAAATCACACAGAAAATTCATCACTCACTCCAACAAGACAGCCAAAAAACAGATGAAACAGCACATCCTGTTAAACAAAACAGGTCAACCACAAGCTAAACGCAATAAAAAATCAAAACAAACAAAAAAAACTTTGCTCTTCCTTGGCAAGGTTAACATGTTTCCACATAAAAAGGAAAAGAACACCCCAAAAATTCAATCAATCCAGTTTTTTTTTTTTTTTTTTTTTTGGTCATTAAAGTAAGAAAGCACACGGTTTAGCTAACAACACCACTTCATAACCACACACAAAGCTCTAACTTCTATTCAAATAAAAAGATCCAAACCCACGTACATGCATCTATAATCACCATTTTGAGAGCTTGTTTGTGTGTGTTTGAGTCTAATTCCTTTCTCTGAACTGTGATTATGTTCGCAGAACTATTCCACAAAGCAGCACAGTTATCTTAACTGAGAGCAAGCCTGTCGGACCAGAGAAAGATAGATAACATTGAGTCAGGCTGGAAGGTTCCATCATTGTCCATAAACACACACTAGTAGCTATACACATTCACACATTTTTACAAACAGGCAAACCTAGAAAAGGCAGTTTGACTGGCTGTTTGGTGGACAGTGATGAAGGACTAATACAACTTACTGTCCACCTCTAATTATCAGCCATCAATTTTGTTTGGGGAAAAAATGTTGAAAATTAGTCCGTCACACATTAAACTGAGAAAACATCAAACTACAACATGTTTGAAAAGTTTAGTTTCTACATAAGCAATGTGTACATACCAACAATCCCCTAAAGTACACGTAGACACATCAGTACTTACCCATAAGGCCTCTGGATGAACGCAGGGTGAATTTGGGGAACGCCAAAGGTAAAACCTGCAAATCAGAGGAAATAACAAAAAGTAAATTTGTTGAATTGGCAGCTTTCCTTTCTTTTACTAATAGCAAGCATGACGCTAATATCTATAACCTCATAACTGCCTTACATGTTCTTACATCGGCTGAAGCCACAAAACACAACAATGCCTGAGGTGAAAATCAGGAGGGATTGACTTGATTTTCTTGTTGATTGCTTTTCCAGTAAAACAACACCACACTCCCAAACACACTGGGAACTTTAAACGGTCATATGTCCTCATGTCAGGCTGCCAGTTTTGTTATAAAATGAACATATTTATGTGCCAAATGGAGGAAAATAAACATATATTGCACTGTTTTGACCCTCGTCTGGCTGTCTTTACCTGGTTGCATCACACGAGGCTTAGCCCCCAGGTAGGCCAGGTTGACGTTGGCCTTCCTGCCGTCAATGATGGGGTTGGGGTCCTTGCAGGCCCGGTCTGCAGCTGAGCGGTCTGCCATTGTCACCTGACAGAAGAGGAAACACATTAAGATGAGAGAGATGTGGATGGGATTCCTTTTCCTCCACATGTCGGCCTAATAGCATAGTTACATATTAAAGAATCCTAGATTCACTTGTGTGTGAGTGCATGAGTGCACGGCCATTCTCATTCTGTGTGTGTCCCTTCAAGTGTCCTCTTCATTGACCACACACACATCCATTAGACTTGTGGATTTGGATTTAAACTGACAGCAATAAATGGGAGCCAGGCTGACATGACTGACTGAACATCTCTCCATTATTGCTCAAATTACAACCAAACTTTACGACTCTGCTCTGCGGGTATTTCTTTTTCTGTTACAACAGAGGGATTCCTCACTGACCTATAGCCAAAAGTGTTTTGAGCAGAAAATAAAGAAAAAAGGACAAATGAAGCACAAATATTATGCTGCTACTACAATAAATAGAGGATTCAAAAACATGTTGGAGTAACAAACACAAAGAAATAAAACATCTGAGTAGCACTGAGTTGGTTGGTATCTCCACGTCTCAGATGCTTTGTGGCTGTCAGGTTTTATTATAAGCGTTATGAGCAAAATTGAAAACAGAGTCGAGATGATGAAACCAGCGGGAGCGCTTGAGAAAACTGTTTTCGCCCGCCGGAGCGGCCAACGTGAGGGCAGCTCACTTCCAAACGTGTCAGGGCGCATACCAAAGTGCAACAAGTTGGTGGGTGCGAGGTTGCAACAGAAGCCGGTGACAAATTTAATCTTGAAAATAAACAACACATGACTGCTGATAAAGTGAAGTTAGTCATGATGTCGCAAGAGAAAGCCAAGGTTGCGAACTCAGCCAAAGATTGCAGAACTTTCTCTACATACGTAAAGTGTTAAATTGGAGTTATATTGTGCGTAAAATTGATATTATTCATATCATTGGGCGATACTTACGAATCCATATCCCCTAGACTTGCCGGTTTGCCTGTCTGTAATGACCACCGCTTCTTCAATCTCACCAAACACCTCAAAATATTTCCTGAGACTTGAATCCGTGGTGTGGTAGGGTAGACCCCCGACAAAAATCTTCGTATAAGTCGTGTCCTTTTGCGTGGTGTGCATCGTTAGTGCAAAGTACAATAAACAGGAATAACAAAAAAAGAATAGTGCAAAGTCTCCTTATCAGTGAATTCTTTGGATGAAAAGAGAGAGAGAGGGAGAGAGAGAGGGAAAGAGAAAGAGAGGGGTCAGCTGGCTCTGTGACTTTTTCAGGAGAGAAAACAAAACGAAAACTCGACAAAAATGAAGGCTGGAGGTAGATGTATCTTCCGACAGTAAATAGGGGAGTTGTATGGAGCGGATTGTCCCAGAGAGATCATCAGGTGTTTCCAGCTCTTCTTGGCAACTCTGCTGTCTAACTAAATAGGTTTGGGGCCCATTCCTAAAAGCGCTGCACCTAACTCCACCCAGCTTTCAGTCCGTCTCTGCCCGCCCACCAGCGCGCACTAACAGCTGGGAAACCTGCAAAAGTGTAAAACGCAGGATCTCCCTCCACACTGATCCGAGCGGTTTTCACTAGAGTCGCCTTTAATTAACCACAAAGGGGGGAAGAAAATATTCCACTGGTGATAAATGGGAGACTCAGTTTGCTTCAAGTGGGAATTAGACAGAATGAATGATTGTGTGAATCTCACAGCCTCATAAATTAGCCTTATCAGCCTTCTATCTATCTAACGTAGATTAGGTTCAGTCTGTCGCTTTATTAGTTTGCATGGATCAGGCAAGTTTCGCTCTGTTAGAAGAATCAGACTTCAAGACAGGCCGCCTATCACCTAAGGGGGGTTGACAGTCTTTTGGCAAGGTTCTGTGTCCATGCAAACAACCTTAAGGTACAGTCGGAGTTTCAAAGTCTGGTGAAACTCATTCCTTAAAATGTTTACTGCTGGTGTTTGTTTTAAAAATTAACATCAGGCAAGAGGGTATCCAATTTATAGCTCCTTCTGTCAGGGGGCCCTTGAGATGGAAACGTTATTATCATATTCAGTCAGGTGAGAACACAAAAGCGCCGTGCGTCATGCATTTACATAGGCTACTGCTATTTTGATGGGAACGTAACACGTAAAACAGTCAGAGACATCAATGATTAAATAACGTGTGAAGCTCCTCTGCACTGAGCTGACTGATGGATGGATGTCCTTTTGAGAAGCAAAGGAACCTCCAGTAATGTGAGAAGACACGTTTAATCATTCATGGCGGCTCCAGCTTCTATGTTACAGGGTGAGTTGAAACATTTGCACGTGTCACGTTGAGGCCTACATATTTGTAGTGAATAAATATATTCAGCTAATTGAATAAGGTCACAAGCAAGATTGATATTTTAATATTTTAATATTTAATTTTTTATTAGTTTATAATGTGTTATTAATCATTCCTTTATGTGCTGACGATAAAATCATATGTATTGTTAAAGAAATGGGCCAGAAAACGCAGGACTCTACAAATTCACCAATTAATGTAATCTGATAGAGCGTCTTTCTGCGGTGTCACTCATTTATTCATGCGCTTTAAAGTCATACTGGTGTCATGAAAACAGGGCACCAGTATCAAGTTTCCCAGGCTCAACAGTGGGGATCCGCGTCCACTGCGTCCAATTGTTGTTTTCTGTTCATGTGCAACATGCTGACTGGTCTGAATCATCATGCTATAACAGACTGTGGCCCCATTGAAAGGTTTAGTTATATTTAAATTCCAAACAACATCCCAAATACTCCACATCACATAAACACAATGAAAAAGGCCCTGTCTTGTAATGTTGAAGAAAGAGAAGAAAGGATCAAGAATCCATCACTACACAAAATCTAATCAAAAGCCGTTCATGACTTTTCTTCTTGCAACTTCTTGCAAACAAACGTGGGTGATCACATCCCATCTCAGCTGGAGCCCACATTTTCCATGATAACTATCACACTGGAGTTTCTTTTAACTTTATTAAAGACAGAATCTATAGTGCCGGAGAGCTGAGTGTTCAGTTTTAAAACTGTAACTGAGAGCTGTGGCAGCAGCTGCCAGGCAGAGAAAAGTTAAATGTCAGAGGTCAAAAGTCAGAAGACAAAAAAGAACATCATTCTAAAAGTTCAAATTGATTTTGGTTAATAAGCTAATATAATTTCAAACAAATGACAGAACACCCACAGACAACGCAGAGGGAATCATGTGAAATTTATTGATCAACCAGAGCTTAAACATCCTTTCACACAAGGAACGTCTTCATTTGATGCCATAACCTCCTAATAACTTATCTTACACCACCGTCCTCATGGGTCTGTGGTGTTAACCCACTGAAACAGCGCCATCTTTTGTCCCACAGAACAACTGCACAGCATTTACATGCAAAACGAGACCTTGAGGCAACAAAATGTATAACACAAATCTCATTTAAATGAAATTTGTATGTTGGCAAGAACATTAAGCGCTGGTCAGGTTTATTTAAGTATTTAGTGAGGTATAGGACATAATATTGCATTGGACAGAAAAGTGTCATATTCTTTAACATCCTATGGCGCTGATGCACCTTCCTGTAGTGGATATTTATGGAGAAACAAACAGCAGCTTCAACCCGAGCCACAGCTTACTTACATGTGGTAATTTCTCTCAAAACAACATATCCTGTATATACGTGCCTTTAGATCTTTCTTTTTACAAGTTTTATCTGGCCTCTCATCTGTATAATAGGAATCATTTTGGCTCCTTCCATCTCTCTCTCTTTTATTTCCCGTAGTGCTGACTCATGGCTCATTTGTGTCATAAATTAAAACATCTCCTCTCTGTCCTCTTGAAAGCTAGAATCCTTCTCCAGTTCTTCTGAAGCTGCGAGGAGCTGGTCCTCCTTGAGCTCCTCCACCTGTGTCAACTCATCCTCCTCCCCATCAGCCTCACATACCCTATCTGCACATTCCCTTATATCTTCTTCACTCTTTCCTCCCTCCTCTTCCCCTTCTCTCCTCTCTGCTCTGCCCATTTCTTCTCCACCCTTCCTGATGTCACCTGCAGTCTCTCTCGTGTGCTCTTCACCCTCGGCCTCCTCACGCGCGATCTGACTGTGAAGTGGTGGATCTTGGTGGTCCGGGGCGAGAGGATGCAGTATCGGCTCCACAGGGGTGAGGGTTGTGTGCCCGTCTACATCTGTACAGGAGGCAGGGGTGGGGGCGGGGCCACGAACACGGGCCGACTTGGTCCTCAAACGGGTCTTGAGCTCATCTTCCTTTAACTGAGAGGAAGAGGAGGGAACAAATGGAAACTAGAATGACACTCAGTAGAGCAGATACCGCAATCAAGTCCCAGCAGTCCACTTTAACTCAATAAAGCCTTATCCAAAATCAAAATCAGAGACCAGTAACCATAATTCACAATGCAGACTTCCCCCTATGGAAGCATATTTAAATCTGGTGGATCTGGATTTTTAATTGGATCTGCACCAAATTCCACATACTCATAGAAATCCCCTAAATATGTCTTTTCCATCACGATCCAAGGATTATTACCAAATAAATTAAAAACAATAATCAACTGAATATGACACATCCCACCGACCCTTGCAAAAAGTTGTACAACAAATGCATCAGTGTATGACATATCCTTCATTCCTTTGGAGATTCCTTTGCAACCTTCAGAGTCATGTAAAAAAAAAAATCATGTTTCCATGGAAACAAATTTGCAAAACAAATAAATAAATAAATATCATATGGCAGAACTACTTATCATGGTTGATATGTGCATAAAATTTGATGAAGCTAGTATGTATGAAAAAAAAATTATTACAGACAGATGGATGCCGAACGCAATGTTATGAAAGTGAAAAAAATTCCACCCCTTTATTCAAGTCTGCACCAAGTTTTAATGGGGTCTATTGTGGCCCAAAACCCATCCTCACACCAAGTTTCACAGAAATCAGTTCAGTAGTTTTTGTGTAGTCTTGCTGTCAAACCAACAAACAAACAAACACAGGTGAAACACACAACCTCCTTGGCGGAGGCAGACTGTGGAGAGACATGAGTGAAAGAGCTGTGGCGTTCAGGTGCACACCTTGCGTCTCTCCTCAGCAATTCTTATCTTCTCGTCAAACTCTTCTCTGCTGAAACTTTGCGTCTTGTTGGCCTTCAGAGACTCCAGTCTTGCAGGAGGTCTTCGCCTGACAGCCTCCTGTTCATCCAACTGATACCCAATACACAAACACACAAACACAGACACAGCAGGGGGAGACAGAGAACAATCTCAACATTACAGGCGACTGCAGGAACTGACTGACCTCAACTACCTGTGAATGATAATTCAGCTACACAAATCAATGTGCTCTACAAATATCCACTTAATTACTTGGTAACAATCTGTTATATCTGATTTTTTTTTTTTTAGTTGTGTATTCGTACAGTTGCAGAGCCAAACAATCAATGTATCAGAAACCAATGTTAATGTCTTCTTCGGTCTTCATAGGTCTTTTTAACGGCAGACATTTTGACATGTCTTAGCAGTAAACGCACAGGTGATGTGTTGCATTCACTTCAGAAGCACTGCTGCAGTACAGGGCCTCAAATTTATCAATGCTAGCTCATGAGAATGGGACATTTAAGTGAAAACAGTTAGTAACATCTGGGCTTCTTTGCTGTTTTTATTGTCTGTTCCTTTTATACGACCCTTCTTCCCTGTGTGGTAGCCAATAGCTCGACCAGGCTGTATACGGTAGACAATGTCACAATCTATTCTTGCAGGTTTAAGTAATTTAGAGGTCCAGTTAACACATCTGCAAGTAACTTCAGTCATCACAATCCAAATCAAGGTAATATGATAGAGACTACCTCTATCACAATGTTGTTGTTCTCTCTCTCATGTTTCAATGTAGTGTGTGCACCAGGTACCCACCATGATGCTAAAGGCTTCTCCAGCAGTGCTGCCCCTCTGTCCCACTGGTATGATGCCCTGGTTCAGCAGCTCCTCCAGGATCTCACTGGACTTTGGCCGTATGCCTGGGGTAACATTTTAGGTTGTGTGCACTGGAGTTTCTCTACTATGTGACATGGTCTGTTGTATTCAGCATGCTTTGCACACATACTCACCATCTTGTGTCAATCCGTCCATCTCGCTCTCTGTGGCGCAAGTTAGAGGAGGGAGTTTTCTCGGCACTCCTCCGGGTAGCGCAGGAATCTCTCTGTTCTCCATCACCACCCCGCTGTCTGTGGTGCCCTTTGACACAGCAGAGTCTCCACGACCATCAAGTTTACTTCCTGTCTCATCCTAAGAGCACAGCAAAAGACATTTTCATATCCTGACCCCACTCTGCATCCCGGACATGCTGTCATGGTGACATCTGTGTGTTGACACATGGTTGTGAACACAGCAGCTGAGGAACAGGTGATGAGGAAGTTCAACTATAGTCAGTGGTGAAAAGTAACCTGGTTGGCTACTTTAATCAAGTACAGCACTACAATTTTGACATACGTATGCTTTACTTGAGAATTTCCATTTTATGCCTGCTTTTCCTGCCCTACATTTCAGAGAGAATTATTGTGCTTTTTAATTAACTACATTAATCTGACAGCTGTAGTGACTCAGCAGATCAACATTTTCAACAAGAAATGATCATAATCATGATTGCATACAAATATTATCATCTTATATCTTCTAATATCATTGATATCAATGATTAAATTATTCAACGGTAGCTGATTAAAAGGCTACAATTAGCTCCACCTTGACCAGCGACAGCATTAAAGTGCTGACAACATGTCAGTGAATTAATAATACTCATGCATCAATATAACATAGAGGTATATGATGTAATAGAACTTTGAAGGAGAACTTTTAATTTTTATTTTTAAGTGCAATAATGAATATTTCCGAATTTCTTTTCAATTAAGATGCAAATTCAGAGGTTTGTAGATAATAATCAGTAAATTCATGGATAGTTTATTGCTGCTGTAATTTCAATTCATCATATGAATGGTTTAAGGGATTTTAAGGGGTTTTAAAGGTTAACCGAAAACAAGAAAACATAGCCTAATAGTGACTTATTCTTTTATTTCCAGAAAATTACAGGGGGATGTAAGTATGTTCTTCCATCTGGAATAATTTTTTTGTTTTGTTCAAACATATCTGCCAAACTATAAGATCTAACTTCACCAAACTTTACACACATACCAACATATTACAGTTGTGCTTTTTGGTATTTTGGTATTTTGAATTTTATAAAACTTTTATGTAACATGTTGTTTTAGGTGAATGTGAAGTGTGGTCATTTTGTCCGGAGCATATCTTTGCAAACTAGACATCCTAACTTCACCAAACTTTGCACTAGTGTAAAAAGTACAATATTTGCCTCGGAAATGTGATGGAGTGAAAGTGTAAAGTAGCAGAAATGGAAATACTCATACTTAAAATTCTACCTTTATTTCTAAACTTTTACAATGAGTTGTTTTAATTAATGCATATATATCTTGATTACTAACAATGGCTATCGGTATTGGCCCTGAAAAAAATATATCGGTCTAGTACCACGCGTATTTCATCAACTCTTCCTGTGACGTAACAATATTTACGTAAATAAACACAGTTTTCGGTGTAACCACTTCAAATGTCGTCACTGCAGCTGACTGTAACACATATAAATATATATACACATATATTTTGGATACCTTTGTAGACTAGCTGGTCTCGACTAATAACTTTTTTTAATTCTGGGTTTTAGCTATAGTAGCTTTACTTCTGTGGATGTTTACCTCGTCTCCGCTCAACTCTTCGGGTTTCAACGGTTGAACCGCGGTGTTTGTGGAGAAGCTGCATCCCATATTCACCTCAAAGCAACACGCGAAGTCCCAAATTTCATAAATGTCTGCTTTAATTACACCTCGATGAGTTTGTTCCTGTTACATGACCCATGTAGCCCGACATTCCTTTAGACAGACAGTCTCCATGGACCCGGCGCGTAGCTAGGAGCCGTTGCTACAATAAATCTGACCCGGTTACAGAGGTGTCAGTCAGGGGACAAGCTGTGGATGGATACGACAAACACCTCACTCTGCACACACTCAGCTATAAAGTGTCAGTGTCAGCTTAAAATAAGTTTAAATGTAGCATCATTCAAGTAGCAGTCTGATTCTGGTTAGACTCTGACCAGAAAGTCAGAATTCTGAGAATAAAGCCAAATATTATTCTGAGAATAATATCAGAATTCTGAGAGTCAAAATTCTGAGATTAAAGTCAGAATTCTGAGAATAAAGCCAAATATTATTCTGAGAATAATATCAGAATTCTGAGAGTCAAAATTCTGAGATTAAAGTCAGAATTCTGAGAAATAAAGTCAATATTCTGAGAATGAAGTCAAATATTATTCTGAGAATATCAGAATTCTGAGAATAAAGTCAATATTATTCTGAGAATGAAGTCAAATACTATTCTGAGAATAATATCAGAATTCTGAGTGTATTCTCATGTCCACCTGAATGTTTCAAGCATTGAGTCTTTTCCTTAAAATAGTTGTGATTGCATAGTTGTCAGATGACACTATTTTAGCTGAGTACAATAACGGATTTTTGTGATGCGATCAAACTTGAAGGACACGGATTCAGATGAAGAAAACCAGAGTGAGGTTGGTAAAGAGGATTTTCATCAATTGTCTCCAGAACCAGAGTCACCAAACAGTTATTCTGTGCTTGTAGGACCTGATGGTATCCTACTCTTTTAATATTTCTATTATGGTGACTAGAGTATAAATTAGATTGGTTACCCCTGGATCAACATTTAGGTATTGCCTATTTGGGCATGTTATGATGACAGTGGGTTTATTGGAAAGGAGAGGCGTATTTATTTTAGTGAGAGCTAAGGCTTATTCCAGAGCAGAGGGTCCTGTGCAGCAGTCAAATAATTATTCTGCTCCCCTTGGACCTGATGGTATGCATGTTTTCTTCCTGTAAATGTTGTTCATGGTTAATTAGTAAACTACACATTGATTACTGTGTGTAAAGAGGCCTGTCATGAAAACTGCATCTGTTGGATGATATATTGTCCCAGAGAAAGATTGGGACAATTTATATTAGTCATTTTAAAAACACTTAATGAACTGATACAATGGTAGTAGCATAATAATGAAAACACACTATCAAAGAGCAACAAACCTAAATATACTATTGATTATACTGATTTTTTTTCAGTATAATTGCTGATGAAACCAAAAGACCTTCAGAAGGAAGAGAAAGTATCACTTGTCATCCTGATACTAGATTTCATGGGCTTTATAGGCCAGGTAGGATTGCTATTGTAATACCTGTCAGCAGTGCTACGGGTGAGCGAAGCTTTACAGCCCTAAGCCTTTAAAAACCACCTGAGAACAATGGGAGATGACTGAGTCATCTTGGGGTCGTGAGCATCGAGTCTAGATGGGCAAAGACACTGGATATGAATTCATCTGTGAGGCATTTCAGTTCCAGTCATAAAACCCCCACAATTGTTCTTTTTTGAGAGGAACACAATGTACATTGAGTCTGTATTTCGCTCTAAGTCATAAGTAGGATATGACCTTGTTTGTGAACACAATATTCAAAGATGGTCTCACCTCAGTGGCTGTCAGTTTTTCTGTTCTAAATTGTTGCTGCAATAATATACATTACCATGTATTCTGCACCCGTTTAAAATTAAATAAATACAAAAATTAAGTAATAAAAATTTTTGACATACACAATGTGCTTGAACAAGGTACAAGTTGAAAAAATATATCGAATTGTTTGTTTCTTCCCAGAGCTAGAGTCAGTGGCAAACAAGGAATGAAATGTATATAGATTATACTGAATAAGGAAATGTACATGGATGTTGGATATATACTTGGCCCCTCTGAGTAAAATGTGGCCCCTTAGTTAGAAAAATCCTAGATCCACCCCTGCTTCAGAGATGTGTGTGGCCAGACACCTGAAGCTGGACACTCTCTCCACTGATAAAAACTGGAGAATACTAGTCATCCTGTGACGTGTTGATGGACAGGTTGTTCTCTGAGGATCTTCTCACCAGAAGCACCTCCACTCTGTAGGCTGTTTCATCTCTGTTAGAGATCAGTCACTGGTGTGTCATCTGCAAACTTAACTAGTGTTGGTAGGTAATGTAGCACAATCGTGAGTGAAGGAGTAGAGTGTGGGGCTCAGAACATAACCATGGTCTGCATTCTCTATGGAAATACAATTTCTATATATCATATCATTATAAAAAAAAGAGAGAAAAAAAAGTATATATAAAATCAACTACAGAGAACATGAATTCTTTTAATAGTTTTATTGATGGTAATTACCCATAGTTTTTAATTTTATCATCCAGGAATAATCATGGCTTTAAAATTAAACTGACTTCCTTATCATCCAAAGTCACCCTTGTCCATTTAAACACACAATAGAAAAATATATACTTAATACTTTATACAATACTGGTTTTGGTCCAAACAAAAGTGGATCAGAAAAGCCAATATACCTTTAGTCATTAAAGGCTCTCCAATTTGCATTTAAGCACATTTTAAATGGATTTGGGCAACTTTGAATATAGGAATTTACAAAATAAATTCTAAAGACAAAAATGCTGAATGCAGAGTTGGTAACACAAAAATTCAACTTCACAGATAAAAAAAAAAAATCAATATTTACAGGTTTTTATAATATTGAAAGGCCAATTGAGCGAGAGAGAGACAAAGAGAGAGAGGCAAGAAGAAGTAAAGGGAGAGAACAAGGAGTCAAGAGGAAAGAAGAGAATAAGAGAGTCAACAGGGCACAAAAACAGTAGTGGAGCGAACCAGAGAGGTTAAAGAATCAAACATGTAACAGAGTTGTGAAACTATGCATTTACAAAGTCCTAAAGGAGTTGAACGAGGGCGTTAGCCTCCGGCCCAGTTCATCCTCCACAGTGCATGAATACGTTTTCCCCTCTCCCAAACCCTTGCTCCTTCCTCCCTCACCTTGTTTTTGTTTTAAACATTCATTTGCTAACTCACCTGTGGCGGCGCCAACCAGCGCCCAGGCATTCAGTTTTCATACGCACACCCACACGCAACCTCAGCATGTATAAAGAACCCAAACACACCTCAAGTCTGTACATAAGAGGGGAGGGGGAAAAAAAACAACACAAACGCTGCATTAATCACAAAGATTACACGCTACTCTCTGTACATACAGCACACTGCACTGACACCTTGGCTACATCTCCAACGGCACCTTGATTCCTATAAGAGGAACAGTCTAAATAGTTTTGAGGATAACTGTGGAGATTTGCCGCACAACTCTCACTACCTCTCTGCACATAACCTGATCACCCATACCAGTTAATAAGATTTTGTGTACACTCGCAACAACTTCAGATTTGCAGTTTTTGCCTTTGTAATTTTAATACAAAAAGTCATGCCTAAAGCCTAGAAGACATCTGCCGGTGTTGAAAATATAGATATGACTTGGTTGTTTTTCCATCATGTTCATAAGGGGTCCTTGTTTGATTGTTGTTTTATAGGTCAGTGTCATTATTCAGTCAACAGATATTTTTTCATGTGGAAGTCCTGTGGGATGGTGTCACATATTAACAGCTCTGGTTTACATGTGAAAACCTCTGAATAACTGCCCCCACCTACATAAAAAATAAACCCACCCATCCTCCCCGAGCACAATGTGGCCCCAAGCCTCTGCCATTTCTCACATGCCAAGCAATTTCAGTATTTGTCCAGGTAACACCTTCCAGGACTTTATTCAGTGGAGATTCAGTCAAGTCAAAGTCAAGTCTACTTTATATTAAAGTCCACAGGACTCTACTTTCTGCGTCGCACCGCGGTCTTGATCTTGCGACCAGCAATTGCTTGCTGTCCAGCAGGAGAGGCAGTAAAGGATTTTGCTGACCTAGAAAATCAAATGACATTCATATTATTACAAATATATCAGCAAATACCACAGAAACAGAAGACAAATATGTACAAACTTGATTATTGGTTTACCGATAATTACCAAGCAATATTGACAATAGTCTTTTTTTGTGGCCTGAAAAAATTGACCAAGTCTATGTTTTGGTGTACAGATATTAAGAAAATAGTGGCATACAAGTCAACTGAGGAATGTAATATACCCAATATTGAATGTGGGGGGTTGTCCAAAGTTGAATCCCCCTTCAGCTGTTCCTGACTGGGGTGTGATGGAGGAGTTGGCAGAGGGAGCAGGAGATGCTGCTGCTCCTGCTCCAAAAGTAAATACACCGGAGGTGTTGTTTGTGGCTCCAAATGAACTGGCTCCTCCAAACTGAAAGCCTCCTCCTGATGATGATTATAATGCACATTTACATGTTTAAACTCTCATGGTTAGTATAACTTCATTTGTGAACATAGCACTACATACAAGCTGAAAGGAAAATTCATTATACCATTACAGTCACCTACCCGGTGTGGTACTAGTATTTGCCCCAAATACAGGGGCAGAGTTGGCCTGCTGTCCAAAGACCGGGGTGGCATTGGGATTTGCTCCAAAGGCCGGGGTCTGGGAAGGTGTGGCTGAGAAAGGAGAGCCGAAGGATGAGCCAAATGAAGTAGTCTGATTGGCCCCAAATCCAACAGATGGGGCAGAGCTGAATGTGAATGGGGAGGGAGCTGCAGATGGAGCTGTTAGAGAAAAAGAAGTATTGTAGAAGTCCATATTCAGCCATAATATTAGAGGCTATCATCTGAAACAACCATCATGGTCAAATACAGACCTGAAGATGAGGCAACAGAGGGTTCTGTTGTTCCAAAACTGAAGGATGGAGCAGCAGCAGCAGCAGCAGGAGCAGCAGCAGCAGCAGCACCAAAGATGAAGGGCTGAGCTGGGGCTGCAGTAGAGTTCACAGGAGGAGCTGATGGGGCAGGCGGCTGGCTGTCCTGACTCTGGCCAAAGATGAAGGCTGCTTTAGCTGGAGGTGCGTCACTGGAGGTTGTGGCAGGCTGACCAAATATGAAAGTGCTGGGAGCTGCAGAAGGAGCTGGAGCCTGAGTAGAGCTGCTGCTGCAAATGGTGCCAAACAGACTGGGGGTCGGGATGGAGGAGGAGGTGGTGGTGGTGGTGGAGTTGGTGTTGGAGGGATTACTTGCCATAAAAGAAAATGGTGGTTTTGAAGGAGCAGAGGAATCTGTTGGAGATACAATTGGTTGATTAAGATGGTTAGTGCTGTGGATAAAGGGACAATCCATCCATTTTAGACATCAACATCAGAATAATGGTTACAGAGGACACTACTCAGTCTGTGAAAACAGTAGAATAAGGTCTTCTTCAACAAAGTGACAAATGTTTTAAAGGCAGGTCGAATGAAAGTTACTGCTACTGAGGTCCAATAAGGAAAACTTCAGAGCTAGCGATTTTGGATTTTGAAAATGAAACCTCTAATTACTGTAGTGTTGGCAATAAGTACAAAGATTAATTCCAACCCAAATCTCACATATTTTAAGGTTTTGGCTGATTTTGCACCCCTGGTTCAACTTATACCTATTATATCGTACTATAACTATTATATTTAACACAACTGTGTGCCCACATACAAATTCAACACAAAAAAACATTTTTACCCACTCTATTTATTCTGTAAAAGTTAACTGGCAGCAATGCTTTCTTTCTCAAGAAGGCCTTGTGAAAAACAGTAACTTGCCAACTACAACCAAAGCCTGATGTGTTAATCATTGAGCAGTTATTGTTCAAGGTCACCTCAGTGCAACAAAAGTTATGTTTTTTAACACTTCTGTATAATAAAGCTATATGAAAAGCATATTAAAAAGAAAAGATTATTAGAATAATCTAATGACATATGAGTTGATCGACTAATCGGAAAAAAAATCAATAATAAAAAGCTAAACATTACATGCAGCCTGAGACTACGTAATAACCAGAGTCATGTTGAGAGGGGGTGTGTGTAATGACCTGATAGCTATGCGCAGTCAGTGTTGAGTGTGATGTAGTTTTATGAGCTCTCTGGAAAGCTTCATGCATACAACACTTCATCAGCCCGTAACAGGTTTCAAAGAATTACAACAGTATCAGTACACAAACTTTGTCTTACCTGTAGCAGTTTGTCCAAAGGTGAAAGAAGGCTTTGGGGTCTCTGCAGTAGATGTTTCACTTTTGTCTACTGACTTGCCAAATGTGAATGTGGGTGGAGACTGTTCGGTTGGAGCACTGGGCTTGGTGAAGAAGCCTCCTGAAGTGACAGGTGCTGGTGCAGCATCTCCATCTTTACTTGCAGCACCAAAGAGGAAAGCAGACGGGGCTGTGGAGGTCGTGACTTCCTTCTGTTTTTCTGGCTTTCCAAAGGTATATGTGGGAGCAACTGGCTCCTTGTCTGCCATCAAGGATCCAAACGTAGGGCCTCCTTGTGGTGTAGTGGTTGACACACTTGGCTCGCCCAATCTCCCAAATACAGACCCTTTGGTGGTTGTTGTTGTGGCAGTGGTTAAGCTGGTGTTTACTGATGTGGTGTCTCTGGATGTTGCCACACTGTCACTCTTCTCTTGAGAGGGAGCAGGAGGAGTGAAACTCACAGATGATGAGGGGGTGGTGGTACATGGTGTTTGCTCTTCGGGTTTTGACAGTCCGAAGGTGAAGTCACCCTTCGATGTGTTACTTTCTGTGCTGGACGATCCAGTTCCAAACACAATCCCACCGCTGGCTCCAAACTTAAACCCAGAAACTGGTGCAGGTTGGTCTGACTTTTTGTCATCACTAGAGCCAGTCCCAAAGTTAAAGCCCTCAGTTGAACTACCAAATTTGAACCCTGAGAAGGCAGGAGTGTCGTTAGCAGTGGTTTCTAATGAAGAGCTTCCAAATGGCACTCCAAATTTAAATCCAGCTGATGACGAAGAGGACTCCGACAATGAGCCTCCGAACTTGAAATCTCCCGAGCTTGAACCTGAGGTACTGTCTGATGTGCCGAACTTAAATCCCCCAGAAGTAGAGGTAGAGGAGCCAAATGTAGAAGAGCTTGAAATCTCACCAGCTGATGAACCAAAAGCAGAGGACAAACAAAGGATAACAAATATAAATATATATATATAAATAAAAGTGAAACGCGTTGATGAGGTGCAGCTTGTATTTCAAGTCTAATATTTTGACTATTTTAACTTGGTATCTTGTTTAATATGATGCAAACAAGGAGATTCCATAAAATGCCATCTAGGTGGCATCAACATTATATTGCACTAATGCTGTGGTTCCCAAACTGAGGCACTCTACATCCTCCAAAGTAGCCCAGCATCACAGACATCTCAATAAAATGTCTTTTTGTTCAGAATTCCACTGCATAAACAAAGTAAATACACACATATATATAATCAACATAACATGTAAATATATGACAAAATAACCAATAAACTATTACTTTACCCATTGTATATGCACACATTGCTGTTAGAAAAGGAGTTGGCAGCAGAGAATTTTGCTCCAAGTTGTAAATTGGGCTTATCAAACTTGAACAGATCATGTCTCAACCCACCACAGATGAAGTAAATAGTAAATATAATGAAAAGTGCAACTTAATTTTAGCTATTCCATGTTACAGCTGTGGCTTTTGCATGAAAGCATCCCACAACCAAAATGCCTTCCTGTGCACCTGATTGTACTCAATCAAATTGACATCAATGCGGTAATGCACCAATTAACATTTTAGCTCCCCCACATGGCCTATTTATTTTTTTTAAAAATATGAAGAGACCATTAACATTTGACTTTTGAATTCATTTCAGGTTTTTGCAAGAGCATCTTAATAAAGGGCCGCTTTTGTTACCTTTGGGCTCCACGCTAGCTCCAGGTTTGGCTGCCTGACAGGCAACACACTGTACATCAGCAGCCTTATTTTGTAAGAGACAGACATCACAATCCCAGGCACCCTCTGGCTTCTTGAATGCATCTCCAAATCCAAACACTGGAGTACTGCTGACTGAAGTGGAAGCTCCAACTGAAGCTCCTGTTAAAAGGACGAAGAAAGGACGATCATTTAACTCACAATTGCCTTTGAGAACACAGTTTACTCAGTGACAGTTATTGCAATGCTATTTTCATGAAAAATAAAATTCAAGATTCAGCACACAGTGTCAAACACTAATACTGACATTGTTGTGCTATCATTACCTGGTTTTGCGCTCGTGCAGGCCACACACTTTGTGTCCTCTGCCTTGTTTACAACCATACATGTATCACATTCCCAAGCACCCTCAGGTTTTTTGAACTTGTCTCCAAATCCAATGAACCCTGTAGAAACAGGGGCTGTGGGGGTGGATACAGTCTTACCAGATGAGATGGCAGACGGAAGAGTCAATAAGGGCTTGAGCCCCATCCCTGGTTTGGCTGTTTCGCAGGCCACACACTTTACTGCATCAGGTTTATTAAGAACAAGACATGTATCACAATCCCATGTTCCAGCAGGTTTGGAGAACATTGTGCCAAAACCAGTGGTGGTTGTAGTGGTGGAGAGGGTGTTTGTGCTGCTGCTCTCCAGGCCAACTGAAGTGGCGGTTGAAGATTCAATGTCCATAGATTTGGATGAGGAGGAACTGGGCTGTGGGGCCATACAGCAAACACACTTGATGTCTGACAGCTTGTTTTGTACCAAGCAAACATCACAGGTCCATCCAGGTGGGGCTTTGAACAAATCACCAAACCCTGTTGAAGAAGAGAGGGAGGAGGTGGAGGTGGATGTGGTGGAGGAGGAGGGGGCCGCTGACTGTTTGGAGGTCTGCTGCAGAGCATCATTTGGGTCTGGGGAAGTCATAGCAACTGGAGAGGCAAAGCCTAGACAGAACAAGTAAAGGGTTGAAAACAGATAACAAACATAAACCCTAACACTACAAATGTGTGTAATTGATTTCTAACCAGGTGCTTTGAGAAGATCCAGCACGCTTCCCTGCTTCAGGGTCTTGGCTGGTTTGAAAGGTCCTTCAAAATCGTCTGTGCTTTTGCTTGTTGCTGCCTTTGCTGTAACATGAAAACACAAAACTCAAACTTGGAGTTCCAGTTTACTCTGGAAAGGCAAAGAATCAGCCTCATGTCTATTTTAAGCAAACTCATACCTGCTGCTGCTGTGGGAGTCGCCAGCTTCCCATTTGACATAGACGGACCCAATTTTGCTACAGGTGCACTAAAAGTGAATCCAGCCTGCAAATAAGAAAAGAAAGTTACTGCAAAGCAGGAAAGGCATTTTACTGTTGTAAACAGTTATCGATCTTAAGTATTAGTCATCATTTAAAGACAAACTGGTTTACATACCGATGGGGAAAATGAAGGGGGACTAGCAGGAGTTGCTTTGACAATAGGAGAGGAAAATGTAAAAGGTACACAAGGAGGTGTCAAGGCAGTTGGTGGCACCTGAAAATAAATAAATAAATAATTAAAAGAAAACAATAATGAGAAATTTTCATAAATAATGTTAACCATCAGACTCGTGGTAGCATTGAAAAGGAATGAGAACATTTATACACAGACCTTATTTGTGACAGTTTCTTTAGTGGGAGTAATGAGTGTGATATTAGGGGTGGTGCTGATGGTGGTGAGAGGTGGAAGAGGGGAGTTGAAGCTGAAGCTGGGCAAGGCGGAGGTGCTGATGGGTAGCGAAATGGTTGGAAGGTCCGGTACCTCAGCCACCTACAGTCAGAAGAGAAGCACAAGCATCACTGTGAGCTCAACATCAAGGCACAAACGCATTGTACAGCGAGAAATCCAAACCATTTCTGAATAGTCCATCTATCAGCCTGATGGTGAAATGAGTTGAGCTCATATTTGATATCAATCTGGTTGCATAAATACATCTGAGACAATGAGATTTCTCTCAGCCAGAAAATTTGTCTGACACCTCCCACAAAAGCTCTCGCACCTAGAGGTAATAAACGCATGGCATTTTTGAATAGAGCCTCGACATTTTTTTGGATACAAAACCCTCACCGTTTGCTCCTCAGGGCGTTTAGACGAAGGCCGTGCAGTGGTCCTTTCTCTCTTCATCTTGCCACCTCCAGAGCTCACACTGCTGGCTGCAGGGGTGCTGGACAGAGGATAGGCTAGGCCACTGGAACCCATTGTGCTAGTGTAGAGGAGTAGACAGAACAGGTACAGTAAGTAAAACAAGTTTAACAACATATAGGGTGTAGTCAGTCCCCGAGGTTTGCTATGTGAGTTAACATACAGACAAATTATGATTGCTTTCATTCAGGAAATGAACAGTAGTCTTCGGAGTGGAACTCCTGTGTTGACCCCCATCCAGCCTGACCTCCTCCCTATGCAGACTTTGCTCTACATACTACGTCACTTGACCTCCTCCTTTCCCACTGTCATATTTACTAAGGTCACTTGAGGTTGCTTCTGAACAATAAACATAAAAATGTTTTTAAATAAGCTGACACGGCACAGTTGCCCTATTGACCGTGTTCTGGGAGCGGACCATTTTTAGCGTTTTCTACAGCTTTAAACACAGATGATATCATCTAGAATAAATTTTGGCCTAACCCAACTGTTGCCTAATCAATCAGAGCAACTGTGTTTTACCTTTTAGATGAACCTGGGGTTGCGTCATGTAGTTGTGACTGTGTTGTGGGCTAAGGGAAGAAAACAATAAAAGAATTTAGCATCAAGATTGGAAGAGGCTGCATTGAATAATACTACACTGTATTTGTATTTCTGTTTTTACTACTGACCATCTCTCTTAGGGTCTTGTCCAAGGGCCGACTCACTCCTCCAGGGGTCAAAGTGGCCCTGAAGGACACAGAGCGGTTTCCTGACACGGATGCTGCAGAAGGAACCACCAGCTTCTGCACCGGTGGGAGGCTGGTATCCATCTGAATTATATTGACACAAGGTAAGCATCAGATCCAACTAAGGTGGCAATGCTTCATTCTTCATCTGAACTCAATGGGTGTAAAAATACAATTTAAGACACATGAAAGTGTCATATAGCATTATACAGGCAATGATTGTTGCACACCTATCAGGCTTTTGGACACAAAGCACCAAGTGCTTCATGACAGGCCCAGTCAAGACCCCAGAGGGTTGATACATCGTTTTTTGTGTTCATAAAACAGCTGTGGCAGCTGGAAATGCCTGACAGTTGTTAAGAATATGTTCAGTCCAAAGCTGGTACTGTTTAACAATGGACTACACTTCTCTCACAAACACAGACCCGGTGGTGAACAGCTGTGTCACAGCCAAGGGGAATCGTGTTAAGTGTTGTCATGGAGGTCAACAGGCAGTAGGACAGGAAGACAAACTACAACAAGTGTTACTGGATCTGTGAAATATGTTTACACATCACTAAACCTTGTTCCTAGGCACAACTTTGTTTGCAAGAAGTAAATTTTCTGAAGTGAATATGGCAGAGCCACACAAAAAGGATTTTTTTTTTGACAAATCATGCATTAGACGACATTGTTTAAAGAATTTTAAAAAATCTGTACTTACTCGTTTCTTTTTCGACTGGAAATGTGAATGATCTAGATTTGTGCCATCCATTGACTGCAAAGAAAAGAAAAAAACTCATTTAAGAAAACAGTATTATTTTCAGACTAAAGAAATAAGACATTTTAAGGTGTTTTTGGTTGGAATATTTCAAGATTCTATTGATCTATCTCTCATGTTTTGTGGTACGATCACATACACTGCTGCATTTTGTCTTACTGCAAACAAACGCTAATAGAAGTTCTTACTGCTGATAAAGGGGATGAAGCTGCTGCTGGGATCCTCCTGGCGTCCTGTAGAAGAATAACCAAAATGTCTCTTTATGGTATATATAATTATCAAACAGGAATATTATTGCCCTTACTAACAGCTTTAACACTTTTAAGATGAAATAAAGTTTAAACAGTGGAGAGAATGGTTTGTGCATTTGTGTTCTTACAGCTAGGGGGCTCGACATGCGCTCCAAGGACTGCAGGATGCGTCTGGCTGTGGCGCTGGTCACACCACAAGGCTGGGTACCAGCAGGCTTGGCCTTGATCTGTCTCCTCACCGGGGCCTGTAGGTCAGATGAGCTACTTTAATGTCTAGTTAAATGACAACTGATAATAATACAAATAATATTCAGATTACAATTGCATTCATGCCATGATGTGGGTGTCAGAAATTAGCTGCTTCCTACTGAAGGCTGCAATACTCTTAACAGCTAAGATGACTAAATCTACACGTAGAGTGAGAACGACTGTCTTAAACCTGTGCTCAAGTTCACCAGATGAATTTATCTAAACTTTGACATTGTTTGGCTCTTGAGGCATGGGTCTCAGTGTCTTGTCCCAAAGGTCTCACTACCATACCTGATACGGCGTTCCAGGACGATTGCGTGCACTCCTAACTGCAGCTGCCCCACCGTACATGGTTTTCCCGGGGTAGAAGGGTGAATCTCCAAGCTGGCTGGAGTTTAGCGTTGCATTGTTGAATGTTGACTGAGGAGAGAAAGTTTAACAAAATTAAATTAGGATCAAGTCAAATTACTTCACTTCACTGTACTACAAATACATTTTTAAATGTATATATAAATATATATATATATATACCATTTCATGCTGACAAACTCTTACATATTGATGGGCAGATGCAGATACTCACGTTAGACGAAGTTCCAAACACAGACAGGTTGAAAGCAGGTTTTTTCAGACTGGACTGGGCAGGCTGAGTTCCAGAGTTAATTCTGTCTGTCTCTGGGGACCAAAGTTGATGAAATGATGCTGTTTTGGATGTGGGGGCATCTGTAAGAGATTTTTAGACCATTTAAAGAGAGTACCAATGTAGAAATGTAAGCATTCTAACCTCTAGTGGAGGGGTTGGCAACCATGTGCCATGAACAGTCAACACTGCAGGTTGTGCAAACAATCACTCCAGACAAGTGAATTCCCTACAACTTAACAAAATTAAGAATTAAATTAAAATTCCCCCTCATCATACAGTTTTTCTCAATGGCGAAAACCATCGCCTTCAATAAAGCTGATAGGAAGCATGTTTTAAAGTTATCATCTGTGAGATGACGGCCAAGATGTTAATTCTGCACGTCTAACTTCAAACTAACTTCGTCTGCTGACTAAACTATTGGACTGTTTAACTATGGACGGACCTTCTTCTGCTGGTCCTCTGCTCTGCTTTGACTTGAGATCAGATGGTTTTACCTGGCAGAATTGGTGCTGCACCTCATTTTTTTTTTTTTTTTTTAAAGGAGAAGCACATCGGACTTTGTTACAGCTAGCATGCTTCTGCTGTCTGCCTTGTGATCATAGTGCGTTCTTTTTGTTAATAGCGTTGCAAACAACCTGTAGCTGTATTATTGCCACCTTGTGGCAGTAGTACTGCATTACACCAGGCGCACGTAATATTCACGAATATTCGAAAATCAATGCCCATCTCTACTCATTTCCATCCACCGCTTTATGATTTGGATCATACACACTATGATACCCTTAGATCTGGATCTATACAGACACTCAATTAAGACGGGCAAACACATGTCTCTATATGCAAAGACAACTCTTATTTTTTAATGCTCTACCTTCACCTTTGTCAGAGGCGCGGGAGGAGAATCCGCTAGTGGTGGAGATGTTATCATCTTCGTGTTGCGAGAGGTTGTCCTTGATTTCTTTGACCAAGGAGAACCCAGTGGAAAAGGGTCCAGGGACTGAGGACGTGGAGGGTTGAGAGAAGAGGCTGCTGGAAGCCCCCAGGGTTGGGGCAGAGGCATCCAGGGGGGGAAAGTGGAGATGGGAGCGACTCAGAGGAGGCCGAGAAAGCACACACTCCTGAAAATTCAAGGATGCCCGGCTGGTGCCGGGCTCTGTGCAAGAGAGAAAAAAAAGAAAGTGGTGAGTTTGGTGGTAAAGCAAACAACGCAGAAGTATTGTTGGTGTAGATTCTCATTCATCTAGGTCATGCTAGAAGAGGCTTCTTCTGTTCTAACTGACTGGTGTGGAGTTTCAGATATTTAAACTCTTCTGAGGTCGCGAACACTCTCAGTTAGAACTGATGAAGCCTCTTGGATGAGAGGGGAAACATCTTCCAACACTACACAGATGTCCAGTTGCTTCAGATTAAACCTTCAAGGAACAATAAACAAAGTTCTCGTGCAATGCATATAAAATTATTTAGTTAATATTTTGATGATCTAAGAGTCTAAATGAAATCCTCACCTGTATTACTGGTGCTTGGCTCTGGGGAGTCACGTCCATCAAGGAGAGGAGGTTCGTCTTCGCTGCCATTAGTCGGGGGTGGCAACAGCTGGTTGCTCTGGTCTGTCCCTAGTACAGCTCCCCCTCCTTCAGGAGCATCTCCATTCTTGAAGTATTTCTGCAACCAGGAGGGGACGATGCTCTTTACTGTGTCTGTCACTCGACTGATGAGGCCTGACTGCTGTTAATAATAAAAACATGGGAGAAAAAGAGGAAGGCGTGAACAGAGGGTTGAAATGTATAAGAGGCAGATATGAATAGCCAAAACAAAGAACCATCTACTCAGATCATTATTAGTAGCCTCCGAATTAGAAAATTCCCTTGACAATCAGCATCAGATAAAACATGTGCATGATACACATAAAACAATGTTGTTGAATCTTACCAATTTATTTTTCATCTAATAACACAAATACTCCTGATACTTGTTTCTATAGTATTGAGTTTGTGGCAAAGCAATTCTGCATAATTTCAAAACATCAACTTCAAAAGTTGAACTCTTGTGATATATTTATGTATAATATAAAGCAATCAACGCTGGATTGTATTATCTGAAATGAAATGAGAAGCTACTCATCTTCCCTGTGCAAAGCAAAACACAAGCTCACTAAGTGACAGAAACTGGGTCAGGCTCTGTGTATTCTCCTGTGAAGCAGTGAGCAAATGACGCTGATCTGCACTGTACTAACGTCTAGTATTGTTCCATTTGATGAGGATTAGACGAGGGGTGGAAAAATACTCTTAATGCATCGCAATTTTCTCTTTAAAGACTGTCTCGATACAGAAAAATCAACAAATGGAAATTTAAAACAATTCTCTAGATGATATCCTGTACCAATTTTGTAAGACCAGGCTGTACGCTCCATATGACTGAACCAACTTGCTAGTGAAACCTAACAGACATAAATATGCAGTTAGGCTACTTCTTGGATTAATTATTTTCATTATCAAGACATTGTGAAAAATGCACAGCATAATTTCCAAGAGCCCAAACTATCATCTTCAAATTGCTGCTTTTGTCAAACCAATGTCCAAGAAAGACTTTTAATTTACTTAATATCATAAATGACAAAAAAAGCAACAAATCCCTTCATTTGAGAAGCTGGAACCAGCAAACACTTTTGCTTGAAAAATGCCTGAGTGATTAATCTTTTATTAATAGAAAGCAATTAATTTTCTTTGGATGAAATGATCGATAAATCTTTGTAGCTGTAGCTTGCAGAAAAATGACTTATTGTAGATCAGCAGTATATAATGTTTTAAAAAGTTGTTTTAATGCTACCAACCTTTGTGCCTTTAGCAAAATATAGTCCAGTAGTTTCTAATATACAATATTAAATGCCTCAATGCCTTAATTAAATGCCTTAAATGCCTTAACTGACTCAAAGTCAGTTTCATTATGATGTCCCTACTAGATGGAGCCGTTTGGAGTTACAGTAGGAGAGGGAAGCAAGGCCTGAGACAAAATCCAAAATCTATTAATGTAATTATGCTTTAGTGGTGTAGAGGAGAAGAATGAACAAGGCTATGTAAAACTTATGTCAAGTAAGACGAATTTGGCGCTTATTTCCTGTATAAACATACCAGATTTCATTCATAAAATTATTTCTTCAGCTCTTGGAGAAAGTAGATGAAGGGAAGAGAGAGGAAAACTACAATTGAGCAGGTCCACAATAAACGTACACACTGTCTAACCCCTGGCAGCTTTCAACTGCCGATAAAAGCCATATGTGCCATTTGCTTTCTGCTTATCTACAAAATACACATGTGGGCCACTCTGCACTTTAACCCATGTGCAAAGACACACAACTTTGCCCGGTCAAGAGCAAGAGACATAACCACTACAGTGCAAGTTTGTTTAGAGCAACTAACATAAGCTATTGTCTCAAGGATTTAAGGGTCCAGCATTTCTGCTGTGGGCACGATCGTATGACTAAATGACCCATGTTTGACTGCCACTGCTCTATCTGGAAGCTATCATCTCATACTGATTTTGACTGAACATACCAGCACTTAAGTAGATGAGTTCATTTAGTATTTACAAGTAATTTGGGTGTATATATGATGTGTGTGCACCTTAACATTTTGATCATTGAGTCAGTTGAATTGTTAAATTTTTGCCATGTATATAAGCATCGACAAGAAAGCCTTACATTTTAGTTACTTGCAAGCAATCTCAAAGGTTGAGATGAATCAAAACTGCTGCATTCTGTAGTGTTGTGTAAACTAAGCTATAGAAGAAAAGCTAAACCCATGCTTTAAGGACAGCTGTATTTAAGATTTGGATAATTATTGTTTTTGAGTGACTTTAGTGCAGACACATTTGTTATCACATTTAACATTCTGTATTATTTGCTATTTAGTCATATATGTGAACACTGAAAAATATAATTATGACTCTTATGGCATGATAGAGGCACTATTCAACTCATAATTTCATTTATTAAAACTAAATACAAGTTAATGTTTGTCATTAATTGTATTTGTTTGTTGTTGGTATCTATTAATTATTCCTGTCAATCTCATTTTAACACTCAAATATGTTCCCATAGAATTAATATCAACAACCAAAATCTTTTGATGATGAAGAGGGATATGGGGTCAAGAGTTTAAACATGATGACAGTGATACTACACGCCGAGTCAATAGCACTGATAACATGCTGTGTATACATGCTGAACTACAACAAACTATTTTAAGCCCAACATTCACTCATTTGCCAAAATCAATTCAATATAAAACATCTGCCCTAAATTATAATGTTCAGTTTTGTAGAGCTGCTGGATGAAATTACTGAGAGATCCCAATTTAATGTTTATCAATGAAAGTAGGTATGTTAGTATTTGTTCAACATATAACTGACAAAGTAGCAATATTAGTTTGTAAAAATGACTATTTAATCGCTATGTCAATGTACAGCACATGTCTTTGTGGACATATCTTGTAACTGAACATGTTTAGATATATTAAAATTGTGTTTTTGAATTGTAGTGGTTGAAGTCCAGACAAATGTGGATAACTAATGTCAGCTATAAAAGATGACGATCCAAACAAATCTGGTTTACTAGGAGTAACTTATAAAATGACAACTGAGTGTATCTAACCGGTCACAATAATTTAGTTGATATTCAAACTACCTTGCGTCAATTTCAAAATCAAACTTTTCAATTTAGTTTCCTGACCAGTCAGATAACACTCTGGTAGGATGACATTCATATAAACAAACTCATTTGTAGAACACTGTGATATCCAACATGATGACTGACAAGAAAATAAATGGATCTGACATGCATGTCGAGGCAGCAGGTGAACCCACGACAACCATGTGGGATCCCTATCAGCCAATGCTTCCTGCGCAATTTTACTCGCCGAGATTTGGCTAACGCTAGCTAGCTTAACAGCCATACTGATAACCGACAGGCCAGGTAGACTGTCTTATAATTAAACTACATGAGAGGCGGCAACACAAAGATGTGCACATATGTAATTTAGAACCAAACGATCGTGTCACTTCTACAGGCGACGGTGTGACGCCTTCAAACTTCAGAAGAGAAGACAACAATACGCTGCTCGCCAATGCTAGCAAGCCTTAGCTAATACTTGGAATTCTACTTCCTTGCTTTCCGCTAACTAGCTCACAGCTAAGATCTTGCTAATTGTTTCGTTTTATCAACGTGTCATGTGTCCACCCCTGCTTTACCAAATAGTGGTTAACTAGTCTTAATGATTCATTGTACCATGATTCAAACTGTCAATTTCCTCAAATTTTGCTATCCTATATGCCAGTTTGCTAGTTCACTAGCATTTTGTGGGTATGCTAGCAGCGCGTGGAGGCCACGAGCGATAAAGTGAGGCCTAAAATGTCTTCAACAAAACAATAACAAGAGCCAAGAGATTGTGGTACTGCAGTCAACGTAACGTCCTTGACATGCACTTTTAACACAAAAACTTTCACTCAATTTACCTGTTTACTCTTGGCGTAAGGTTTAGAGGCAATATGATATCTCCTGCTCCTAATTTTCCCTCCACCCGTGGCCGCCATGGTTCTTTAGTCCGAGTGTCTATCGGTGTTTCGGCGCCGGATAGCTGTCATCCAGGACAGCGGCCACTCACCAAAGAACTATGGGAAATGTAGTAGGTGAACATAACAAAGAGGTCGGGTGCAAGGACTATGCAATGAAATAGGGCAATATTTGTGTAGCGTGACTTAAAAGTATTATATAGCTATAGCTCTGAAATATATTTTGTTTATCAACAGGGGCATAATTTTGTAATTTTAGTAGGTTATATTGTAGCTGAAACAATTAATTGATGAGTCAATTTAGTTAAGCAGGAGAAATCAAATCGGCAACAATTCCAATAATGAAACGTTATTGATAATTAGTAAATGTCCTAGGAAAATGTCATATATGCCGGATTTCATATATTTCCTTTGCTACATATTTTAAAATTTAAAGTCTTTGGGTTTCCCCAGTGTGCATTTAACAACTAATGGAAAGAGTTCTTTTGGATCAAACCATCATGTATACTTTCAGCTCTTTCTGTTATTATGTGTGAAACAGAAATCACCATGATATAGTAGCAATGCAAGTCAGGTACAATATAGTAGTTAAAATAGTTCAGAAACTAAAGACAGAATATTGAGAGAACAAAATGAATAACAAATCAATGATGTGCTTTTATTTAATTGTGTGCAAAAATGAGCAAACCCAAATATATAAAATCATGAATCCATAATACCAAATATTGCATCAGAGGTTACAATTAACAGATAATAAATAGTGCAGTCTGACACTTAAATAGTAGATGACTGGTTGTAAAACTTTCACATTAAACAATACCACACCATTCAAAAATATTAATAGCTTATGTGGACCATTAACTTACTGTGTTGTGTCATATTTCATTCACTTGGATCACAAAAAAAACCTTTGAAACGGATGTTGCAAAAAAAATAAAAAAAATAAATGCCTGATTGTAATGTCTTGAAAACTGCTGTGACTTAGTTTTTGGTTTGTTTTTGTTGCTGTTTCCTGTTTATGTTTGTTTTGAATATAAAACTGAAAAACAAAATATTAAAAAAAGAGAAAAGGATCATTTCACACAAATGATTATCCTCTGCTTTTGAATGTCACCACAATGCTATTGCAGTGAATATCACATTATTCCCTGTCAGTATGGTTATCACACACAACTCATTCCTCTCTCCAAGTACAAAAACACACACAAATTACAAAACTAACATACATCTCAGTTCCAATAACCACTTTTATGAAAGGTAAAAAAAAGTTTAGAATAACATGTTAAGGCTACATTTGGTTCGGTAACACTTGCTTGCTCCTCTCATCTGAGGGAGAAAAAATGTCTTCAAATGCCACAATCCTGTTGTAGAAAAGCATACTGTACTATTAGTACTATATAGTATATAAGTGCTTTACTGTATTATAGATAAGTTCATATGCGGTTACTTTTGGCAATTATTATACAAACACAGATATATTAAACCAACAAATAATCATCTCAAATTAATGCAAACATTGTGACCTTTAGTTTTGGGGTTAAGGTATTATATGTAACACAAAGTACTATTCAGAAACAACGGGGTGTCAAATATGTTCAAGTGCAAAAAAGTTCCTGTAGCAAATACATACTCAGGGTGGTGTTGTGGCCTCGTTTATAACCCAAGCACAAAGAATCGTTTGGATACAGTAGTTAAAGCAAGAATATGCTGGGTGATGCTGAGGCTAACCTGATAGTTTCTACAGTGCAAACAAAGACATCTTCTCTTTCAAAACCCAGTGCATATTCCATGGCTATTTAGGTCTGTTCAAATATATGTTTGACATTAAATAGAAAACCAAATTTGTCCTTGTCAAATAGTATTAAATCTGTTAGTACTGCCCATTCTACAGAGAATCCAAACCCAATGACCCTGATATAACAGTTATTAAGTAATTGTAGTCCCGTTGTTGGGGAGGGATTTGAATACTCAGTGTCACCAGTGTTTACTGTCTCCTTCCTTTAATGCCCATTATCAAATCTGTTTCTCCCAGAAGCTCTGCTCCGTGTAGTCGGTTGTGAACTTCTCTCGGAATCCCTCTCAGCTTTGGAGGAAAAATACACAACTATGTTAAATATTTAGGATGGGGTTTTAAAAAGAGTTGTCACCAGTCTGCCTGTTATGAGACTGACCTGCAATGCCATTTGGAACACAACCACACGAGTCGACAACACTGCTGTCAAAGTCCTCAACTAGCACAGAAGTGGTCTGCAAACACAAGGAAACTCAGTGAATGGCATTTACCAGCAATAAAAAGATGCACATCTCTAAAGAGTAATGACACATCAAGCTGAAAATCACTGTTCATCACAAGACATTTTGACATATAACAATAGGAAAACCACAGCTGCAAATAATAGAATGCATAATGGTTGAATTCTATTTAGCTGTTTCAGGTTTCTGGTATTGTGCATGCTAGCTTACTGTCACGGCTTACGAGACACTTAGAATGGAGTTCAATTTAGGCTTCAAGTTACAAATGAAAAAGCTCTATTGTGGCTTTAGTCAATACATCAGAAACACAATTTTCAGCTTGTTCGAAGTTAGACTTAAATTATTTTGTAAATTAATACTTAAAATATAACCAAAGCATTTTAAGAACAAACTACCTCACCTCAATTTTATTTTGCTCGTACCACACCATCCCATATAAACATAGAAGCGTGATGAATGCCTAAACATGTAAAGGAAGATAAAAAAAAAGAAAAGAAGTCTGGTTATAAACACTATTTTTGTTTTGTGTGTATGTATGCACGCTCACAAGATTAGATCTGAAGGTGCAAAACTCAGTGGTTTACAGTGAAGACCAGTGAAATGAACTAAAATGTGACATCCTAGGAAAGGAACAACCTTTGGCAGTTGTGCAAATATCGCCTCATGTCAGCTTCAGTACCAATACATTAAGGGTGGGGGCAGAAACGTAGTCCATGCAAGATCACAAAAACAAATGATAAAGCCTGGCTCAGCTGGTATAAACAAGTCCCCAGTTAACATACTCAATGTGAGCTCTTGCTCACTGGTGGACGTAACGAATATTAGATTAAATGGGAATTCTAGTGGGAATTTGAGGACAGAAGAGAAAAGGTGGTGAAGTTTCTTTCATACGCCGATGCTTACAGAGTCAGACATATTTAGCAATAAGTGTTTAACCGTGTGTGTTTTGAGCAGAAGCGAGCCTGAAACGAAGGGGTTAGCTTGCTCTTGTTGTTTCATTGCTACAGCACCCACAGGCTGCAGCTTGTGCTGCATTCTGAATGCACTCCAGAATTCAACAATGCATGAAATCGATCTTGCGAAGCTTGAAAAGTGAGTGTCGTGCCTGCGGATGCACACTTGCGTGGACCATGTTTCTGCCCTTACCAGGGCAACAGAAGGTCCAATGCAGCTATGATCAGATGTCTTCATTTTTAATAGCACTGAGAATGCTCTGACTTTTCAAAAAGTATTAGCAGTAGTAAGGGAGGATATTTGTATATTTGACATAAGAGTTATGTCAAATCCACTTAATTCCAATACAAGTTTGAAAAGGTGCATAAGGGCATTGTAGTGTTATAAAGTATACACAGGAAATATAGTTGCATGATAATGATGCATTTGTTCCAAACTGACTGAAGCACATGCACACTTGAATTTTCTTACCAGACACAGCAGCCACAGGAATACATAGAGAATTTGTGTCTTGGAAAACAAGTCGTGACCAAATTTAACACAAGTGAGAGCCTCGAGGAAAGCAATGGCCCTAATGAGAGAAAGAAAGTGTTAGATAAATGGTGTAGTTGCTCTGGAAAATTTTAATACAGGTATTTAGAAATGGCTCCCTCTCTTGGTAATGCTATTTCACTGCAGTGGAGCTTCTCTGGATGCATAACACTTGTGGCATGAGTCCAAATGCATGTGCTCTAAATTATTGTACTGCCACTAAAATCCACAACAATATTAACTCAGTATACTGCTGTGTTCCGTTTTAAATGTTACCCTGCATGGGGAAACCTCAGACCAGAAAATGGCCTCAGTATTAAGTGTAACAGACAGACAGAGAGAGAAAGAGAGAGAGAGAGAGAGAGAGAGAGAGAGAGAGACTGTCTCGTTGCTATGGTAAATAGAGCAGACTGAGGGCCATGGCAGCTTTGTGTCTGCGATGACGTCAATAACTATGTTAAGAATTTCTTTCACATATTTGTACGCTTAATTTCAATAATAAAGCCTCTGTAACAACAACAGATGAACAGATACAACAGATTTTAGATGTTAAAATTGATTCATCCCATCAGCTTCACTAGGACAATTTGTAAGACCTTGAAAATTTTGCATGCTAATTAGGAAGCTTATAGCCAAGACAACCATGATTTCAATGTGGACCGCTCTAAGTTTGGTGGAGTTTGGCTAAATTTGGCTGGTATTTCCATACCAGTGAAAAACATGAACTGATAGGACGAAACATACTTACCCAAACACCCAGCATTGTGTGCCAACTCGTTTACACTGAGTGTCTGTCAGGTATGCATAATATTGTCTGAAAGAGGTAGGAAAAAAAGGAATTATGTACTGGTCAAGAACAAAGTAAGCTTTTCAGGTTTCAACACAGACTTAGGACAACCACCACAAAACAATTTGTCATGCCAGGATTAAGTGCTACCTTACAATAAAATATGTTTTTCATGCAGTATTTAAATCTAATAGAATACATTTATTGTTTCTCATAGGTGTAGTGTAAAGATGTCATTTTGAAGGTTGAACATACCGTACAGTGGGTGCAGTAATGATTCCAATGAGGAGGATACGACACCAGCTGAGAGGGTGAGACGCCTGGAAGATGAAGATGTGCTTGAGGAAGAACGTGTTCAACTCTGTCAGCTGTGAGGATTAAGGATGTAATACGGACAAAATATGAAATGATTACTTTTAATATGTCGCATATTTCTTGACCAGCATGAGCAGCAGGATTACAAAGTGAAGGGTGAGCTTTTCCAGTCAATCAGTGGTTAATTTGAAAGAAAGAAAAAAAAAAGACGATAATAAATAACTAAATAGTTACAGCCCTAATTCTGGGGACAATCTTACAAGTGTTTCAGAGTGAAAAGTCAAAGAATACAGTACCTGCCATAGGATCATAAAGAGATAGATGCCTGCTAGCCTCTGGAAGGAAGACTTTGGATCAAACCAACGTACATACGTCCAGCTTGCTGGGGTGAACTGGAGCACGGCTCGCTTTATCTTTCCCGTGGTGGTGTGGATTTCCCTGAACAGTAAATGTGCACTTTTGAGGATACAGTACTGTTATATATGCACACATGCAAAAGTATCCAGAATTCTAGTATCATAACCTACTTCCTACTTGCTGTTAATTCATACTAAGAATCAAGGGGTTCATATATAACCCTGTCAGTACTATCGGAGTTTATAGGCATATCAAAAGAAATAAACTTTTTTTAAAACCTCTAACAACCAATTCTACCCTTTACTGTTATATTGTTTAGACTTTTGTGGTTTTTGAGGACATTTGTTCACAACACAAAAGACACAAAACACAAAAGAAAAGAAAAGAAAAAGAAAACCCTATAAGCTTCACTGACATGATGCTGGCCCAGTGGTAGGTCCTCATCTCCAAAAAGCGGCAAGCAGTCATACCCAGCCAGATGCCTCCTCCATTACACAAGAGTATGTCCAGTATCACCTGATCCCACCAGCACTCCGCAAAGTTTGGCAGCAAGTGCATGAAGAACAGCTGGGAAAATAAAATTCATCTATGTGGTGAAAGGGATGAAAAGACTTTTCAATTCAAGGGGCTACATTTCTTTCGTCTGTTATTTGAATGAATCCAAGATCTGTGACACAGTCAATTCTATGATGAGTAAATCTGGTATTTGGCTAAATCCTGAAATCTTATCCCTCAGATCAACAATTGGCAGCAAGCAAAGCAACAGCATTTGTTACATGCAGGAACTGCTCATACAGCTCCATCGTTATGAAGGGTTTCAACCAACCAAACAGTCAATCCTTGTTTCCTGCATAGACAGAGCTGAAGCAAAATTAAAAGCAATGTCTTTTTTATGCCTCTGCTCAGGTGAAAGCAGGATCCAGGAATGCCTTAATGGAATTTCTTCAAAAGGTCTGTAAAAAAACAAAGTGATTGGTGCAGAGACATACAACTTTGAGGTGGCAATTCTGGTTTTGTATGACCTTATAAATTGAATTCTACTGAATTTTTATAACAACCTCTGCCAAGCAGGTTAAGTTATTGGTTCAGTTTGTTTGTCTGCCTGTTAGCAGGTTTACACTAAAAATATTAGACAAATCTTCAAGAAACTTGGTTAGAGGGTTAGGCATGTAGCAAGGAAGAATAAATTGGGTGGCTTTTTTTTTTACATTGCAAGATATATTATATATCAGAACAGATCAAGCCTGATCTCATCTTAAAATCTTGCATGCTACCTCAGTGAGTTCCCAGGTAATGCTGATGGTCCAACAGAGGCCGTAGCTGCGAATGAGCAGAGCCTTCATGGCCCAGCCTGCGAAGTGGCCAAAGGCAAAGATATCAAAGTGGCTCAGGATCCGCTCCCCTGTTATCACTGTGCAGTTTACAGCATATTCCTGATAAGGGGAAATTAGTCAGAATTATAAGGACCACAATGGCAACCAAAAAAAGTAAATGGTTTTATAGCTGGAAATGAAGGATGTGGTCTCATCTAAATTTACTACTTATTCCAAAAACTGAAATGACTTAAAAAAAAAAAGGTCTTCTCATTATCATGATGATCTTTTGATTGAAATCAATCGGTTCATAGATCTAGAGCATAAGTTATGATTATTAAATTAATGCATGATCATCTCCACATCCAAACATTTGTATTTAGAAACTAGAAAAAGTCAAGTGGAAATAACAGGGAGCCACCCTTCCATCCATTCCTACATCCTCCAACAGATGTGGTATCAACTTGTTTTTGATGGTTCAGAGGAAAAACCATCCTTACCATGATATCAACCTCCCGTACGGCATAGCGCAGGTTTGGGTCCAGCCAGTACATCAGAAACTTTACTTGGTCCCAGTTGAGGAAGATGATGAAGACAAGAAACAGGAAGTACATAACACTGAGACCTACCCAGGACAAAAAGTGAGTGAGGATTATAAAAAAGCAAAACTAGGGTAATGTAGAAAAATAAGGTTAATGTGAATGATGTAAAGTGAGAGGGACAGATGTGAGTGAACACTCACCAAACACCATTCGCCATATGGCAGGGTGAGGCCTGGTAAAAGGTCCTGATGAAGAAAGCATTATACTGTTAAGTGACTTATGGTGCATTTGTGCTATTCATAGCAGGGGTAAATTAACTCTATGTTCATTTACCATTTTTTTCTCCAGAGTCACAAACCACATCTCACAGTCTTCCTCAGTGAATGGAGTTTGCTCAATTAACTCTCCTTACTCAACCACATGCCATCCATGACACCATGATATCTCAGCAAGTACACTCAAAGGAGGAAGACTGCAAAATGCGGTCGAAAGCTCAACAAAAAAAACTTTGGCGATTGAACCTTGGCTTAAGTTTTATTCATTTTTGCCAAACTACTGCTTCGATGGACACAAATGAACTGAATCAGGACAGATGTTTAGATTGACAGTCTGTCTTTATCTCATATTTGTGTCAACAAATGAAGATGGGCTGCAAGTTAAGATACAATCTTCCAATTATTCTGTTGTAAGGTTAATCATTTGGTCAAAAGATTGTCAGAAAATGGTGAAAATGCCCCTCACGTCTTAAAATTTGTTTATTTGCCCATTCTAAAACCTCCAAAATATTCAATTTACTATCAAGAAGAATTTCTTCACATTTGAGAAGCTGGAAGCAGAGAATATTTTTGGTATTTGTCTTAGAAAACTATTCAACTATTAACTAATTATCAAAAATAGTAACTGATTTATCTCAGTTGTGTTGCTTCCTAACTATACTGGACAGTAGCCTACAAGAAAATTGCATGGGCAGACGCATCACATACAATTTAATTATGAAGCCAATGAATTTTAGTTGCATAGCTTACCATTAGGAAAGGCTAGGACACTGACGACCAGGAATAAAGAGACCACCACCATCAAACCAACTCGGAAGTTGTTGTCAGAGTTCTCATCATCCCTGTCCAGTACAGAATCACATGTTTACAAGTTACATATCCAGCACTTTGATACGTTCAGTTCCAGAGAGCTGGATATTGAACAGGAATTGTTTCGTATTCAAAGCTTTTAAATCGTATATTATACACAGCACTTATCAGAAAAAGTTACATTTTTACGCTGTAGTTTACCTGGTAAACGCAAAGTACATGAGGCTGAAAACAGTGACAGTCAGGAGTGAGATGGTGTGTGGCTTATAGAATAAATCTAGGCAGATATCGTCCACTTGTTGCTCGTTTATCATTCGGAAATGTGACTTACAGATGGTATCATCCCTCGGGGGTGTTTGGGGAGCAACGACAGCTGCCATGTAGGCTACTTTATTTTGCTAAGTAAGTAAAAACGACTAAAACTCGAAAAAACCAAAGTACGAATATGTGACGACAAGAAATGGGCCACTCAACGCTGACGACGAACTGAACCACAGAGCAAATGGGGGTGTTTGTACGGTACAGTACTCGCTCTAGTGTTCACAAAAAACAAATAACATAAACCGGCAATATAACAGGTTAATTAATGTTTTAACTATAATTCTAGCATTCAAGTACTTAAATAACTCAATTTATTTAACTCAGCTATTTCATTGGCACCCGCAAAAATATCGTAGTGGTACATTCCATATAGTGACACTTCCGTGTTGTAGTTCCATTGACGTACAAGCGAAAATAGTTGACATTGTGTTACAAACCACGTGGGTGATGGAGCGGAGTCGTGAATAAGATATTTTGAACTAAAAATTGTGAGTGGAAACTTAACAATCTGAAATCGTATGTTAACGGAGGCTGATTTTTTCAGGCTAAAAGAGACTTGTTATTCTGAACGCTGGTTAGCATTAAATGCTAACGACGCATCGGCATCTTACATTCATAAATAACGTGGATAGGTAAATTAGTCGAGATTCATGTGACTGGTGCAGTAGCGTGACCTTCACGGCCCGTTAATTACTGTAGTGGAAGTAGGAATGATAATTACAATATCCTCTTGTCATAAGAAAGTCGAAGTAGATTGTATACTGTACAAAACACAACGTGTGTATTAACTTGTTACCCATACAATGATTAATTCCTGTATTAGTTGCATTTGTAAAAGAAGTATATATACGAACAATCAGATCAATATGTTATGTAGATTGTTTCGCAGGTCTTATTAACTGTTAAAATTTTCTTATCTGTGTCTAGCATTACAGTATGTTTTGTAATTATTTTGAACCACATTAAACGTGTACTTTCCAGAGTGTGTAAGTACTGCGTATTGAGATTTGCAACATTTTGTAAGGTTTATGAAGTTATTTCAATAGGACGGGTGCAGGTTGTGCATGATAACACATACACAATCTCAAAGAAATACGCTGTTGATGGTATTAGACAGTATGAGTGTACTCTTCTTAGTTAGATATTAATAGAGAAATCATAAATTGAATGGCCCTCAAACCATGATACTTTTTTGTTACAGAATCTCCATGGCTTCCTGCTGTACGCAACTGTATCTACGATGCAGAAGCCTTTACCCTAAGACAGTGGCTAATACCTGGCGGTATTTCACTCAGCTTAGCCATGGCATTTCTGCTACAAAGTTGAGCACAAAGAAGAATATCTTAAATGGATCCTTGGTTATCAGAGCGAGCCACACTTCAACTCAGGCAAGACAGATGTGGAAGCAACAGATGTTCTATTACAGTGACTTTACTGCCAAACATGTGGCAACTGAGGAAAAGGCTAGCAAGGATATTGAAGAATTGTCCAGAGCTGATGTTGGAGCGATACCCCTGTTGCCAATCAGAGAAGCTGTGCCTGTGACTGAAAGCCAGATGTCATTAGGTACCTATTGGTCTGTTGTTGTTGATTATAAAACCTTTTTAATTTAGGATTACACTTTGATTTTAGATGTTATTTTTTATCTTGAGAGAGAGATGAATAACTTGCTCTTTCTTTGTTGTCTTTATTTACCAGATCTGGAAGCAGCTCCTGAATTGTCAGCATTAGAGGAGATTTGCGATGAGGAGGCTGTCAGTATAACTGTTCCTTCTGCCATGCCTCCAACCTCCACTTCTCTTAGAGTCTACGTTGACCAGTCTGAAACACTCACAAAGCTGGTACAGCTAGGTAAATAAACCCCACACTAAATTTTGTTGAGAACAATGTAAATTATATTGCCTTTGTAGGCATTCAAATTTATTATGATATAGGCAATGATCTCAAAAGGGTGATTCAACCCAAATCTCTCTTTTTTTGTGGCTGCCCATTTGTGATCACTCTTCCCCTAACTGCAGGTGTAAACCTGTGGAAGCTTGAACAAAGGCCCAACGTGGGCGCCATGCTACTGAGACTCAACTTCAACACAGATGTGGCCCCATGCTTGCTGTTTCTCAAAGAGATTGGGGTGGAGGACTCTCGCTTTGGTTATATCATAACATACAACCCCTTCATTCTCACAGAGAGTTTGGAAAATCTACAGGCCAGGTAACATAAAGGGGTCGCAGTAACAGAAGCATTGGATGTCTTTATATTGAAAAATGTCTTTAAGTTTCTTTCTTTTAGTTTAATCAGTCTAATGAGATCAGTCACTCAGAACCATGGAGCCATATACAGTTATAGTTCATTGTTTTGGTGACAGGTCAGGTCATTTCCTTCTCTGGAGTTACATTTGCTATGAAACTGTTTTAATAATGTTCTCTGTTTTGTTGTTTGCAAAGGGTGAACTATCTGAAGTCAAAGAGCTTCAGTTCTGAGACTGTTGCATCCATGGTGTCCCGAGCTCCATTTCTGCTTAACTTCAGCGTGAAGAGGCTGGACAACAGACTGGGGTTCTATCAGCAGCAACTCAACCTCAGCTCTTCTAATGTAAACATTTAACTTATGTAGGAGAAGCTAAGCCATTTGATCTTAGCCATAGATCATGATTCTCTTTGTAAATACAGTGTATTATATAATATATATATAATGGGTTTTTTTCTGGGGTTTTTTTCCACAAAAATAAATTGTGACTTCTTTGGGGGGAAAAAAGAAATAATTGCTAGTTCTGTTTCTCTCTTCAGACACGGAACATCATAGCTCGTCTACCCAGATTGCTGTGTGGCAGTTTGGAGCCTATTAAAGAAAATCTGAAGGTATTGAATGACAAAATAAATTACTCAAAACTTTTGTATGAGTAACCTTGGGATGCTGTGTTTAAGTACATTTTGTGAATGTCTTCCACAGGTGTGTGAAATAGAGTTTGGCTTCAAGCAAAATGAGATCCAACACATAGTTATTGCCGTCCCAAAAGTTCTGACTGCCAATAAAAGGAAGCTAACACAAATATTTGACTTGATCCACAATACCATGAAGGTTCCCCACCACCTGATCGCAAAGTTCCCACAGGTAGATTGACATCTCTTGGTTGTTATTGTTTTTTTTTTGTTTTTTTTTGTTTTCTTTTTTTCACCAATTTAGGGGGGACTTATCTCCTTATTTGTTTTTCTAATATTAAGAGTTATAACTTGACCATTTGTAATGTCCTCCCACAGGTCCTCAATACAAAGTACTTGCGTGTCAGAGAGCGGCACATGTTTCTTGAGTACCTTGGAAAGGCTCAGTATGACCCAAACATGCCCAACTACATTGCCCTGGACCGCCTGGTGTCTTTGCCTAATGAGACTTTTTGCACGGAGTTGGCTTTGGCCACATTGGAAGATTTTTATTTGTTCCAAAAGACACTTTGATTCTTCATGAAGTCGTCAAGCACACCGAATTAATACCATAATGTGCGATACATGCAGACATGACAGTCTTCAAACATACAGAGCATCAAGTGATTTTTAAATACACAGTTTGCTTTGTATATGTGGTATTTAAGAAATATATACAATATATACCAACTTGTTTACCTGAAATACTTGGGGCTCACTTTTATTTACCACAACTGTGAATTTAAGGAGACCATACATGTGATAAAAGTTATGTTCACTTCTCACACTGCAGAAGGTTTGGTTTACTCGTGGGACTGTAAATAAAATCATCCATCAAGTTAAAAAATCTGGAATAAGTGTGCAATGTAATTTTCAGCACGAAAAGAATCAGGGCTCCCTTTCGAGTGGAATGTAACTAAGTAGACTACATTTCTCAAGCACTGTACATTTGCAATTCACTTGAATATTTTGATCTCATTGCCACAATGTGTGTCCACAGAGTTTGTTTCATGATAGTTAGGAATTCATACAATGCATAAAATCATATCAGTCTATGCATGTAATGCTTTAGATTTTATCTATCCGAAATAGTTGTTTAAAAGCATTTAGAATACTGCTTACATATGAATACGGCATGAATATAAAATAATTTTTATATATTATTATAAACAAATAATTATTATACTTTAATTTCTTAAAGTTTATTATTTCTACTTGTATTTGAGTTTTTTTAATTGTCTGGTATTTATATTTTTTTCAGTAAAGGTTCTGTAAACTTTTTGAGCTTTTGGATGTTAATGCGAAATCAGTCTGATCAAATCATGAAGACATTTACATGCAGTGATTAATATGCGTTTATTAAGTACGAACGGATTGATCTCCCAAAGTTTTCAAAAACGGTACTTCGCGTTATAGATTTTGATTAAGAGTTTTTTTTTATAAACCTAAAAATTTCTACACAAGCTGTAAACATTTTATGTAAAGTTGCGCAAAGTCCATTGAGCATGTTACCCATAAGGCATCGCGGTCTCTTTTAATGGTAAAAATGGCGTCGAGGGCACCAGGTAAAAGAACATTGCTTCTTATTCCCAGTTTCAAATTAACTCGCTAAAGATCGTTTTAATCTAGTTTGGTGTAGTAAGTCGTACACGATACAACATAAAATTGTGTTATGTTCGTTTTTCTTTGCTGAAAAGCTTTAAGCGTAGTTGACTGGTGTGTGTCCTCTAGTGTCCCTGTGCTAACAAATGCTAAGGTTGCATCTGACGGTAGTTAGCGCTAGCAACTAATCACAGTAAACATTTATATTGCAACAAGCCACTCGCGCTGGTGTTCCTTTTGTCATTGAAAGTTTGATACTGTCTTAACAAACACCTATCAAAACCTATTCAACGAATGCATTAACGTGACATTTAACGTTTCTATTGGGTTGTTTCATCTTATTCCAATGCAGTTGAAGATGTTTAATGACCTCACAAGAGCAAGTCAACTACTGTTTGTCTTCCAACACCTATACTTTTTTATCAGATAATATGGTTTTATCATAGAGGGACACTCGGTAGAGCGATAACCTTTGTCAAGGCCCAACAGTCCCATAAAATTTAATATCAGCTATTGACAGAATAAAACTACCCACATCATAATTGTCAGTTCATAGAGTTTTTGCAGAGTTAAAGTGAGAAAAACAACCATGGATCCACCCCTCTATCCGGATCTACTCCACGATTCAGTGGATCTCTCTTTGACACAGAATTTTATGAATTTTTTTATTTGCCAAGTTTCATCCAAGTCTATATGTTAGTCTATGTGTAACACGCATAAATGGTAAAAATCCATCAAATAGTTTTTGTGTAATCCTGTCAGACAAACAAACCAATAGACACGGATAAAATATGACCCCCTTGGCAGAGGTAATAACTTGGCTTGCCTGAAATTTTGTCATGTCACTAATATAGCAGGCTTTATAATGGTACTATCCAAAAACATGAGTAAACAGAAAGGTTAATGGGGAGGACAAAATACATTTTATAATGTTAGTAAAGCAGCAGTAATACTTATCCACAGTTAGAAAGAATTCCTTCCTCCGTACATCAGATAGCAGTTTTAAAACATGTACTACTTCCTTAAAATTACTTTTAAATATTTGTGCTGCCTGACTAATTCTGTGTGTGTGTCTCTTTTTCTGTGATGTTCAGTGGCAACAGGCAGGCTCCTGGTTGGATTCAGCAAATGGTATTACAACTTGTGTGGCTTCAATAAACTTGGTAAGCTAAAACAATAGTGTGTTTGTCAAAACATTAATAGTTTACATTGCTGCTCGCTTTAAAGCTACTGTGTTCCATGAAAGAACTAGTGCAGGGAGAAAACATCATTTAAATGAGTATTGGCTGCTGTATCATTGACTTTCTATTTAGCATCTTCAGCATTGCATGTTTTCTGTGTCAGGTTTAATGCGCGATGACACAATCCACGAGGATTCAGATGTGAAAGAGGCCCTGAGGAGACTTCCAGAAGACCAGTACAATGATAGAATGTTCAGGATCAAGAGAGCCCTGGATCTTTCTATGAAGCACCAGATCCTCCCACAAGACCAGTGGACAAAATATGAAGAGGTTCATTAAAATACTTTAAATATATATTTAATGTAAAGGCTTTATATTATACTCCATTATTTCCACTCCTATCAGTGTGTAATTTTAAATATAAATTTTTGGATACCATTTCTTTCTTTCGCCATACTGATACTGTAATGATTTCCTGGAAAACCGATTCAAAGTTGATTTTATTCCGCACTTTCCAAGCATTGCAATTTGCTGATGTGCTTGAAGTTACACAAGTCAGCCTTAGTGGCTACCTGTGCAGTAAAAACGATGTGAAGTTGTATGCAGGTTCCGAGGCTAATATATTACGTGTTATCAGACTGATACATAGACTTGCATACTCACCGATAGCTGATCCCTCATTTAGGTAGTATCGGAGGCATTTCCTAAAATAGTATCAGTATTGGAACAACTCTATTTTCTTTATTATGTATGCTGGGAGTTGCAGTACAATTTTCTTCATTGTTTCAAATTACATGTTTACTTTTAACTGATGTATATACTCAATAAATTTGCAGGCAAACAGAAAACTGGTCTGAAAGTTAATATTTCAAGCCTTATGAAATAGAAAAGGAATAAGAAATCATAGATTTTGGATCATCTTTGATCTTAATTTCAAACAACACAAAGATTTGATTTTCCTCGTATTTTTTTTGTTTTTATCATTTCCTCTTAGGATACCCCGTACCTGACGCCATATCTGACGGAGGTGATCCGTGAGAGGAAAGAAAAAGAGGAGTGGATGAAGAAATAGATCCTGGTCAAAGCTGTTAATCCTTGTCTGGTCTGCGCATGGTTTTCCCCTGATGTAATATTTAAAATGAAATGTGATCAATATATGACAGCGCTCATTAAATAAATGTACATTTTAGAAAATGTTTAAGTGTCACCTTTTTATGTTTTGATTAGTGAGCTGTTTTAAAGATTTATTGTCATGATGACATTGTAAACTTGCTAATTTTTGGATTGTCCCATGTTGCACTTGCACAGCTTGCCTTTTCAAATACAACATTTACATTTACATTTAAAACATGTACAGTAGATATAGGTAAGACAATATCCCTGACCATCAACCATCCCCACCACAGTAGCTACATCTATCTGCACTGCATATCTTTAATGTCAGGCCTGCTTTACATGAATTACTCAAGTCTCTGCCCCTTTTCTGTCAGTCCATTTACTTGATCCTTTGATTAATTATCTCCATGAGCCTGTGATCTCCTATTGTTCACATCAGTTAAGGTATCTATAAAGCTCCCAACAACGCTGTTAAAAGATTTTAACATGGACACTCCCAGCTCGTTGCTGGTTTCATTAATGTCTGGGTCATAGGCCCCCATGAGTGGGGTGCACACCACCACACTCCCTCTGCCAGCTGCTTCAAAGATCCCCTTCAGGTGGCCTCTGACCTCCTGAAACAGCTCTTTGTTGTACTGCAGTAGGGCTGAATCATCAAGAGGATAAGTGACATCCTCATTATAGCAGTCACGGGGAACTGGTACCTCTATATACTTTAATTTAGGAAAGCCTGCACACAGAATGGAGAATAACCTCTGCAGGGCTGCTGAGGTGAGAGGGTTTCCCAGGAGTCTTAGCTCCTCCAGCACTTGACAGCGAGTCAGAGCATTGATGAAGGCGTCCATGTGCTCATCCGTTATGTTACATTCTTCAACAGCCAGGCTGGCCAGTGTGGCTGAGCAACGGCTGAGCAGTTTGTGGAAACAGGTAGAGAAAGAGCTGAAGATGTCATGTCCGCTGATGTCCAGGTGGACTAGGGCCTCGCTGTGCAGGCTGTTGGAAAGGTAAGTCATGTCCACACGGTTCAGGCAGCAGTTGGTCAAATCCAAGCACTGCAATGGAGTGTCTAGAGGGCTGATAAGAAATGTGAGGTTAAAGGTATTTAGTTGATGAGGGATTAAAGATAAATGGTACCAGAACCATATGAACAGCAGGCAACATTTTGCTCCTTTTTCACATTTGCTATATATGTATTTGTAAGCCAGGTGTAGCTGTCTGTCCTCTCTCTGGCATCATGTCAGCAATGTTAACGACAAAATACCTCCCACATTGTTAACAACCTACTCTAAGCTGGAATGTGTTATGTTGCTGGTTAAAGGTGATTATTCTGAGCCATATTATGCTTGATGCTGCATTGTGCACCTACGACTGACTTCAGGGCCATCCAACCATTCATTCACAAAATTAAACATACAAACAGGACACTTTGTCTTTCTTCAACCTTCTGTCTATTTACTCACATCAGCAGTCTGCGTAGGTGTCCAGTTAGAGTGGAGAAACCAACGTAGAGCTCTGTCAGGCTGCTCACTCTGGCCAGTAGATTGCCAATGATTGCCAGCAGATCCTCCTCATCAGAGCCCAACCGCCTAAAATCCAACGCTCCAGCCGGCAGGGTCAAAGACTGTAATTTGGGGAATTCCACCCTGGACAGCAGCACCTCCAAGTGTACAGCCTCCAGGGGAACATTGTGCACCACCTCCAACTTTGAAATATACTCAGGTTCTGCTAGGCGTAGAACATAGAACAGCTGCTTGAGGGTGAGGGAATCTGCCCGAAAACCAACAAAACGAAGCTTCAATGGACAGTAGCGGAGGAGAAGGAACGCCTGAACCACTAGCTCATAGTTGCGGCCTGTGACGAAGCCCTTCAGATGGACATCAATGGATGTTTCAAAAAGAAATGGGGACATTGTTTGCATGGCCACCATGATCTCGTGGCACATTTGGGTCAGGAGCTGGGTTCTTGCCCATCGACCCAGGGTTGACTGGCAGGGGCAGGCCTGGTGCTCGACATCCCTCAGAGCAGTCAAGTCCACCACATGCAGGTTCTTGGCGTAAGTTCTTGGGGGAGACAGCAAATAATCCTTTTGAAAACAAGGGGAAATTATTGCTGTGAATTGATTCAACCTATAATGATTTATGATCTTTGTGTGTATAAGCCAATTAGGCCACAAGTATAAGAACTAATAAACAAATGACATAAATATGACAATAAATACATATATTATACTCAAGATCATTTAAGTACCTTTAAGCCAGTTAGAATGGCCTTCAGACAAAGCCGGCAGGTGCGGGAAGTGAGGTCCATCGGACAGTCGACTGTCTTTCCCAGGAGCTTGTGTAGGTTAAGTTCAGGAAGAGGCCATGTCTGGACCAAATCATGAAGCAAATCAGACTGCTCATGGAGGTAGCAGGCCTTGAACAGAAGTGGGTAGAGGTTGAAAGACACACAGTGGAGGTTCTCCTTAGCGCTCGGACCACTCTGGATGAAGCCCTCTGCAGCGAGAAATTGCAGGGACCTCATGTTTCCAGATTTTATCCCAATTTTTGAGTCTCCTGGTTGTTGATGGCAGCTGCAGTCAAACAGTTCTGCTCATAAGTGTTTTGCTTCCTCTGTGTTTGCTGATTTGTTGATTTCATCTGTTGCTATCTGTCTGGGTGTTGTATATTTGTCTAGGTCCAGGCTTGCTGTGGTAAAGCAGGCACAACGCATGCGGGTCTCGTGGAAGGTAGGAGGGTAGAGGTTATTAATAGCAACAGCTGTCTCACGCCCTTCGTCAGGGACAGGATCTATTTGCAACTTTCGCCAGAGAGATAGGAACAACATTGGGAAACTTGTCACTATTCACGCCTCTTTGTGAGGCCTACATTACACACGAGCTGCAAGGACCAAAGAGAGAGCAAAAATAGAACAGAAGTAAAAATGATCAAAGGTGTTGTTTTATTTACTTTTTGATAAATCCTCTTTTCCCCAAACCTGCATCAGTAAATGTCTTTTGTCTCTCTTAAATTACATGTCACATGGTATATAGGTTTCTCTCCCTCTTATAGAGGCTTAAAAACAGCCTGTTACATGACCTGTTACATGTGAAGGTATATCAATGTGTTGCTGTTATTCAGTAAAATGTGTCACAACCAAAAGAGAGAAGGGACTTGTGTCATTCTTATTTTCATATTAACAACCAGTGAAGAAATTAATCATTATTTCAAGCACACAAGAAATTATTCGCTGTCATTACATATTTTGTCAGTAAGGAAATTTGTGACCAAGTCAGAATAAATAAAAAATCATTTAATTAAAGATATACTGGCATATGCTGTATTTTGGCATATTCAAGCAGAAACGTCATGTTGCTAATATGCAACTGTGATTACAGTTCATGTTTTGGGATAAAAATCAGGCATTTATCTTAAATATTTCTAAACTTGAGTGCCGATCTACCCAAGAAGAGCTTGTTCATCTAAATTGCTATAAAGTGGGATTCAGTTAACATTGAAGTGGCGTTCTTAAGTCTAGAGTAAGAACACTTAAGAGTTTATTTGCATTAGATAACGGTGCCTTATAAAAGAAATAAGATGATTCAAGGACCATTTGACCTCCAAAACTACCCAACGGTCAATTTAACAGATTACAGCAACTCTTATCACCTGTTTTAAATGTGTTTAAAATGCATTTATCAAGGGTGATAGTAATAGTGGTGATGATGATGGTGCTCATGGAGATGATGGTGATCGTGTCTCTGGGCTTGAGAGGTAAGGGGTCCACATGAGGGCTGAAGGGGGTAAAACATGCTGTGTTGTTGGTAGACACTGGGAAGGACGGCAACATGAAGCAGGGTGTTTGCCATGAAATCTGCAAAACTTTCTCTTTCCTGTCTTTCCCTGCTGACTTGCTTTTGAGTGAAAGAGGGACAGAGAAGCCTGTGGAAGACATAGGGGAGATGCAGTTCTCTCTAATCACCACAGGGAGAAGCTGAAGAGCAAGATGAGCCTCCTGCCTGGGCTCTTGAGAAGGAGATTCTGGAAAATGGGAAGAATACACATTTTAATGTTATGTATTTTCAGGGGAAAACAGTCCATGGAATTTTTATGTACTGATATGAGTTTCTTTACCTGTGTCATCAAACTTAGAGGAATAGTTCTCAATGCCTGCAAGATCCAGGTAGTGGTTTCGGCGCTCTATGTTTTCATCTACCACACAATAATGTCTTCCTCCTGGTGAGGCACTCTGCTCCTTCTCGGCTGCAGTTTTCAACAAGAAAAAGAAATCATCATCACAGTAGTGACAGAGCTTTGGAAAATCAAAACTTTTACTCCACGGCATTTGTCATCTTTAATTACAAATTATTTTCAGATTAAATACCATTTCTGTCATCAAATTTGGAGATTTGGAATTTGAATTATTCTTATATACTGATGTATGAAGTGGTCCTTTGTGGGTTGAGAAAACTCTCCAATGTCAAAGGTATTTAAAACTCATTTGCTTTAGCTAGAAAATGCATTGTGACAAAGTTGAAAATAGTGCGGCTTTTCTGAGCTTATAAAAAGTTGAATTTCTGGATACATGTAGTTATTACAGGACAGCCACTATACAAACACATGATGATCTCATAGGATGTGATAAGATAAATGAAAACGTGTTGTTTGTTCATCACATATCACTAAAAGATGGCTACATAGTTCCATCGGGCAACCCTGTGATCTGTGGAGGAATAAAATGAATGTAGTTCACTTTTGCCTCAAAATCTGGTTACACAGAACGAGTCAATGAGTTTAATAGTCATCAATATGTGTTTGTGTTCATTGAAGAAAACCGAAAAGGAGAACAATTTCTCTTCTCTCCAACAGTATCTGCATCATAAATGCAGTCCACAGGCTACATGTGATGGTATTTAGACAACTCCCCTGCCCCCCAACCCCAACAGTGTGTCTGGCTAGAGGAGGAAAGCTGTAACAGATGTGGAGACTCAGGGCAGTCGGATATAAAGGCCTTGCTGTTTGGAGGGGGAGTGATGATGGTGCACTTTATAGACTTGGAAGTCTCTTTATACAAATGGAGGAAAGGGGGAAGAATAAATATACAACTGTTCCCAAACACCTTTTATGTCTCAGTAGATGTGATGCAAGCAAATGCTGTTTATGCCAAAGCTGGCTTAACTGAGATGCAGCTGTTGGCGCGGCAATAAACCAGTATGGGGAGGCTGCCAATGGCTGTGTTTTTATTACCTTTTTCTGTCCTCAGTATGGGAATGGACAACTCATTGCATTTAAGAGGATGTTCTAGAGGGGAGATATATCCTAAAATACTGTGTTCAAATGTTTTGTTAGGTTTTATCAATGTAACATGAAATACAATCATTTTATTAACACGGCAAGTCCTTTAAAGGACACCCTCAAGCTTTCAACTGTTCAGATAAGATAAGCTTCCTGCAAAACCCTCTATGGTGTTCAGCACATCTCTACAGCTGCAGAGTATAAATGCGCTAAATGGTTTCCATCCATCACTCTGCCAGGGTTTAAGGAAACCAAAACATCATGGAATCTTTTATTGGAACACTTAATGTTGGTGCTGCCAGGATTTAGTTTGACCTGTTTTCATACTCCAGTTGAAAATGACATTACTGAATAATATAAGCATATGTATATGTTGTGTCAATATAGTAAGAATTTGCATTCTTAGTTTCAATAAAATCTTGAACCATAATTTATACGATCTTAATGCTTAATCAGATGAAAGAGAGTTGACCAGCAGTTGTTTTTTTGTTTTGTTTTTTGACATCACAAACCCATCGTCACAGGCTGACACAGGATCAGGGTCGTTCAAGAATGCAGACACTACAGCGGTAACTTTGACAATCATCATCAAGAGGATGCTGGAATAAACACACATCAAATCTCCTTTGCACTGCAGAACTTCATGTACTGACAGCGCATGTAGATCTTTACTGTTTCTATCATTGTGACAGTGCTAACATCTTATTGTTGCCATAACTAAGCTATAAACAAATTATTCACAAAAGGGTGAAAAAAAAGTTGGTTGAAAAAAAAATACATGTCTATTTAGCATAGCAATTCAGTAAATGTATAAGTACTATTTTTTAAACAATCACAGACAAAGTTATAGTAGAAAAGAGACTTTTGTTTATTACAAAATAGGAAATAATATTCCAGTGTTGCTTCTGTGAAAAAAAAAAACTTGTTTGAAATGAAGTCACATCTGGTTTCCTTTGTTTCAAATGACAACATGCCTTCAGTCTGAAGTAATGGCAGGAGTTAAGAACCATTTTTGGTATCTTTATATTACATAAGTGTACATACATCTGTTTAAAAACCAAAGAAGGGGTCCATACTGCAGTTATATTAACTGCTGCCACTTACAGACTCTTTGACAGTATGGGCTGGTGTGGGTCCTATGTGAGTCCAGACGTAGCCCTTTTCTGGTCGAATGGGGATGGTGGGGAACGGAGAGCTGCTTGACTTGAAATATTCAGAAGGGGCATGGCAGACAAACTCCAGGTACTCCATCTTTCTAGGCAGATCCTCCTCTGGACCTAATATAAAACTTGCAATTCTTAAATTGACCCATAAATGGCGTACAAAATGTAAAAACATTATCTTACCAACAATGTATGTCCCAGGATCAAACTGGTCCTTTGGGCTGGACTGGGTGGGGATCAACCAGGTTAGTGCAGCACTCTTTTCACAGTACTGGTCCTGCACGAAGCCTCGAATCTGAGCATAGTATGGCTTCCCATCTTCCTCATCTGTAACCTTGATCACATCACCTGTCTGGTAGTATATACCCTGTTGATAGAAATACAAACACCAAGGATGACAAGGGTCTGGATCTTTCTCTTACATGTATCACAAAATGAAGGTTTAGTACAACATCACAGTAATCAAAGCTGCGTTTAGGTGGATCAATGCTTAAATTGATCAGAAAATGTTGTGGCAGAGCATCACAATATGATTTCTGACACTGTACAGAAACAAGAGATTATTTTCACATGGCAAGAAGAGTATGGAAAACACACCTTATGAAATACAGATTCTGAAGTGATGATTGTTGCAACAGATTCTGGTGCTTTGATTGGCTGAAGAAAGGGTCACACATAGGTCAAACACATAAATTCATGATTCAGCACAAGAGAAATAGTTACATTTGCTGATCAAATCTATCTGTAACTTACATTTTTGAGTTTGAATATGTGTCTTCTCCCCTTTCCTTTTGTTGACACTTTCTTCTCAGATGCAGGAGCTTTATATTTGGTGCTTCTCAGGCGTGCAGACCTCCTGTGGATCTCCTGCTTGGACTGAAAGCAAAAGCAACACATACCAGGTATTTTGCTGAAGTTCAGTATGATTCACCAAACCACCTTCATTTAATATTTATAACAAAGTTGAGTAGAGCTGCATCTCATGATGAGATAAGATATGCTCTCACTGTCCAAAAAACAAATACACTCAATGGTTGTAAAATGCATCCCTATAATACATTACATACATATACATTTATACACAATGACATACTGTACCTGTTTTACCCCGCCATTGCTGGGCTGAATGTTGGATGAAATGGAGGGTCCTGATGCTACGCCACCGCTACTCTTTCCTGTGCAGTTGTTGCAGAGGATCTCTCCCTGACTTCCTTTCTTCCACATCGATGAAGAGTTCGTCTTGCAGACAGCACAGCTTGGTTTTAAGCCCAGCGGCATCGTTAGTGGTCAGGACGCGAAGCACGGTAGCAAGAAATTAATGTCAATGCAGTGCTTAACACTGATTATTGTTGATCGTTCAGCTCCTGCTAACCGCTTAACACCAACAACGCTCAAATGAGACCCCTACAAACTACACATACAGACATATACTTTCTTTCTCTGAAAGACAGACTTCAGACGATTATGTATGGCTAATAACTAATAACTCTAATCACGACAGCATTCATTTGCAACCTGCTTATTCGCCACAACACCGCCATTGCTAATACCAAGTCTTCTTCTTCGTTTCTTTATTGACACCGATTCTTCTTCTTCTACACTACAGGATGCGGGTGAAAGCTTGTAGTTAAACGCCACTGCTGCACTGGAGGAGACTGTAGGTAAGGAGGAAATGTCCCAAGCAATGACGTAATTAAAAAAAAATGTTATTACTGATTTTTGAAAGACAACCTTTTTTTTTTTTTGCTCCAGACACATAAGGTATTGATAAAAGCTGTATTTTATATAGACCTCAAATAAGAAAAACAATTTTAACAGACTATGATGGAAAGATCAAAAATTGTCATTAATTAAATTAATATGTTTGATTTTCATGACGTGAAAATACACTCATTTGATTAAAAAATCCACCACTGTGCTTAGTTGCAAATTTGCTTGGAGAGTTAGGGGAGTTGTGTTGTATAAAAATAACAACCCATATTTTGATCCTATTTAGCTTTTGAAAATTATCATAATTCAATCTGTAACAAAAACAAAGAGACACAAAAACAACACCAACAACGTAAGCACCAAGTGACAAAACTGCACCATCAGTAATTCGTGTGTCCCCATCAGTATTGATTACAGCAGTAATCCTCCTCCTCATGGACTCCCGATGATGTCATCTTGTGGGATGGCAGCCCACTCTTCTGTCAGAGCTGCCTGGAGTTGCTGCTGAGTCTGTTGGATTTACCCACTCAACCAACCCCACAAATTTTCAGCTGGAGTTAGGTTCAGGCTCATCACTGTCAGAGCTGTGATGCCATTATCCTCTAGAAACTGGTAGCCCCACAGCACAGCAGCAGTGTAACATTGTTGAGCTTAAGGTCTGGCCCAGATAATTTGTATTTATTCTGGCATATACAGGCTTATTTTGGGTGCCAAAGGTCTCTGATGCTTACTGCAGCAGTGGCTGGACTGAACCTATTTCTGAGGTGCAGCAGGCAGATATGTTGATCCTGATTTGGGGTTGTCACACTTGGTCGACCAAGTGTGTGGGCAGTCTGCCATGGTTCTTCTGACTGCATAATGCCTGGATAGTATTTCACTATTGCGAAATGTTTGCATTCATTACCCAGAAGACATTTTCTGGTGGACTGCCCCACCTCCAGCATGCCAATGGCACAATCTTGGTCATGTTTACCCAACGGTGGCATTCCTGCAGATGTCATTTCCTCCATGAACTTTGTGCCTTTTTATAGGTGTGGGTTAGTTTAACACGTTAGCGGTCATTTGGGATTAGATGGATAGTAGCATTGTGGCCAATTAATTAACAATACAAAAAACAATTTGCTAAATCAAATGTAACCAAACCTTGTATGTAATAGAGAAAAGGTTTTCTTGAATTGGGAGAGAGAAAAAAAAACGACGGGTGTGTTTTAAATCCCTTGAGTGTATCTTACATGTGACAATATTGTAACATTTTTGATGATAGCAACTCCTCTCCAGCAGGTGGCGGTAGTACAGTGAGAGGGCAGCCAACTACTGTTAACATGAAGAAGAAGAAGAAACGCGTCACAGTTCAAAACAATACTTGAAGTGCCGCCAGGCTGGCGCCGTGTCCTCATCAAGATGTCTCATAACAATCCCGACAAAGGCGACCAAACGCCAACTAACAAAAAGAACATCTCACTCCCAATTTCCAGAGTGAGGTTAATAATGAAGAGCTCCCCTGATGTCTCCAGCATCAACCAGGACGCTCTGTTTCTCACCACCAAGGCTACAGTAAGCTGCAGTTTATGCTACACCATCGGTTCACCGAGCACTGCTACATTTAAAGCTCATTCATCTGCTGCTGCTAACAGGGATTAGCTTGGCGTTAGCTTCTCTGATACACGTAGCGGATCCAGTTTCTTACTGAGAGTTTCTCTTTTTTTTTCTTCTCCGTGCTCTTGTGTTGTTGAAGGAGCTGTTTGTCCGGCATTTGGCTCAGTCCTCATTCAACAATGGCTCCGGGAAAGAAACCAACTCTCTGTCATACAGCGACCTAGCTCACACCGCAGAGGAGACGGAGACTTTCCACTTTCTCACAGGTGAAACCCACAACCTGATTAACCCACGGGGACTGTCTGCTGCATGAGGTCATAGTCACTAATGGCCAATTTCCAGTTAAACAGCAGAGTAACCTGGGACCTATGGTTATATTATGGGAGCATACAGTTATAGTTTACACGTAACTGTTTGCAGTGAATGCAAAAACCCTGCAATAAATCAAATATCCATGAAGGTTGTAATGTTAGGTTTTGCTTTTGGATGCTGTAGTTTGTGACATGCAGAGATGTGTTTTTAACATTTTCTATACACTATAAATTTCATCCATGCTCTTGCATCTCAAGTCTATATTGATTTTAATTCCAGCACGAAAAGGTTATTACTTCTTTCCAACCAGTTCTTTATTACCTCCACCAACTACAGCTGTACTATGCATGTTACCTCAAACTCTATTAGTTTTCTGCAGGAGTTTTCAAAACATGATTTCATACTTCATGTCCAGTCATGTTTTAAAGCCTTGTCAAATTTGCCAGGGATGGAGTTGTGCAGCTGTGAGAGGATTAGCAGCCTGTGTAAAAATGAGTTTGATGCACTGTAATATTTTCCTCTTCAATAACAGATATCCTGCCCAGGAAGATCTTGGCTCGAGATTACCTCAAGTCTTTGGAGCAAATGCAAGAGGAGGATGCTGATTTGTGAAAAAGGACACTGGCTGCATTTCATGTCTGGTCAGATATTTGTCAAAGAGACTGAACTGTCTTAATGCTTTTAAGTACATTGACTGAATTCAGCTGTAGGTCTCATGGAAGAGGTTAATGGACATAGAGCTGAAATTAAAACTATGTATAGTGCAAATGTTAAATCAAATGAAGACTCAGACTAGGTCTGTACAATATATTGTTTCAGCATTGACATTGCAGTGTGCGTATGCGCAATACTCACATCGCTGGATGTGCAATGTAAGAAAGCCTAAATCAAATGAACTCAAACACATCATGCTACATATTTCTTTTCTGTTTGATCAAAAGGAAAACACAATGTTCTCATATTCTACAAGAGAATTCTGTCAGATATCACATAATTTACTTTAATTAGATTAAAATAACTTTGGTTTGATGGAGCTGTTTTCATGTTATTATTTGACTGACTGCCCTTTATATTTAAAAGTGTCGAATAAAGCTACAAAAAAGTTCTATAATGATTCCTTCTTTCCTAATAGAGCTGTTAAAGTCATCTGGGGGAAATTCCTGGACGACTTTGGCGTAATACATATCGCAGAAAAGAAAAATATTGCAGTCTGAGTTTTTTCCAATCTCATACAGCCCTAACTTCAACACAAAAACACACAGTCTTAGAAGAACATAGACGTGGTACCATATAAGATAAATCATTGATGCTACAAATTCAATTGTGTAATAATTGCCTGAAATAAGCAGCCTCAGATGAATCGTAATATAATCAACCCTCATGTTTTCTGCAAAACTGACTGCATATTTAAAGACAGATTTTTCTGCAGGCTTAAGTATTGCTGTTGCTAATAATGCATTTGGTCTTTATTCCTAGATGATCTTGGAAGGTTTCTGGTAGCAGCGTCTTATAAAGTTCATGCGTGTTTTCCATGCACAATCTTCAGGAGGAGAAGATATTTAAATTTTCTCCACAACTTGCAGGCCTGTATGAGGTCACTCCATGTAACAGACAAAACACAATGGCAACCCTCTCCACACAGCTGCTGCACACACATTTCAGCCCCTGAGTTGTTATTGCCTTTCAAATATGGTAGTGTGAACACCTAATTGTAGACATGCTGTAAGATTTTCTTTTGTCAAATGTGCTGATATGACTGATTCTAAATTATACATGATATTTTTTTAAAGATATTGTAATGTTTGAGTTCTGAGTAGTTTGTCATAAATTAAAATTGTTTGATATACCTCTTTTTTTCCCCAGTTTAATTACAAAGCTACTGAACATGCTGCGTCTCCAAATGAACATTCATAATCAGCCTAATAGATGTGACTCATCAAAGTGAATATAAAAGATGACCACTTTACAAGAAATTTTCCTCAGAAAGAAAATGACATTTGGTGCATAAGAAGTTTGTTTCGGCCTCATAATAAGAGACTAACATGATCCCAAGCATGCATGCATTTACTACATCGTTGAAATCCATTCATATACACTCCAGGGATTTTAAAACGCACCATTTACTCATTCTCTGGCCCAATTTGAGGAAATCTTTTCTCCATTTTAAAGTTGGTCATACATCTGTACATTACTGATTAATTTAAGATTAGCAAAAGCACATAACCATCAAGATAAGGTTTGTTGTTTTTATATGACTCAAACTATCCCAGCAAACTTGCACATAAACAGTGGTGTGTGTTTAAATCCCTTGACTGTAGAAAGAATATGTATCAATACAGCTGAAATAAGGTTAGATAAAGAGGAAACAGGTCCTTGTCATTGTCACTGTTGTCTGAGTTGGGAGAGTCGAAGCTGCATGTTAAGCAGAGTCTTCTCTAAAATAGAAAAACGATCCTCCAGAATGTTTGCCACATGCTCTCTTCCATTTATGGCGTCCCTTGTGTTGGCAAGAAGCTCCTTCATGCTGAAAATGATGACAAACCACAAGTTAATGTCTGACAGTTTTGACATATTTACACACCACTGTACAAAAGACATCCCCCCCCCAAATTCATAACTATCCAAGGGTATGGAGCGCTTCTCTCACATCTTTTCTAGAGGAAGCATTGAGTTGTGTTCATTTTCTACAAACGTCTAAGCGCCTGATGTCTTGACAGATGACTGCTGAGAGCTGCTTATCTGGATGCTGTCTCCACTTTGTCAAAACTGGGAACCCTATACTGATTACATGTATAGTGAAAGTGTTATGTATTTGTGACTTTTGGATGAAGGGACGGTGTTTTTTTTGTTGTTGCCATAACTTGTGAGGGTTTTTGGCTTTTCCTCATCATGGATTAATTCTTGCCTTGTGAGATTTATTGTTCATTGTGATATTTAATGCTGCACTTATTGGAACAGCTGTCAGGAAGACATTTGATCTCATTCATATCAGGCCATAGCACCATCTGCCTGTGCTCTTTTCATTTGATCTGTAGCTCCTTATTTACTTCTTTATAGAAAGTGGCTGTATTTTTTTAAGTCTCGGAGAGGGTCCAAAAAAAGGTACCTTTTTATAAAATGAAATATACGATTCAGCCCCCTTCCCCAAGTGATGTCTCACCTTGTGAGGACCCCCTGCTCCTTCCCCTCTTTCCTCTTCTCCTCCAGAGAGACAAACACCTTCTCCATGGTCTGCATAGTTTCCACCACACTTTGGTGGTCTGAAAGGATCCCCTGGACCTCCTCTCTGGCTTGATATTCATAGGAGATCCCTCCCTCCTCCATGCCGCTGGAGCTGGACAAAGCCTGCAGTGAAGCCCTATTCTGAAGAACAAGCAAACGAGATTTTGCAAACTCCTCGGGTCCGGCTATGTCTTCCCAGCAGATGTCAGAGGATGGCGGTAACCAGAAGCGCTGGGTGCAGTTGACTGGTTTTCCTGGAGTCTCTTTTAAGAAGGGGCTGTCAGCAGGGAAGCTGTCGAGTAGGTGCAGAAAAGATGATCCAGAGCCCCACTCCAAATCCTCAAGGTCTGGTTCTCTAGATGCTTGTTCAGGGGGGAAAGTAGGAAGAGGCCCCACTGCTCCTGCACCCTCTGCTGCGAAGTAAACCCCCAACAGGAGGGAGCAGGACAGGCAGAGCACGGCCCTGCTCACTGCCCCCTGGACCATTTCCAAACTGGCTGAAACATGAAGTACACCAAGCACACACACACACGCACACACACACACACACACACACACACACACACACAAACACACACAGAGCTAAATTGGGTTGGAAGGACCATTCAAAGGCGTCATTACAGACTTTATCCGCTTAACATTTTTTCCACTGTGGTCTTTTCCAATAACAGAGCTAATGTTTTATATGTTTTATTCACACAACAGGTCTCCTTAGAAACAGCGAATCAGAGGCTTCTACATTTTCATCTTATTTATCAAAATATGCACAATCCCATGCAACTTGTTGAGATACTAAGTTGTGCCTTTCAAGGAGGAATGGAGATTTTGATGGACAAGTCAGATTTAACAAATCATTGTTTAAGTGAAGCAGTTATGGAAAGTAAGTAATAATTGTACTTGTATTTATACTTCACTACGTTTCAGATAGAAATATTGTACTTTTCACTCCACTACTGTACATTCATTTCATAGCTGTAATTACTCTTTGGTTTACAGATTACAGATTTTACATTAAAAATATATCATCAATTTATAAAATGCAATACATTGTTAAAAATTAAACCAATGGCTTCCAGTGTTTTTAGTAAAGTTTGCTTCCTGTTTGTGCTGTTTCAGATCTCTGAGTTGCTAACAGTTCTGCCAACGAGTGATTTTATTTCTAAACAAGTTAAACCATGTCAGAACATGGTTAAATTGCCAAACTGCATAGATTAAATTAGCCCAACCTCCACCAGCTACAACAATAAAATGCTGATCATGCAATGGTGCATCTGTATTAACTATGTCTTATATAATAATAGGCTATATCAATCAAAGATCAGAATACTTTCTCCACCATTGAAGTTAATTGTACAGGGGAGAGTTTTGGCATAAAACTGATCCAATATCAGGTAAAAAGTGATTTTAGGCTTCAGAAAAAAATGATAGAATAATATATAATATAAATATACACTATGTTAAATTTAATAATAAAACGAATGAAAAGGTTAATATTCAGGAATTATGCTAACTTTTATTTCATAGTTGCATTGTTGTTGGATGTTTTATTCTCAGATTGCTCTGGTTCGACAGCAGTAGAAAGTTTCAACAGTGAACGAGCATTACCGCTAATCGACAACTCCTGACCACTGCAACAACTTTTACCGACACAAACACCTTTTCCCTCAATAACATCAAACAGTTTCACTATTATGTTGTTACATGTAAAAATGTCTTACCCTGCAAATCGACGACGAAGCAGTGGGTGTGAGCTGCTGCGACTCTCCTCTGGTGCCTGAAGTCATCGGAAAAAGTGAGTCGTAGGTTCCAGCCTATTACATCTGAATCTGGACTTTCCGTCTGTCTGTGACAGAGCAATTAAAAAAAACTGCACAAACACCACACACATACTGGGGAAAGAAAGTGTGTGTTCTAAGGTTTTTTTTACTTAAGATTGTGAACTTCTTTTTGTGAAAGTGTTCATTTGCAGCTTTTTGTCACTCTAAACTAAAGGCACATATGTAAGAAGGCGTGCGATGCCCCCGTAATTTATGAGCCTGTCCTTTACAGGACCAGCCAGAATTTAGCTTGAACCAGTTTTAATCTCAAAATGATCCTACTGCCTAAAGCATAAATAAGGTTTATGAAATTACCCGAACTTTGGAAAACCTTGTGATTTAATCACACATCTGTGTGCATTTAAGTGAGTCTTTTGAATGACCAGGGAGTGTATTTAAATACTTACCGTGACATACGCAACAAGGAATGTGAAAAATACTTTGGCACAAACAGTTGAGGGTGTGCCACCAATCTAAAATATGTAATGTGAATGTCAGGATAAACTGCATAGACTTCGTAAGTCACACCAAGGATTCACTCTGCAGTCCTGTAACACTGGCTTTAGGTCTGCAGCAGCCAGATGTTGTTTTCAAGCCCTGGTAATGACTTTCTAACAGGGGCGTTGCTAGAAATAAGGCTCTGCTGGGGCAGCGGCCCCCATTACTCAAAGATTTTTTGTTAGAGGAATTGTGGGATATAGCAATGTCATATTCAATCTGTTTTCCACATTATGTGTAATGGATGTATAATATGATGAACTACACTGATGCTCCCTTCCCTTTATGTTAGTTTTTTGTGTAGAGGTTGTTCTGTGTTTATTGTATGTCTTTTTCCCTCAGCATTCTGCTTGTTTTTAATATCCTAGTCTGTAGAAAAAAGTTAATTAAAAAAAAAGTCTTTTCTCAAATGCCTGCTGTGTGTTTTAAATGTACTATACCACATACTATACAAAGTAGCCTTACTTAGTCAATTATTACTGCCACTGCCAGACAGCAATGCTGTAAAAGTAAGGGTAAAAATGTAGAGATATTATTTAATCAAAAACAATTAAAAAATTAATTACTATGAACATTCTCAACATGATTAAAAGGCATGCAAATTTTGTTAGTAGCTAACATGAGCTAATATTAGTTAGGTAATATTTTTTCTTCTAGATGGATTCCTTACTTTTCACAGATACGTGAAACCCATTTTAATGACTCTGAATCTGCATGATGTCAGCTACATATTGCTGGCAGTCCCATGTCTCTTCACATCTCTGTCACATACTGTCACCCAATACATATTGACCCCATTGAAATATATATCTTAATCTCTCAGATCATTATCCAATCATATTCTGGGTCTGCAGTTGTGCATAGTGGCTGAACATCATGAGTTGTCCACATTTTAATATTTTTATTTTGACTGTTTTATTTACAACAACAACAAAACAACAACAATAATAATACTAATAATATTGGCAAAAGTGCCTCCTCTCAAAAAGGTAGGAGTGAAATTATATATATATATATATATACACATATATATATATATGAAATAAAAAAAACACATTGTATTTAAAATGAAAAATCAAATAATCACTAGTTTTTTGTTTTTTGATATCCGATTCTGAAACGAAAATCAAATTACCAAAAGGTACAGGGACCGTGATCACATAACCTCCAACTCGGATAAGGTCTAAATTCTCGACTGCACAGACTCGACTTCAGTAATCCCACATTGACATCTAGTGGCGACCTTGGATATCTCTGTTTTTCTGATGCACTTCTTTATTCCTCATGAGAGAAGCTCCACACAGATATAATACTGTGATGGAATTTGGATGAGAAACATTTCCAGAAATTTAATTACATATTTTTTGTGTGCAGGATTATTTCAAAACATATTTTCACAAAAAGTGAAATGTCTAAAAATGTTGCCAAAACAAGCAGATAAATTTCAGTGCAGGTGCACTTAAAAAAAAGAATTCTTTGGATTCACTTAATCCAGTTATGTCAACAATTCCCGCACAACTGAGTTGTGTTAGATATAATTTAATAACATTATTAAGATGGCAGTAACTCATGTATGTGCAAATCAACATAACTGTATTCGGCAATTGCAACATTATCTGGTCAGCTTGGATTTAATCAATAGGTCAGTGTCCAGAAAACTAAACTTACCAACATAAATTCAACACAATGCTGTTTCTTTTGTTGACTTAACTGTGTTGATTTATGCCTACATAAAGATGTGTCATTACTCTGACTTACCTCACCAATGTAAATATAACTAAACTGTGTTGAGGGATACATGGCCAGGGGCGCGTCACTGAGGGGCGTGGTTCACCCCAGAGCTCCTCCTCTTTCAGGCTGCCGTCAACGCGGCGCTGCTGGACCGGAGCAACTCGGCACCAACAACCAGCAGCCGGCTGGTCCTTCGTGCTGAGAGAAGCGTCTTCGCAGCCAGGAGACTCCCTGTTGCCCTTGCCCGTCATTTCCCACAGTAAACGACATGGCTTCCGACGGGTTGGACGAACGATCTCCGCTGCTGTCGGGACCCAACTCCGAGAACGTGACCCCCACCGCACCCCCATACCTGCAGGATTCAAGTCCCCGAGGTAAACACGTAGAGACAGCATGCTGAATCATTTTTGGGCGTATCGGGTTAGTGCGTAAATAAAACTGCAGGACAGCAAGAGCAGTGAATCGGAGGGAAAGGTGGAGCTTCCACTGTGAGAACTGGAGCAGTGGGTTAGAGAAGAGGGGCCTACAATAACAGCAAGCCCTCGTTTTCACAGCACAAATGCTTCTATCACGACTCACTGAGACCTGTAATGTTTTTGGGTCTGACTAAATAAGGAGTCGTGATGTGGGAATGTGTGGGCTTTAGATAAATGACCCATCCGAGATGAAGGCAGCCTGTTGTCTTTTGTCACAGCTGCTAATCGACAAAATGCTCAGATGTGTCCTATTGTGGATGAAGCCAGATCGATGACATGAGACTGTAAATAACAAATATTTGGCCTCAATTTTGCAAAGGCATTTTGAATATGCCCATTGCACCTTCAATACGGTAAAAAACCTCCCTGCCCACATTATGCCTAGTAAACAGCTGAACGTAGGTTACAGTCACAGTCATAATTCAAGCAGGGACTGAACGAGGAAATGTTAGCTCATAAATCTGCTCCGTCCAGTAGCTTCTGTCAGGTCCGGCCTTTCCAATGAGTCTGATCAGATTCTGAATTTGCAGGTTTGGTTTGAACGTGCATGATTATTTCTCTCTGCAGGAGGAAAGGAGCCCTTTGTATACAAAAACATCCAGATTGTGTCGAATTATGACGTTTCATTTTATGTTGTGTTACAGCAACATGATCAATTACAAAGATGTGACGTAAATTTAAATCCGTTGTACCTTTTTGTGGCAACATTTCTTTGCCTTGTGGCACAACACTGGTTGTTCTGCTGCAAATGAATGGATTCAGTGACGGTTTAATATTCTCTGCAGAGCATTTCAGGACAAAATGGCTAATATCAGAAAAACAAAAACAAAAAAAGAACATTTTGTTCTTGTGAAGCAGTCTAATCTTGCAGAATTTATATTTTGCCTCTGGATTATCCATAAATACTTAAACTCTGGACTGTAATTAGGGATACATGTAAGTTTCAGCCGATATTATTAACTTATAATGACTTGACTCTCATGGCGGATACTAATATGACTTTAGATGTATTCAAAAACTTTATGCACTTATTATTATTTCATATTCCATAGCTGTAATTAAGTAATAAACCAGTAAACATCTTCCTTCTTCTTCTTCATATTTATTGGTAGATCACAAACCAAATTTAAAGACATGTAAATGTTCTGTATTGAAACGTCCTACAATGACAAGACCTTTGCTACATATTTTGTTAAGTTGTGTTTTTACATTATGAGACCGAGTCAGAGGATGAGGAAGGAAAGTGAATAAACAACATTAACAAAATGTGAAAATATTACCTTGTCATGTCAAATAAAGCAATACACAATTTGTTTTGTTTTTATTGGGAGTAGTACTACGGGGGTAGTGCGTTTAAAGGAGCATACTGCCACCTACTCTCTCGAGTATGTAGATACTTTTATTTCAATGGAGGCAGCTTGGCTTCACATTATCACCTCTATTTATTGGCAGGAATTTCATTATTGTTTGATATTCAATAATTTAAATAACTTATCAGTGCGATATATATTGTGCATCCCTTACTGTAATACCCTTTAAACTAACAGCCTGTTTGAATGTTACAACACTGACTGAGTAAAAGCCTAAAAATATCATGACGTGACGATGCTTTGACGAATAATCAGCTGTGATTGGAACTAAAAGATGATATTTGTGAAAGTGACAACAATCTCTGCTTTGATTTCATGAATACTTTCATAATCTGACATCAGAGTCTACCTATTGAATAAACCTGCCCACAATCAGGTACAGGTAGAGGTTTAGTGTTTGCTGTATTCGCAGTGTGGTGGTGTTTAAGGGTGGAGACAGATGTCCTTGGCTGCACCTGAATGGTCAGATCAGATCGGCTCGCTGTGGTTTATAGTTGTTGCCACCTGCTTAATGTCAGCACATTTGATTCATGCTGATTAATTAGAGCATAAGCAGGCTAAATGTATTATTCTAATAAATCATCCTCTATTTATATAATCATCATTTGCATCATCATAACATGAATTCAATGCAAAAATACAATGCAGTATCATCTATTATTTAAAAGCCATATTGTTCACCCCTGCTTTGAAGTGTTTTTTTTAGTCCTCATCTGAAAATAGTGCCCAAAAAATTCTTCTGTCTGAGATGGACTGATTCATGGTTGGTGTTGATCTTTTTATGGGATTGTTGACAGTAAGAAAAACACAGAATAACACCAGCCTTATTCTTTATCTTTAAAGAGTTGTTTTTTTTCATGCCACATGGACAACAGGAATCATCCCTGAGCAGCTTGTGTCTGCAAATCAGCTTCCCAGTATGCCATTCTTCACCACAAACCACAAGTCCCACAATCATCCAGCCAGCAAAGGCACCAGTCAGGCTGGATGTGATGGTGGCTGTATGTTATGGTGGTGTTGGTGTTTGTAGTAGAGAGTCTTCTCGTCTTACTTTTGCCTCTCTGGACAGTGACACTGAAAACAATACAATAGAAGTATTATATATTATTACAATATATATATATATATATATATATATATATATACAGTATATATAAAATATATATACAATATATATTATATTTGATGTATAGAAAAGCTTCTTGCCCAGTTATTTTTGTACTTTCTTATATTTTCTTAGATTTTTTCAAGAGGGAATTGCAATAACAAATCACTGAATCCATTTAATGTTGAATTTTAAATGAGACAATTTAAACTCAATGTAAGATCATTGCCATAGTGCACACAGGTTGTGAAGCTTGAATCCTATAGTAGTAGTAGTAGTAATGGTAGTAGCGACTAGTGCAAACCTGTGGATTAAGTGTATTAAAACCCTGAAAAACACATGGAATGTAGGCTAATTACACAAGGTTAATGTGGGATTAAGCAGCACAAAGTTTATTTGAACTGTAGTTAGTTTTTTCTGACAATAAGAGAAAATATTCAAGTTTTCGATTATGTTGATTGCACTTGTTGTTGACCATAGAACACTAATCAGTGGCCTTGTTTCCCTTTGTTTCTCAGTTAAAATAGTTAGTATGGCACTTATTAGCATGATTAGGAAAAAGTTTATTGTGCCCATGTAGTTGTGAAAAAATTGTATTACTGTGTTATCAACATGTAGTTCAAACGTTACATTACAACATATTGATATGTCCTCAAAATACCCATCAGAAGTCCGACTGATATGTTACATGTTAGCTGTGTCTGTAGTGTGGCAGTGAGTGGGTTTTAAACCATCACTCTGGTGTCTTAAAGGGCTCATTGTCCCTTCATTATTAAACATGGTGCTCAGCCCCCTATAAATACAGGAATCACATGTTGAGCCATCAGTGCTGCACACACGCTGTCATGGGTTGACATACACTATGTGTAGATCAATCACTCTTATGTAAAATCAGCCACCTGAATACAAAGGACCTCATCAAATCTTGTGTCATGTGTCATGCCAACAGTGCTACCTGCAAATACACATATCCTGGTCCCAGACACCATGAAGCATTACAGTAGAACCATGTCGAGCTAACAAGAATATTTGTTTCCACCTCCATGCAAAAATCCATTGGCAGGTTTTCTTCATGACCAGATTCATGTGATTAACAGCTGGTTGTGTGTTTCTCTTCTCAAAGCCGAACTACCTCCTCCTTACACAGCCATCGCCAGCCCTGACGCCGGCGGTGTGCCTGTCATCAACTGTCGCGTATGCCAGTCGCTCATCAACCTGGATGGAAAGCTGCATCAGCATGTGGTCAAGTGCACAGTCTGCAACGAAGCCACAGTAAGCAGAAGCCATTATTGAGTCCTGTGATGGCTTTATAAATGATTGTTGGTGTTGACATCGCAGACATTTAGTCTTCTGTTTTATTGGAGCTGCTGATCGGTGCACTCCTCTTCTGTTTTTTTTTCAATCACTGGTGTACACGACTTTCACGTACAGCTTTAGCTTTGTGCCCACTTCTTTAATACCATTCAAAACATGCAATTTGTCAGTGATCAAAAGAGAAACCATTTGTTTTTGGTGTTTTTGGTGTCATGATTTTTTTCCTGTTTTTTATTTGGCAATGTCCAACTATACTGCTTTACCAGATGATGTAGACATCTATCACAGTCCAGTGTTAGGTGCTCCAGATGACTTGAATGTCCCTTCTCTGTCTCAGTTCGACTAGCTGATGACGTCAGCAGAGGCAACGAAGGAATGAATAGCTGTCATCACAAACACTCGGATGGGAAAATGCCATTTCCCTGATTAATATTTGTGGAACTCAAGCATCAACATAGCTTTGATATGTTCTATTACACTGAATCCAAAGCTGTGCACAGTTCATAGTGTTTGGCCTTTGTTTGTTGCATCTTATTTAAATTCATCAGGGTCATGAGACATGAACATAAAGATGGAGCAATATGCTTCAGGCTTCCTGAGATCAAGATAAACTTTGATTTTTATTTATAAATGTCTTTCATATGAGATCTAAGGACATAATGTGGATATTTGAAGCTGAAGTAATTTGCATTCCATAGCTTCAAGACAAAGCTTTTGTTTTTTCATAGGACTTTTCCCACTTTACTCTGTCAGAAAGGCTCTTCACAATATTTTGAATCAGCTGCTCTCCTCTTTCATGTCATTCTTTTTCTATTCTGTGTGGAACTGAGCTGATTTTGATATGTTGCATTTCAGCCCATAAAGAACCCTCCGACAGGGAAGAAATACGTGAGGTGTCCCTGTAACTGCCTGCTCATCTGTAAAGACACATCCAGGAGGATAGGATGTCCTCGACCAAACTGGTAGGTGCCAGGCAGTAAAGTTCAGTCCTCTTATTTACAGCTTTTTGTTTGTTTACTTTTCCAAAGCCACATTTGAAGCTCTGACAAAATGTTGGCACAGCAAAAGTCATCTTTCAGATGAATCAAACCCCTTTTAGTTTCAGTTTTACAGTCTAAAATTAGTATTGTCTTAATGTTGTCTTGGTTGTAATCATCAGCTTGTCCTGCATATTCTTCTGACAGCAGACGCATAATAAACTTGAGCCCGGTGATGGTAATCCCAGAAGAGCAACCGGCCCAGCCGGCACTGCCCATCCAACCTGAGGGGATGAGGGTGGTCTGCGGTCACTGTGGCAACACCTTCCTGGTGTGTACACCCACCAAGACAACTAATATAACCAATCACAGAGTTGCTTGTGTAGAATTCTGTTGCTGTACGGTTGTTTGTACTCGCATATTAATAATATTGAGAGCCTGTTGTTGCACAGAGGGTACATTTTGTTGTACTGTATGTATGAATAGTCTTTATAGATATAGATTCTGGCATTTATTTATTATCTTTTAGTTTCTTTCCTCGTCTGGCTCGTTAAAAGCCTATTTGGTTGCAGTGTGGTTGTAACCTTTTGGAGCTTATTTCCATCATAAATGAAATTGTCATCCTGCACCCTTGAGGATACTATCAGTATTTTGGACATGCAAAATCGAATTTAAAATAACTTAGTTATCATATTACATAACAATAGAAAGTGCAGCCAGGTGTCTCACTGAAGGAAGAAGGGGCAGAACCTGTGCTACCTAGTCAGTTTGACACCAACTTGCATGTCCAAATCAGCGGTATTGTCCTCTTAACGTGTGCACATTGTTGCTTGCGCCGTCTGTAGGGCAGTGAGGACGCAAGGTCATCCCAGCCAATGTCTGGCCTCCCCAGTGATGGCTCTCCCCCAGCACAACAACAGGTTGAGAAGGCTGGTCATACTGGTGGACATATTAACAACAGCCTAACCCGCTCCAGTTAAATCTGCGGCCTTATTTACACTGGTGATAATATGACTTTGTACATGTCTGGGTGTGAAGAGAGCTTCAGTTAATGAAGGTAAACTTGTATAAAATTGGCTTAAATCCAGATGGTTTGGCCTGGATTTGCTGTGGAAACAGCTTTTACCATTCCTCCTCTTCCTCCAGATGTCTGAAGTCACATATTAAACTTGTGTCAATAGGACCCTAAATTATACTGATCTGTGACAGGACAAACATTTTGGTAACACTGCTCTTGTAACATCAGAACTAATACATTCTAAGAATAATTGTAGCCAACCTTTTGATATATTCTCAAATGCAGAAATAATAGATTTGCAAGTAACGAGCTGTCATTACCGATCATTCGAAATCATTCTCAGTAAGTCTTGTGTTGATTTTTAAAGTGATTAGATTTGATTGATTATTTTATGTTATTGATATATCGATTAGATTATAGTGTTACAGGTGTTAACAGTACCTCTTCTTTTGTTTCCCCACAGTGGATGGAGCTTCGGTTTAATACGCTAGCCAAGTGTCCCCACTGCAAAAAAATGTGAGTCTGTCAAACCTCCATGTAACTCAAAACACAGATTTTGATGTTCAATTGAAGTTTACATTTTACTTTAATGTTTTTTGTTGCTTTAGGATTTTATTTTCAGTCTTTAGATGGACATTGGTTACAAATTTGAATCAAAACATTGTATCAACTAATTTAATCGTGCAAAAAAATTCTAATCACCGTACCACTATGTGTTTTCAAGTATTAACTACAACTCTCGTATACTTCACTTCTTAGATGACCACTTTTACTTCCTGGATGAGTTTTTCTAAACTTTTACAGGCAGCCATTTCTTTTAATTTAATTTCTACATGAAACCCATTTAGCAATCTCTTCAAAGTGTGTAGTCATTGAATCTGCATTGACTTTTTTTGTCAAAGGTACATTATTTTTCACTTTAAGACTGTTTATAGTGAATTTCCTTGGGTCGTTTTTAACAAATATTAATGCCGACTTCATGCTCACTGTGAAAAGTGTCAAGAAACTGCAACTTCATTTTCATGTTGTACAGAAATACAAAGAAGCAAATGGCTGCTAAAATCAATCACATTTTCTGAAACAGAGTAGGCATGTTTTATGAAATGATTGATTGTGATGTCATGTTTAAAGGATTTCTAACACTGGCTGGGGGATACAGGGTGGGTTTGAGTCATAAACTAGAAAGTACTCATGTGATGTCACTGTAGCTTCCTGAAAGGACTTGTTGTAGTTGAGCTTTGTGCTGCAGAGTGTTGGATATTATAAAACCCACCAAATTAAGGAGAACTTGCCCCAACATATCCAGCTTTAAAGCCATTCTCTTAATCCTACTGGAACATTAATTTACCACCACGACATGCTCTACATTAGAGGAAGCAGCATGTTTTAACTCCGACTTCTTGAAGAAGAAAAAAACAACAACTTTCCACCTGTGTTGACATCAACTTTCAGCCACGTACAGAAGATTGTAGTTTGGTTTGATACAGCTCATCCTTGATGTAAATACTTTTATTGTATTGCTGGAGGTTTCAAGGCTTGTAAGGCTTCAAGGTTTCAAGTGCTTAGTTTATGGATAAATTCAATGCAGTCAGATGCTGGGCGTTAGAGGTCTGGACTTTGTAGTTCTTGCAAGGGGAGGGAGATGACAAAGGCTAATCCAGACATGTGACAAGAATTACAGTCTGGCCTCAAAAGATGTAATGGTAATATGATGGGAGGGTCACAGGTTTGAGAGATGGGGGCAGGACATCGAAAGGTATATCTCTGGCACAGAGGCAATGGTGCTGAGACAAGGTGCAGCCAGAACATGCTTCCTTCTACGTCATAACTCTGCAGCTCTGTCTGTCTCCATCTCTGTCAGAGATATTCTAATAGTAGTAGAGATATGCCACACTCAGAACTTACAGATATGCAAGTCCTGGTCCTCCTTTAGATATTTATTCGATTTCATTTAAAAAATGTCTGTAGACTCTGGGAGGCTTCAAGGAAGAATGTCAGGTCACTATCAGTCATAAATCCTTAACTGACCAATCAGCATTCTTTAGCAGAATGCGGTTTGTGGCCAAAATCTCCTTCCTTGTAAGAAACACGAAAGAACATTGGTGGGTTTTCATTTCACCTCTGATATATAATCTATCTATTATATATCATATATATTTTATATTATGGAGAGTTGGGATACGGTCCAGGAAAGAACCAAATTAATTTAAGTGTGGATCAGGATAAAGGAATTTATTTCTACCTGGTAGTTTCCACTGCAAGATAAGGTGTTTTTCAACAGTTTCCCTAATTATGCAAAAAAACACCACTGAACCGATTTCCAGAAAACCTTGTGGAGGGGCGGGGCATGGGCCCCATAGGCTAAACAGACATGCATAGGATTGTTCAGCCTCGGAGGAATGCACTCTGCTGAGAGCCATTTTAGTCCTTTTTGTTTTAAGTTATATTTTGACAATATCTCTACTTGTTTGTCTTTTTCTCTGTTTATATCCTCCTATATTCATTTACAGTCATAGTAGTAGTCATTTGTGTTATACCATTTAAGGCCCACTTGAACTGACAAGTCTCTACATATACCGCTGCAGAGTTGAAACAGCATTTGTCAGATATATATTTTTTGTTTCCATTTTTGTCTTTTAATGAATTCAAAACAGTGGCAGTTTAAGTAACAGGGAGTCATGTGATGATTTTACCTTAATGCTTATAGGGAACTGATACCTTTAGTATAGTAGCAACTACTATTACCACACATGTAAAGGTTTGCCAGTCAACACTAATAATTGTTGTTTTGATGCTCAGTGCACCTCTGGACAGCTTACATCTTTACAAGCATGATTTGAAATGCAGGTCTGCGGCATAAACTGAACGTCATAGGTCAAATGAATGAGGTGGTCAGGCGGTACAAATCTAAACAGTGAGTTGAACAAAGATCAAACAGGAAAGCAGGAGGAAACTGTTTAAGATTGAGTCGGAGAAGGTAAGAAATCCTGTGATCAGACGCCCCTAAGCCAACTGAATACCAGCTATTCCTGAAGAATGCTTGAGACCCGTCACATGAGAGGCATGTGGGAGCTGAGAGGGGGAGGAAAATAAAGTAATGGTGAAGGGAAAAAAAACAGATGCCAAACTGGTGCTTATGTGCAGTTGATTTGGGTTAGCTGGAGTCTAAAGTGGTGGCACGCTGCACATGTGACTCACCTTTGTGTATTTATTTATTTGTTTGTTTGTGAGGGACCATGTACAATATTAACCATAAATGATAGCATTTGATGCATTATAGCAGTCTCCTGGCAGGATTGCAAATAAGACGTCCACGCAGCATAATAACATGATAAAATAACATACATTTATACATCGCATGAACACACAATGCCTTGAGCATGAGCAACTTAGAAACTGTGATATCTAAGTAGCGAGTAAAGCGAAAATAAAGTCACTGATTGCAAAGTTGAGAGTTTTTAACAGATTTTTTTCAATTTCACTTTAAAGCCTCTAAGACTACTGCACTCTTTGTGTCACATGGTACAGCAGGCCACTGAGCAATAGCTTTCACAGAGAAAAGCGACTGTCCAAAGGCTTGTGCATATCATGTGTATATAATTTAAAGAGAAAGAGAGGCTTTAGGTTCACAGAAAGGGTGATAAACATCATTTCCACAAAATGTGTCTCAAAACATTAAACTATTCTCCAAAGTTATATTTGTTTCAAGGCTGTTGTGTTTCATTTTGTTAACTTTTTAGGTCTCTTTGGCATTCCACCCATAACCATTTAAAAATACTCCAATAAGACAAACAGAACATAAAAATGTCTAAAATTTATTATGTTTGCTTTTATGTCTTCCTGACCTGAAACCCTTTAACAGTCACCTTTTTCCGTATTTTGCTTCTCTTCTCAATGTGTGTCTGCAGATCCTCTGTTGGCAGTGCACTCCCTAGGAGGCGCTGTTGTGCTTATATAACTGTAGGAATGATCTGCATTTTCATCGGCGTGGGTTTAACAGTAAGTACTGTCTTTTTTTAGTTTGCATGCAAGTAAAGGCTTATCTATGTAATGCTTTACAGTTACAAAGCACTTTTTTTCCATTTACCCGGGGTCGATCATGGGGCAGCAGGCTAAGCAGGGTGTTCCAGACATCCCTCTCTCCAGAAACACTTTTAAGCTCCTCCTGGTGGATCCTGAGGCATCCACAGGCTAGATGAGATATGGAATGAAATACGGAATCCGCCCAAAGAATAGCTACTTTATCAATGTGGAGGGGTTTGTGTGTTCCTGTGATCCTGGGAGCTGTGTTATCTGGGGCAATAGCCCCTGGTAGGGTCACCCAAGGCAAATTGGTCTTAGAGAAGGGGCCAGACTAAAAGCGATTTGCAGACCTCAGATGAATCACCCCCCAAAAAAGAGGGAAGGTTGAAGTTGTTTATTAAAAAAAATAGAACAAATGTCAACAGAAATAACAAAAGATGCTAACATTGGCTAAAATACTGCTGTGGCTGATGGAGATGGAGACTTTATATGTTGACCTGATGATGACAATAGAGGATCACATTTATCACAGTTCACCCTGAAATAATGTCTGCACAGTAGACACTGGTTAGAAAATCCTTTACAATCACAATTAAGAAATGTACAATGGGCCTTACTGTGAAGACATTTTTGTTAAACTAACTATACGTTTTAGCTTTGAGAAACTTTACACATAAACTAACCTTGATAAGTTGTTGTGCCTTTTAATATCATGACAAATATTAATACCTACAAATATTATATTATTTTTTGAGTTTTCTACGGCGAGATGATTTTAAGGTGACTGAAGGTTGTTCATCTTCTCTATAGCATATACCCTAAACACTATCCACTACTCCACGCTCACCAAATGAATGGAGGATATGCCACATCCATTTGTTTGTTGTTTTTGGGATATGTCATCTTCAAATGACTCTTGATCTACAACTTTACATGAATTAAAATCTTTACCCTTCATATACCCTTCACCCTTCCTCTCATCTGCATTGACAGGTTGGTACTCGGGGCTTTGCCAGTCGTTACAACGCCACATATGTATCGTGGGCATTCGCCTACCTGCTGGGCCTCATCTGTCTGATACGAGCCTGCTACTGGGGTGCTATCAAAGTCAGCTACCCAGAGAACAGCTTCGCCTAGATTGGCCTCGACATGGAGCGGGCCTCCTCAGCTGGAAGAACAAACCACACTTTTAGTTTCTTCATCTTGTTCAGATTTCAAACCGGTCATGTTCAACAGAGTGGAACTGTATGTTTGAAGAGGTGTCTTGTGTTTATGTCAGAAATGGTTGAGAGTTGACTTGCTCAACCAACCTAATGTCTATCAGTTCTCCCACTAGTACTCTAGAGCTCAAATCCTCCCCAGGCTTTGCCAAAATCCTCCAAAATACAGAATGAATAACTTGTGAAAAATAAATGTGATTTTTCTTGATTAATGCCAAAATTAGCTGACTTAAAAAATGATAGCTGAGCAAACTGGTCTTTCTGGACCAGTTTCTATTTTTTATTTTTATTTTTTTGCTTTTATTTTTCAGCAGCCTGACTTGATTTCTGCTTGATTTCTTTTGTTATTGACCTGACCAAAATGAGAGAGCAGTTTGCCCATTGCAGTACAATTAAATGCAAAGGTATATTATTTTGCTGCTAGTTTAACTCCAGCTACTGAAAGCAGCATAGCCATCCTGTATTATAACAGTGATCCTGCTTGTATACACTGACATAGTATTGTTATATGATTTTAACTGTTGAAATGATGAACTTTTAAAATAAATCCTCCTAAAATACCCATGTGTGCCAACTTTGCTGCCCAGTATTAGTCAAGAAGAGCATCAGATCTTTTATAATAACACTTTTTTTCCTTTTTTCCCTCCCACTGTTCACTTAGTTCACTTCACTGCGTTTTTGTTGCCTTCTCTGGTGGAAAATGAAAACATTGTGACTCCAGTTTGCATGTTGACTTGTTTATGTTCTGCCACTGAGGTGATGTTCTGTTTCAGAGAGTGTGCGATGCTCCAGTCTTTGCTCCCTCTGTCTGTAGAATGTCAGCCCCCCCCCCCTCACCCCTTTCGCTTTTGTGGACCGCTCTCTGTCCTCCAGTGAACTCTGTGCTAGCTAGCATCTCTATAGGCTAACTCACCATCCCGTGTCTTTACCTTGAGGCAAAGTTCAAACTTCTAACCTTATTTTGAATGTGATGTTGAGGATGATGCAGAAAATAAAAAAAACTTTGTACATATAGTTCAAATTAAGTACTTGGAAAATTGTAATGAGAGATGGAAGGAGAGGATGGCTTGTGGATCTTTTTAAAAATGATAATTTATCAATAAAATTCAAAAACTGTCTGAATTGATCTGTTTGCTTATTGGCTGTGATGTTGGACACGTTTAAAGATACGACCACGGTTCAGACAAACAGCATGAAATTCATGGTCTAAATTGTTTGGAGCTGTACACAACCCTTCTCTGCTCCTTGTATGTTAGTCCATGTCTGAGATAGTCACACTTATGCATCACTAGGCTATAGTTATTTTTCAGATTGTACATGTGTCTTATAAAATACACCATTATACAGTCAAGGGGTTGTAAAATGCACTGTTTATTATGCAAATTTGCATGGGTAGTTTTTGTCAGATGAAAATAACCACCTATTTCTTCCTAGGTTATTTTAATCACAAACAAAACCAAAAACATAAGCACCATTCATTTCTCCTCAATCCACCTCCTCATCGACTGGCACAACATTTTTCTGAGGTGCATGGAGGGTTAATTTAATCATCTACAAAAACAAAATTAAATAAATTTAAAAATTTAAAAAACTGAACCAGCTACAAAATCATAATGCTGCAAACAATAATAAATTCTGTTTTGCTTTGGAGTGAAATGTCAACATGGGGAAACTGAGCTGCCTTGAAATGCTTTTTCATTTGAATTGGAGCGAAGCAACAATATGGCAAGGTCACAGAGCAGATTTGAGCCTGTTGTAAGAGTCTATGTCCAATTTTATGCTTATGCAACCATTGCTTTTACCACACATGCATGCGCACAGACATACACACGTAGCACGTGAGTACAAAGAGCAGCCATAGCTCTGAGTGAAGTAAATGCTCAGTAATTACTGCAGGTAAGTAGTGGTTTTTGTCCTGTTTGTTATAAGGATATTTCAAAAACTGCTTAACAGATTTAAGTGGGATTTTGTGGAATACTTAAAAATTGTCTAAAAACAAAAAGGTTCTTATATAATTTTGAAAAGGAAGGTTGCAGAATTTTTTCTTAGATTCTATGAAGCAACTAGTGGAGAATTGGAATACTAAAATGTATGTTATGACAAAATTTTGAGAATGTTGTTTCCTTCCAATGCCCTTTGTTACCGTTTGACACTCAGTTAAAATTAGGGAACATTTGTCTTTGTGCAAAGTTGACACTTCCTGGATTTGTACAATTAAAAACTCTTGCATTTGAGAAGCTGGAATCATCAAATGACCAATGTCATTTCTGTTTTAAAAATAACGTAACTATGTTACTATGATAATAACAAGGATGAGGATCAAAAAGGTTCAGTTTTTCTTTTTTTTATTATATACAGTAAAGACAGTAAAAACAGTAAAACTCTACAAGCGGCTCCTTCACTGAAGATGTCGCTGCTCAGTTGACCTCCCTGCCCCTCTTTCTCCTGTGACCAGACCTCTCGACATCAATGTCTTCATCATGAGCCGTCTTCTCAAACTTGGATGAGACAGTCCTGGTGGTGGTTCCTCTGTTTAAACCTTTTAGATGGATGAGAGGTTTCATCCATTGTCCCATTATCCCCCTTCCTTTTCATCCAGACCTTGAATCGCTTCATGAAGCGGCCTTGGCTCAGGTCGTGATCCACTGGAGGAGGAGGAGGAGGAGGAGGAGGAGGGGGAGAAGGAGGAGGAGGGGGTGGTGGTGGTAGAGGAGGCCGTTTCAACCTTTTAGATGGATGAGAGGTTTCATCCATTGTCCCATTATCCCCCTTCCTTTTCATCCAGACCTTGAATTGCTTCATGAAGCGGCCTTGGCTCAGGTCGCGATCCACTGGAGGAGGAGGTGGAGGTGGAGGAGGAGGAGGAGGAGGGGTGGGTGGGGGTGGAGGAGGTGGAGACGAAGTCTGTGTAGCAGGGTGGCTGGCCAAGCTGGTGGGCTGCTGCAAAGGCCTGTGCACACCTTTCCCACTGTCAGGACCCAGGTTCTTCTGACAGACCCTCATCAAGTCAAAGCAAGACTTTGCACTAGAATAAAAAGTGTCATTCCATCAGCTGACTTCATCACCACTGTGACTGCAAAATACATGTTAAATAAGTGAAACTGATTATATACATGAATACACAGTCTTGACTTACTGGGAGCTTTGGGAGTCCAGGCCGGACATGTGGTCCATGCTGATGAAGTCACACTGCATCACCTGACGGGGTGTAATCCGCTTGGCAGGATCAATATGAAGCATCTTCCTCAGCATGGACACAAACATGAACACATCGACCATTTCTGCAACTCTGTCTGCACTATTCTCCACATTTATGGCTCGAATCTGGAAGATGAAAAAACCCAGCAAAGGTTAGGGGTACATTCAATTCAATCACCACCAGAAGTAAATAAACATTAAAAAACCCTAGTTTTGCAGTAGAGTGGAGATTATATTTTATGGTTCGGAAAGAGGTACGTTCAATGTATTTTCATCTGAATGTCAGGAAAAAATACTTACAGTTAGGAGGTCATCCAAAGATCGTAACGTCCTAATCCCGGGCGCCGTCTGCAGAATCCCAGTCTCAGATTGGTACTTCTGTGGTGACTGAATGGACAATGTTGTTGTTAGCAATGACATTCAGAGTATAGTAAAATTGGACATAAAGGCAGACGTAATTACACAGACGAAACTAAATATTTTACAGTCTTTTAGAAATGTGAGAGCAACCAATCAAATATTTGTGGGAGCAAAACATTTGAATTCCAAGGACAGACAGAGCAGTGATAGTACCTTGAGTTCCCAGGAACTGGCCTTTGGGTTATAAAGCTTACTAAAATAAGCACTTGTTTTGTAACCCAAGTTGAGCAGGTGGTCTGGTGGGACACCCTGTGTTTCCACGATGTACCTCATCTGCAGAGAACACAACACAACAAGTTATGTTGATGAATTCTTACTGGTAAATCAGAAATCAGTTATTGTGATAAAACATGAAACCAAATTTCAATGAAGAAATGTCAAGTCCAAGTAGTACTTACCATGTCATAATCACTCCTGCCAGGGTATAAATGAGTGCCGAGGTACATCGTTGCAGCCAAGCAGCCCAGAGACCACATATCTATGGCCTCTGTAAATGGAAGACCCAAGAGAATTTCAGGAGATCTGAAAGAAGACATACAAATATGTCAGGTAACTATATTTTTCACACTTTTGAGTACTATGACTATTACTACTGCGGTAAAACCCCTAACAGAGGCTGTGGATCTGCAAAAAGGGGATGTTTAAATTCTTAGTATAACCACATTTTCAGCCACAGATAGACCTCTAAGAGATCAAATGTGTTTCCAGTTTCTCACCTGTATGGACGTGACTGGATGTATGAACCAAGCGCGCCAGGTGATGTACAGGAAATGCCAAAGTCAATCAATTTGACCCTGTAGGGCTCTGTTTTATGATTGACCAGCATCACATTCTCCAACTTGAGGTCTGCGTGTATTGTCCCAACAGTCCTCAAGTGGTCCAGTGCATTGGCGACCTGAAAAGTGATTAAATACATTAATTTATTGAAATATTTCATCAGCAATCACTTTAAAACTGTTTCTTAATACATTGAAAAATACATGAGCACATACCTGCTGGACAATCGGTCTAATCTCCTTCAGAAGGAAATGTCGAGGAGTCCTGGACTTCATGAAATCTTTAAGACTTTGGTCAAGTCGCTCAAAAACAAGGCAGGTGTGTTCCCTGTCAACGAACGACTTGTAGTACCGAACAATGTTGCATTTGTTCGAGTCCAGCATCCTCAATTTCATCAGGGACACCACCTATAGGGATGCATAATGTTATATTACCTTGACTCACATTAACAGCTAGCCAGACAACAAGGAATTATATTATATTATAATTATACCTCTTTTTTTGCTTGATTGGTGAATTTCCCCTTATTCCTCATGATTTTGATGGCAACTTTCTTATTGTCACCCATTCTCATGCATGCTGCAACTTTTCCAAAGGTGCCCTGCCCCAGGAGGGACTGCACCTGGTACTTTGATGACCCAGAGGAGAGACAGCTTCCTACTTCCATCTTCTCAAACCGTGGGATGAACTCGCTAATTGTTGACGTTTCACCTTCAGACATGAAAAATATTCTAGACTGTCAATGAGTTGTGTCTTAATGTCACTTTGTTGGCTGAAGGTATACACAACAACGCTGGCGGTTGATCAAAGCATTTTTGACGTCACTGTAGCATGTTGCCATAGCAACACACATTTTTTCACATCCGCTTATCCTGTCATTTGGGCTTAATCGGGAGGCAGGTGAGAGTGCCACTTTGCTTCTCAAACTATGCTACGCTGTGATGAATCTAATATATTTGCACATTTTGGGTTAAACAAACATGTTAGCCAGCTACGTTAGCAGCTTGTCTCCGGTGTTTGAGAGGCTACTTTAGGACACGACAGACACGGTCGCCTCCTAGCTAAATTTACCCGCATACTAGCTAACACTTGAGCTTGAAATCGGAGGCTGGCTAACGGGTTTTATGTATTAATATAATACTATATATTCGACATACAGCCACCAAGAAGACTGTGTTACATTGACGCCAATTCATTTTATTAAGTTATCTTTTTTCGTTCGTCAAAGTTTTTTTTCGTTTCATATTCTCTGCATGGCTAGTGCGATAACGGATGCTACACGGAGCTTGAACCAAGAGCTATCGACGAGCTAACACCTGTGTATGTTTCTGTTATTTTATTAAAGATAGCCCAGCCAACACGACTCTGTCCATCGTGTTGGAGAACTAGTATGAAATAAGTGGCAGACACGTTCGCCCCAGATGCTAAGGCTACCCTAGCTAACAGTTGAGCTGTGATACGTGTTAGTATAGCAATAATGCACGATAAGGTAGGCTAGCTAGTACAATATGGGAACATGTTCATGCATAAATATAAAGCTATACATTCAAAAACAGCTACTGTGCAGACTATTTTCTGACAGTAACAGCCCAGCCCTGCTTTTTTCATTTAGTGATCAATATGCTGGTAAAGTTAAAATGTGGACAGTTAATACATGAAGTTGGAAGAAGTCAGCTTCTCAGATTTCATCAGTGCAGATAAGTGCAGTGTGATTTGTAAGAAGATTTGTGTCTTGACTTGGTGAGAAACAGCATTAATGTTTGTCTGATATTCTGAGCTAGTGGATAACATACCCAACAATCATCCTATAGCAAATCAATTAATTGTATGTAATCATGTGCATTTTAGATTTCCCACCAGCAGAGTCATCCAAGAACACAACAGACTCCACAGACCTGACAGAGTTTGTGACACTCACATCTTGTGGTAAGCAGGATGGTAGTAAAATGTAAACTACATATAGCAAATATTCCTGATGAAATACGAAATATGGACAAATGAATGATTTGGATAAACTAAACTTGTGGTACACCATAAGCCATTGTAGCCAAGCCTCAGGCAAGTGGTGTATCAAATACTGTTGTTTCTACAATTGAGAATTTAGAAGAATTTGTGGTAGATTTGCAATCTAATATTCAGGAACAAGTATTGAACTTACTCCCAAATGACAATCCCTCCAGAGCAGCTTTAGAAGAGATGTTGAAAAGCATGGACAACCCTTTCAGCTGAATTCTGACAGCAAATGGAAGAAATATTTTAGAGAAAAATGGAATACAGTACAGCCAGTTGAACTACGACTAGGAGTAAGGTATGATAGCAGAAGAAATTCCAATCAATGACAAATTTATATATATTCCCATTCTGAAAACACTCCAGTTCATTTTTAAAAATTTAAAAAAAAATTGTGAGATGATGCAAACATGTACTCAGTCTGACAAACATGAGGACTTCTGTGATGGAATGTACTTCAGAAGTCGTCCTTTGTTGTCAAGTGATAACCTTGCCCTCCAAATCCAAATTTTGGATTAAATTCTGCCTTAATGAACATCCATCTGGTGTCATTTCATGCACAAGATGCAAGAAAATGTGGAATTGATGAAATACTGAAACCTTTAATGAAGGACTTAAAAATATTAGAGACTACTGGGGTTGCTGTTCCATTTGCTGACATTCCTGTCGAGGCACTTGCAGAAATTACTGGAGATAACTTGCATAGCATTCTTGGGTTCTTGGAGTCATTTAGTGCAAATTATTTCCGTAGATTTTGCTTAGTTGATAAATCTTCAGCTCAGTCAGTTTTCTCAGAAGATGACGCACATTTGTCTTTAAGATCACCAGCTCTGAATCATCAGCATTATGCTAACCTGACAGATGATCCGACAGACCTTTTCATTTGGCATCAAGAGAACGAGCATACTGAATACATTGCTATATTATGATATTGCAGAACATTATTCTGTTGATATCAGGCATGATATTTTGGAAGGGGCTGGTCAATATGAGGTCAAATTTGAATATTTGATTAAACATTTCATCTCTAAAGAAAGCTTGTTAAATAGGATGTACACTTTTAATTATGGCTATTTGGAAAAGGAAAACAAGCCAACAAATATTAAGCTCGAATGTGGAGGACATGGAATAGGGTTAAATGCATCTATGTTTGATCACAAATATATCTTTGCTTTTTGGTGACCTGGTACCAGAGGATGATTTGCACTGCCACTTGATACTGTTGTTGCTGAACATCATAAACATTGTGTTCTCATACACGATCACTGAAGGGATGACTGTGTGTAAACAATGTTGCCTTAATAGAGTGAAAAATATATCCTTGCATTTATGTACATGTGTATGTACTTAAGTTACAGGATTTCTAGTCTGCAGTCTAGTTAACACAGTGTTGCATTACAAAGCAGTTATTTTTGTCATCTTATCAGAGTTCTACAGTTAATAAGTTGTTTGTACAATGTTTGCACCTAATACCTCTGAATAGTTTATACATTGGGATGTGGTGTTGACAACATTTTTACCTACGCCAAGGATGTTATGCTTTCACTGACGTCTGTTTGTTTGTTTGTTTGTTTGTCTGTCTGTCAATTTGTTACAGGATTACAAAATGTGATGGAAGGGTGAAGCGATGGCAAAAGAAGACTTCGTTAAATTTTGGAGTGGATCCACATTAAAAGGACAGATCCAGGAATGTTTCTTTGGTGTCGCCATAGTAGATTCATATTCATTCATCTGCTTGGTGGAGGTATGCACTCTCTGAGTGTCCTCTAGTTAGCTCTGGGACTCCCTTCAGGCTGTTTGACTTGATGAGAGTCAAGAGAACAAAAACTTGGCTTTTAAAAAAAAAAAAAAAAAATACATGCATCAAACCTTTGTGTTTCAATTGCTGGTTTAGGTCTTGTAATAGTGCATTTCATTTGAATTCAGGAACAAGAAATGAGCAAATATAAAAGTCTACACCATTTTGGTTGAGTATGATTTTATTTTGCTCAAATGCAAAATTAGGGAAACCCATTAAGCCGGCCAAAGATTATATTCAGATATTCTGTGTCCATGTTCATGTTGAAAGATTACCGTATAAACCTTTAGTCCTCTACTCTTTGTCACTGTGGTTATGAGAGTCTTTTCATTTCTCACCTTCTTGTTTAGTTGTACAGGCAGAATAATAACCATCATTGATGTAGATCAGGACTGAAACTGAACAGCCATTAACAGAAGTTTGATTTTCTATAAAGAAAAGTAACACCAGTTCTTTGGAACCCCTTCACATACACAGCTGTTTCCACTTATGTTTTAATTAGACAACGTACCCTGCCTTTATCTGATTGGTAGACTGGTAGTAGTGTTTTGTAAGTTATAGCTCCACTGGACTTTATGTCTAATAAATGAGAAGAATTGAAAACGCCTGTGAGGGGATGCAGAGGGCCTTGAAAGATTTTTCTTCTACACTTTATTCAATCTTCTAGATTCACCAATTTTGGTTCTTCTGTACTCTTTTCCTTGAATTTCTATTCAAATCTTTTTAATTTCTATCTAAATATCATTTGTATTGTTTAAGTTGTTTTTATGTGTTGTTTTAATGCCTTTTACATTTTATATGAAGTCATTTGAATTGCTAAGTTGCTGAAATATTGTATACAAATAAACTGGCCTGCCTTGATGTGATGTGATTTGTTATAGAAAATATGAAGAATTAGTCACATATCCTGACGCAGTACTGTGGACTATATGTCCACAAGGTGGCAAGATTGACAAACATTCTGTGGAAGTCTACTCTCTCTCTCTATCTGTCTCTCTTGGGGCATAAAAATGCATCATTTCTACTTGTAATGATTGAAGTAGGCCACAGATGTCACATTTTGATCATCACAAAACTCTTTTCTGTTCCTTGTCTATCAAAGGAATTACAAGTAGATCTGTTATTTGTCCTTTTGACAGATTAATAGACAAGAAAACCAATAACTACATGGAGGGACCCTCTGGATAAAGAGTGAGAAACAACAGAATAATGGTTTAATGAGCTCCCAGAGCTGCTACAATCAATATCATTATATTTGACCGCCTAGTCTCTCATTCTCTCTCTCTCTGTGTCTCTTCCCTCTTTCTCATACACACACACTATGTCATGTACATTCACTGCACGCTTCAGCTCTTCTGATATACTCTGGGCTGGAATCATCAAATGACCAATGTGATTTTTGCTTTAAAAATAACGTAACTATGATAAGAACAAGGATCAAAAAGGTTCAGTTTTTCTTTTTTTTATTATATAAAGTCAAGACAGTAAAAGCAGTAAAACTCCCATTGTCCCATTTTCCCCCTTCCTTTTCATGCCTGACTTGACTGCACTTGTGTACAAGGTACAAGTGCAGGGATGTGGCTCAGTGAAGCGGCCTTGGCTCAGGTCGCGATTCACTGGAGGAGGAGGGGGAGAAGGAGGAGGAGGGGGTGGTGGTGGTAGAGGAGGCCGTTTCAACCATTTAGATGGATGAGAGGTTTCATCCATTGTCCCATTATCCCCCTTCCTTTTCATCCAGGCCTTGAATCGCTTCATGAAGCGGCCTTGGCTCAGGTCGCGATCCACTGGAGGAGGAGGTGGAGGTGGAGGTGGAGGAGGAGGAGGAGGAGGGGTGGGTGGGGGTGGAGGAGGTGGAGACGAAGTCTGTGTAGCAGGGTGGCTGGCCAAGCTGGTGGGCTGCTGCAAAGGCCTGTGCACACCTTTCCCACTGTCAGGACCCAGGTTCTTCTGACAGACCCTCATCAAGTCAAAGCAAGACTTTGCACTAGAATAAAAAGTGTCATTCCATCAGCTGACTTCATCACCACTGTGACTGCAAAATACATGTTAAATAAGTGAAACTGATTATATACATGAATACACAGTCTTGACTTACTGGGAGCTTTGGGAGTCCAGGCCGGACATGTGGTCCATGCTGATGAAGTCACACTGCATCACCTGACGGGGTGTAATCCGCTTGGCAGGATCAATATGAAGCATCTTCCTCAGCATGGACACAAACATGAACACATCGACCATTTCTGCAACTCTGTCTGCACTATTCTCCACATTTATGGCTCGAATCTGGAAGATGAAAAAACCCAGCAAAGGTTAGGGGTACATTCAATTCAATCACCACCAGAAGTAAATAAACATTAAAAAACCCTAGTTTTGCAGTAGAGTGGAGATTATATTTTATGGTTCGGAAAGAGGTACGTTCAATGTATTTTCATCTGAATGTCAGGAAAAAATACTTACAGTTAGGAGGTCATCCAAAGATCGTAACGTCCTAATCCCGGGCGCCGTCTGCAGAATCCCAGTCTCAGATTGGTACTTCTGTGGTGACTGAATGGACAATGTTGTTGTTAGCAATGACATTCAGAGTATAGTAAAATTGGACATAAAGGCAGACGTAATTACACAGACGAAACTAAATATTTTACAGTCTTTTAGAAATGTGAGAGCAACCAATCAAATATTTGTGGGAGCAAAACATTTGAATTCCAAGGACAGACAGAGCAGTGATGGTACCTTGAGTTCCCAGGAACTGGCCTTTGGGTTATAAAGCTTACTAAAATAAGCACTTGTTTTGTAACCCAAGTTGAGCAGGTGGTCTGGTGGGACACCCTGTGTTTCCACGATGTACCTCATCTGCAGAGAACACAACACAACAAGTTATGTTGATGAATTCTTACTGGTAAATCAGAAATCAGTTATTGTGATAAAACATGAAACCAAATTTCAATGAAGAAATGTCAAGTCCAAGTAGTACTTACCATGTCATAATCACTCCTGCCAGGGTATAAATGAGTGCCGAGGTACATCGTTGCAGCCAAGCAGCCCAGAGACCACATATCTATGGCCTCTGTAAATGGAAGACCCAAGAGAATTTCAGGAGATCTGAAAGAAGACTATATTTGCACATTTTGGGTTAAACAAACATGTTAGCCAGCTACGTTAGCAGCTTGTCTCCGGTGTTTGAGAGGCTACTTTAGGACACGACAGACACGGTCGCCTCCTAGCTAAATTTACCCGCATACTAGCTAACACTTGAGCTTGAAATCGGAGGCTGGCTAACGGGTTTTATGTATTAATATAATACTATATATTCGACATACAGCCACCAAGAAGACTGTGTTACATTGACGCCAATTCATTTTATTAAGTTATCTTTTTTCGTTCGTCAAAGTTTTTTTTCGTTTCATATTCTCTGCATGGCTAGTGCGATAACGGATGCTACACGGAGCTTGAACCAAGAGCTATCGACGAGCTAACACCTGTGTATGTTTCTGTTATTTTATTAAAGATAGCCCAGCCAACACGACTCTGTCCATCGTGTTGGAGAACTAGTATGAAATAAGTGGCAGACACGTTCGCCCCAGATGCTAAGGCTACCCTAGCTAACAGTTGAGCTGTGATACGTGTTAGTATAGCAATAATGCACGATAAGGTAGGCTAGCTAGTACAATATGGGAACATGTTCATGCATAAATATAAAGCTATACATTCAAAAACAGCTACTGTGCAGACTATTTTCTGACAGTAACAGCCCAGCCCTGCTTTTTTCATTTAGTGATCAATATGCTGGTAAAGTTAAAATGTGGACAGTTAATACATGAAGTTGGAAGAAGTCAGCTTCTCAGATTTCATCAGTGCAGATAAGTGCAGTGTGATTTGTAAGAAGATTTGTGTCTTGACTTGGTGAGAAACAGCATTAATGTTTGTCTGATATTCTGAGCTAGTGGATAACATACCCAACAATCATCCTATAGCAAATCAATTAATTGTATGTAATCATGTGCATTTTAGATTTCCCACCAGCAGTCATCCAAGAACACAACAGACTCCACAGACCTGACAGAGTTTGTGACACTCACATCTTGTGGTAAGCAGGATGGTAGTAAAATGTAAACTACATATAGCAAATATTCCTGATGAAATACGAAATATGGACAAATGAATGATTTGGATAAACTAAACTTGTGGTACACCATAACCCATTGTAGCCAAGCCTCAGGCAAGTGGTGTATCAAATACTGTTGTTTCTACAATTGAGAATTTAGAAGAATTTGTGGTAGATTTGCAATCTAATATTCAGGAACAAGTATTGAACTTACTCCCAAATGACAATCCCTCCAGAGCAGCTTTAGAAGAGATGTTGAAAAGCATGGACAACCCTTGCAGCTGAATTCTGACAGCAAATGGAAGAAATATTTTAGAGAAAAATGGAATACAGTACAGCCAGTTGAACTACGACTAGGAGTAAGGTATGATAGCAGAAGAAATTCCAATCAATGACAAATTTATATATATTCCCATTCTGAAAACACTCCAGTTCATTTTCAAAAATTTAAAAAAAAATTGTGAGATGATGCAAACATGTACTCAGTCTGACAAACATGAGGACTTCTGTGATGGAATGTACTTCAGAAGTCATCCTTTGTTGTCAAGTGATAAACTTGCCCTCCAAATCCAAATTTTGGATTAAATTCTGCCTTAATGAACATCCATCTGGTGTCATTTCATGCACAAGATGCAAGAAAATGTGGAATTGATGAAATACTGAAACCTTTAATAAAGGACTTAAAAATATTAGAGACTACTGGGGTTGCTGTTCCATTTGCTGACATTCCTGTCGAGGCACTTGCAGAAATTACTGGAGATAACTTGCATAGCATTCTTGGGTTCTTGGAGTCATTTAGTGCAAATTATTTCCGTAGATTTTGCTTAGTTGATAAATCTTCAGCTCAGTCAGTTTTCTCAGAAGATGACGCACATTTGACTTTAAGATCACCAGCTCTGAATCATCAGCATTATGCTAACCTGACAGATGATCCGACAGACCTTTTCATTTGGCATCAAGAGAACGAGCATACTGAATACATTGCTATATTATGATATTGCAGAACATTATTCTGTTGATATCAGGCATGATATTTTGGAAGGGGCTGGTCAATATGGGGTCAAATTTGAATATTTGATTAAACATTTCATCTCTAAAGAAAGCTTGTTAAATAGGATGTACACTTTTAATTATGGCTATTTGGAAAAGGAAAACAAGCCAACAAATATTAAGCTCGAATGTGGAGGACATGGAATAGGGTTAAATGCATCTATGTTTGATCACAAATATATCTTTGCTTTTTGGTGACCTGGTACCAGAGGATGATTTGCACTGCCACTTGATACTGTTGTTGCTGAACATCATAAACATTGTGTTCTCATACACGATCACTGAAGGGATGACTGTGTGTAAACAATGTTGCCTTAATAGAGTGAAAAATATATCCTTGCATTTATGTACATGTGTATGTACTTAAGTTACAGGATTTCTAGTCTGCAGTCTAGTTAACACAGTGTTGCATTACAAAGCAGTTATTTTTGTCATCTTATCAGAGTTCTACAGTTAATAAGTTGTTTGTACAATGTTTGCACCTAATACCTCTGAATAGTTTATACATTGGGATGTGGTGTTGACAACATTTTTACCTACGCCAAGGATGTTATGCTTTCACTGACGTCTGTTTGTTTGTTTGTTTGTTTGTCTGTCTGTCAATTTGTTAAAGGATTACAAAATGTGATGGAAGGGTGAAGCGATGGCAAAAGAAGACTTCATTAAATTTTGGAGTGGATCCACATTAAAAGGACAGATCCAGGTATGTTTCTTTGGTGTCGCCATAGTAGATTCATATTCATTCATCTGCTTGGTGGAGGTATGCACTCTCTGAGTGTCCTCTAGTTAGCTCTGGGACTCCCTTCAGGCTGTTTGACTTGATGAGAGTCAAGAGAACAAAAACTTGGCTTTTAAAAAAAAAAAAGAAATACATGCATCAAACCTTTGTGTTTCAATTGCTGGTTTAGGTCTTGTAATAGTGCATTTCATTTGAATTCAGGAACAAGAAATGAGCAAATATAAAAGTCTACACCATTTAGGTTGAGTATGATTTTATTTTGCTCAAATGCAAAATTAGGGAAACCCATTAAGCCGGCCAAAGATTATATTCAGATATTCTGTGTCCATGTTCATGTTGAAAGATTACCGTATAAACCTTTAGTCCTCTACTCTTTGTCACTGTGGTTATGAGAGTCTTTTCATTTCTCACCTTCTTGTTTAGTTGTACAGGCAGAATAATAACCATCATTGATGTAGATCAGGACTGAAACTGAACAGCCATTAACAGAAGTTTGATTTTCTATAAAGAAAAGTAACACCAGTTCTTTGGAACCCCTTCACATACACAGCTGTTTCCACTTATGTTTGCCTTTATCTGATTGGTAGACTGGTAGTAGTGTTTTGTAAGTTATAGCTCTACCGGACTTTATGTCTAATAAATGAGAAGAATTGAAAACGCCTGTGAGGGGATGCAGAGGGCCTTGAAAGATTTTTCTTCTACACTTTATTCAATCTTCTAGATTCACCAATTTTGGTTCTTCTGTACTCTTTTCCTTGAATTTCTATTCAAATCTTTTTAATTTCTATCTAAATGTCATTTGTATTGTTTAAGTTGTTTTTATGTGTTGTTTTAATGCCTTTTACATTTTATATGAAGTCATTTGAATTGCTAAGTTGCTGAAATACTGTATACAAATAAACTGGCCTGCCTTGATGTGATGTGATTTGTTATAGAAAATATGAAGAATTAGTCACATATCCTTACGCAGTACTGTGGACTATATGTCCACAAGGTGGCAAGATTGACAAACATTCTGTGGAAGTCTACTCTCTCTCTCTATCTGTCTCTCTTGGGGCATAAAAATGCATCATTCCTACTTGTAATGATTGAAGTAGGCCACAGATGTCACATTTTGATCATCACAAAACTCTTTTCTGTTCCTTGTCTATCAAAGAAATTACAAGTAGATCTGTTATTTGTCCTTTTGACAGATTAATAGACAAGAAAACCAATAACTACATGGAGGGACCCTCTGGATAAAGAGTGAGAAAGAGATACACATGGCATATACAGCTTATTATTGTCTTTATTTATGACCAACAGATTTTATCTCAGTTTGACACATCAAATATCGAAACAACAGAATAATGGTTTAATGAGCTCCCAGAGCTGCTACAATCAATATCATTATATTTGACCCCCTAGTCTCTCATTCTCTCTCTCTCTGTGTCTCTCCCCTCTTTCTCATATACACACACTATGTCATGTACATTCACTGCACGCTTCAGCTCTTCTGATATACTCTGGGCTGCAGGAGACATCAAAACACAGTGATGATGTCACATCATCAGGTGGATCTCTGTCTGATGAGGACATTACTTTTACGACATCAGAGTGTCATCTAGGAGTTTAAACAAATACACGTGGGCTGTTTCACCCACGACTAAGCTATGAAAGAACATGGAGGTAATAAATCTGACACCAATCACTATGACTTTACAAGTCGTGTTATTAATGTGGATATTTGCTCTCTGCACCCATCAGTGATCATCTGAGAGGGGTGCTTGTTCGCTTTCAGTTGTTGTTCAGGACCCACCATGAGGCTGTAAAGGAGATGCAGAAGAAGAAAAGAGTCACTGATTCCCCAAAATGATCCCAATCAATTAGACATTGAGCACATTTTCCTCATGCATGTTGTGTTTGTGTTATGTTTATGAATAATCTCCTGAGTACTGCCCTCGGCTCTGCTTGTGAATGGTTATGTGAGGCGGGTAATGAAGCTATAATGATGTTATAATGTAGAAAGATAACATAAAGGCATGTGGTTAAGACATAAGTGCTGGCAAACCTTTCAAAAAAGTGTACTTGTCATGAATGTTGAAGAGTAAAAGCAGAAAATGTTTGAATTGCTTTGGTCAAGGTGAAAGAGTGAGATGACCATCAGACCAGTAAATGTCATTTTAAATAATTTCATATTTATCCAGTTTGACAAAAAGAGCAGTCAAAATATGTAAGCAAATAAATACAAACAAATAAATTAAAATCGTTAAAAATCTAACATACAGAAGTACTAACTTGCTTGTGTCCACAGCTGTCTACCAAACCTCATGGTCTTCTTCCAAAGTTGCTCAGTTATCATAGAGAATAAAATAAGGGCTAGATTATAACTTTATTCATAAAAGATTTAATAAGTTCAATAAAGACTTTTTTTTTAAACAAACTTAAAATCATAACATTATTATTCAATTTGATCTCATGAGTATTTACATAATAACTAATCAAATCCATCTGGAGGACGGCCATGAGATGTGGCTGAAAGCTTCCATAAAAGTTAAGAAAGTTGGACTGTGTTTATTTATTCTTATGGTCAAACTGCTTTTATCAATATTTATCCAATTCTCTATCTGTATTAAAGATAAAGTATTAATTCATTAAATTACATATTTTCTCTGGACCTAGTCTGGCTCTTGCAGCTACACCAAAATTTAGGGTTCCCCCCGTCTGCCAAATCCCACTTTAACCCTTCTTTACGTTTACAAGGTGAAATGTTCAATCTCCCAGGGTGACATTCTTGCATCATTGAAACCTTTGGCATCCAGACTAGAATTTAAAATTGGGTTCTGAGGGTTTGAGGATTGTTTGTGTGCACAGCATGACTATGTGACTGATTATCAACCATCCAAAGTGCTCCTGAGGCTGATAATTTTACCCTTTGGAATGTGTAAGATCAGTCCACTAAAAGTTATCAGATGTGTGTGATGTGAGAGGTGAATCCGACAATATTATGAATGTTCTTACCAGGAACCAACATGGTGGTAACGGTCTCAGGAGTTTCCAGGAAGTCCACATTCCCCCGCTGGAACGTCTTACTGTAGTTGGTCTGCAGGTGACTGTGCAGATTAAACAAGGAGATTTACCTACTGAGTGTAAACCTATTTATCCATGACACCACTCTGCTTGCCTATTTGCTATTAACAGTCAACTAGTTAAACGCTGATTCAATTAATTTGAATTCACTTCATTTTGGTATCTCAATATGTAATTTAAGGCAACATGTTAAGTGATCAAGACTAATAGTAAACCTGATGAATTCTGACTTTTATAACTATTATTTCCTCTGATTCTATTTTCATCTCATTACTGCCATTAAAGATTTACAAGGAACATCACTCTCTAAATACAAACCTTCTCTCAGCGAGTCCAGGCTGAGCAAAGAAAATAATTTGGGTTTTATCTGAACAGGCCACGGTGCATTAATAATGATGCATGTGGTGCAGGCGAACACTTACTTCTTCCACACATTGTTGTGCTCCCAGAATTCATAGAGAATGAAGCGTGATTCATTTGCCAGCCGCTGAACTGCGATGCTGCCAAATGCAAAACGAGAGAGAACAAGCTCAAGTCATGCAATGACTAATTAGTGTGACATAATGTCCTCCAGCACGGCCTCTCTGACTAAATTGTGTCCTCAAATTATGATTTTATAGTGTTTGGTCATAGGGTTTCTCATTTGAACATGAACTTGCACTTTTAGAGAAGCTGACATGACAAAGTATGTACTGTAAATGTCACGCTGTCCTTTTGCCTGCTGGATATTCATTGAAACCAAAGTGACAGTTAATGTGAGAGTAATGTTTTATAAAGTTTACCACAAAGTTTCAAAGCTAATGAAAGAACATGCAAATATTATGAAGATGAAGTCATAGATGACTGATGGTTGCGGTTCTATTTTAAAGCTTCATGCTTAATTCAATTTGGCTAAAAAAAAATCCCGTGAAGATTTATCATTGGGATGATCCCACAAATGAACATTTTGGGTTGAACTCTTGATTCATGATGTAATTAATATTAAAAAGGAGAGCACAGTTCAACACTCTGAGCTCCAGAGGGAATGATTTAATTATATTATAGGTTATGCTTATTTTACAGTAAGTGTGTCTGAAAGTGAGACATCTCTATAGTTTGTTTAAGATTAAAGACATCTTAGTAGTTAATTAAATGAGAAAAAAGATGGTCCTTAATTAATCATCACTATTTATTTCTAAAATCACCACATTTTTAGCCATGGGTTTGGTAACTGTGGAAAAACATCTCTCTGTCTCTCGCCTGTCTCCTGTGTGCCTCTTCATAATCAACTATAAAAACATTTGTCTTAGAAACAGCCATAAAAGCTACAAAGTGGACCTTGAGTTATTATTTTTGTCCCAAATGATATCATTGTCAAGAGTGAACTTACAGTTCAAAAAGATGTACAAAAATAACATCTTTAAAAGGTATATGGATGATGGATTCATTCATTCATTCACTCATTCACATGGTACATACTCAACTATTTTTCTATTTTCATGCCCCTCCTAATAAAATAGCTAAAAACTAGACAGCATAAAAATATCATATTATGAGAACAAAAACAATACAAACTGACTGTAGACATCCAGTCTGTGCGCAGGCACACTCCATGTACTGTCTGAGAGCCAAACGAAACTCCTCCAGCTCCTCCTCCAGCACTGAGAGCTGCCTCTGGACTATCAGGATGTGCTGTGAGGACATAAACAAGTAAAGGCACGCAAAGTCACAAGGTCAGAATTTCCCTCTGGTGGGAGAGAGTCTGACCAAGGTGGGTGGTTCAGAAATCTACTGGCAGAGTTTCACATAGGCTCAGTGTGTCTCCAGAAAACTGGTGACTAATGCAGAACTGTAAGGGGAACACTGGGACCTTTAATAATATATTTTATAATATGATTTATAAAGCACTCAAGGGATTTAAAAATGTACCACTGTGGGTTTTTTTTGTGTGCAAATTTGCTTGTGTAGTTTATGTCGTATGAAAATAACAAACTGTATTTTCCTCCTTATTAACTTTAAATGATTATATTAATTTCAAAATCAGAGACATAACAAAAACAACGCCCAAAATATAAGCACGATAAATTTGTCAGCTGACACACAAGTGGAGTGTACAACGTGTTGCACCATCGGTAATTTCTGTGTCCTCCATCATCATCGATTACAGCAGTAATCCTCCTCCTCATGGACTGATACAACCTCCAGATGATGTCATCCTGCTGGATGGTGGCTTCTTCAATCAAAGCTGCTCAGAGCTGGTGCTGAGTCTGTGGAGGATGTTCACGCTGTCGCACATGCTCAATCAACCCAACCCCACAGGGTTTTTAATGGGGTTTAGGCTGGGGGATATGACTGGCTACAAACTGGGCCTAGACACAAGCCCGCGATGGCATCCTGTGAGCCTTCGCACCAGCATAAGGTCATCAAGCTCAAAGTACATCATGCTTCAGATGATTTCTTATGGTTTTGGGATGTACAGGCCTATTATGGGTGTCAGTGGTCTCTGCTGCTGTAATGGTGTGCCGTCAGAACCAGGCTCTGAGGTGCAGCATGTCGATATGTGGATCCTGATTCTGGATCACTACACACGTTCATCCAGGGAGCAGGCAATCTTTCCTTGTTTCCCTGGCTACATAATGGTGGCAGAGGCACACTATTGTGGAATGGTGAGCTTTCACTACCGCGGTGGACTTCCCTGCCTCCAACATGCCAATGGCACGATTCTGGGGATCTTCGTGCCTTTTTGTAAAGATGGGTTAGTTTGACAAAGGAGCAATCATTTGGGAAGAGTTGAATAAAAGCATAGTGGCTATTTCTCTATAAATTCTGTTTTCAGGCTTAGGACTACTCACAGAAATCAGTAAAGTTGAACCAAACCTTGTATGCTGATAATTATCACAAAACCTGCCCAATGCATATAGATGTGCAACACATTTAAAACAGAATGAGTAATTTGTAAATCCCTTGAGTGTACACCTACAAGTGTTTAACAATGACCTGACCAATGACCATCTGTTTCTTAATGTCCCAGTGTGATCACAAGACAGCCAGAAGGATTAACATAATATACTTTGCCCTCTAATTCTTACACTTTCCCTGAGAGGGAAAATAAATGAAGTGTCTGCATATTGCATAAAGATGTGAATGGCACGGAACAAGAGACAGCAAGATGAGAAAATGTTGACAGGAGGCAGAGAGACTGATGGGAACAGGAAGTGAATGGTGTGCCCATTGGCCTGAGGTATGTTGGAAGTGTTAATCGTGTGTGGCTGATAAAACGCCTCAGGACTCTCTCTCAGTGGCTAATTTGGGAGAAACACCTCGCACACACAAGGAGACACACACACATTCATGCACATTCACACATCTGTGTTATGTTGGGGGTCATAACATTAGACTGGATTAAAGGCTCTGACTTTCTCTCTGCAGCACATGTCTTCCCAGTGACACACAACAATTACACTTTGATTTATTCATGCAATGAATGTGATACTGACCATTACTATGAAAAGGAGGGTATATGAAACCAGAAAGCACTCAGTGAGAGTAAACCTCCGCCAACGCCATTGACACTAATCAATTATTGTATCATTGTGAGTTGGGCATAGCATTCACAATAGTGTTGTCGTCATGGCGACGCTGCTTTACTTGATCAGCCTCATGCCACATTAAGTATTATCACCTAATTCCTCAACCCGGGGAATTTACTCCTAGAATTTGGAATCATGTTTATTGTCTGTAGTTTATGAGTTATCAATAAAAATTGATTGGTGATTGATGATTGCCCTGTTATTGGCCAATTATTTTTCATGATATTGTTAAAAGCTTTATCTCCAAATGTTATAAAAACTGAAAAATTAATCCAGAATCTGCATCTGTCACGTTAAAATTTCATCATCTCTTCCTTGGCTCAAGGTCTATGCCTACACAACCTTTCCTATAAATCTGTTCGCAATTTTTCGAGTAATCTTGTCAACAAACAAACAACTCTGGTTGACGGAGGTAAATAATGATATCGTACAAACATTTATCTGGTTGCAGCCTCTCAAATGTGAGATGTGTTGCATTTTTTGTTTTTGGACTTTTGAACGGGAAAAAAGAATTTGTGATGGACACAAATCTATTTTATATACTATAGTGTGTGTGTGTGTGTATATATATATATATATACAGTATATATATACCGTATATATATATAGTATATATAAAGTACTGTATTCTATAAAGGTTTTGAAATGAAACACATGAAATAAAAATCCTCCACAGTCATACACCTGTCTGTGTGTCTTTCGAACGTGATCCTTTGAGTGATTCTACATGTACTTCTTTCACATCTTTTATATGGATCATTTGAAACATGTGAAAATCACACGTGACTGCATCATGTGAAGCTTATCACATAGGAAATGTCCGAAAGACACATGCGGCTTTAAATGAAATCATGTGTGAGGGATTTCCACATGCGTTATTCATGTCAACATCACACACACATCCCCCCCACATTTCCTTTTAGTAAGGAGTATTGCAAGATCTCTTTTGTGAAACATTGCAATCATCTCTGCAATCAATCATGACAAAAACTCCCTTCTACTGGAGAAGTTCTTCCTCGTCTTCCAGAGTCAATGATGACAAATCCTCCAGGGAATGTTTGTGCTGGTCTCCTGTGTCACTGTCAATGAGTCACTCGCTAGCTTGAGAGTTTCTCAGCCATGAAATGAATGATATGAAGCTTGGATGAAAAAAAGCAGTCTCCCTTTACTTTGGCATGTGGATGCTGAGGCATAAACACCTGATCACTGTTCATACATAGATAAAAACACACTCACACTGTGCACAACCCCGGAGGACATTTGATTTGCCCGTAGGCTTACACACATGGGTAGCTAAAACAAACACATGTCCTGCCATAGTATTTAAACTGTAAATATATAAATTTTATGCTACAAATATTTTCTGCCAATAAAGCAGTGGTATCAGGTATTGTCAAGCTATTTCATAAGGGCTTTCTGTAAAGGAAAGAACAAAACCAATCATAATAACTCCAATATTCCTCCATGTCTGCTCCCTTATTTACTATGAGCTCTCTCTTTGAAAATGAATATTGAGCCTTAAACAGGGAGATAAAGACACAGTTGAAAGAAAGAGAGTGATACTGTTAAGTTACATCCCTGCTGTTACTATGACAACCGCTGAATGGTTATTATCAACATGCCCTCCCTTTCAGTAATACTTCACCACATGAGAATGGTGACACAGAGCGGTCACCACAACCCCCCCCCCAAAAAAAAAAAAAAACAGAAGAAAAGTCTAATAAGACTAACCGATTTGCTCTCCAAGACCTCCTCTTCAACAGGCTCCAGACGAATCTCCTGCAGAATAAGAGCAAAAAATATGAAAGCACAGCATATTATTCTATATTTGCAACCCATTTTGCATGATATCTGTCTTCATTTCTTAAAACTGCAATAACTGGTCTCTTATAGGGACCAAGAATCTGATCATTATGTATTTTATCATAATAAATTTAATTAATTAATATTAAACAAATCAAAATGATGTCACCACAATACAACAAATAATTGAACAAATAAAAATGATGGGGAAAAGAAGGAAGGAGAATAATATTAAGAAACAGAAATAATTGGATAATAATACAAATAAAATAAAATATAATAAAATAAAATAAACAAAAAAATCTAACATAAAATCTAATGAACAGTATTAGTAATACATATTTTCTTTTTCAGGGCACAAAATTTGGAGCTCTGACTTCTTATCATGAGTCAGTCTACAACAGATTTCATGCAACATTCAGCACATACAGAGAGCAGCTGTGAGATTGTGTTTGTAGCTCATATTTCCTGTACACTGCACATATGTGTAAGTGTTAGTACGTGGGTGAGTGTTGTTTGGTTAAGGTAATTTGTTGATAATGGTGTGAGTTCACTTGTGGTGATTTGTGGATGATTTGAGAGAGAGATGTAAAGACCAGATGGCTGGGATGGAGAGAGGAGACACAGGAAGATTAAAAAAAAAAAAAACAGAAGCTGGAGAGAAAATGAGAAGAAGGCAGGAAGCAGTGGAGGGCTAAAGTAGAGCTTAAAAGAAAAGAAATCACCTTTTGCTCTAAACGGTCAATAAGCTTCTGCAGTCTGTTGACCTGTATCATCCACTGGCCGTCCTCATCATAAACGCCTAGTGGAGACACAGAGAGGTGGATTTCAGACAGAAAGAACAAACAACAAAGGTGAAGGGATGAAAGGTGCTGAATACATCAACTATATTTTAAACACATTTTCATGCACTGGTTGTTTGAACAGAGCACTCTAATATAGTGGTGGTGTGTCAGAGGAAACTTCTTTCATGTAATGCTATGCACAACCATAACAATCAATAGAAAAGCTTTGAGGCCTGTGACTATAGGGGCTCTGAAGTTGTGTCGCAAATCTCCTAGCAACTGGTATCATCGTGAAGGTGTAATGGAAAACTGACTGTGTGCAAACAATAGATAATACATGGGATGGACTGGGAAAATACAGATAATTAGAACAAACTGCAGTGGTGTGGACCATCAGTTATATAAGCATGAGGACAGATGATTATCTGCTGATTAGATTAATATCTCTCTTTAAGATTATTCTCAGGCGGTAAGCAGAAGTATCTAGAGGGCTAAAGAAATTATTATGCTACAACTAATGAAGCTCTATTGAAGGCTCAGTCAGGAAGACTATAGTTTTATATATTTTATATTTGCTTTTTCATACCATCCTGTCATTTATACCTTTCACAAATGCCCAGTTTTAATATACTGCTCTCCTTTTCTGGAACTGTCAATTGAAATATCATCTGCCCAATAGCACAGTGACAAACTCTCATTGTTAGCCTATCATCTTGCTGCTGTCTTTTTCAATATGATTCTCTCAGTACCTCTATAGTTCATTCATGCTGCTACTATGTGCACCCTCCACCTCCCATTCACCACCCAATCTTCACAGATTGATCAAACTCATAATTTCGTCAGCCTCATCACTCTCAGCAGAGTCATCAGCCGCCACCACCACCAATGGAGAGAAAACGGAGAGAGGACTGACCTGCATTAGTGAAAATGTTGTAGGATTTATTTGAAAATTAGAGCTGATTTTAAATGGTCAAGGGCTTGAATGTAGCAAAAGATCATGTATAAGTGAAAGTCCTGCACTGCAGGTTTAAGGTACGATTCTGTCTGGACCACTAACCATGATGAAATCCATAAAATTGTTTCCGAATTGCATCCGCTGGAAATCTTGAATAAAGCTGCCAGATGCTGCTTTTAACTACCATGCATGGACGTGCCTTCAGTGATTTCCTATTTGTTTTCCTTTCCCCCTGTGTTTCCCAGAGCTATTCAGTCTCACTCCCTCTCTTTTCTTGTGTTTGTGCGGTCTCCCTTCTTCGCTTTCTTGTTTCATCACCTCATTCTGCTTATGGGAGCTTCTCCGCCCATCTCTCCACCTGCACCTCATGTCCGTTTAGTTTGTATTTTAGTCAAGTTTTGTGTTCAGTCTTTGTTACGTCATCTGCTTACTTTCATTAATTTTGTTATTCTTAAATAAATATTTATACTATTGATCATTTCTGTCTGCTGTCACCTGCATTGTGGTCCAAATGCTCCATTTAGAATCACTATCAGTATAAGGTGTTCAAACGCTTGTATTAAAATACCTCTATTTGACCTATTTAGTAGTATTTTCTGTGAAGATTTAATACAAATTAACTCTGTGCCACTGTAGTGGAAGCCTTCATGTAAGATGGCATCAAATCATCATGTAAAGCCAAACACATATTATGGAGATAACTCTCTAGAAAAGTAGTAATCATATCAGTAAAATAAAAGTAAGAATAATTTAGAGTTTTTAATTTTTAATTTACATTTACATTGAGAATACAAGACTCAGCAGGAGACCCTCCATAAGAACTCTGTTGTCATTGCTGTGGTAGAGCATTTAGTGGCTTTGGATTGACACAGAGGGGTATATGTGAACACAGTTCTCCTCTTCAACCTCTCTCAGTCACTCCCTCACAGGTTCTCTCCCACACCTTCATGACCTCCCCTCCCCTCCCGTGCTCGACTCTCTGGCCTGTGGTATCCCACTGCCTCTGATGGAGCAGACTTTTTGCTGCTGACAGAAGACAACATAACTCAAGAGTGGAGAGCAATGAAACACAAGATGCACTAAACATCATTAAACAACAGAACGTGAACAGAACGTACTGCTGATCCGAACACCTCAGCATTAGATGTGAGAACATCGATACAACCCTACCTGAATTGATGAGACTGAGGAGAGGGTTGTTGGGAGAGAGGCTGCTATTCCTCTGAAGCCTGCGATTGGAGCGACGACCCGACCATTGGATGGACAAAACCTCTGGCTTCAATTGGCCCTGTCTAGAGGCAAAACAGGGAGATAATTATTCAGACATGGAAGCATTTGAGCATGTTTGTAAAAGCCTTTTTTATGACATAAAAATGACCTTTTATTCTGTGTTTTTGTCATGCCCTGCACACATCCAATATTGTTGGATGTTGTATATGCTTGGATTTAGACTGAAACTACATACTAGTGTATGTAGTTTAGGAAGACTGAACAATTTTCTGTATGTACTCATTTATGCCAACAAAGTACTAAAGAAGAGGGATAAGGTTTCAGGACTCTGCAATAGGATGGTACCAGGAGGGTGAAGCACGCAGTCTCATGAATATATGTCTCCATTGTGAACAAATTCAGCACACCTTAATCTGCCAGTGATGCTATTGCCAGTGACAAGGTACGAGCACCCGTAGGGTGACATCACCCAAGATTTATTCTAAACCCGTCAAGTTGTTTGGTCCAGTATTTTGACAAGACCTCCGGGTGTTTGAGCTGTGTGTGTGTGTGTGTGTGTGAGGGGAAATGGAAGTCCATGAAGCACGAAACTCTCGCAGACACGTGCGAGAGTTTCTTTTGTAAAGCAATTTATTATTTTTGTACAATTCCAAGTTTTAATTTAAGCCATGACCATCGTTTAATGGCTCATGTTCACATGTTATAAGTAAATGCTATTAATTAAAGGACATTTCCAACATTCATCATAAACTAGAAGGATTGTGTCCAAGAAAAACTCAATTCGTGCAGATGTGGATAGACCATAACCTCTGTCAAAGGTGGATGTGAGCAAAATGACATGTGAAATTCCACTGAATTCTGTCCAGTGGGTTTTGAGGAGATGTGGATATAGACTATTCCCCGTCACAAATGGACAAATAGACAAGGGCAACCCTCCATGCCCCCTTTGGTGGGGCCTAAAAAATGTTTCTTTCTTGCTTGTTTTTTGTGTTAGCTTCTTACTCCATCTAACAGGTCTATCTAAAGCAATACTTTTTTTTGGAAATACACTTATTAGTTTTCTTGTCAAGAGTTACAATGAAATACCACTTACATCTGTATACAGTAAATATGACGCTACAGCCAAGGTCCCTCACCAAGCTGGTTGACTTCCTGTTGGCTACCCACAGAACTGCATAAAATTATTCAATCATATGACTCTTTGCAAATATTATCAGACAAATTTGACCAAATTGTGAGGAAAAAAAAGAGTCATTTCCGGGGGTTTGTGACGTGGAAATGTTTGTTGTGCTAGTATGTGTCATGTGATGCTGTTGATGCTGCTATATGCAAAAACTGCCTCACAGACCAACACTGTCTCTGAAGGTTTACCGTGTAAAAATAAATGAAATGAAAATGAAATATCTAAAATAATGAAAAAGCTATTATCTAATTCAGATTAATCCCTTGTTAAGAGGACTGTATGTGAGGAGACTAACCACAGATTTAAATGGTCCTTTCCACATTTAGGAGACATGTAGCATATTTAATCAACTGGCTGGAGCTAAGTGTGTCTCGATGCTTGATGTTGTAGGAGGGACTGATGGCAGGTCCCCGTTGTTCTGTCAGTGAGTCAGGCTGTAGGTCTATTCTTGGCTACGTAGCAACTTTAATTGCTAAAGTCGTCTGAGACCCGTAAAAGAGCAAAGATCAGCAGCCTTTGCATCCTCATGTTCCTTCCACAGACTTAATGTCAACTGACGGGGAAGAAGATGGGGTTAAGAGCTGAAGAGCAAACTGCAGAATTAGTGGAGAGCAACAAAATACAGGACCATTTTTTCCATTTCTCACCTACTCTGCTTCCAAGCCAAAAAGAAAAAAAAAAACATTTTTATGATTGAGGTTATCCACTGGCAAAAACAACAATTTACCAAGAGGAAGGTAATATTACTTTAGAAATAAACCATGCATCTATGAATATGAGCTCCCATTTGTCCTCTTCACACATGCAAAACTGACCGCGGAAACCTATTTAAAGGCACCAGAGAAACAGCCAGATCCTTGAGATGTGATTGCATTTCAATGCATGGGGGAATATTTCAAGTGCAGCAATCCAGCGAAGGGTGCTGGAGGAGAGGAAGCTGCTTTGGGAACGAGGGACAGCCAGATTGTGAATGACACGAGAGAAAGAGAGACACTTTTAGAGGAGATGTGGAGAGGAAAGGAAAGAAAGGAAGTCTAAGATGCCAAGCCCAGCATTTTCTACCTTTGAGAATAAGTGTGAACGCAGTAGTGGTGAGAAAAGGAACTAGAGAGCATGAAGAAATCCTGCGGCAATCCTTTTAAACTAAAGTCATGCAAAACATGTCAAATCAAATCAACTATATGCTTAAGAAATTTTGAAATGCTGCAAAAAAGCTGCATCTGATTAATGTTGAAATACTTTACCAATGATCCTTGCAGTTGTGGTTAGAAATTCTTTTTGACAAAGGCAGAACCAGTGATAGTAAAGACAAGGGCTGCATACAATCAGTGCCAAACTATGTGGTCTCTCTATATTTCATTACTTTCCATGTATTTCAAAGTGGAAAACCAGAATGTAATATGAGTGTTACACATTTCACTGGAGTTATTGTAAAGTGTTGAATGAAAATGATAATTGTATGAGGGGCTATGAGACAAGAGCTAAGGAAAGGAGAGCAGAGGAGAAAAGATGAAAGGAGAGCAGGTGGGAGGGTAAGAAATTAATATGGAGGAAAGGAGAACATGGGATCAGAGGAGAGGAGGAAAAAGGGCTGGAGAGGAGAAGATAGTCCAAGAGGGGAAAATGAGAGGAGAGGAGAGCACAATGAAAAAAACAAACAAAGGTATTCAGAATACATTATTTGAACTTATGGCTTGCAAAAAAAAAAAGAAGTTGCTGAGTGTTTATGATTTTTAAAATATTTCAAAGTGGCAGGAAATGAGTTTTCAAATGCATGAATGTAGATTTTGTCTCCCCCACTGTTGACTCCATGGTTCCAGTCTTGGTATGTCTGAGGTTGAAGTATTTAAGATGTGGAGAACAGCCTGCCATAATAAGGGGTAATATGTGATAACAACATGAAAAGTGACTGAAGTAACATGTCTGACAAATAAAAACAAGAGCTTGAGTCTAGCTACTTTTCAGCTTCTACACTGGGACATTTACACCATGAAGTAGGTCATATGCTTTAAACAAAACGCTGTGTCAGATGGTCAAACAGCTGAGACCATTCTCCCAACCAATGCCAACATTTGCTCAGCCCTGTTCCACTCAGTTAGTGCTGCTAGTTTCAATTAATGATGGCAGATTTACCACTCAAAATTTTTTGGGATATCTTCAACACAGCTGGTCTTGGTATTCGTTTGTCCGCGGTGGAGAATTCTGTTTACAACTATATATACTATGTAGATTGCTGGATAATTAAGCTAATTTTACCTCCATGAGAGTTCATAAAGGTAGGTTAAATATGTGGCATATACTATAGACTGATGTTTCAGGAAAGAATTAGTATTTATCAGATAATCCATGCAGACGACAAGCAAATAAAGAAACAGCCTTGTTCTTACTTTGCATTGTAGAACTATTTACTGTAAGTGTTGGTCTCTGTGTCCCCCCATCCATCCTTTGTCTATAATCACTTATTCTTGAAGGGTTGTGGGGGGGAGCTGGAACCTATCCCTGCTGACATTGGCCAAGAGGTGGAGTACACCTTGGATAGGTTGCCAGTTCATCCCAAGGCCAACACGTAGAGAGATAAGCAACCATTCAGACTTATGGGTAATTCAACCAATAGTGCATGATTTTGGACTGTGGGAGGAAGCCGGAGCACCCAGATGGGAACGCACACGGACAGGAGGAGAACATGCAAACGCAACACAGAAAGGCCCCAGGTCAGGATTCAAACCTAGAACCTTCTTCATGTGAGGTAACATCACTAACAACACACCAGCGTACTGTTCTAGCCAAAATGTTTTTGGAAAAAATGTAATATGAGACTGTTGATTGACTCTTAAGCTCTCTAAACATCCCCACATCCAACTGAACAGGACAGAGCCACAAACATTAACCAATAACAGACCAACACGCTGTTAAAGTTCAGAAGAAATAACATTGGAAGAGGATCTATCTTCCATATTGTGACACTGTATTTCCAAGTGAAACAGGATATGCAGGAGGAAGATGATGTTGGGAAGAATGAAGATTTGGATGCTTGAAATTGGACATGTAAAACAAACATGCAAATAGCAACCTAATGACCCACGTAACCCCCCCACACACACACACACCCAATACAGAGTTTTTTAAATCTTTTGTGCTTGTTCAGTGGTGAGTCATCATCATTAATGAACCGAGCACCACAGGGCCTTTCCTGAATTCTGAATGCAGACCCAGACTAATGGAGTATTTGCATGTCCCTTCCCCCACATACACACACACACATATACTAAGAGAGAGCCCCCAAAGAAGTGCCTGAAGTTTAATCATCAGTGATCCGCTCTTTGTTCACAGAGTATGCCAGCGGGGAGTGTTAATTATCAGTCAGTACATTTCAGTCCGATCCCCTAAAAATTGTGTTTACAACTACTTTGCAATCAGCAAAATACATTTATCATGAGTAAATGTTATTAATTATTGTATATGGTAAGTCTCAAAAATGTTGATACAAGACATATCACTAAAATAACCTAATAACCTAATCATAAACCAGAATCTGTTTTCGAATCACGCCTTCTTCTTCTTCTTCTTCTTCTACGCCTTCTATGAGTTGTAAAACCATTTGACATGCTGTATTATCACCTTGCAAAGTTAATACATGGTAGCAAGCAGTTGCCCATTTACACATCCAGCTGAAATGGAGCAACATTAGTATTGATGAGTCATGTTTGTGTCCACTTGAGAGCTGTAAGTCTGATATTCATTCTCCGTGTAGTTCTGATTTGGTTTCCATCAACCCCTGAGGAAAATATGGAGCTCTTCATACACAACTATTTAACTATGCTCACCAGATATTCGCTAACTTTATCTATCTGGAAATGAGGCAGCTGAGAGTGAACAAATACAGTGAAATTATGGACCGTAAAACTAAAACTAGATGCTCTGTAGAGCTGAGGGGAATAGCAGAGTAGCTGATAATCCTCTGGGCTCATCATAATGAATGTCATCTCTCATATCATATGTTATCGGTTTATCTCAATGTAGACTAGAAGAGTGGATTCTAGGGTGCAGATTTCCTCCAGGCTTAAAATCAAGATGGCAGTGAGGATAACAAAACGGGGATTTATTCATCTCATATCATGCCTAACTTTAGTGTACCATAACATATCGGGTATATTGGGAATTATTATGCAGACGCTCCAGTTCATGACGAGGCCAAACCTTTCTATGTATGTAAGATTTTGAGCCAGGATGAAGGCCAAAATGTGACCTGCAAAAGGCTAAGCTGTAAGGTTTTTAGCTTGTTTGCTATCAATGCCTTGTGTCACGCGTATCATAAAATAGAAAATCCTACTGAAAAGACAAAAATCCAAACTTTATGATGGTCTTCTAAGGAATCCAATCAATTTATTTGATTTCACAACACAACCTGCAGTCAACTTGAACAGGCAGCAGTCAATGGCAGTATAAAACACCGCAGTCAAAAAAATGTGAATCATCACAACTATGAGAGGTCCTTGAGCGCAGAGTCATAAATATGCACAAAAGCATTAGGCCGATGGGTCCAGCAGTGTGCAAGATTAGCTGCAGACAGATGTGCATACACACACGACCAAACACGACCAAACGCTTTAAAGCACTAGGTCAATTCATCAACACAAAAAAAAAATCAAGAAAACAAGGAGAAGGACACAGATACCTCCGGTCACTAGAAAAACTCAATTTGTGCTGATGTGGGTACAAAGCACAAAGTGCTTTGTAGTGAAATTTCATTGAATCCTAACTACCGAGGAGGAGATACTGTATGGATCACATCCCCTATCAAACCTGTTACATAAGGACGGAAAAGAATATATATATATATATATATATATATATATATATATATATATATATATACAAGGAAAGAGCCTGTGATGTAATTGGCATGTGTGGTTTGGATAAAACTGATGACAGGCTGTGCGAACTTTGTACAGCACTATAGTTGTCCATGCTTTAATGACTAATTGTGTTAGTGTGTGTGTGTTTGATGGACCAGAGAGATTTCTTCTTACTTCTCCTGGCGGGTCTGCTCGGCTGTGGTTTCCATGGCACACTCGAGCGAGCTTTGAAGTGAGTGGAGCTGATTGGTTGTCTCCTTCAGCAGAAAGCGCGTCACAAACTGCTCCAGGTGTGTTGACTCCTGATAATCCTGTCAATTTTGAGAGTTAGAGGAGAAGGAGGAGGAAGAAACGTTAGTGTGGGAGGAAACATAGAGAGAAAGGATGCGAGAACCATGAGAATGGAGACAAGTTACACATGCCAGTTGATTGTCGCTCAATGTCAATTTCACCTGCTCATCAAACGATGCCAACAAGATCAGTCATTTAAAGAGAGTTACATAAGACGGCTTCAAGAGAGGAAAAAAGAAAAGCAAGAGGAAAAACCTGAACAGTCTGTAGTCATCACACTCTCATCCCGAGGGCTTGTAGGCAAAGGCGTGTTATATCAGAACTTTAATCACCTGCTGTTGCCATATACTGACGATAATATTCAATGTTTGTTTGTAATTTAGTTTAAGCATTACCCATAAAAACAATATTGCTACAATTTTAAGTTGAATAATAATCATTACAAATTTTAATTTCTACATTTTCCCTTAGACTAAAGCAGAGTTTGGGCATAAATAATTATAAACCACATTAATTTTAATTGAAATTTATCAATTACTGTACACTACAATGAACACAGAATAAGAAAGTCTACAGGAACACATCAAATCAAGTGATAGAGATTTTTTTCAGTAAAAAACTTCTAGAAATTCATAAACTAATTTGATTTTCAGTATAATTGCATGCTCCCCTCCAAATGGAGCTTTCTTGTATCTTTTCTGTAGTGTTGGGATTCAATCTTTGGGAACAAAACAAATAATTCATAAATTAATATTAAAATGTATTTTTGGTACATGGCATTACAGCAAACTCTTGCTTGCGCCCCAACTCTTAAATAAAAAAAATAATTAAAAAAATTAAATCTACAGGCCTAATCATTTAATATGAATGGTTTCATTGACCTGATATTGACATAGAAATATTAGTTAATAAATAATTAGGCTAAATAGGGCACTGAAATCAGCAAGCTCAGGCTGGTAGCAAGCTATTAATTCTTAAAGAATTCTGTTGTCACATGTTTCATGAGAGGAAGCATACAGTAAGTATACCACTGGCATCCTCTCCTGATTAGTGCAGCAGGTTTCTGCTTACAATCTGTACATAGGCTGTGTTGAGCAATATGAAATAACATGCTTTTTGAAATAACATAAAAAATGTGAAGTATTCATTTCCACCTTCAATAAAAATGACATCAAAGAGATGAATTCCTTTTGCAGCAAGTATTTCAGGCCGGGGTATAATTTGTCATTTTGTGAATCAAGGCTATTTATTTTCTGCAGACTTTTGTGTTTGTTCTGAAAGCTGATGAAAAATAAATCTTAATGCAACGACATCTCGGAGAGACGTCATTTGCTACAGTATGCCTGGACCTAAACAGGAAGATTGAGTGTTATTTGGGATCTAATCAACGGATGGTGAATGATGTTCATCACATCAGATATTACTGTTTGCACCCCCCACCTGCTCCAATAGGTGTGGGGTGCACATTTGTTTGCACCATCAAGTACGAGAGTTTTGAAGGGAGGCAGTAATAATGCCATTTAGATTAGAGAATGACGTCTGACTAAGAATGTATTTTGTGTCTATTGATAATTACAGTATTTTCTGAAATTGCTGTATTTTCAGAAAACACTATCAAAATGGTTTAGAAATCTGTATTTGTTCATCAGACTGTGGAAGCACATAAATGACACACCCTAGTAACCCTGTTGAATGGTGTCTACCAGCTTCTACAGAATACAGAGCAGATCATTAGTCTCAGGTTTATTGGTCCTATCTAACATCAGATATCAGACCAGACAGCTTCTCCTAAAAGGAACAACGTGAACCCTGCAAATATCAGCACACACACACACACACACACACACACACACACACACACACACACACACACACACACACACACGCACTTGCACATGAATGCACGTTCAGTCAGTGAGAGTGAGTCACAATAAAATTGGTAAAGGTCATTCTCCTGTCTTCCATCTGAGTATAGATTACCTCCTGTGATTTGTACCTTTGTGCGTGTGTGACTGTGTGTGTTTCCACCTCACCAATCTGCAGTCATTTTAAACACTACTTTTACTTTTTTCGTTTTTGCTTTTTCGTTGATCGTTATATAAAAGATCAAATGAGTGCATTATTGAAGGCTGTGCACTGCTAAGATCACCCTTTTTAAGACTTATAGTCAAGGCTATGACTACATAACACCCACCATGCCACTCAAACAAACCTCTGTCAAACGACTTTGCCTTAGCGTTTAAAAAAATGCACAAAATGCATTCAATGACCACAGTTTCTCAGTCAGTCAAATGCTATACACTGTGTTCAAAACAGTTAAAAATGCAATCAAAACAGAATGATGGAAAAAATTGTGCATTTCTGCTGCAGCCACATTAAAATCTATAGAAAATAATATCAAAATATTGACCATAAAATGAAACAATAATCATTCCAAACACAGCTGATTGCAGTTTGCGGCTGAAAACCTACCCAGGTGACCGAATTTTCCGGCAAAACAACGGGTCCCTCAATGCTGGACGCCATGATTGCAGGGTGTGGAGATATTTCTCCTGAAGCCTGCCAGGGTTGGATCAGACATTCTAAAAGATTCTTCCCAACATGCATTGCCAGAGAAGACAATTTTGTGTGAATACAGCATCTGTTCTGCTCTTCGCTAACATGCTTACAGATAGAGAAATACAGCTTGTAATAAATGTCTTCTATTTTTTTAGTGCTTTGACGTATTAATCATTAGAAAAATAATGTAGGGCTAAACACACACTTTTATAGAAGGGACAACTATAAACAAGACTTCAAATAGTAAACACTTCAGCAGTGTGAGATGGTCTATATGTCCATAACCCATCCATCCGCAGGGCCACAGGGGGCTGGAGCCTAATCACTGGGCGAGTGGTGAGGTATGCCCTGGATGCCCAGTTCATCACATAAAGGCAAACAAGCATTCGCACTCACATTCACACCTATGGGCAATTTAGACTCGTCAAATAACCTAACCTCCATGTATTTGGATTGTACGAGGAAGTAAGAGCATCCAGAGGAAACACACACAGATGGAGGGAGAAGCTGTAAACTCCAGAGAGGCCCCAGCCAGCTGATGGGTTTGAACCTAGAGAGAGTCATTGCTAACCTGCACCCATGCTTATATATATCCATACCAAACTGATATATCCATATCTGAAGTCTGCTCACAGGTCACTGATGAATAAATCTGCAATTATGTTCAACTTGTGCAGAGTAATTTGTTTTTATTTGAACTAAATGTGTCCTGTTTTTCCTGTGAACTTCCTGTGAGCTGAATTACTGCTTCTAAAAATCCACAGCAAGGTAGATTATTCACTTTTCAAATGGCAAAACCTTAAAATACACATTCATGCTGCCTCTGCTGTCCCTCCTTTTTCTCCCCTGCTGACTCACTTCATGCTCTAAACTGTTCTCTTGGAAAACAGAAAAATTATTCCTGGTGCAATTTGCTTTTTGCACCTCATCACAGCTTGGAGCATGTTGAGATCTATACGAGATTGCAAGGAGAGTGCAAAAAGTATCTGCATGATTTATTTCCCTCTCAGAAATGAAAGCTGTATTCGAGGCAGATGTAAGTCACTGCTGTGCTTCTGCTGTTCCAATCCTTTTGAAACCCATTTCAAGAAAACATCTTTCTCTTGTAGTGAACGTTTTATCAAGGATATAAATTGGTTTTCTAATACTTCATTTATTCATATTCCATGTTCCTCTATCTGCAAAATGATGGATTATTGATACCTTTCATCCTATACTGCTGCCTTTTTTCTGTTCAATTAGTGTTCAAATGTCAACTATATCAAAATCTTGAACTGCAGTTACCATTTATCTTTGCCACCATAGTTTTTGAAGGTGCTGAAGTTGGATGTCACCACGTGTTGCCCTTCTCTGTTCTAATAAAAAGCAACCACTGAAAAATGCACAGTTTGACTCCCACGCTCTATTTCAGCAGGAGCCACAGTCAGACATGCTGCTTCAGTGAAGATCGGAGGGGCAATTTGAGCTTGACAGCCTGTGTCATATGCACCAGATGAGGTGAGAACAAAAAAAGAGGCTTTCTTAACAGATCTACGGCGCTTCTGTTCCTTATCTGAACATCCTTACCCCATTTCTTTGTATAATTCGTACAGTAATCCTTTTTCTTCCCAGATCATTTACCTTCATTTCTGTCTCTCTCCCTTGCCATCCTCATCCCTCCTCTTCTCCCCTCTGATAATGTAAAATATACTCAGCCTAAACCAGAGCTCTACACTAAGATCAAGAGGACTTAAAGCATTTCCTCATGCATGATCAAAAGCAGTAGTTTGGCAAAACAACCCATTTGATTCTTTGTCTAAGTTGGCTACAAGCCCAACAAAATCGTTACATGTTTTGTTGTGGAGGTTCATTAGAAGCCTGAATGAGCTTGTCCTTTTTGGCTCTGTAATGGAAATCTGAGGAAGCCAACTGGACAGCAGAGGTGCCTGCTGGGAGATATTTGTAGCATGAAGTTTGGCCACATTGTGAGTAAATGCCTCTTATTATGCACTGCATGACATAATTATGTGATGAACTGTGTGGAGGTGGTGTTGTGTGCATGAGTGTGTCACAGGGATGTGATCAGAAAACATTGTTCACATATGAACAGATAATATGTTATCTGTTCATATGTTATAGTTTTTTTCCCGTTAACATGATTTACTACATCTGTAACGCCCCTTCTTTGCAGAGTCATAACTCACACACACCTCACACACACAATGCTAAGTCATTTTTAACAGTGGACTCAGGATCACCTGTGTCCATCAATGATAAATGTCCATATTCCCATTTAAAATGAATAAATAATGATTGTGGCACATCAGATTCAGGCTTTTCTGAAGACTGTAAAAGTATTGCAGGTGGTTATTGTCTGTAAAGCGTGACCTGGAGCAGGTAGCCAAAGAAGAATGACTTTCCACAATACAGTTTTGCCAAGATGTGGACATAGAGGCTCATCCTCAATACCTTTTCACCTGTTTTCATCAGATTTGTTGTGCAGTGCTTGATAAAACTTGATTCGTGTTGTGGTTGTTATTTTTAGGCATGGTGCTAGAGATGACAATGCAAATTGTTCACATTATGAGACTAAAGTGGCTCAATTCAGATTTTTTTTCTTAATCAGGTGCAAATCTGATTTTTTTCAGGGCTGTGTGAATACAAAAATCCAATCAGATTTGAGTCACTTTAATATGTAGTCTTAGATCAGATGCATATCCGATTCATATAGCCCCGCAACATGAATGAGAACGGTCAGATCGGACGTCTTCAACATGCAATATTCGGCTCAAAGTACCAGTGTGCAACCCCACCATGCTACTTCCTGCTGTAGCCTCTGTGTCTTGTAAAGGCCGGCACCTTCTGTTACAAGATGAAGTTAGAATCGTTTCTCTCAAATGTGCATGTAAAAGGGGAGAAAGCTTCAAACTAACTTTATTTTCACCAGAGCCTCCTCCCATTAAACACACAAACTCTACATTTTTAAGAAAAATCAAATACAGTACAATTATGGCTTATTGCACTATAAATATATAGTATACTATTCTATTTCCAGTGTGGACATTACACTGCTTTTATTTAAAATCTGGATCTTGATTGAAATATTACAAATACTGCTTTCTTATTTGATTTAGACACGTTGCTTAAAAAATAAATAGACACAGATATGTACTGTAGCAGCAAAACACGCCTCGTGATGCAAAAATCAGGTTTATCTTTTCAATGACTTACCTTCTTTGTTTTGTCCATCGCCTTCAGTATGGACATATTCAGGTCTTCTAAGGCTGCGAGAACATTCTCATATTCACTGAGGTGCTGGGAGAAATACTCTTCACAGCAAAGAGACAAAAAACAAAAAGAAATGTTTCATGAGTTAAACATCTAGGGAAGGGCTGTGGGTGTTTTGTTGAAGCAGCGTTGATGTGACGCCTCGGTCACACTGCCTGTAGGGGTTTGATCACGGACCCTGTGACCACATCTAACATGGTTCTTTACTTATGCTGGGAAAAGGCAAATAACATTGAGTCTCTGGTGCTTCGGCCTTGGAGGTACAGCAAGATAAATGGATATTATATACTGGATATTAAAAGTTGTTTTTATTGTAGTGAAGAACCAACCTACCACAAAGTTCATCAGTGTCCACGTTACTGCAAAACAAAAAACAAAAAAAATGAGAGAGGCATTTAAATAAAGATTAAGAGACTAGTTGGATCAGTGTGAATATGTGATTATAAAAAATCCAGTAAAAATATCTAATGAATAACTGAAAATTTTAGTTGCTTGTTCCCCTGAGATGTGATGTGTTGAATCCCACGCTTGAGACATTTTGAGTCTTAGTGATAAATGTCCATGTACTGTATGTGTGTGGTTTGTGACGGTTTGAGAGTTAGGCCTATATTTGTGTTCAAAAGACAGAAAGAAACAGAGAAACAAAGACAAGAGCAAAAGAAAGGCAAAGGTGAAGGTGTGAAGGTGTGAAGGGAACATTTCAAAATGAGCCATTTTATCCTCTATGAAACATAATAGAGACATCTTATTCTAACTCTATTACACGCTGTAGGAGGAAAGAAATAAAAATAAATTTGTTCACAGGAGAGAACACTTAGAACATCAGAGGAGAGACAAGAATGGAGGAGGTAAAACTGAGGTCAGACACTAAACCAGATTAAAACGCTCTAAATGGTGCGGTTTGAAACTTGTTTTGACATTTTAAGGCACATTATCTTCTCATAGACCACACAAGTGAAGCATTGAATACAGCTGTATAGATAGAACACAATGAAAGAGTTCTACATTATTAGAATCTGCATTCATTTAAACCTTTAAACAGGGTAAGTCGGCTCTCCGTGTCAAGGTTGCCCTTAATAAAACACAACATATAAATATACATATAGAAACAATAAATGCATATACATCACATCACACTTCTTCAAGCCAGTCAAAAGGGAACAGCCCTTTTATCTCGGCACGTTTCTTCAGATTGTTAATATTTAAAAGCCAGATTCCCATTCTCATTATTAAACATATTAATTTTCAAAAACAAGATAGTCTTTGGACCTAGTGCAGTGCAAACCTGACCTATATTTAAAGAGATATTTTAAGCTACCCATGACCGATAAAAAGGTTGACTGACAGTTGTGATGCCAGTTTTGATATTAAGTACCTTAATATGTTTTTAAAGCACAGCTTATCATTGAGGCAGAAACCAAGGTCTTTATAGAGTGATACCCATTTCAATTGGTTCCCATTAAAAAAGTAAAGTCTGTCGGATCTAGTTTTTTCTGTAAATTGCAAACAGCTGCAGATGCTATAATTTTTTAGCTCACTGTACTGACCCTTTGAACAAAGATAAGACTCGCTCACTCTTTAGAAGCAGGGATAGACTGATAACATCTCCTCCCTTTGATTGGTCACATTGGTTTTAACACTGACACACTCAAAGTCAGGCTGTTGTCTTGTTTTCCAGTTCACTCTCCTTATGTGTCATATTTTGCTTTACCCTTCATGTCTTTGTTTTATTTCCTGCTTTTGTTACTGCCCTCCTGATTATTTTCAGCAGTTCTATGTTAGTTTTCCCTCCAAAGTGGATTTATTTCTTTGTGCTCCCTTCTCAGTTTGCCAGTTCATCTTAGTACCTTGTGCCTCTTACGCTCCAGCTCTTTTTTTTTTTGGGAGGGGATATTTATTTGGTAGTTCCTGACCTTGCCTGTTTTTGGACTGCATTTGGATTTGCCTGCTCCCTGTAAATATTTTTTTGGACTGCTTCTCTGGTTTGACCCTCACCTGCCTCACCATCCCGGAAGTCTTCTGATTTTGAATAAATGCTTTTCTGAGAAAATGCTGGGTAAGAATGAAGGAGAATTATGCCATAATGATTTCACCACTGTCCAAAACTGTCCTGGGTCTCCTTTACTTAAAATCCAGGAAAGTGCCCAAACATGAAATGATGATGTGGCATTTCAAATAACAGTATTGATCTTTCTGACCACCAGCCACCAATATGGAGGGTCTGAGTGCAAAATAGAGAGAAGTTTAACATTGTACATATTATGAACATTGCAGTGGTATAAAGCTGGTTGAAAATGAACATACCAGACTGTTTACTCCAATAAAAGTAAAAGTCCTGGATTCAAAATTTAAAGCAAACATTTGTATTAAAGTTTTATTTAAATGATAAAGATTGTGAATTTGTTCTGCCGCAGTTTGATAGTGAGAATAGATAGTGAGATAAAGTGTATATGAACGTATTTGTTAAATAAGTGCTTGTTTAGCACAAGTTCAAACAAATATACTTTAGTTTGTTTGCCTCTCATAAACTGCCTCTACTCTAGTAACTATACCTCAATGACGTCCTCTGTGGAGTAAAATAATAAAAAAGACAAAGACATTAATCAGCTTACTCAGTGTTATGAGTATCAATTGTGTGGAAGAGATCCTTCAATTCCTCTGCTGTCAAGACTCCATCTGAGAAGTAGGCTTTGAATTCATCAAAGGACAATTTTCCATCATCTGGGGAGAAAGCACCGACACAGCTTTTTTAACCATGTCAGGATGGCAACACCGTGTGAGGTGAGGTGGTCATTTTCTAAACCATTCCTTTATATAAATTGTGTCTGTAACAGTGGTGGAGGAATGTATTTATATCCTTTATTTACTTGCAAGGACCAATGCCACCTTATAGAAGTACTAATACAACCCTGTTTCCAAAAAAAGGTGGGATTGGGTGTAAAATGTAAAACAGTATGCAATGATTTGCAAATCATTGAAACCCCATGTGAAATTGAAAATAGCACAAAGACAATATTTCAAATGTTGAAACAGAAAAAAATTATTTTTGAAGTTTTTGAAAGTTATATCCTCATTTAGAATTTGATGCCAGCAACATGTTTCAAAAAACGTTGGGACAGGGTCATGTTTACGTTTGAAATGGGTTCAGTGCTGCAGTAAATGTACTTAGTTGCATTCCTCCACTGGTCACTGACTGTGTTGGACATAAAAATAACCCAAAAAAATCAATGACAACTTTGAGTCCACCTCTTGAATCTTGAAACTCAGACTAACCCAGATAAAATGTATTAAGTAATAAACTGCAGGAACAAAACAGTAATAGAGCTAATACAATGGGTATAACTTCACAGTGAAACATTATTATATGTTTGTGAGCTATCATTACAGTAAACAACACTGTAAGTGATCATCACCATTTGTTCCATTACACCAGGAGTAATCGCAAACCATCCTTCATTTTAATTCTTGAATGTTCTCTCTGATAAAAAGGCACAAAATATTCATGAGGTGAAAATAAGTAACAATTAGGAGCCCAAGACCAAATATGTCTGTGTGACATGAAGTGGCTGATCTTTGCTTGATTACTGCTGACCTGCTGCTCTGTAGATGATGCTCACTATTAATGTCATACCACTTTAGATGCTGTGAGCAGGAACCCTTTTTGGAGGATGCACAAAGGCCAGCACAACATGTACATAAATCAAGCACACAATGACTCACTGGCGATAAGCTCGGAAATACTCTTGGAACACATTTGACATGTAAGTGATGCTGTTTGCACAACACTAAAAACAAATATGTGGGATGACTTCCTATCTTGCTGCATGACAAGACCTCAAATTATTCACAGCGTGGGACGGACATTTAATGAATAATGAAGCATGTCAAGCCATGTGAATAATAAATACTGATGAGCTATTTTTGCATATGTAGAGGAACATTTTTTTGATGTCAGGGTAGATGAAACCTGATTTCAGGGGGTTATTTGACTAAAAACCTTCACTTTGTGGTTCGACCATGTAAGGCCATATAAGATCAGCAACGAGCATAGCCTGTGTGTGAATACTTACCATGATGTGTGAAAGAGAGTGTCAGCAGTATTATATTTAATGACACATATTAGCTTGACATTAAAAGATAATTAAGTCTACAGTTATCTCTAATCATCTAATCTGTAGGACATGCTATATAAATTTGAACACAGGTTCCAAAACCAAAGTCATACACTGGACAGAGCACATTGTATTTCACTGAAGAAGAAGAGGAGGAGGAAACAATAATACATTTAAAGATCCCCTCTATTCATGACATAAGATATATATAAATACTGTCTAATATGTTTTTCTGACAATATTTTACACAATTGAAGAATAAAATGACACCTATTCCGTCTCCCACATTAGAAATTTCACAATATATCCATCCATCAATCCATGTTCTATAACCACTAACCACTTATCCTTTGATGAGAAGTGAGGGGGAGGGATTAAAGGGTTGGGTACACCCTGAGCAGTTCACCAGATGATCACAAGACCCGCACATAGAAAGACAAACAACCATTCACACTCGCATCCACGTCGATGGGAAATATAAAGTCACTAATTCACCCATATTCATGTTTTTGGACTGTGGGCGACTGCAAATTGATTTACATAGTCTGAATTATTTAGTCTGGTAGATTTTCTGCTTTTCTTGAGTCACAAAATAATTCCTTTGTATTATACTATAAGCATTTTTTAATATGTGATATTCGCAATAAATAACAAAGACCACTGTTTACTTCTTTCTGTACTAAAAGCATTTTCCTTCATCTTACAGTACATGTGTATTATTTGGTTAATATAGATTGGTAGTAGCCCTGATACAAAGAAAAGTGGAGATATATTTAGTTTAAAATAACAAAACACTAAATAATGAAGGTGAAGGAATAGCAGATTTTTCCCTGAACTACCAGCGATACAGTTCTGTGTCATTAACATGTTCAAACATTTTTACGTTTTCCTTCTTTAATGTTCTGACACTGAACCTCAGTGGGCATGGTCAGTTCCCTGTTTCCATGGAAACTAAAAGAGTATCAGCAGAGAGTCACGATCAGAATTTCATTGAGAAAGTGCATCTGTTTTCACACATGACAGAGAGAGTGAGTGAGAGAGAGAGAGAGAGAGAGAGAGAGAGAGGTTGAAGTAGTGTGTGTGTGTGAGCTTTTGGTGCAATATTTACCGTTTTTATCAGCTCTCCGTAAAATCTGGAGAAAAGAGAAAGAGGAGGAGACGTCAAAAAGGTTTCACAGCATCAAAGTTAAAGTAAGTGTGTGTGTGGGGATCATCGATCACACTCTCAAAAGCAGTGTGTCATTAAATTATTGATAGTGCTGTCCCAGAGTACTGAGGGGATGAAAGACAGAGGTGCAATGACCACATCAGCTTTAAAGGGTCACACCACCTCAAAATAGCACTGCCCAACATCTGCTCTTGTCAGATTTGTACCTCCAAAATTCTGAACAGATCTTGAGTGTATTTACACATTATCCCTTTAGGATAAAGGAAAAAAGGATTAGCAAATTATGACATCCTATTTTTGTTGTTGTTGTTGTTGTTGTTGTTGTTGTTAGATTGTTTTACACACTGTCTCCACTTTTTGGGAATCACGGTTGGATAGAATTAATTAAAACTGTCCAGCTAATTAAATTATAGCTTCAATCAAATTAAATACAAATTCATTAAAGCTTTATTTGTCTCCACAAGGCAATATGCAGCAGCAGCCTCACCACCTAGGTCAGCAAAATAAATGATGAAACTAGACAGCACTCAACACAACAGCCAGTGATAGTTTGACCCTCATAATTTGACCTCTTGACCATGAAAAACTAGTTTGGAGTCACATTGGTATCATTATTAGTTTGATAATTATTCAAGAAAAATCATATTTCAGTAATGGCTGCTTTCATAAGGATCTAGCTCAGTAACTTTTGAAGATACTTCAAATTTGACACATAATCAGCACAGTTTGAGCTACAATTTGATCTTAGCTCATGTCAGTGGCATTATTATTTGTTATGAGCCCTATAAATTTAAACATTCTAGATCACCTTATCTGGAATATTACTTGGATCCAGATCATACTTTGTGGATTTGTGGTAGATCTTATGGGGATGTCATCATGTAATTTTTATCCAAGCATCGCGGCATTATCACTGAAGTTAGAGGCAAAAGTCTTGTAAATGCCCCTGTCCCACAATGGTAAAGAACCCATAAAAAGGTCACAATCTAGACGATGATCAGCACCAAAATCTAATGGATTGTTGCTTAGGCCATAACCTACCTCCCTAAAAACAAAATACAAAAACTTCAAGGTCTGCTCATAACTTTTTCAGTAATCCTGTTAACAGACAGACAGACAAACAAATAAAAATCATCACCTCCTTGGCAGAGGAAAAAAGAAGAAGATATTACCCATCACAAAGTTCTAACAATCTAATTCTAAGTTAATTCTGCATGCCTCCATCTCAGGGCTGCAACAATTACCTGATTTTTTGGTTAGTTCATTGAAGATTGGCCTGCTTCTCAAATGGTGGCCTACAGCGTACATCTGCCTCTCATCGTCTCCTTTTTTCTGAAGAATATTTTACGTTTAGTGAGTAAAATTAATCAACTTAACCAAAAATAGAAATCTGTCAGCTCTCTTGGAGTTTGCCCTCTATTATGTGGCACCACAACAGCATCTAAATAAGACAGAAAAAACAAAATGGAGACACTGCTAATTGAACCTGACAGAGAACGGCAGAAGCAGTTCTCTGTCTAGCAACTCCTCTCTGAAGACAAGCAGCGTTTCATTATCTGACACTCAGAGCGCCTGTTTTGACATCAGTGAAACATTTGATGCGGTGGATACGGCTTTCCATCTTTAATATCTCTTGGTTCCCATATGTGCATCCTCCCCTGTGTTTCTCGAACAGTGCAGGCAGCCAACAGGTTTATAGATATGACATCACAAGGGAATGAGAGAGTGGAGGAACGAGGGGAATATAATTAGGTGGGAGAGAAACTCTTGAGGAGGATCATTAGCTGAATTGATGTGAATGTAAGATGAGTAGAAAAATACTACAATATCAATATTATTTTTTTGCCTGATGACCTATATTAGGCTGAGTAACTTCACTCTGACTCTCACATCAATAAGATTTCATTAACTTGGTATTTGGGTTTGAACACTGACATAAAGATGGACGACCAGCCTTTGGAATCCTAACACCAAGATAAATTAAAGGTCAGCCTTGTCAAATTAATTCATTCTATTAAACAAGGAACCCTGTACTCTGCATACATTACGACAATCAACGTGATTAAAAACCTAAAATGACTTAAACGTAGATTTCAAAAAATGCATCTCTTTCTTCAAATGCTATGGAAGATGTTTATTCTAGGGAGGCTTTTTTTTCCTATTGGCTATTTCTACAGCATGGAGTTATTTGAAATGAAATCATAATACAGTCTTACTTCACGCTCAAGTTTTTGTGTTTGATCAAAAAATCAAAATGATAGCTCAGTGTAAGCAATAATAATGAAAATGAAATCCATTCACTTTAGGCATGGATTTAAATTTTGTTTTACTTACATCATTGAAAATGGACATTCCCTTTTTAAGCTCCATTTGAGCGCTGGGTTCCTCAGATACACACTGGACCTCCTCTGAACAATCCATCATTCACAATGTAGCTGCTCTTGTAAACTGCAGGGGAATGTGCGCGCTTCAACCTTTTCTGATTAAAGCTGCTGGTCAAGAGGCGCGACTCTACCGTCAAGGCAGCCAGGACAAAACACACGGCTTCCGGATATACATTTCACAATCCAACGCTTGACTACTGTCAGTAATCATTCTACGTTTGTCTGCCCTCCTCTTGGTCCACGTGTGGTTCGCTCAATTGTTATGCGGATGATTATGAAGCTATTTGCATTGGTCCTACGCACACGAGGACTTACAAAGATTTCTGAAACGATATGGTTTTATTTTGAAAAGAAAATCACTGCGCTTTCGGTCTTAACGCCAGATGCTGCTTTGTTGAGTCACTTGGAATAAGCAAAGTGTCACTTGAATGCAAATAGACCGATGTTTCCCGCCACCGAGAGTAGGAGAGGGTTTATTTGTCCATAAGATATCTTAAAAGTAAATAAATAAAAATGAACAACACCATGGGCCATAACTCCACAAAAAAAATGTTTGATAAACTCAGAACAGAAAACATCACCATAATCGATTAACATGTTAGTATAGATAGTATAGTATATATATATAATTCATTTTGTTCATAATGACAGTCTTATAAGGAATTCCAAATGTATGTTTGCCCCTAAATAGAGAATATTGGTTGGACTTGAGGTGAAATTCTCAAGCTGTAATTTCCACATCCTTACAACATTATAAATTACATTTTGTAGACTTTCATCAGTTTGAAGAATGGTATAAGAAAATACACTTGTTGTATTTCTTTAATGGAATTGTCTGCTGTAAATGAATAAAAAAGGATGCTCTCTCAGACATATGATAAACACAAACATGCAGCTCTGTTTGTAAAACAGTTTGCCTTCATTTGTGGCAAAAAAAAACATTTTATTGCACCCAATAAAATGAACTGGATTAGATTGCTGTCAAGAGCTAAATGTTTCTCTATAAATGCAGAATAATTAACTCATAAATTAACAAACAACAAACCCAGCACTTGGATTGGTTGTAAAACTGTGCAACAGTTCCATCTAGTGGAAACTTAAAGAGCACAGAAGTCAACTCAGCTATACAAACAAACTGACCATAAGAATTCAGTGTGATCTGTCTGTTTACTGTATGTCTATATGACATTTGATTTCAGCCTTTGAGAGAGTGGAGGCGACACAAAGTTTTTTTGGGGGTACTAGCACCTAACGGCTTTGTAAGCCCACAGCTGGAAGTGTCAGGCAGTGAACAGCACCAGATGCATGAATGCACATATTGTCCGCTTCACTCCCTTCATCATGAATTGATGGTTAGCATGCAAAGCAGTGAGATTACCTTCAGCCCACTGTATACTCTATGTTCTCAGAAATACAGGATATGTAGGAGTATATTTATAAAAACTCGGTTGCATTTTACTAGAAATCCTGCATAATGTATGTTGCAATGCTTTTTTGACTAAACATATGTAAATGTCATGCATTTAAAGGTGTGATACTTCCATAAGTGATATCCATACAACCTATCTCCAGTATAAGAACATAGCTACATACAGTAGTTAAAATTAACTCCATCTCGGCCACATACAAAACTATAATGCTTTTTAATTGCTCATTTGACAGTAATTATCCATCCATCTATCCATCCATCCATTTTCTGTAACCGTTTATCATGTGCAGGGTTGTGGGGCCTGGAGCCTATCCCAGCTGGCATTGGGCGAGAGGCAGGGTACACCCAGGACAAGTGTAGTGATAATCCAATAACATTAATTATAAAATAATATGTATGATAATATAACTCTCTGAAAAGGGCTATTTTACATAACATGGAGTACATATGGTAATACGTTTAATGGCCTACTTTAAGTACATTTTAATTTGAAATTTTAAGTAACTTCTGGAGTATTTGGATATTATAGTGTTACTTTTTCTTTAGTTACCACTACTAATTTTCAGCATAGTTTCTCAATATATGATTGACATTAACTCAGTACAATTACTAAAATACTGTGTCCAAGTACATTACATTCTGCTGTATTAATGTCATTCATTGACATGCTGTAAAATGTATTGCAATCTGGGAGCAACAATATGTGATTACAGCACCTTAAGAGAATGCCATTATTTACAAGAACTTACTGTAATAGTAAAATTGAGTGATATAATGTTAAAAGGATAACCTGTTAAATGTCTCTTATCTTTGTTAAAGCTGGATATATTTATAGATTTGATAGCCCTATTAATTCGAGTAATTAAATCTAAATCATTGGGGCAAAGTAATACTATTTATAAGTGAATTTATTAACACATCGTGGCAGACTGTGGTAATTTATGCTGCTTATGTGGCAGCATAGTAGAGGATAGTAGAAACCATTCCAAGATAATTGATCGAAAACATAATTTGTCGTGAGAACTTGCGTAAATGTCGCGATGACTATTTGAGCGCTCTGATTGGATAAGGGTAATGGTCACGTGGGCTGGGGTTACTTGGCATTCTGGGACACAAACAGAGGATGGTATGAATAGCTTAAACAACGTCAACAGCAGAAGCTAACACTGTGGAAGAAAGGCGAGAGGAGAAACGACAACACCCAGCTAGCAGAGACAGAGCAAACAGTTTTTTTCATGTTTGTCTTCTGCGTACGGGTTTTCGCTCTTTTGTCCGGGATATGCAGACGAGGAGACTAGTTATAGCTGTTTGGGAATGCAACGGCGGACTTTATCCATTTAACTTAACGCTAGCTTACGACATGAGTAAGTTAGCCCTGTAGTGATTTATGCTAGTGTGTTAACGTTATCTGAATGGCAGTTTTTGTGGAGCCATAAAAGTTTATATTCGTCCACCACTTGGATTCTAGGCATCTCTCTCCAAAGAAGCGGGCGATTGTTTTGTCACCACACCTCGCCTCTTTCCTGCCCTAACCTCCATCCATTGACTCTACATTGTCCTGAGCTGAGGGTAGACAACTCCGAGCATGGCGAGTGTGTCAGAAAGAGACTACAAAACAGGCACTTTTCAATCAGTGGACTGGCACGTTGCCCTGCCAGTTTACCCAAGATAAATACTGTTAAATCGAACACTTAATGTAATGGACAAGGAGAATGACGGATTTCATATTTATGTCTTTTGGACAAATGCATAGCAATGGGTTACAGCTGCTGAAGCCATTCTCATAAAAGTTCATAAATACCAGCCTCTGTTGAAGTTCAGCAAATTTTCATTGATAGACATGTACTTGCGCTGGATGTTAAAGCTGACTGGAAATATCAAGCATCACAGCTCTGTTTAGGTTGGACCGTTCATCTGAGCCCTGCTGCTGGTCCCCTGAGCTTATTTGAGGGCCAACATGTCAATGTCAGGGTCCACGACCGTGCAACTTTTCACCAAACTTGTCAAGCATGCAGTTGGCAAGGCACAGATTCAGCTGAACCGCTGGCTGCAGAGGACTGCCCCAGAGGAGTGTGACAAAATTGACATCCTCATATGCAGCGCCTTTGACGAGACGGTGGCCGGCATAGGGAAATCAGATGGAGACCCTGAGGTTATCAGTTCCACAGGAGGGACGACTTTTGGCAACAGTGGAGATTTTAGGCACCCATGCTGTATCACCACCTTTTGCTTCAAGAGCGCCCTGCTGGCATGCATCCTGACTGGTGTGTGCTTCTCCTCAGTTGCTCTTGTGCGCCAATACCTCAAGGACCTCTTGCTCTGGATGGAGAGCTTGGACAGCATTGCGGGGGCCCTGCTGTTCATTGTAGGTTTGATCATCGTGTCGTTTCCATTTGGATGGGGATATATTGTTCTTAATGTGGCAGCTGGCTACCTCTATGGCTTTGTGCTGGGCATGGGCCTAGTTATGGTGGGAGTTTTAATAGGGACCTTTGTGGCACACCTGGCGTGCAAAAGACTATTGACTGGCTGGGTGCTAAACAAGGTCGGGAACAGTGAACAGCTCAGTGCTATCATACGAGTGGTGGAGGGAGGAAGTGGACTCAAAATTGTGGCCTTAGCAAGACTTACCCCCATACCTTTTGGGCTCCAAAATGCAGTTTTCTCGGTGAGTATGGAGGCACTATTGCCAGATTTCTTTTCAGGACATTGTACAGTCATGTGATATCATTTAAAAACTCATGGATTTATGCAGAGAGGTCACCACAATAGAGCAGAACTTATTACCCCACTGAAGGACAGTTGAACAAATCACAAACCTGAGACCTTCAGACTTCAGATTGAAATTATTTTCTTATTGGTCACCCAACCTACCACATAACTAAACAGAAACTAGTCTCAGGGAGCAGACAGGGAGTATCACATGTAGATATTTTGTCTTTTCAGTTATGATTACTTTTGGACTTAGAACAGAGTAGTTCTTTTCCTGATACTTAACTATTCAGGACAAACCACACACAGTCTAGATTAGAGCAAACATGAACTTAAAGCCTTTCCTGAGAGTGAGGAAACCTATTCCTCTGTAGCTAGCAGAATAGTCATAAGAGGGATTCTGTTATAGCCTAAAGATGTAAATTATTTTATCAATTGGAACTATCAGTATCTCATTTTTGAGTCTTATTTTTGGGATTCCACATTTGGAGCAATGTTTTTTCCGAACTCAATAATGATCTGGTGACATAAACATTTAAGATAAAATTATCTTAAGTCAGTGGTCAAGACAATGACCACCATGTGACCTACATTATAAAGTTAAGCCACATCAGAATATTGGTTTCAGCTGCACTCAAACACTTAACTCTTATTGTTAATTTGTGCAATCAACATGCCAGAAAGCTGCTGGATTACAATGCAGTTAAAGCTATCATCATATATATTTCATTTCATTTATTGCTTAAAGCATGAGGGTCGTTTCTCGCCTATAGCAGTTGGCTTTTGACAAATGTATAATGGTGGTCTGAAGAGAGCATACCTCTGCCAAGACTGAACAATCCTGTTCATCTGTTAAGCCTGTCTAACCCCTGCCCCACTCCTCCATAAAGTTTCATGGAAATCAGTTCAGTGTTTTGTGCCTAATTAGGGAAAATGTACAAAGTGGGGGGGATCCTGGATCCTGGATCAATCTCTTTATCCGGGTCTACACTAAAATTTCATGGATACTTTCCTGGTCCATCCTTCTATCAAGTTTTGTATAAATCAGTCTGGTAGTTTTTGTGTAATCCTGCTGACAAACAATTAAACCTCTTTGGTGGAGGTAATAATTTATCAACTTCCATTAATATGTATAGGGGTGTGAATATTAGTAACCTTGTTTAAAATGTAACGGTGTTTTTCTAGAAAAATTAGTGAGTGCGTGAGAGAGCGAAGTATACAGAAGCTTTTGAAAATTTGTGGTGAAAAAGAAGAATTCTGAGGCCATCTGTGGGGAGAAATGATTGTTTCTTCTGGTACATCCCAAGGTCTGTAATAATTTCTAACCTTCCCTGGAAAAAAGTGTACTTCAGTGGATGTCTGCACATCAGATTTTCCTAGAATCTTGTTGCATTTATGTGAGGTCGCAAAAATCTCATTCCACGACAGCTGACCCTGTAAGCTTTAAAATTGAGGTGTTGTTGGAACTTTGGTAGTACACTCTTTAAATTGACATGGTTGAAGTTCTTGGCTATGATGAAAACTCATGCAGCACCTCAACAGAGATAGGAAGAGACTTAGCATTGCCAACAATAAGTAGCTGAGATAATGCAGATTCAGACTCATTCAAATAGATTTCATGCATGCAATAGCAAATTTTCAATACTTTACATTGTCCACTTTTCCAGTCGCCATTAATACACATTTAGAATAGGAATGATCGTAAGTTTTTTTTAGTTTGTTGTTTATTGAAGTGGTTGTAAGGCAATATAAATGCACCAGATTTTCAGTTCTGCAAGTTGCAGTCTCTTCTGTTGTTTTTGGTCTGTAACTCTACCTGTGCCCCCTTCCTGCCACCTACACTCCTAGGGAAAAAAATGAGGTAACCTCATTTCATCCTGTTTTTTGCAATTACTCTTTGTTTCATTGAATAGAGGCAAAATGTGTGACACTAAAATACAAAAATGTCTCTGCAATCTGCAATCTGCAGTCTTTTTTGGGGGGTAAAGTCCAAGAAGCAAATGTAAAGATAAGACAATTCCTTCTTCATATTTACTGTCCTTGGGTGATTTTAGACTCTCTTTAAGGGTGCTCAAGTACAAACTTAAGCTCTAAGAGAAAGACAGTTTGTAATTCTAAACATCAGTGATTCCTCTGTATTAGTCTCACACTATATGGTCAGCAGTTAACCTATTAAAACACTTGTGTTTCCAACAGGATGTACAAACCTAGCAGATGGTTTTCCTTCGCCTGACTGACTTACTTGGCTTCTGTTTGTCGTTGGCTCATCCTTTGGGCTTCATGGTTGGGACATAGCTCTGTGTCCAAGACTGAATTGTCCCACTTATTCCAGGACCGTGGCTCAAGCTTTAACAGTAGTTATTGTTTAACTATTGTTGTTTATATTATGATGCTAGTTGCATAAGTGTACCAAAAAGCTAAGTGTCCTCAAAATATTAAGTCTTTTAATGAATGCCATTTAATATACCCTGATTTCTTATTCTCATTTTATTCCCATCATGGAAAATATGTTTTCTTCCACATCCCACTATCAGGGTCAAAGTAATGACTAGCTAGTGAAGACAGTGGAAAATTTAGCAGCTAAAGAGATCGATATTCCCCTCATAAAGTTTGCAGAGACCAAAGAAAAGAGCTAAAAGAGAGTAATATTAGACTTAGTCCCTTCTTCCACCAAGTGGCCAAAAAAACCTGATATTTGAGATGTAACAACTAAACCATCATTTGAGGTTGGTGGAACTGGAGAAAATCAGGGTGTTGACTCCTTGCACACAACCTTCAGCGTGAAACTTTCTTTTCCCAGCTCGTGACGTCAATGTCCATGTGCAGCCTCCACTGGGGAGTTTAGCCAGCCCTGCCAGAAGCAGGCTAATAAGCTGCTGCCGCCTGGTAGCCTGTTCACCTGCCTCCTCTAATACACTTTTACTTTTTTAAGGGATTTCAAACCCATCTCAGCCTCTCACTGTGCTCCTTGTAATTCATCTCACCTGGATGCTCGTTAGTAAGCCGAGCTGATGTCATTTCACCATCTTGCTTTCAACAACAAAAAGTCAAACTAGCCCGTGGCACGCATACCGGCTCACTGTGAAGTTTCATGTTGTCTGCTCTGCCCTTGGTAAGCACTTTCTGTGGTTGAGGCTACATTTCACTGTGCCGCCCCCCCCCCCCTCTTCCTAGTGTAGTGGATGGTGCTACATTATAGCTGGTAACTTAAAACGACACAGACTGCAGCAGTTAGCAAAACAATGGGACAGCTCAGGAAAAATATTTGTGAACCCTTTGTGGACAAACTGGACATATTCAGGTCACCATGGGTATTTTATTACAGAATTATAACCTTTAAAATTGCTTGCTGGCTCGGCTCCGTCCCTCTGCTGTCATAGTCAGCCGATAAAGCTATTGGGGAATTCATGTGATTTATAGGGCCCTGTCTACTGGCAAACATGCTTGTACAGCTTTGGACAATCATGCCTTGTGCTTCACCCTTCATTACAAAGAGTGAACTGTGTGTGTCCTGATGAGAAAAGAGATACAGCACCAGGGAAACAATCCTGAGAACAACTGCAGTCAAGACACCACACTCTCTGTTTTGTTTATGAGCACAAACTCAGGCCTGCCGTGCTGCTGCTCTAAATAAATCAGGTCAGCCTAGGATGGGGCTTTTTTTCACTTGAATTTGCAGATAATCTTGATACACAGGTTTGCAGAAGTGAGTAGGAAATCCATTGGTAATTCTTAGACTAGCCCTTCCCTAGTCATAAGACAGTGACATGCGCTTGGTGGGAAGAGCCTTCAGCTGTGCTTTACAACTCAGGAATGATGGCTCGGGGATGAAAGTGAATTCCTTCTCCTCTTCTGCAGCTCTCACTGGCTCGCATGTCATGTCTCCGAGATCAGCTGAAGCCGTTTGGACTGTGATGACACATGGTGTCGACACATCAGGGATCATCTTTCAAGGAGAAAAGGGCTGTTACGTGTTTGCATTGACGAACAAAATGCTCAGCTAAACATAACAAGGAAAAAGTGCTTGATAGCATTAGCTTGATTAGTTTTGATAACCACATTGTCCTGTGACTCAGGCTCTTATCAGCGTTTAGTGTGATAACAGAAAGTTTGGGATCTGTAAATATTATGAGACTCTCGGGCTTCGTCTTGCAAAAATAAATTCAGCCCTGAGAACAGTTTGGCTCAGGCGGTGTCTTGCAGCAACACACCACTGTCTCCAACATGCCACTATCAGCCACAGTGTAGTCACAGAGCACACAGTGCCAAGGTCACACCCAGCAGGGACACGTCATCAGCTTAAATAATCACTTACTCAAGGGTGATAGCGACACAGACACTCACTTATATGCAAGTGGTTGTAATGAGATGAAATACTGAGAATCTATTTACCAGCGCAACCAGGATCTTGTATTTTATATCATACTTTATATCAATTATATTGTATCTTGTGATGTTTTTGTGTCTTTTTTTTCTCTCTTTTTTTTCAAGACACAAATTGTGAAGAATTGTGCACATAAGCTTCACCTCACGACAGCAGAGTCATTCAGCTACTGGGCATGTTGATTTGTCAAAGTATAAATTGACTTGACCTGCATTGAGTAGTGGAGGAAGTATTCACATCCTTTTTTTAATAAAAGTGCCAGTACTACAATGCAGATGGTCTGTTACAAGTAAAAATCGTGCTTACAACCAATAGCTTCATGGTTCTGTACAGGGAAATGAATTGATTATTATTTTACAAGCAGATTTCATAGACTTGATAGTCCAGGGTTCAAATAGCTGTCTCCATCTATGATCTTATCCCAGTTTCTATCAAACTTCAAGTCTCTTGACTCCTGTTGAAGCTTCGACATCCTTTTTTCTAATTCTTAGCAATTGGAAATAAAACAGATAGACAGTCGCATAGTTTTGTTTTAGCTCCTGTTATATTAAGTATCAGTTCTTAAATCTTATTTGTAACTAAGGTTTATCTTTCACAGATGTCAAGTGACATAATTGGATTTAACAAAGGACATGTGAACACAAACGTATCATTTAATGAACATGAAACAATTTCATCTCAAACATGGATGCATAGACGATTGATGTTGACTGAAATATATATTTTTCTTATTTCAGTGTAGAACTATAGTTTTGCCAGTGTGATTGATTTCTTTGAACTTTATAAGCTTATAAGATGTTTCTTCGTTTTAAGATTACAGATGTGTCCTTGCCAAACTACCTGGTGGCCTCCTCTGTGGGTCTGTTGCCCACTCAGCTTCTCAACTCCTACCTGGGCACCACGCTCCGCACCATGGAGGACGTCATTGCTGAGCAAAACGTCAGCGGCTACTTTGTGTTTAGCTTGCAGGTAAGCTGACGGAGGTTATATATTAAGGATGGAGATACTCTTTCCTAAATGTCCAGAAAAAAACTCTACATTTCACAATTTGCTTTGCAGTGGTCTTAAAGCGAATCACCGTCTCAAACTTTAGTGAAATGTTTTTCGGTACATCAGCGCTTTTCCCTACCCTTACAATCAAAACAGGTCACATCTACCAAGTAGGGCTTTACCAGGTGTCATTGTTCAGCATTCAAAGCTTGTTATATTTTATGTCCTCACCAAAGAAATCCTTGAACAAGATCCTCAATTTGAATAAAGTTTTTAATCTAATTAAATGGCTGAGTGACAATTAAAATCAGAATATGATCTTTTTTGTATCGATTCAGTTGCTTTAATGTAATAGTGTTAACGCCGTCTTTTAAGAGCAGGAGTTGCACCTTTAAAGAAATACTGTGCATTGTGTGTGGTTGAGCAAGAGAGAGGCAAGCTGCTGCCAGTGCTTCATTTCTGACAATCTAACATAAAGACATACGTGGACTTCACAGGCTACAAACAATCATTAACTGAGCGATTAAGTACGTTTTGCAAATGTTTACAGGGCTGAAAGGGCAGCATGTTGTCATTCTGCCAGCATCTTACAGTACGTGTCACAGTAAATCAAGGCTGGAACATTTCAAGTCAAGACCAAAGTAAAGTTGTTGTTTCCCAACTGCTGTTAATGTGAAGTGGGTTAGTCCTGAAGCAAAAATCAACTTGGACCCAGGAGGAAATCACACAACTCCTCTGCTCCCTGACTACGAACTGGACAGAGAGGCTAATTTTATGTTATTGTGGTGATCTAAATGTAATGTATTGTATCGTTGGATTGCTGCTAGACCACCAGATGTTGCCTCCCTTTTCTTGTGCCAAGAGCCAGTTTTGACCGCAGTGAAAATGATTTTGAGAGGCTAAACACAAACAAATGTTTACATACGTTTTATTTCAAATTTGTGACTTTTGGACTTTGCAATGCTCTGAGGCACATTAGTGTGGCCTTATCTTTATCTGCATCAGTGCAGAAATATCAGGTTCAAACACCATTAATATTCATACTAATTAAAAAAGGTCACCCTGCAGACTTGGAATTCAAATGACAAAGTTATGAAAGACAAGCTTCAAGCGGGTCAAACATACAAGTGCATTGATTTCTGCCTCTCCCTTAAGTCTTCAGTTACTTAAGTGTCTAGAGTCGCAATGCGAAGACCTGAGTAGATATGTAAAATATGCCTGCAGACTGGTTCATGTTACTCAGGAGCAGTGTGAAACTGTTCCCACATAACCAACACCTGTTTAGCTTCATGTCATTCTCCCAGGTTCACAGAGGTCGAGGGTCACTTTAAGACTTTAAGTAGGTGTCACAAGTGAAAGCTACAGATTTAAAACTGACCTTAAAACCACGAACACTCATGTTGGAAAACTCCGTCTGGACAAGCTGATGAAGCCCAGTTATTTCTTACTATTGTCTACCAACCAAAATACACAACATGCATACAAGCATTTACTTTTGTCAAATACAAATATATAGAAAAAAACAAATGTAAAGAATCTTGAGGAATCTTTTTTTTTTTTTCTGCCCATTACCTTTACCTGCCAACAGGGATAGACTGATCTGATTGGCTGGATGGGAACTGTCTGAGCCAATTTTAACCAGACACAAGCTTTTGACATGAAATCCATTCCTTTGTCAGTATCATCATAAAGTTGAGTGTTTCTATTGTCATTAAGTTATGGTGGGCCTAAAACCTTATTAATCCCATGTTCCCTGAAATGAATACTATGTATAGTATAATATGAGCAGTGCTTGTGCTTTCATTTGTAGAGTAAAATAATATGTACACCACAGAATATAACATCTCAGTTCACCACAACGACAAAAAAAATGAAAAACCTCAAATGTGACTAAAATAGTGAACGAAGCTGGAATGACTGCAAAGACTTTTCCTCCTCTGCCCTCTGCAGGTCGTCATCAGCATCGGACTGATGTTCTACGTCGTGCACCGAGCTCAGGTCGAGTTCAATGCAGCCATCGCTGCCTGCCAGATGGAACTGAAATCGTCACACATGAACGGCTCCTCCACCAATCACGGAGGCTTCACCTACTGCAGCAAGAGGGCGACAGCTGGTGGCGGGAACTGTATCAATGTGGTGTGAATGCCAACGGACACACCAGGCAGTAAGCTCGTACGACTCGTACGACTGCGGAGAATGAGGGAACGTGCCGACTTTAGACTGTGTCTGAAACGCGTTGGTGGAATGGTTTGCAATTTTCAGCATCGTATTCTGACCACCCTAAAAGCATACGTCTTTAGTCGGGACGGTGTTGAAATGATGCTGATGGAAATGGTTTTGTATTAGTTCTTTTTTTAAATCATTTTTATTAAGGTACTTCTTAGCATTAACCCTGTCAAAAGAGATGTCAATGAAAGGAAATGATGATGCTCGTGTCGCCTCACAGCAACAAGGTACTCAAATCACGGGGTTCCAATCACGACCTGGGGCCGTCCTGTCTGCGCGGGTTCCCTCCAGGTGCTCCAGCTTCCTCCCACAGTCCAAAAACAATGCAATATATAAGTGAGCTGGTGTCTCTAAATTGCCCAGAGGTGGGAATGTGAGGGAAAATGGTTGTTTGTCTCTCTATGTATCAGCCCTGTGATGAACTGACAGCCAGTCCAGGGCGTACCCCGCCTCTCGCCTAATGTCAGCTGGGATAGGCTTCAGCCCCCGCGACACTGCAAAGGATAAGCAGTTATAGAAAACGGATGGATGGATGGATTAACTGCCTGTTAACACTATGAATGTGCAATCTGGAGCTTTCTAGCGAACCAAGGATTTATTTTTTTTCCATTTCAGTGTCAAAAGAATGCCAACCTATGCACCTTTCTTTCATACTACATCTGTTTCTGTTTTATCCTTAAAGACTTTATGACAACCAGTGTTAATTCACTGTACAAATAATAAGGGCATTACTCAGTTGACTGTTTGGTCCAGTTTGTGTTAAAGTGGCTTATTTTTGGACTACCGAGAGGAGCGTTACTGGCCTCTCTTTGTGTGATTTCTGCTGGCCTAAGACCACGTCAGCTGAATCTGCCTTGTCTGCTTGGAGATTATTTTAGTGCTTCTGCAGTTTTGAACAGAGCAGCTGGAGAGGAGAACAGATTTCCAGCAGGAATGTTTCTGCCTGGGAAGTTGAAGTGCAGTAGCTCCTCCTCAGTAGCACAGCCACATGTTCTGGTACAGAGAGATTCCCACACTGAACTAAAACTGAGATGTCAAGCTTTCCTGTAAATGTTTAGTTTTCACTTTGATCTGATTTCACATTTGTTTTTGTTCAACATTTTTTTTAAATTTGGCTACATTAGGATTATTACATAGTTTTGCTTAAGATAATAGTTTTTGATAATTTTGTGCAATATGATTGGTGTCAAAGTGGCATGAATGTCATATTTCAGTGCTGAAACCAAACTAATCAAAAGATGTTCACATGCATACAAAATAATACAGTCTGTGCTTAAGGTTTTACTTACATTATAGACAAAGTAAGCTACTTGACATCAAGAGGCTGTTATTTTTTATGTGCCATAATTTGATAAAGCTTTCCAGATGCCATGGCATTGGCCCCATCTGTGCTGAGGCTACACATGATTTATGGCTTATTTCATTACTTAATGTTGCTGGTAATTATAGAAATTATCCGTGAACAACTTTTGTGTTTTAGCTCTTGATTACACAACAAAGATCTCATGCTCTACAGTAGGTTCTTTTGCACAGTCCAACAGATTGACGTTATTTTCATACAGACGTTTAACTAGGAAGGGGTTTGTTTGGTCAAAAATTGAAAGTGATGTGTCTCACAAGCTGACAATCAAACACAACATGGACACTAAGTGATGAATGTGATAAATCTTTTTACTTTTACATGAATTATTATGATGCTGCTCCTCAGACAAAGTCTGATTGATGAATAATAAGGGCTCCTATATGAAACATCCATCTTTATGTCACTATATTTGTTCACAAACGCCTGTTTTTTGAATGCTGGCACAACCTTATTTCATTTTATTTTATTTCTTACTACTTTTTGTCGTCAAAGCCAGATTTAAATCCAAAACACATTCCACGCTGTTAGTCCACTGAAAAGCTGTAGTTATTTTCATGCTAAACGTTGGTTGAAAGGGCCCCTTCCTGTGTGAATTTAGCAATAACGTTTGAGAGCAAAAAAAAAATATGATAGAAGTCCCACCAAGTGTTTCAAATAGCTATTTACTACCAGTGGTTTTTCTGTGTAAAGGTGAAGCTGTTAGCCCCATCCATGTTCCACTGTAAGGTTGAGCATCAGTATTCCCAGGTTTGTGTTCTATGGCTCAAACTGCCTGTTACCTTGCTGCTTCTGATTTTTGCGCTGCCAATGATGTGGACACACAAACGTCTGTGATCAGAACTGCTCTTTCTGATTTGTAGCACCTTCGTTGGAGAGTTTCTAAACCCACTGATTACTCATTGATTATTAGCAATCAGCCCCTTACTGTTTCGCACTTGAATTAAAAGTTTACGTAGGAGAGAGATGGTTACAATTTATGGCTGCGAGAGTCATCAAGTCTCACTGTTAAAGGTGTGGAAGTTAGTTCTTCTCACCTCTATGTGAGAAAATGTTATAAAGTTTTCAGCTGACTGTAATGACATAATTTGGGAAATGTCCTCCAAGCAAAGTGTGATCAGATAAAGCTGTTCTGCTCAGACTTCGAAAAGAGGTTTCATCATATTTAATGCAAAATCAAGTATTGGTACATGAAGGTTGACGGGCCATGTGGACACATTTTATAATTTAGTCTCAACTGGGATTTTGAAAATTTGAGATTGTGAAAAGATGGGCAGTTCTATAGTAAGGTGGGCTGTACTTAACTTAGATATAGTTATGCAACAACTGATTCCTAAGGGAAGTATTTTTCATAGAAACCCACACAAGACCTGAATCTGGGATGTGACTGTGCACCTGGGCGGTTCTAGAGGAGTCCAGTGTGACGTTAACTTAAAGGGTTGAGTTAAAGGTCTGGTTTGGTGCTATGAAATGCAATACTTCCCGTCTGTATCAAGTGCATTATACATATCTTGTATTTTGTAATACAGAGAATTTTACAGTGTATAAATATAGATATTTATCGCTGTATGATGCTTGTTCAGTGTTATTTATGAGAGAAAGAAAATAAAACCTGTCCAACTTTGTTACATTTTCTTTATTTTATTTTCACTTACTCTTTATATGTGTACATATCTCTGTATATATATATATGTGTGTATGTGTGCATATGTACATATATATATATATGTGTGTGTGTGTGTGTGCATATGTACATATATATATATATATATATATATATATATATAACATATATATGTATTTATATACATATGTGTTTTTAATTAATATTAATTCTAATCTGAAAGCAATAGTTTGGCCTTTTGTAAAATACACTTGTTGCCTTTCTGAGAGTCTTTTACTAAATCAGAAGATTAATACCACTATTAAGTGTCACACAGTTGCTTTAATGTAGAAACTTGAATCTAGTTCACTCCTCATTTTGTTTAATAATTTACAGCTTAGTACACCTTATGTAACACTGAGTGAACCCTGGTTCTCGTTTGCCTTTATTAAACGTCCCGTGAACTATATTATTTAAGATGGCTGTTAAAAAAGATGTGCGTTAAAAAGCTTTCCATCTCAGTTGAGCTGTCCCACATTTCACAAAATCCCCCACATCATGAAACCCAAATCCTGGCATGAGTCTCTAAATATTACCTGGCGTCCTCCATGACCCTTAGAGAGTGATGGAAGACAAAATGATCTCCCTCCAAAGGTTTCTCTTATCTTAAAAACCTCAACATAACTGTCAGTTCTCAAATGTGCAGCAGAAGCAGCATCAGCACTGCATGGACAGAAATTGTGCTGGCTTCTGGGGCAGTTTGTCACAGCAATTTTGAAAGGACGTAGTGATGGATGTGGCGGTGGTAATGGAGTGGAGCACCACTCACGCGTGCCCTTGCCTTGCCTGTGACAAGCTATCTGTACAAGGGGAGGTGGGTGTTTGTGTGGACAGTGTCTGACAGATAGGGTCCAGATAGACTGTGCTTGTCAGCAGTGCTCTGCCACACATACACAAACACACACATACAGTGGAAAGGTTACAAACATGTTTACTCCCCAAATACAACAAAAAATACAATCGAACAGTAACATGCCAGACTCCTCTTGCATTTTGTTGCTTCATCTGTTACACATCTGCGTTTCACACAAAGCAGCTGATCTCTTCTGGGCTCGAGTTAGGTCTGTGTTCGATCCATCATCATCATCATCATCATCCAACCCTGCCTTAAAGGACAAACCTCATCATTAAGCCTCGCCGCCACCACAGGGATACATCGAACAAAAACCAAAACATTCATTTTGGCAGGCCTCAAATGAAGGCCCTAGTTCTCCCTGAAGGCTATGATTTTTTGAGGAAAACAATAAAAAATACATCTGTGAAGCTGCTTGGTGCTCATAAAACACATCTCAGAGGAAAATTTAGATATAAAAACGGGATGAAATGATCTTGGAATAAGTCCATGCGGCCTTCCAGAGGGATGATGTGGATGCTTATGGATTTGTGGAGGAAGGAACCACTGATAGGCCTCTGGTAGAGAGATCCTGCTCGAGGCTGACGGACTGATCACATGATTGCTTTCTTGGCTGAGACAGCTGTTCCCTCCATCTGCACCATCTATGACCTGCTGCTTTTTTTTATCATCCACTCCTATAGAGGGGAACTGCTCAGTGCACAAATGGGGCAAAGTAGTGCACGTCTGCACATTTTTTTTTCACTTTAATATTTATTAGTTTTATTCTATGTATAATCAGCAATATTATAACTTCCATTCTTTTTACAATGAAGTAGGTAGAGACAATAAAAAAAAGCACTGTCTCATTTATTACATAGAATCATTAAATATATAACAGATTGTTTAAAACAAATCATAACACACATATAAGGCATTTTTATGGTTAATAATATGCAGTATTATTTATTTATACACCAGCATCCAGTTATGAGTTATAGGTTTTAAATAACACATTAAACAATGACCAAGTGCTGTAAGGTTTGACTTAATCAATAACAAGTCTCAAAACAAGTACTATAACAATAACGCACAAAATGTAGTCAAAGCAAAATAATAAAATAGTATTTCATTTAAGACTATTTGACTGAATAATATTCATTCTAATTGAATTACAAGCAACTACTGAACTTTACTTACTTTAACTTTTTTTGTCATCCTAAACAACTTTCAAAAGAAAAACTGCACAAAACACTGTTTGTTAAATATAGAATAACATTTTTTTGTCCTCTAAACAATTAGATACTTTGCTTGAAATGGAACATTTTGCAGTCAAACCAGGCAAACTTAAACTTATTACATTATCTCATCTGAATAAAAACTTTGAACTTGAATTATGTTCATGAATTATATCATATCTTGAACTTAACAAAACATTACAGGTATTTTGTTCTCTTGTCATTACAAACAGGCTACAGGAAGAGGGCTTTCATGCCTAAAACAATTTAAGTCTCGTCTGTCCGTCACTTCTGCCGGGTACCTTCTCATAGCTTAACCTGCCCTTCTTCAGCGGGGGCAACACTGCAAAACAAACAGAGAGAAATATCACAATCTGTCCTATGAAGGGTTAAAAGGAGACATAAGCCAGGTTACCATAAAAAAAATGAATGCTTTTCCATCCACTACTGTAATGTGAATATTCGGAGTTGGATCTTCAGGATGAACAGAAGGTGATGCTAATTCTCCTGCTCAATTATTGTAGAGGAGGGTGAAACAAAGTGATTTAATTAAAAAGAGTGCCAGTCAAACCTGAAACAGTGGAAATCAATGTAGAAAACGAATATGGCATTTATGTTTGTTTCATATTTAAATTTGAGGACGACTGCAGTCTCCTCATCACAGGACTGGTATCACTCACCTGCTCCAACCAACTCCGGAACCTCGCCGTTCCTCTTCCTCTCTTGTCCGATCCAGCATCTGGAGCCATAGTTAGCTGAAACTGTCTTTGTCACTCCAGTGCCGGTGCGGTAGTGGTTGCTGCCTTGAACTCGACCCCACAGCATGACTTCATTAGGAGGGCTCAGACTGATGGAAGTGCTGTGGTTAGCGGGATGCTGAACTGTAGAATACATGGTTGTGTAACTGCTGGCTGGCTGCTGCGAGATAAGGCTGTCAGTGAATATGGAGTCCAGCTTGAAAGGACTGTCTAGCTTTTTAAGAGCCCTCGGAGTCCACTCAACGTTTTCTCTTTCAACTCCTTGCACTGCCTCAGCTGTTCCTCTGCAGCCAGAAAAATTCCTTTCCCCTCTGCACTCCTCTTGCCATGGATCACTGCCGGTCCATCTCTGGGGGTGAACATCCGGGAAGGAAGATTTCAGGTCCAGTCTAAAATCTGTGTTGCCACCCTTAACCATTAAGTGTGGATCACAGAAGGTGCGATCGTTTCCGCAGAGGAAGCTGGTGTTGTGGTCACTACAGAATAGTTCTGGATGCGGGCTGATGAGAAGTTCTGGTTGTGCGTCGGCGTTCATGTGCTTGGGGTCAGCAGTGGTGGTCCAGGGGCTGTTTGGTGGACTGGTCTGTTGGTTTGTCTCAGTGACAACTCTCTGGGAATGTGACTGGTTTGGCTCTGTGGTCAGTGTGTACAGGGAGGTCGTGTCACTGAAGAGCTAAAACCAGGAAGAGAAGAGGAGTTGTTAAATGCAGAAAATCCAATTTTCTGTGTTTTAAATAAATTATTTTGATCCTATTTTCAATGAAGTCCTTTGAGTTATATCCAATGTATGAACTGTACTACTAAAAATAAGCTTATTATAACAGTACGTAGTAATGCACTCCTGTTCTTAGTACACCTGCAACGTGTCTCTCAACCTCTGGCGAGTTAAAAAGACCTCATATTAAGAAGCACTAACATGAAGTAAACCATATTACACAAGCAAAAAAGAAACAAAGCATATGCAAGGTCTATTCTACGTATACGCTGTCTGTTGTAGTGATGTATCAGTGATAACCTTGAGAACTTTCTGTGGAACCTCAGGAAGCAGCTCCTCCAGTTCTGACAGAGAGGCCCTCAGGAGCCACTGGAAGAACGGGGCCCTCCTCAGCATTAGCTGACCAACTAGAGGGTTGATACACGGGAACTGCAACAGACATTTTTCTGCCTGGGGATGAAAAAAAAAAATCAAAGTAGTCCATAGATACCAAGTCCATACATTCAACCTCAACATACACCAAGGTCTAGTTAAATGTCAGAGGTAACAGATTAACAGGCATGGGACAGTATGAGGGACACGTTACAATAAATAAAAGCAGTGGATGAAAAGCAACAGTTATAAATCTTATACTTATCTTAACTAATTTAAAAGTAAATAATTAATGAATCATGTCTGCGTTTAGCAGCCTAATAGCAGAGGGCAATGAAGAACTTAGATAAAATAAGATTAGGGATGTACTGATTTGTTCTCATGGGCACTTTATCGGCCTGAGGGCATGACAGAACATGATCTGATTGGCTGATTTCTTCTTCTTTTTTTTAAATTCAGACGTTGGAACTACAGCAGGACATTTGACCTGCTGATAAGTTGAAAAATGAACAAAACAAAAAACCTTCTCAACCAAATACTAGACCAATTTATGAAGCGTCCGGTGGATGAATCACCTCTGAGGGAATCACAGTTAGCCAGTCTCTGTCCAGGTAAGTGTGAGGGTCGTTCTTATTGGCCATCAGGCTGTGGAAGCAGATCCGACTGATCCACTTGGCTATTTCCATCAAATCAGACACAATCAGGACCTGTGAAACAAAATAAAAGACGAAGTGGTTTATATTATTAATTTGTCAACCATTTGTAGAGAGATGTAGTGGTTGGAGGGAGTCAAGTAACAAGAATCAGAAAATGGAACAACCAAATAATTTGGTGAACTATGACTTTGTGGTGAGGGTTGTTTTATGACTTTCTTGAGATCACACAGTGGTCGAATAAGTATTCAGATGTGTTACTTCAGTAAAAGTACGAATGCCACATGCTCTAAATAGTCCTTTAGAAATAAAAGGCCTGATTTCAAAGCCTTACTGCAGAACTGCAGAACTTTTACATCAAAAGTAAAAGCACTCATTCTGCAGTTAAATGGTAAAATTCATACAGTACTTGAGTAAATGCACTTAGATTACACTACATTCCACCACTGCAGCAAGGATTATATAGTTGAGGAAACATTCACAGTTGAAGGCATTTGTGTTTTATGTTCTACCTTCACATTTAAATCCTCCGACTTCATGCTGAAGAGCACCAGAGACGAATAAACCAACACCAAGTTATTAAAGGTTTCGCTGGAAAACCTGCCATCACGTGGACAGAAGCAGTAATGGTTAGACACTGTGTACAACATGTGTGTGTGTGTGCGTGCAGTAGTGGTGGTGGTGGTGGGGTGGTGACACACTGACCCTCCTCCCTGGCTGCCTGGACAGTGCAGGATGAGCCAACAGCAGTTGTACTGCAAGGACAGAGCAGTAAGCCTCATCACCAGTCCCTCACTGGCTCGCTCCTGACACAGTCCATCCTCCTCCTGCACACACACACACACACACACACACACACACACACACACACACACACACACACACACACACACACACACACACACACACACACACACACACACACACACACACACACACACACAGAGTTGCAGAAAACTAATCAAAGATTTGTAATATTTGCCAGCATTCCCATGTAATACCAGAGAAGCTCAGCAGAGGGACATAAACGCATGGAAGAAGTGGATTTGTGTGCCGGTATGTTTGTCCCTGGTACCTGAATGATGATGGCAGTGCATTCATCCACTGTAATCACAGCATACTGATGGGTCCCTCCAAGCATCTGCAAGGATGGACAATGACTCCTCTCCAGCACAGTCATATTAAACCTGTAGCACAACATACAGACACCTTTCACCATCATTTGAATGACAGCTAACCTTCAGTAAAGCTTTATATGTACAAGCTCTGCGCCTTGGCCTGAAATCATAAACAAACAATCTAGTGCCATAGAGATAATTGGCAACAATTTCAATGAAGTTATCATTATCCTCTGGTTCCAGCCTCTCAAGTGTAAGGATTAGTTGCTTTTCTATTTTACATCATTGTACATTGAACAAATAGAAATCATTTCAGGGAGAAGAAAAGTCTGAAACTGTGAGGAGTGATGCATGATAAGCATTTTATCTTTTTAATTATGGAGTGGCTTCACAAAAACAAAAGAAAAGAATAGACCTGAGTGATACAATGATCATATCTGCAGATGCTCCCATTAGGAACCACATTTCCCCTAAAAATGTCCTATAACACCTCATCTTGCCTCCATCCATTCTGTTATTTAATAGGTTATCATATTCAGAACATGATCGTCATCATGTTTGTGGTTACCGCCATCGAGTTTTGATGTTTGTCAAACTATTATTGGACAATGTGATATACTTTAAAATGATCATTTTATTGCTAATTGGTAATATCGCTCCAATTGAAATGCAGGTACCTGTCTGGATTTCTTATTACTTATTGAATAGGATTTAATCAGACAAGATGAATGTGAAAATGTACCCTGACTCGAGTGTCTGTAGCAGCAGAGGACAGTTGAGAAGCCAATCTGTCACAAACAACACATAAGGCACCTTGTCCTCCACGCACCAAACAGCCTTTTCCTTCACTATTAAGAAAAAACACATTTAGAGAACATAAATCACATTAAACATGACCGGGCAACAGTGTGAATAATATGTATTGGTGGCAGATGACCAGTGTCAGAGATGATAGTGTTGAAGCAAAGGTGACTGATGCTCCTCTCCCTGCAGACTGTGGTCCATGGTGACTGGCCTGGATGGTCGTACTCCACAACCAGAGAGAAACAGTTCCAGGGGAAGTCCGGGCCAATATGTTGCTCACACACCACAACACACACACTGCTGCGCATGCTGGTGGAACAGGATGGCAGTGTGAAAACAACATAGGAGCTTGAAATATTTCCTTCAGCACAAGAAAACAACTGCCATTTACTCCAGTGTGCAATAACACTGTGGTTCACTAGTCCTACAGTATGAAGTGATGCTAGTTTAAGACCCCGGGGAAACAACCTCAGTGTAAAGAACTGTAAACAATTATTTGCTGTTTATTAGTGCCAAAATGGTAAATAATCACCACAAAATACAGATTTGGCTTAAGACGAATATGCTGAAATTTGCAAATGATGCGATAAAAAAAAAAAAAAAAAAAAAAAAAAAAATATATATATATATATATATATATACACATATATATATATATATAGACACACACACACACACACATACTGAGTAACAAATCTCCATTTTTACCTGCTGACCACACTGGCACCATTCAATTTTTTCTTGTCATCCTCAGGAGAAACTGAAGTTACAGCAGCACCTGAGATGACAAAAAAATAAACATACTTAACTGTATGATGCATTCATGATCATGTGTTTATACTCTTGTTAGGAGGAATATTGCTAACTTTTGCTTTGGCTTGGGATTGGGAAATTTTGTTTGGAGCATATCTCGCTATATTTGTTGCAGCCATGCCCAGGTGACTCTGGCTTAGTGGTGCTGTTAATTAGCTGATTAGTGAAATGGCTGAAAGAGATCCAAGTTCAAGCTCACCAGTCACATGGCTCAAGCTGTTGATGATTATAGACCTGCTGATGTCACAGTCAACTGATATCATGACAAGAATCTACAGGGAGACAAATCAACCAGGATATTAGCAAACAAAAATTTAAACATGTAGATAGTGGGATCGTAATTATCAGAGATTTAGAGAACATTATTATTGCACTTTATATTATTTTACTTCATATTTTTGACTAATTGCTCCTATAGCCAGTATTTAAAATGAAAGAGAACAATAGTCATTAACCAAAATGCAATATGTGACACAATTTGTGTGCAATTAATTAAGCAAACCGAAAAACTATAGGTTTCCTCTTGTTGTGAGCACTGACTTTGTCCATGACTTTCTCCGTGGTGCCCTCTCCCCTCCTGCTATGCAGCCATGCGGCCAGCAGCTCCTGCAGCTCCAGCAGCTTGAAGTTGGCCTCCGGGTTCTTGTGACTGAGGTAGAGGATGATCTGCAGCCTCTTCACCAGCTGCTCCAGCCTCAGCTCTGCTCGTGCCTCGGCTGCCTGGGTCATGTACTCTTCATAAATACATAAATATCACATACATATATTACAAATGCACACTGGTGGATCACAAACATGAAAACCATCAACGCTTAAAGTAAAGGACCTGACAACAGACCATGTCATTCAGCTCTTATTGTGAACATCATGATAGTTGTTTTGTTATCAAGATTAATATTTTTTCCTATATTTAATAGTGAATATGGAAATATTAACTGTGAAAACATTTAAGGTTTGTCTGTTTATACTGACCCAATGCAGTGCTGAGGTTGCACTTCAGCAGCAGTTCCTTGGACGTCACCAGCACATGAATCAGAGCTGCCTGATTGAAAAGCAGTTCCTGATCTGCATGCACAGACCAAAGACCAGCAGTGGGATTTTATGCCTTTCCCATATAGTAGAGTTAGTATAGTAATATCTCATCACTGCAAAATACAGTAACAATCCACAAATAAGGTTGTAGAAATGTGTTTCTGCATTATGAAATAACTTTTTGTACCTCTGACCGGCTCTCCGCTCTGTGCTCGTGTCCTGCAGAGCGTCCTCTCCTGCTGCTTAAGGAGGAAGTGGGTTTGATCTGGGGTCAGGCGGCTGAAGTCTCCCCATACCGGCAAGTTGACTCCCATCTGTCTGGCAGAGCTCAAAGAAGGCTGAACGAAAGCCAGCAGCTCACAAAATGCATGCTGCTGGCTGTCTGTAAGGAAGCAGACAATCAAAAACACACTATCTCAACCATCTGAACCACACTTTTCTCAAATGATGGCGATTGAAGTCCCCCGTTTTGGTGTATTTAAACTGAAGGTGGTGAAAGTGTCGTACCAGTTGCTTGGACTTGTACTATTCTGCTGTCCTGTCTGTCATGACTGATGGACTGACTGACAACATGACTCGTGAGGTGACCTGTTGACTGCTCTCGGGTAACGTTTTGTGACACAGCACCACTCATGTATGCTGGTATCATGTCTGATCTTTGCATCTGCTCCGCAGGCAGCTGCAACTCAGTTGTTTGTTGGTCAACCTGGGGTGCTGATAAAAAGTGGAAGAGATGAGATTACAGCGTGTGACATGAATCAGTCAATAGACCTTAAGTACCAAAGTGAGGTATCTTGAAGTGCTTGTCAAAAACATTATCGAACAATTAAGAGACTAATTGTTCAAGCTCTGTGTTACTGATCATTTGCATGAGAATCATTTTGCACAGAGTGTATATCACTCAGTAAAATGAAATAAAATGAATCCTATGGTCTAGAACTCCAACCTGTTTTAGTCTAAACAGTTGGCAGGAAGAGTTTATAGATATTGGAACTCCTTACCGAATTGTTTCACGGGGTTTTATATAATGAACTAGATTAACTACAAGATTCTCCAGGATCTTTAAAACAGCCACACTATGCATTTTTAAGAAATAAAACAGAGATAATAAATTCAAGTTACGATGTGGAGACTTGATCAGCTTGTGTTCCCAGATGTGATGAACATATTCTTGATGAGATCATCAGATCAAAAGTTCAAAAATAAAATCAATTCCTCATGTATAGTAACCTTTACATATAAAAATGGTGAAATTTAATCTGAATAAAAATAACCATATCCTCTCAGGCGTATTAGTGCTATACTATATATGCTCAGGCTGAGAAACAACAGTTTGACTGAAGTGATTTTGGCATCAATACGTCTGGGTAATATTGATTTGTTTCAAGAATAAGATGATGGTTTCTCAGGAGAATCTATTAACAGCAGCATAATAGCAGCAAACAGTAGCATCACTAGTCTACCTGGTGGAGGTGTTGGAGGAACTGGAGCTGTCTGCTGTGATCTCAGCATGATGAAAGTGGAGAGAGGGTCCAGGTCCTTCTCTGGTGGATGTTTCGAAGCCTGCAGATCTCTGTGATTGTCTCTGAGATTCAGTCTGAAGGATGCAGCCTTCTCAGGAATGTGGGCGCTCTGCTCTGTCCTTTCTGAGACTTCCTTTATGGTAGCAGCAGCAGGTTTTGAAAATACCCTTGTAGACTTTACTTTCTCATCATTTGTGTTGACAGCGTGAATCAGAAAGGTGTTCTGACATTTATCAGCATCTGAGTCTCTTTGAATAAGGGGGTCATCTGTGGGAGCGTTGGCATGAAAAGAAACGGCTCCGGATTTCTCCAGGTGAAGAGCTACATTGGTGGGATTCATCAGGTTTGATCTGTCTGAGGCTGAGAACAGAGGAGATGAGGTTTGACTCAGCAGTTGGCAAAACAATCTGCAGCAATCTCTACAATTTTAACACCCTAAAACACTGTGGTTTGAAGCAACACATAAAAAGCAATAAGCTACACACATAATTTGGCTGCAACTCTTGATTAATCAACTAATTGTTCAGTCAATAGAATGTCAGAAAATAGTACAAAATATCCATCAGAACTGACTAAAGTCATATCAATTACTTATTGAAGTAAATTTATTTTGTCTGACCATCAGCCCTAAATCCAAGCATCAGTCAGCACAAAGTTCCATTTGTAAAGCTGTGTATATTTTGACCTGTTTGCTTAGAAATGATCAAAATAATGAACACACTTCTCAATACTTTCATCCATCAACTAAATAATATTTAGTATAATATATTAGCTTGTTTCAGCTCTCCTTAGCATAAAGGAACATACATAGGGTAATGCATAGCCAATTCATCCTCTAATAAAATCACCTGTCGTCTAACAAAACTGATTAACTGGAGAAAATATTAGAATACTCACACTCCACATGTTCAGGTGACAATTTCATGAAATCTTCCTCTACTCCATGCTTGGTGGAGGGAAACTCAGACCTTATGTTCTCTGTGAACTCAGGGTTGTTGCACAAATACACCTGTGGAGCTCCCGTATCCGTCTGCAACTGCAGTTTGTCATCAACACAGACAAAGCTGTGTTTCTCGAGTCTTAAGACTTTCAAGGCTTCAGCCAGTGGCTGGAAGCCGACAGCTGGCTCACGCATTTGAGGCTCTGCAAGAAAATACAGGAGATTATAATTTTGGAGAACATCATTCGTAGATTTACTTGAAGTGTAGGTATCTACAACCAAACACACAACAGCATTTCATACATTATATATATTACCATTTTGTTATTTAACCGACAATTTTTACGATAAAGACCTTAAAATTAAGGTTTGCTTGAGAGGCAGAGACATCCTAACTTTAATTTGAACGCTTCTGTGTTTACTGGGAACAATGCAGCCTTGGTGGAGGAATGCATTCTCCAAGTGCCCTATTAGTATTTAAGGTTCGACCATAGACTGTAAAATAAACCTGGATGTTACCCATTGGTTTGTGAAGCCTTTAAGAGCGTCCTTTTATTGTGACCAGGCCAAGGCACACCATGGCAAAATGTTACAAAGGGAAACACTGAATATGCGTTTTAGAGGATACACTGGTGGTGGGAAACTTAAGATATACTCTCGTTGAAGAGAGTCCTCTTTGTAAGAGTGACAAATTCATACAGCTAAACCCTTTAATTACCTGCCAACAGAAAGCCCACCACAAAGGCTGGATGCTTCTCTGCCTTCCAAACGGCTGACTCCATCTCTCTCTGAGCTCTCGCTGACATCAAGGACCTACATGACAGTCATTAATGTTACAAGAGTTTTTCTACACAGCAGCACACTTATAGAAGAAAAAAGAATTGGTGTGGTGACTGAGAAGGATTTGTGTCATTTATGCAGAGATTGAAGTAATAATAATAATAATAATAATAATGTCTTTCAAATCCATTAAGGAATGTTTGATTATTAGAGCAATTTAAGTCCGTTTTCCTCATTAATCTAACAATTATTAATTGATATATTCAGTAACGATGAAATATGTGAAAATATCAATCACATCGTATTTGCAGTCTGATTACATGAAGACCTGGTATCATCACTCACCTTCTGCAGAGTGGTGACAGCTCCTCCTTCTGGAGTTCACGTGTGGACAGACAGGTTTGGGTTGGACTGGTTCTGGGAGTCGACATCAAAATCACGTCCAGCTCCAGTTCAGTCGGAAGCATCACACGTCCTTGGAGGAAGATTATGTTTAAGCGCACAGCAGCTAATTGTGAATATTATATTCCATTTCTGCCAATAAAAAATGTAAAAAAATGTAATTACAAGACTGGTGTTAATGTAACTCTATAAGAGTAACATAAACTTCTAAATCCAATCAATAATAAATACATTTTAAGGCCTAAACTTTTGTATTATTGGATTTGAGACTTTTTATGACCTGCAGAAACCCTTATATTGTACTTTTTACTGTGCCACATTCATTTAAAAATACCAAATTGAGGAACTGCTAACATATTTATACATCACTAATAATGATCCAATAATACAACACTGATGAGCCATTTGGCCAAATGAGTACTGCTACTTTTGATAAAGTTGTGTTGCTGATACTTTTACTATTTTACATTTTGAGAGCAGTACTTTAACTTGTATTTTAATAATGTGGTATTTCTACTTTTACTTGAGTAAATGTTCTGAATATGTCTTCCACCCCTGCTAGAAGGTGTAAAGTGGTCAATTTTGGTTAATCAGCTACAGTAGGAAAGATTTGTGCTCACTAATCATCTAACTAATTATCAAATTACTCTGTGTTTGTGTCTTTAACTTTACCTGCTGACTCTGACTCTATCAGGCCTTCATTCATCTTGCTGGAGTCATCTGGAATTTCATACTGGGAAATATCCATTGATACGGACACATCTGAAAGGGAGAGGTGCGAATAAATGTGACGAAAGCTTACTTCTCTGTGCATTTTATTTGATCAAAAGAAATCTCCATCTTGTCTTCACCTTTGAGTAGCGCATCCAAGACTGGAGGCTGCTCATCCAACTTTTCAGGAGCCACATTCAGATGACCACCAATGCTTAAAAAGGCGGTGCAGTTTTCTTGGCTGAGATTGATTGTGTCCACTACAACCGGCAACAGCAGAGACTACAGGGACAAAATGAGAAATATTTAAGTCCTTTCAATGGTAGACGCATCATTTGGTATTCATCGTTTTTTTTAGTTACCTCTTCCTTTATCAGTGACTCTTTACCAAACTCCTCATGAGTGTCTGCACATGTCTGAATGTCAGTTTGGTTCACATCAGGAGGTTTTTCATAACACGTGCAGAGCCTGAAAGGGGTTGAACATAACACAAACTAGGAAATTAATTGGACAATAAAGCCAGTGATGTACATTTCTTGTCTGTAACAGGCAGATTTGGGGATGCAACAACCATTAAGCATACACACTTAAATATGGTGTCCTCGGAGACGGCATCTCCGTCTGAGCTCAGGAGAGGGTCAGCCACAGGAAGGGTCCTCAGCCTGGATAGTTTGTCTTTCACAGTGGGTAAATGTCTCTTAAATCGAGGTAGATAATCAACAACCATAAGCTCTTCTGGCAGGAGGAGATCTTTGACAGATGTAAACATATTTTTGGTGAGATAACACGATCAGTGTCCCAGTGAAAACAGTCAATACACTGCATGAGGGAATGCTGAAATCAAATCACAGACACAGATATTTTAAGGGTTGATACATGACTGTCAAATTACCTTTGCTATTATTTTCAGGTTTCATTTGATCAGTTGTCCACTTGATAAATGATTCCTCACATGGATCGTTCATCTGTGATGCTTTTAGAAGACAAACATACTCATCTTGGTCTAGATCCTTCAATGAGTCAGGGTTAGAGCTGGGAATCACCTCCATGAGCCCTTTCTCCTCACTCAGCGTCACATTAAATCTGGAATATAGAAATATCGAAACTAGGACTCAAATAATTAAACTTATTGAGAGTAAAATTAATGCAAGTGAGGCTTTTCTTTTTTTTGGTCAGCACAAAAAAAGACAGAACCTTTCTGGTGAATTAATCGATTGTTCTTTTTCTCCCAAGTCATCGAGGACAGACCCAGTGACAAAGAGTTTGCAGGTGGAGATCACTGTTCCTGTAACAGATGACAGAAAAGTCAATACAGAATCAAAATGTTTGTGTTGGTCTCCTTTTAGTTTTCCATCCCCTTTGTAGAGTGAAGAACCATTCTGGCCTTGCAGAAGGGTTTTAGGGAACTCTGTTGCTCTGTCACCTCTCACACTGTCAGCGATGGAATGCAGCTAAGGTGAACATTGTACTCAAGTACAAATTCAAGGTACTTGAGTATTTATTTCCATTTTATGCAGCTTTAAACTTGTTTAAATTGAGTTGCTGGCATCAAATAAGAAGATAGTGCAAAATGGACTTGGCAGCAGCACCTTTGGCTCTATATTGTGTTGAAATTAAATCTAAACCCTTGTCATGACCCTGAAACATACCAGAATGAGGGCTCATGTCACTTTATGTAGAGTTAAAATGACCTCAGTGGAGATTCTTGTATACCTCTGACCCACGGTGTCCTGTAGGTGACTTCAGGCAGCGTGCCACTGTGAGGGTACAGGTCACTGGTAGCTGTGAAGTAAGGTGCTGGCAGTGCTAGCAAGTTCACCTTTACTCTCTGACTGGTAGTCATCTGAAACAAAGACAGAAAGGGAACAGCATCAGGGTTTAATGATAATATTCTGACATCAAATTAACACGCTGAAACTCACCTCAAACACATAGTCAAGAGCTTTGTATCTGTTGGCAGGAAAGGTCTGAGCAGGGAAACAGCTGTCGTTTTCAGGCCTGCAAATGTCATAGTGCAATACAATCATAAATATGCATATATACAGTATGTTATATATTATCATTACCTTAACGACAAATGAAAAGAGATCAATTTAATGATTGATGTCACCCTAAACAGGAAACTTTGACTAAATTCATAAAAGGAGTGTGTCTGTGAAGTACTAAAGGTACAGAACCCATTATGCAGAAAGGCCTATTTCAGGATGATATAAATTATGGGATTATAAGTATTGATGTGTTAAACTATAAATTTATGTGGGGATAATATGGATAGATTGTGAATTTCCCCTCGGATCTATAGCCTTATCGTCTCCTAATCGGTAAAAAAATCTGTAAAGTAACTAAGATATGAATGTATTTAAGTAAAAAGTGCATCGTTACCTCTGAATTGTGGAGTCGCAGATAATGGAGATACTCAAATAAGCACTACCTGTAAATAGTTCTTAAGAATAATGTTTGAATGCATAACGTAGCCACAAATGTCTAAACATTTTACATGTTAACTATTTGACAGCAACGTTAGCTTGGTTAGCTAGTAAGCAGCTAATTAGTTTCAATGTCCTTAAACTTATAAACAATGTCAAAAACTAAAGATTCAACGCCACGAACTGAATAAATTAAACACATAATCACAGTTTGTTAGCATTAAACTTACATAATGACGATCTTTTCAACCAGTTCCTCGTCCTCTGAGCTACAATGGTGGGTTTCTTTTATCGCTAATGTGTGCAGAAGACAATTTAAGGCCTATTCACTTGAGAAAAAAAGATGGCCGGTTTTTGTTTTTGTTTTTCATTAAGGAGATAATTAGCTCAGAAGTTTTCATGAAAAAAATAAATTCTGGTCTAAATAATAATAAAATAAAAAATAATAAATGAGGTAATTATGTCGTTAATTCATGAAAAAAAAACCAATACTGTTTTCTGAATTAATGAGATGACTAAACTGGATGAGAAATCAGTATGAAGTATTTATACCTCATCTTTCATGCATAAAGAAATAAGCATTTCTGTCTATTTTACCTGGTATAAAAAGACAAATGTTTCATTGGCAGTCAGAATTCTGAGAATGAAGTAAAAATTGGAAAGGCAGAATTAATAACATTTAATATCAATTTATCTATATAGTTTACCCCATCTGCAATGTAAATAAAAAAAATGCAGCTTTATCATGGTGAGTTCATCGCTCTAACAAAGTTACTAATATGACATCTAAAAATTTTGTCAATTTGTAATTTCTTACAAATAAAAGTATTATAAAAGCAGGAAATAAAAAGTAGCAATAAAATATAAGTAGTAATAGTAACCCAAGGTTAAGTGTAACTATAGGTTCGTGTACAGCAAAACGGAATAAATCCGCAGTGAATGCATGAACAGATCCACAGATTCACCCTGATGTGCTTTCATTTTTATTTGTGCACAATAGTGAGGAATTTGATGTTGGGTCCTAGTTTTGTGGCAAATATCTTATATGACAATCATGTAGTGCAATTATCTAAGTTTATTTCCTTTTATTGTAAAAACTGAAGCTAGACTGTCATCAGAGAAACTCACATTTTTTAAACAATTGCAATTAAAGACTATGTCGCTCTCTAGTGTTCATAAGCCAGTACTACATAAACACAATGCAGCCCATGAAAGGTTTTAAAATTACAGTATAGTAAGGTTATCATGACATTTATTCCTTTAATGTGACAGAAAAAAATATTATATGTTGACACAACGATGACATAACTTTATTAAATCAACAATAATCTTTTAATCTCAACCTTTAAATCAAAATGGAATAGAAGACCTTTGACGTACAGTATATGCGACATCCATTTCCACTAGACATCGCACCAGAATCTTAGCTGGACAGAAAAAAAGAAGGGGCATGTGAATACACTTATTAGAAGATAAAAACCATCAAATCAGGAATCAGGATTGAAACATGACCAACCTCAGATAAGGTCATCTTTCACAGCGAAATGTATATATTATTTATTTATTACAGATGAGGTCTGCACTGGAAATGTGAAACACTCAAAACAAAGTAGAGCAGTTGCTTTCAAATTTAAGATTAAACTGCCGTGTTTCAGGTTATTTTGAGCATTTCTAACCCGCAGTGAAGCTACAGTAGATTCCCCAGTGATCACTAGTGTAGCGTCCACAGTCCAGCTTCTCCAATCCTACCAGGGCCATGTGATCAGGGAACAGGCGTGGGACGCCATCGTTGGTAGCCGGGCGCAAGTAGACCCGGTCGAAGCGGCAGCGGCTGACGTAAGGAAGAGACTTGTTGCTGTTGGCTTTGGTGTCCCATGTGTAGCGGCAGTGCTCCTGGTTTCCAAGTCGCTCCCACACATCGAAGACACTGGGGGGCAGACCCACCTTGGCCACCTGATATGGAGCTCAGAGCAATAAGTTATCATGAACACTGTGTGACGACATGTATGTCAAAAGATTTCAGAGTAAACACGTTGTTACTCCATTGTTGCAGACATTATTTGAGCTTTTGAGCCACCATAAATATTTTTCAAACATGCTAGAAATACAAATGACTCACCTCAGGGTCCCTGAGGTTTGTGTCGCCTCCAAAGAGGACAGTGACATCGCCCTGTGCCTCTCTCATCCTCCCCATCACCACTTGTAGCTGTTTCATCCGCTCCCCTGCGTGGCCTTTACAGCTCTCCAGGTGGGATGTCATCAGGCAAAGCTTCTGGCCTTTGAAAGTCACCTAATTTCCAAGAGAAAAATAATTGTCTCCTCGTGGTTATATACCTCCTCCAACCACTCAAGATTTAGTTTGTAATTTAGGAAAAGGTACCAAGTGATTTTTTGTTGTTGACAAAATAGAAACTATGACAATCACCTGAAGCTGAGTATCAACAAACCCAATCAGTGTTTGGACGACTATGTGTGCACAAACCTGAGCTACAAGCAGATTCCTCATCATTTGAGTGGTGGGGTAAGCGACTATCTCACTCTCCAGGAACTTGACTCGTGACTTCTTCAGCATCATCCCAGTGAAGTAACCTTCTTCACCACCTGTTCAGCAGAAAAATTAAGAAGACAAATATCTTAGACTGCTGAGCTGAGCCAGTTTATCCCATTTTCTGTGTAATAGAGTTGTAATACAGTAATACTGTCATACAGTTGTGAGTTTCCATTTAAATGTCGATCATACAATATGCTATCGTAATAATTTTCTTCATCCCCTCGCAGCATATCTGCGTTGTCTGTCCGTTCAAGGAGCTTCACCTCAAGTTAAATCCTGCTTTGACATTAAGGATATGATACTTCCTCCACCACTAGTGATAACATGCTTTAGCTATATAACATATTATAATTATATGATAGTTTTATCATGGTTATCATTCTGTTTATTACTGTAACGTCTGAAGAAAAGTCAAGAAATACATGTTTTGCTGTAGTTCTTTCTCTCCCATTTATGTTGTTCAAAGGGACGTACAGTACAATTTGATCACGTTTTCTGAGGATCCTGTTCCTTTTTTCCTCATTTTTTTCCAAACAGGAAATGTGCAGCTTTCTTACTTATTTCACTTACTTTCAAAAGAGACTTTTCTGCTCATACTTCCACTTGAAAAATAGTTTCAAGATTCCACTATAATAAAACGTTTGTTTTCAATCCTTAATGAGTCATTGTGAATAATAATAGATAATAATAATAATAACAATAAAAACAGTAATAGTGACATAGTCATAGCTCTATTTTCTGAGACAGTTATCATACCGTGAAAATCTCATACCGTTGTAATCCTCAGGCAGATATTATGACCTAAAGTAAGAAAAATACAAGCATTTGGTGAAAACGCCATATTGAACGTACCTTCAATGATTAGGTAGCTGACAGCCCGCTTTTTCAAGTACTGGACATAAGGTGGAATGAGCTCCTGTAGAAACACCACATCAGGAGTGTATCTACACGAAGAGAAGATTGACTTTTCAGACACCAAGTGCTTTATGTCTCTGCAATAACCTTAGAAGACTGTCCAATAGGGTTAGGTACCCTATGAGGTACACATTGCATCTCCTCAGTTAATAACAGACTTTTAAGAAGACTGTACTGGCCCATCACAAAGAAAATATCAAGTGATGCCAATCAGGATTAATGACGTATTAAAACACGCTTACAAGACAATGAATGAGCACAGGCTTCTGGCACGTTCTGCAAGGTTGTCTGTATCAAGTCCATCCACGTTCCAGGTGATCAGTGACAGTTTATCTTCATCTTCTTCTGAGGGTTTGCGTGTGGAGGATGGGCTGCCTTCAGTCAAATCTATGCTGGAGATTTTTTCAGGACTGTTAATTAATTTAGAGTTGTTTACTAATGGCTGGCTATAACAGAATGTCATGAGTAAATCTTAGAATGTACAATAATGTTAATCTGTGACAAAGGAGGGGAGACAATAGGCTTACCAGTCTCCTGGAGGCTTTTCCTCAACTTTCATCCTCTTTGTCTCTGGGTTGGTCTCTCTCTCTGCAGAATTTCCCATTTCGAATACTCTCTCCATGTCCGCCTCAAAGAATGAGTTCAAAGCTCTCTGCAAAGAGAAGAGATGGTAGGCAATTCATAAAAGATTTTGAAACATTTGTTTAGCTTTAAAGGCTACGTTACTAGCTTCGGTAAAGCTGGAGAGATACACACAGGCTGACATAAGATGCAGCATTGTTTAATTTAACTTTAAAAATGTCAAATTGGCCATCGGCGGTAGCAGCAACAGTAACCTTTCTAGATTGTGTCCTGTAAGAGTGCTCAGTAAGTGTTGCTACTGTACCTCCATCTCCCATTTATTTTCAGCCAGGTAGCACTGAGCCACCGCGCTGTCTGTTCCCGCTATTGCAGCAAACTCATCGCAGAGGCGAGTTCTGTTTTCTTCCACGTTAGAAACGGACTGGAGTTCTGAATTGGATGTAGAGGCCATCTTTTCTTCCATTGCTGTCAAAAATCCTTTCTGTTTTTTAGGACTTTTTTTAGGACTACAAAAGATTCACGTTCCTTCCTACGAGCTACGTTTGGTGTACCAGTGAAAAGCTTCCGGGTGATTTTATATGTTTGAAAATGAACAACTATGGGATTTGTTACATCTTTAGTTATTTCTATAGTGGTATCAGTATATGTAGTTCTAACTTAAACAACCACATATTGTTATCATAGTGGTGCTGTTTACTTTTTGAACTATCGGAATAAATCTGGTCTAAACGCCGGACAGTTTATCGGAGAGCACAGTCTTTTTTACATAAACTTTATTGACAGTAAAATAATAAACAACAGATAAACAAACACAAAGTGGGACACTGAGTATTTAACAATTAGAGGACATTAAATAACATGTAAAAAATAAGACATTTCAAATGAAATGTAAGTAAGTAAATAACATCAAATAAAGTCAAAATAAATGACCATAAACAGTATCTTCTAGAGAATAAATACAACTGTAAAAAACATAACGATACTAAATGAATTCAATAGGTCAGAGGTACTTGAAACAAGATAGCAGCAATGGTTTGAGAATAAAATACAAAGCTGAATTATGATTCTTTAAAACTATGTAAAAACGATTCAGAAAAATTACAAACTAATCTACTTTCATTTAGACATTTACAACTCTTAATTCTTCTTCTTACAAACTACCTCAATATTAGAATCAAGCTCTCTTGTGGGATATTTCCAATGCTTTTGGGGGACTGGTTAATTGGCTCTGATCATGGCCATACAGAAGGTTTAGAAATACCAAGGTCCAAAAACTGAGCTTGCTGGGGGGATTCAGGGGCATGCCCCCTCTAAAAAAATAGGAATTCACTGACTGCATTTTAAAACATTTGGAGGGCAATAGCTTTAAAATCATGTCAGTGGACAGCAGCTTAAATTATCTGTCAAGCAGTAATGCATGAAAATGTTGTAGTGAATGATCCATCCCCTATGATTTGTTGTCTCTCTCTCTGTGTTTTCACTGCCTGTCCCTTCTGTGACTCCTCACTTGTCTCTCCTGTCAAAGCATATTAAAAATAATTAAGTGAAATTCTATACGCTTTATTTATTTCATCTTTGTGTATGAGTTTGCATCATTTTGGATTTGAATTATAGAAATGTGCCTCAAACAGAACCTAAACAAAAGGAGGATGTGTTATACAATAATATAGTCAGACAATAATAATATATTATGACTCTATAATTATGCTATGGGTTTTTGTTGTTGTTATTTTGAGCCTACTGTAATTACCGAAGAACATACATCTCTTTGGTAATTAGGCCTATATTGTTTTAATGTGATCAGGTCAGTTTGTGTTGAACAGCACAGGGACATAATGCTGATCCTATCATGGTCACAGTGGGCAGTACCTGCTCTTCCTCTCTCATCATCTTCATCATTTTATCAAACCTGAGCTATGACAGCTGTAGTTGTTGTGGCGTGAAAAACACAGGAGTCTCTGGAACTTCAAAGTCATGTGGGTTCACAATTTATTCACAGATCATGCAAGATACACAGCAATAAACTGGAACCCTGATCTCAGGTCCTGACAGTTTATATACCCTTCTAATGTCAGCTTGGGCGTATGTTATTCACATCTGCGTACGTGTCTCATACTTAGGTCAAGTTCCCCTTCTGACTGTTGTTGTGTTCGCACATCCTCCAAAGATCATTTGCAGATTTCAAATTTTTTATTTCTCTCCTCTTTATTGTTTCCTACCAGCGAGGCTCATAGTTTTTACACGTGACTTCTGAATATCTTTTTATATATCCAATTGTAATATATGTATCTGATCACCTTTGTCTAGGACGTGTGAGATCTATTTCAGCTTTATTGAGCCATATTTAGTTATGAAATACTATATTAATGCATAATTGATGATTTTATCAGTCCTCTAGAGATTGCGATGAAACTTTCAGAGTTCCAAGTTGTGTGACCCGTTTCTCTCTGTTTCTTTACAGTTTGAGCAGGCCCCCCCCCAACAAGGTTCTCCTTTTCTAGTGAATGTTAGTTCACATATATTTATAGTTAAATCCTCAATTTCTCGGGGTTTGCCAGAGCTCTAGGAAAAACCACTTGAGAATATATTGGACCAAATTTCGAGTGAAAGACTTACACTTGTCGTCGCTCCCCTCAGCCCACACGGAGCTTTATCAAGTATCGCAATCTAACTTTTCTCAGCCCAGGACAACGGCTACCGCGGTATACTTCACACAATCAGAGACACACTCTTCCCTGATCTTCAGACTCAGGTCTGGCAGCGCTTCAACATCAGAGACCCAACTCTCCCCTGATCTTCAGACCCAGGTCTGGTATTTACTATCAGAGTTTAACAACATCTGATTCCCTTCAGCTGCCTTTTTTTTTTAACACAAATTAGCCCCTCTATTTTCTCTGTTCCTTCCCTTTATTTTCTAGGCAGCTGTTGTATGCGCATACGACTACACATGACCTTTCTGTAACATCGACTCCTTTACCACATTTAGGATTCTTTTTGAATGAGTCAGAGACTACCCCACTGCATTATCACCTAGTGATGGCCACACTAACATAAGAGCAAATTCTCTTACCTTATTTCGGCCTTTTGTGGCATCACCAGTCTGAAATGCAGTGTTGTTGTTCCGCTCTCAAGTCAAACCACGTTGGGCGCCAATTATGTTGTGGCGTGAAAAACACACAGGAGTCTCTGGAACTTCAAAGTCACGTGGGTTCCCAATTTATTCACAGGTCATGCAAGATACACAGCAATAAACTGGAACCTTATTGTCAGCTTGGGCGTATGTTATTCACATCTGCGTACGTGTCTCATACTTAGGTAAAGTTCCCCTTCCGACTGTTGTGTTCGCACATCCTCCACATCTTGAGGACATGGGTTCATGTTTATTTGCTTATTTCTAAGCTCAGTATGTCCTGACCGACTGATCGGGACCCTCTCGCATGATGCATGCACATTACTTCACACACAGAACAACATGACTATATAAGGTCATGCAGTGATTCAAAACAGAGGTTCACACAAGAGTTATATTGTAATAAAAGATATATTGAATTCCACCACATAGTCTTCTTTCATTTTAGTCTGTGTCAGTGCAGAAAGTAAACACAGGGTCAGGTGATAATTATAAGCAAATGTTACCAGCCTCTAATTTACAGAGCCCCTTAAGTTCCATAAGGGGAATTTTCTTTTCTTTTTTTATCATGTGGGAATAAGATAATTATCTTGTGTGCACAAGTTATTATCTTGTGGGAATAAGATAATGTTTTTGTGAGCAGATTAATTACTGGTCATTCATCAGCGTCTTTTCAGATGAATACAGCCATGATATAATCGAAAGTATGGGGCTCCGTATATGATGGCTGTGTTCATCTGAAAAAACGCTGATGAATGATCAGTGATTGTGCTCACAAAAACATTATCTTGTTCACACAAGATAATAACTTGTGTGCACAATATAATTATCTTGTTCCAACAAGTAATTGTTAAACAACAACAAGAACAACAACAAGTAAATAAAGCAGTGAAATGAAAAATAAATTTGGGTACCTCATTTCAACATGCATTTAAATCCTTTATACAAACTGAATTAAATATTTTAAGTACACTACAAGGCATTCTGATACACCCACCCTACCAGATGGTGGCAGTAATGTACCAATTTGTTTGCTACCGGTGTATAAACCTCGAAAGAAGAAGAAGAAGAAGAAGCAGAAGAAGAAGCCGACTTCTTCGACAACATTGCTGGTTGGACCGGTTGTACAGTCTATCTAATGTCAGCAGGGGTTTGACATTGAACTCTTTTATACGCGTCAAAATGGTTTCGCTTAATTTAAATTCGTTGAGACAAATATTTAGAACGCTAGCAGATTGTCAAGGCTTCGACAGGGTCCTTAACAAGGCAAATATACATATTATGCGACATTTTTACACCGTTCACTTAAGTAAAGCACTTTACCCCGTTGGCTAACATCTGCATTGTTACAATGATTTACTGTAGTTAGCTAAACTATGTGTTTTTCTCAGGTGGAGCTTTTGTCTGCCAGCCCAGGTAAGGTGGTGTGTGAGATGCAGGTAGGAGAGGAGCACACCAACCGGGGAGGGACGCTCCACGGCGGTTTTACGGCTACACTGGTTGATGTTATCTCTACCCTGGCTGTGATGCACAGTGACAGGGGAGCACCAGGAGTCAGTGTGGATATGAACATAACGTGAGTCCTTAAACACTGAAATATTAAAACCCTGATTAATCCCTACTGGCTTTGCATTACATATAGATTAACCTGTGAATTTGAAATGAACAATTGAGCTCCCAAATTGACATGTTTAAGGACAGATTGTGTTGGTTATAGGGTTTGTAATGTTATTTGTAATGCATGGCATGCACATCTGACTGTAATAAAGGCTGAGATGTCGTGAACCAAGATGGATAATTTTCCACATCTCTAATAACTTGTTAAAAAACTCTTAACTTTTCCCTTCTCACTGAATCCTTGCAGAACATATATTGTAAACTGCAATTGTCCTTGTTTATTGTCAGATCACAAACCAACTTTAAAGATTCAATGTTTAGTATTTTTGCATTGAAATGTCCAAAAAAGACTTGAACTTAAAACTCAGAGAAACCCATAATTTTACTCAAGTTAATAGTGTGTTTGGTTTTGTCCCCGTTTTTGTCCCCCTGTTGCTATAATCCTATTATTGACCGATATATACATATATATATATATATATATATATATATATACATATATACCGATATATATATGCATCCCTTATAAAACATGTACCTCAGACTCACAGCAATCACTACAGGTACTATTAATTTTCTCCAAATTACTCTTAAAATACAGAAACTTGAAACCAGAAGTGTTTCCCAGGTCAGATTGAAGAACAACTTGATAAACTACAAGTAGCTAAGAACGATGTCAATGTTTTCCAGATACATGAACGCAGCCAAGGTGGGAGAGGACATACTCATCACTGCCCAGGTTCTGAAGCAAGGACGGACACTGGCGTTTGCCACTGTAGACCTCACTGACAAGGCCACAGGGAAGCTCATAGCACAAGGAAGACACACCAAACACCTTGGCAGCAGCTAAACTGACCCCATCTATGACTGTCTGTAAATTATACATATGATACTGTCAAGATCTAAGCTAACCTTTGCCTGTGAACAGTTTGCCTCTCACATCTGGTTACTTAATGACCAGTGTTGTTACCACTTTTATTTATCACTTACAAAGAAACTAATAGCTGTGTAGTCGAGAGCAAATCCTGATATAGTACTATAACAATGATTCTGTTTTGTGCACATGCAATAAAAAGAAATAGACAACAGTGAAGCTTTCAGAATTTCCATTGTATTGGGATATGCTCAGCAGTATTGATTTATGAATCAACAGAAAAACCCAGAAGTTACACCTTTCAACTGAACACACTGAATCAAAGAGGAGCAAAGGATATGTACCATGTACTTCATAATCTTTGACAGAAAAAAAAGCTTGCTAAGCCCAATTTTAATTTGATAAGCATGGCAGCATATTATCTTAATTTTAGTAGGTCAAATTAAAGAAAATCAATTAGCTTTCAGCAAATTTTGTTAGGTGTTAAACATTAATTGTGCCCCCATTTCAGCAACCCACACCACAAATAAAAAAAACCCAAAACATTCAGTAGCCTAAATGAATGGTGCATGAACAGCTTGAACAGTGACAATGACCTTCAACATCTAACAAACATGTCTCAACTTGTGTACTATGCCTTTCAAGTCACTTGAGATTTTAGCAAAAGGCCTGCCTAGCATGTTTCAGAGGAAAGTAAATGACAAACATTTTCAAATCTCCAAAAAAAACCTAAGGCGGTTTAAGAAGCAATACCTACATCATATGATTTGACAAATATTGTTCATCTTGTTTCTTTGCTTATACAGGTGTTTTAATGCCTATTCACACCTGACCCTTTGTCAAAAGATTGTGTAAAGTTGCTCTAGAAACCCATTGACATAACAAACAAGCTTTAACAATCCTTTCATATGACAACAAGGATATATAAACATGTCCATCTGAGAACCACAGTGAAGACCTGTGTATTGTTTGATCCTGTTTTGATGCAACATAGAGTTCCTTCAATGGTCGGTGTTGTTGACAATGCGGCTCCAAGAGAACAACCAACCACTCAAAATCAATGTTCGTGCAGGTTCAAATAAACAAAACTGGATGAGTGACTAAGAAGGAATGAAGAGGGGGTGAAATTAAATGGGGGAACCAATCCAAAAATAGCAGAGAGAAGAGGAGGAACATTGGTAGCTTGAAGGTAAAACAAGGATGGGAACTGAATCAGCTTCAGGTCAGGGAGGGGAGAACGAGTAGGTAACAAAAAATGAGAGATCCAAGCATAAGTTCAAATCTTTTAAAAAGGAAACTGGTGGAGATGAGTACATCACTTTGCTTCTGAAGGCCTGGGCAGGAGGGAGGGGAAGGGCTTTTCCCTGTGTGGCTAAGATGAGCAGGAGGCCTTAATCAGGCATGTATGGGCGGAGGTGATCCTCGATGTCTCCCACACCCCAGCATGTCAGCTGGTCCTGAGGCAAGTACAGACAGAGGCTGCACAACTTGAAAACTGTAGCCTTGGTTTTAGGAGACTGCAAGAGAGGTGGACATTTGCGGTGAGGCATGTTAGGAGGCTGTCTGGGGTATATCAAATCAGTAACATGATTTCAGTGGACTGACTCACCTGTAAGTGCTGTCTATCCATGAAGAGAAATACAGACTGACTTGGGTTGTTCATGACCATTCCAGCCTTGTCTTTACGACCCAAAGCATGCAAGCACTGCTTCTCGTAGTCTCCATGATGAAATTCAAACTTGGCCTGTAAAAATAATAATAATTCTTTTGAGCCAGGAAGTATATTTTATTACATCCAGGCTAGAGACAAGTGATACACAGATCAATTCATTTCTATTACTCATATTTTTGTTTTGGCAAAAATGTCTAATTTGTAATTTGTAATGATATTCACTCAAAACAAGAGTCATCTGGACATGACATGGTTAATATATGTGTAAAGTTTGGTGAAGCTAGTATGTATGCTTGCAAGATATCCTCTGGACAAGATGAACACCATTTAGGCTTACCCTAAAAATCAAGTTTGCATGGAAACGACATTTTTCTATTATTTATTATTATATTCTTTTTCTGCTCTTTACATGTCTCCTGTTAATTACCTGTCCTTTTATGTTTAGTAAAACAATATCCTCACTTGCTATCTTTGTATTTGTTATGTCCATACTGTCCTTATAATGTATGCACTAATTTGTGAATTAAAAAAGCACAAATACTTATGGTTAATATATGTATCAAGTTTGGTGAAGCTAGTACGTATAGCCTGCTAGTTATGCTCCACGCAAAAAATGATTACGGACGGACAGAAAGACATTATACCCCCTCCATCATTTTTATGTTGGGGGATTAAAAAAAAAAAAAACACACTAAAGTTTTGCTTATTTACCCTATAGAATACAGAGTACGGTCTAGACCTGCTCTTTTTGGAAAGTGCCTGGAGATAACTTTTACTGTGATTCTGTGTTATACAAATAAAACTGACTTGACCTTGTCAGACATTATATAAACAATCAAATGATTATTCCAGAGAGTAATAATCAAAGTAATCAATAACAGGAATTGTCAGTTGCAGCACTGAATAAAATCACAGGCTCCAACGGACTTCAAACATTTACAGCCTGGCTAATGTGATGAGATGGCAGGTTCTGACCTGAACAGGCCTAAAGGGTTCATCATCTGCCCCCTTCCATCTGGAGAACAGCAGGCAGACAATCTTCTCAATATCATTGCGTGGCCAAAGGATGAAGTCCATCTCCTGTGTGCAGCCTATCACATCCTATAGCAACAAGAAAGAAGAACAATGTAAAATACAACTGTACAATGTCTTTTTCAAACTATCCTCCATAACAATGATGCATTAACTTACCCTTCGCATTGACTGGTATCGGGGAGCGTGTAGTTGCACAACATCTTTTTGCAGGAGTTCTATTGAACTCTCGAGAGAGTAGTTGGAATCCCGCACACCTCGTAGGATGTTTTCTTCATAATTATTGGTCATCACTGGCACCACTTCAGCAACTTCGAAAAGTGCAGACTTCTTCTTCTGTAATGACATAAAACAGATACAAACATATTTTTGAGTTGCTGATTTAGATTTAAGTGTTTGTTATTGTATGACAAATGAATAGGATTTAAGACTGTCAAGTATGAGTGTATTCATCCATGTTGCAGACAAACCTTTTCTTTGAAAACGAAGGCTATATAAATCTTGAAGTCAAACTGATCAGCCAAAGATTCCCTTTTCTTCCGAAGTTGAGCTCGAAGTCGATTTCTTGTCTGATTTCTTCGTGAAGTTGGATCTCCCATGGTTATATTTTGATGGTAGTTTTCCTCTCTTGTGCAGAATATTTTGGCTATACGTTCTATTTTTGTATTTAAACGTTGGATGTAGGATGGAGCTAACTACCCTTTGCAGAAACAATGCACCAAAGTCAAGGCCAGAACTGTGAATTACCAAATTACTACCAACTGAAAAGGTCAACAAATGAGAAGCAAAATTAAGTCATTTTAATTTATGTAGAAGGGTAGTGTTGAGGAGAGGAATGTTCAACAAGCTAAGACTACATCTCATTATTACTTGTTCAGAAATCCATGTTTTAAGACATCAAATTTAAGCCGAATTAGCATTGTTTTTCCAACATGCCAAAGACAAATGATTGCAACGTATTTAAATGAAACAGCAACTCAAATTTGACTAACTTTTCTTCGGTGTTATCAAAATGAAAAGAAACGACTGATGCTGTAAAAAATCATATCCGCAATATATTTTCGTGAAATTGAGGAGTACAGAGACTAGCAAGCACATAAATATTCTATGTGTGTGTCATTTCAAAGTCCCTTATCCATTGCTGTCGTTTTGGTTTGTTTATCTGTAAAGACTGCGTTATGAGCGTGTTACAGACGGACTGGGGATACAGACGAACATGGGAAGTAAATACAGATGCCAGGAGATATTGGCACCGGGTAACATCGAACACTACTGCGAAAGTACCTTGACATTTCCTTGACTGTTACTACCACTCATTTGGCCCACGGCCTGCGGTGCTGCCACTGCTGATAGTCATGATGTGGGCGTATTTTTAGCACACTAGCTAACGCGAGCTAGCAAGCTAATCTAGGCATTCACTTTCAACACTAACTAGTAGTGAACCAACGATTTAGCTACATCTTATCTTCTGACTAACTGGCTTACTTGAGGCTTATATGTGGTTGGCTAACAAGCGTACAGTCATCTTTCCACGCGTTTACATTGTCTCGTCCGGTTCAATGTGCTTGCCAGTGTTGTGAGAGTCAATAGACCTAAAGGGTTGACTGACTAACTGATTTCGCTTGTGCTCAGCATTTTAGCCCAGGATAATTTGCTTCACTCGTGTCTTGTGAACAACTACATCGACAGAAATCACCCAGGGAATTGATAGCCAACCAACGACAAACGCTGAATGGCGAAGTTAATGTTAGCTCAACAAAATCTCCCCTTTCACGTCTGAAGTTTAGAGGTGCTCGCTGCGCTTGTTTTCTTTCGCTTCTTTTCTTCAGTCGTCACAACCCCCGACTCGCCCTACTACATGCCATGTCAAGATAAATCGACAATCCAGCTGAAATCCTCCGTTCTTTCAGTCGACATATGGCGTGTTCTGTCTCCCGGCGGGCCCATATTGAAGAGCTTGTTGTCCAACGTTGGTCCGTTTGGTTTCTTTGTGTTTTTTGGACAGCTAATAATGGCACAGTCAAGCTCGCCAATCTACAGCCTCCCACAAAATGGCTGCACAGTCAACTACAAAGATGTGACGTTTTTGTCATGTGACCACACGAATAAGAAAAACCCCCAACAGCACGAGCGACGCCTTCACCACGTGATTGAGTGGGCGTATTTAAGCTCCTGGCGCGAGTTCCTCAGTGAGGAGAATAGGCGGTCTGAACAACGAGGTGTCTCGACAAACGTAAGTCGTTTCAACATTTATTTATCCTAAATGTTTAATTTGGCTTCTTCTTAATTCTCTTAACATCTGCTGCCCATCAGGTGTCGTTGACGACATTTATATTTGTGATAGCATTAGCACTAGTCGCTTCAATTGATTTATTTTTAGCATTAGCTGACTCAGTTGGCCTCTTGTATGCAATCTTTCCGACAGAGATGGCGACACATTTAATGTTAAATCTAATCAAGTCGTAATTTAAATAACACGCGTTTCACAATCAGTGGAGCCACGTTTAAAAAATCAAAGCTAACAAGCTATTACCTATTTGATTTTCTCTTAAATACTTGGCACAACCCTAATGTATAGTGACGTTAAAATTATTTCCCCATCAGGTTTATTGAAGGAAAATGAGCCTCAGTGGAAAGCTTAACCCCAGCCACCAGATGTCTAACGAGAATATAAAGGTGAGTGACTAATTTGTTCACGGTTCGAAGAGCGATCCTTCAGATTAGTACCCATACGACATACTGTAACTCGGTAGTTAATTTGATTGTTTTAGGGATGAGGTTCAGGGGTCAATACGTGATTATCTTGCCATTGTTAAGGTGGATGACACACATACCATTTTCTATTATAATCCCCCATGATTAGATCTCATTGTGGGTAGGAAAGAGATCAGAGGGTAGATGTGTTGGAGGGATTCACTTATACAATATGTAACCTGTTTTGCTCTTTCTGTCTCAGGAAATTATGCCCACGTCTAACTCTTTAAGACTCAAAAATACACATTTCTATACATGGCAGAATAAATTCTCATTACATTAAGTTTTAAATGCAGGTATAGCCAAATAAATACATCATTACTGAAATATCAAACCCCATAAACTCTCAAAGGCTGGTCTTCTGATATCTTGGTTGAAAGTAAATAATTAGTGATGGAATTTTGCAGCTTTGGTTTCAGGGTTGCTTTACTGACAAACTTCAATAGAACAGGGCAATGTCTAATATTAGTCACACTTCTATTACAAGTTTAAATTTTTGCTGAAGTGAAATGCCTATTCAAGCAGGTTGGTGTTAAATAACGTCAAGAATGAGAAGTGAAGAACCTGTCCATTGCGTGGCAAGAGGCGGTTTAACTTTTATTGTTTTTAAATGGATAATCCTTTTGAGAAATTCCAGTTGATTCTGCTGCGATTGCCCGGATCAGTCATTTCAGAGACATTACTTACTGTAGTTCCAGTCATTATCTCTGCCACAGCTCAGAACATGTCAAAAGATCTCCCTTTTTAAGCACCCCACCAAACGGGGGCATATAGTGTTGCGCTTGTCTGAACCCCTTGAAACTTCACATATGCTTTGTTGGGGGCTCTAAAGCTGTGCATATCATTGGTTTCTTCATTTTTTAAAAAAAAGGGATGAAACGCACTACCAGTGTTTTAAAGCATTGGCCAAACATTAACAAACTGAGCTTGCTGACTGCTCTGTAATGAGTCCTGAGGAGAAACTTTCCCACGGCTGCAAGACTAGGTTGTACCTGTTCCCACACCTGTGGACGTGTTGCAAACAGCAGCAGGGTTGTTAAACCGCTTTACTCATGCCCTCTCCCATGGTGACAGTGTAACTAAAGAGTGCAAAGTGATGTTAAGCCCTGCTGAATAGACTTGGAAAAATGAGAACAGAGGTCATGTTAATTTACCATGTGATTCAGTCTCTGTTTACCAATTTGTGATCCACTCAGTTATATGTTAATGCTTTCAGTTTTTGTCTTCTAGAGCTTTTTTGCATCGTCTCAAAGGGCAATGGGACCCCCCAGGCAAACCCTGCAGGTCCTCCAGGCCTCAGCTGTCAACAAAGATCTAGGAAGGTCTGCTCAGGTATGCAAGTGGCTTGTTGTGTCAATTTTGACACATCAACTGTCATAAAAATTAATACTTTGTATTAAAGGAGCAGCTCTGTGTAGCCTTTCTGAAAATTTCAAAAGAAAACGCCTCTAAACAAGTTGTCTCTTTTTAGATGGGTAAGGTAATTCCAAAACGGAAACAGTGGAGCGCAGCACAAACTAGAGGCACAAAAAGGGTGAAGGTAGAAGTCAAATCCACGCAAACAGAAGAAACTCCTTGTTTGACCGATGACATGTCCAATGAAGCATATGAACTTATGGTCAAAGGTAGGCATACATACTATAAAGCAATCAAACTTCCTCCCCAAATGACAGATTTTTATGTTGATCTTAAATTATTGCTGTTTCAGAAACGCCTCCTTCCACCTACTGGAAAGAAGTGGCAGAGGAACGCCGGAAGGCCTTGTACAATGTTCTACAGGAGAACGAGAAGGTGAGTTAATCACTAAGAGATGGCTAATGTTTACCCGTCAATTGAGCTGTTCCCACACTCCCACTGATTGAGTAAACCTTTTGTTGGCTCCAATTCAGTTAGCACTGAATATTGAAGTGTACCCAAATTCACCCGTTGTGCAGGTTTATTTATACTTCTGAAAGTCATTCTGCTTGGGTAGCAAGTCTATAATAAGACCATTTACACTCATCTGAAATGGTGTGGGATATCAGAAAGCTGGGCTTAATATCCACTGTTTCCAACAATAGTTCAGGGTCAAGTGCTCTATTGTTTGTAAGATAGTTTTTCAGTAGGCCCATTCTACAATGGTTCATTTCTTTGCTGTTTTCAACCTTGACTTAATGCTTAATGCTGCAATCTTTTTTTTTCTTCTTTTTTTTCAAAACCAGTTGCACAAAGACATTGAAGCCAAAGACGAATGGATAGCAAAGCTCAAGTGTGAAAATGAAGAGTTGCAGGAGCTGGCCCAACACGTACAGTACATGGCTGATATGATCGAGGTAGGTACACTGGTATGAGTCTGGCATGTCTGTGGTAACAGTGTGCGCACAGAACTATTTTAATCACAAGATTGTCCTAGAATGATGGGTGACCTGTCTTGAATTCAAGCCTCGCTCTATACATTTGCATGTATGCGTTCATGTGCTAAATTCTGTAGTCCAGAGTGTATAAATGTCACACGTTCAGGTAGGTGTACATCATAAGAATTGGTATAATCGGACTAGAATCAGAATGTAGGCTACTCTGAGGGACCTCGGTACCTGCATGCGAACTACATGTACTGCTTTGTCTTTTTTAGAGACTGACTGGGAAGAGCCCAGAGAATCTGGAGGAACTGAAGGAGATGGCCCTTGATGTGGAGGAGGATGAGCATGTCGACAGTGAAGTTGCAGGTCAGAGTGAGGAAGAAGACTCTGATTACAGTCAGAGTGATGCAGAGGAAGAAGAGACCTCAGACCATGAACAAGCTGGAACCTCGGGAGAGCAAGACTGACACAACTCCTGTATGTCGTGGGACTTTGACCTTCTTATACGAGTCAACAGATTTTTAAACTAGGTGTGCTTTGGCAGCCACAAAAGGCCATCCTTTAAGTAAAACAGCCTTCAAAGTGATTTGTACTTCAAACTTTATCTTTGAAATGCTTTAAACTTTATCTTAAAACCTTCAACAGATGGGCTGATTTATTCTTTTAGTCTCGTCAGTTCTTGTTCAAGTAAAGACTTCTTCAAATCTTTGACACTATCGTCTTGGATTTATATAGTGTCTCTGCAAACTGTTTGATATGTCTTAGTAGGAAGGCACAGATGTAGTAAAATGATTGATGGCAGAATTCCATTTTGTTCAGTTTCAGGCTCCTGGTATCATGCATACTGAGGCCTACTGAGACGCACGAACATACCGGAGCCATTTGTAATGTCAAAGAGGTACTGGGTTAATGTGTTGCAGCTATTCCAGCTACCTACAGGTTTAGGTGGTGATGGAAGGCTGCCAGTCTGATGTTTATACCTGGGAGCCCTGTTACTGCTACTGTCGTTTCACTTGATTTTTTTTTGTGGTCATATCTGATTATTTGCAAAGGCTAAATTTGCCCATCAGCCCCCTTCCTCTATTTGTTTGAGCACCAATAAAATGGATGTGACCGTAACACCTGTGATTGTCTTACTACGAGTCCAGAATGTGTTCTGTGAAAAGCCCACTGAAGGCTGACGTGGCCCTCAAGTGTTTTGGTTTACACTGTAAAATTGTGCAATGTTGTGACTCAGTTGTGTACAGGAATCTTATGTAAAATAAACTTTTTAATAAAAACTTTGTTGAACGTGTTAATGGTTTTTAGGGCTGTGTATTTGTCACTTAGTGAAATGTTGAATCAAAATTTTATTTAGTACATTGCAACAACTTTCATGCAGATCGAAGCGCCTTAAAAGCGACTAACAAAACGGGCATTAACCTGGCTTTAGGGACTAAAACAACCCTAAGAGATGGGTAGTTAAGATATTGAAGATGAATAATAAAAAAAATTGTAGCTGCCTTAATCGTGCACTACTCAGTTTTAGAGAAGTTTAAAAACTTTTCTGTAGTTTTTCCTCAAATCCTGATCATGACAACAGTATCAACAGAATTTCCTGTCATGCAAATGTAGCGATACAAAAAGTCATCCTTACTGCACCTCGATCAGTAACGCTGATAGTGTAAATGTGTCCTTATCTTACGTTGTTTCTGTAGAGCTTGCTTCTCTCCAATCTACCATAGTATTGCATTATCCAATCCACAATGCTAACAAAAATGTAGCAAAAGTAACACTGACATTTAAGACCTTTGGCTTTTTTTCTGAAAAGAACAACTCAGTTTTTTGCATGTTTAATTATGCAAAAATAAACTTTATTGCAACTTTTGATGAGCAGAAGAAATACTGACAATGGAGAATAGTATGCAACTAAATGGATGAGTACAAAAGCTATTGACCACAGAGATGGATAAAGATCAATTTCAGCAAAGTACCAAGTTATTGTTAAAACCACTCTCTAAATAAAGATGCCCATATTTTGACAACTTGTAGTTTGTGATGATTAGGAACTCAACAGCCAACGAATCAACTTGACTTAACACTGGTCAACTGCAAGTTTGTAAAAAGAAATGAAGTACCAACACTGAATGAGTGGGTGAATTAGATACTTTACCCAAAATACTCTAATGCTATTCACATCATGGAAGTAATAAAAGTAAATGTTACTTAAAATATGGACCATGTGTTGCTAAAGGATGAATAGAAAAAAAACTTAAGCTTCAGCTTTTAGTAACAACTTCACACATTTACAGATTTTAATACAAAAGAAAAGTTCCATTTCATAAAAATAGTACTTGTTTTTAATCAATATGGCTTTTGGACTGTGCAGTTAGAACCAAATGAAATTATTCATATATTATGGGTTTGTCTTATTTTGTAAAGTAAAGTAAGTAAAGTTGTGCTTCTATCGATAAATTTGAGAATTCTGGCCAAAATGCAAATGTGTTGAAAATGCATCCTCCTTCATGAATTATGAGTTCTTATTAAAAGACAACTTTAAAATTAATATTTCCTTTGGTTATGGTAAATCTATTAAGTAAGAAAGAAACATTTCTAATATATAACGTCCCATTAACTTTGGGACCTTTTAGGGAAAAGAAACCTATACCACTATATGACTATTAGCAAATCTTGATCTCCTCCAAAATAATAATTTATCTAATATAATTAATTCAAAATAAATTCAATTAAAGTCAAGCATTTGCATGATGATAACTTGGTGGCCTTTTTAAAGGACAAACAATATTTCAAATACTAGACCTGCTCCAAAATAGAAGATAAATATACAATTCATTTACATAACATGTCATTTGCACTATTATAGTATAACTTGAACGAATATTAGAATTACAAGAAGTAAAATAATAAATAAGATGTGTGAACAAATGTGGATTTTGCTGCCGTGCACTCGCACAACACTCAGTAGTACAGTTATGATGAGAAAAGTTGGAATTAGGTGCTAAAACTTCGGTCAGTTTTCCCACATTACAGTTAGGATGCACGGAAATGAAGCAGACCAAAGACAAGCCACACAGAACACTTCCTTCTGCAGCTTCTCATAAAAAGGCTTGATTTCTAATCCTGCCATAAGCTCACGAGCATTTAGCCAAACTGTGGCTACACCTTTACTCAGCCCAAAGGATTCTCCTCGCTGTACAGTTATTAAGAAAGTGCACGTTCGCAATACTGAGCCACATGTATCGCCCTCAACTAGCCCGTACCTGGTAAGAAATGTACTTTTATAAAAGAGTGTATCTGGAGAATATGCCTGCTCAACTATATCAAGGCTCAAAAGGTCAAAGCTGACTCAGTCAAATGTCCTCACATGTCAGCTATGTGCAAAAAGAGTCACATATGTACAGAGAAATTGCACTTGTTCAACTGCAAGTATGAGAAAATGCTGATAAAAACTGCTGAGTGAGTGAACTTTGTGCATTGTGCTGACCTCTACCCTTCAGTTTTTCCTTTATCTCCACTTATAGATAGCTGAGGTCAAATCTGTTCCAAGACTGTAAGCAGCTGTTAAACTAGAGCTTTTAAACCACAACATCATTGCAATCCTCAACTTATTAATGGTCCTCCCTGCCACAAATCACACATCATTCAACCATATGAGAGAATCCCTGAAACTCAAATGGAACGTGCTAAAAAACAAAACTTAAAAACAGCTTTTAAATACGAGCACATATATTACACCAGCTGTGTAAAATATGCCATATTTACATGCCATACAACAGGGCGAATCTTCTGAAAGCACCTGGAAACATCTCTAATGCAAAACCATCATCTAAAACATGTTAAAAACAGTGATTATACAGAGATCATACTTAGGATGTTGCATGACACAAGCGACTGTAACAATCAAGTGATTGAGAGTTCGGATAGCTTGGTGACAGAGACTTTGTGAAGATGCATTGCTCCAAGTCTTTAGAGTGGCTTTATGTCCAATAAATCCCCATTTAAACTCAATGTGATCATTCTGCCTGGCTCAGTAAGCAGGGAGAGGAAGGGGGAGTGTAAAATGGAGATTATGACTGAGTGAGGAGTGTGTATGTATGCATGAAGCAGGGGCACAGGTTTGTGTATCTTTGGGGTTAAGACTGTTTGTTTGGTCTTAGTCCCTTTTAGGAGGCCATATCAGTGAAAACAGTGATCCTTAAGTCGGTGCCAGAAAGCATATCAATAAGTGATCAGTCATTAACAGCCCTGTGAGTTGTCATACAGTGTGGGGTTAAGCTGAGGGGCAGTGCTGTCCTCGGAGGCTGGGTGAAATGTCATTTGTGATGTTTTCAGTGGCACGGTGGCTCAGAAGGCAGTGGTGAGGGCGTTTCCTCTTCGTGTCCCCAGACAGATCATTTCCCTCGGCACCGTGTCCAGCTGCTCGTAAGCAAGCCGTCCGTCCTCACCTGTAACAAACACAGGGTCTTTATGGACACTGAAATCCCGTATAAATACCTCCGCCAGAGAGAGTTGGAGGAGGTTATGTGATCACGCATGTTTGTTTGTTTGTCCATGAGATATCCTGAAAAGTTAGCAATGGATTTTGATGAAATTTTGTGTAGGGGTGGATCTTAGGCCAAAGGAAGGTAATTCAGTTTTGAAGTGGATCTGGATGTGGATTCTGGAAAATAATCGGCCAATCAAAATAAAAATGCCCAGGCATGGACAACTCATGATGTTCCATCAATATGCACAATTTGATCCAGATCTGAGAGATTAAAAATATTAATATATATTGGGTCAGAGTACGGTAATGGAAAGGGGTAGAGACATGACACTGCCACCAATATGTGGCTGAGATAATGCAGATTCAGTGTCATTCAAATGGATTTCACGGAGCTTTTAAAGGTAAGAAGTTCAATCTACACAAACAATAGATCAGGTTTTAATGGCGGTGGTGGAGGAACGTGCTCTCTGAGTGATTTCTAGTTGTCAATGTCATGTTGACTGATGGAGACCCAGTAGAAGAAACCGTTGCCTTCCTCTTAGTTTAAACATCTTATTTTTAAGAGGTCTAATCTGCTGTGTATGGTCAGATCTTTAAAAAAAAAGAAAACGTTATCTTTGGATTATATTGTTCACGCAACAAAATACACATCTCATGAATATTAATTTTACTTAATGGCGTGTGGTAGGAGTGTAGCAGAAATATAAGATGAGAGACATTTGACTTCCATGAATTTGTTACTCACCAAATGTGAGAAGGGTTTCAATGGCGACGTGGCGAAGCTCTTCATCGGCTGAGTCACACAGAGCTACGACCGCCCTGATGCTCTCTACTGCCTACAGAAAAACAGAGAAGCTCTGTTACCATTTTTAATGACAAATACACAATATACTACATAACTCCTTAACCATCACAGCACTGAGGATTCATGTGATTATTTTGGTGCCTGACAAGTAGCTCACCTCTCATGTGACTACATGATGAAACCTGTCAAATGTTTATTACATTATTTGTGCCTCAGTGACTAATTTCTACAATGTCCTGGTATTGAACTTTGGTAAATTAAATTTCACCCAATCCCCCTTTTTAATACCATGCTGATATGCCACATGTAGAGTCCAGTAAAAGAATAATCTTTCCTCCTATACATACTGACCCGCTTGAGTGCAAATATACTTAAAAGTTCATTTGCAAATAATGTGAATCAGTCTCATAAAGTGTTCTTCTTCATCCTGACAATTAGGAGTAGATTTGTACATCATACATACAACAAGCAGGAAATATCCCTCCAGCAAGAAAACACACAGGGAATTAATTGTCAAAAAAGCTAGTGATATAAAAAGAAAAGAAACTTTGAGTGAAAAAAAAATATAGGGCATAGAGAAGAGAGAAAAACAGTATAGATGGAAAAAAGAAAAGAAAGGAGATCTCTTCACTGTCATTGGAGGAGGCACAATTACATTTACTTTAATTTCAATGAACTTAATCTGAATGTGTCTCAGTATAAAGGCCACACACCTGCAGACAGCTGAGAGCTGAACACGCTGCCCTCTGGCTCTGTCCTCCAGCCTCTGACAGTGCCTGGGTGTAACACTCCACTGCCTGTAGACACAGACGGGAACATTCACACATGGCTTGCGGCATCTGGCAAATGTTGTCTCTCAAACAGACTCCCTCGCTTCAACTCTACTCACTCTGGTCCTGAAGTGGCTGCGTGAGGCTCCAGAAGAGAGGTAGTCGGCTGCTGCCCTGTTGACCTGAGGGTCCTCCGTTGTGAGCAGGGAGGCCAGGACCCTCAGGGTGCCGTTTCTAGGCCACAGGGATGATACAGGCACCTCCTCAAGCTCGGCCAGACACAGAGAATAATCTCCACTCCACAGGGCCTCTGCAAAAGCATCTGAGTAAAAACAAACACAAATGTGTCAAATCCAGTTTCAGTGTTTAACTTCATTCTTAAAAAGGAAATCTTATGCAAAATAATGTCTTGTTTTTTATCCATGACTTATAATCAGCAGTGTTTTTATGTGCTTTGTCTCTTTTCAATTAACTTTCTGTTACGCAAAGCATTGCCAAGCGATCCATTTTGTTAGAGGACCCTATTTACCCTTACTGGTCATTAGAGAAAGTTAAGTTTTAGGGGCATGTGAAGCTCTACAAAATGGATCTTACAGTATATACCTTAAATAATTACCTCCACCAAGGAGGTTAAGTAGTGGGAGCATGTGGCAGGGAAGAACCCATTAAATACTTGAGTGGATCCAGATAAAGAGGTGGATCCAGGATTTTTCCCCCCCACTTTCTTCAACATTGTGAGATAGGGCTTTTCAAAACATTTCTGTCTATTATGCATGAACAACCTGATGGATTTTGATGAAACATGGCAGAAAGGTTGGACATGTAGCAATGAAGAACCCATTACATTTTGGAGTGGATCCAGATAAAGGGGCTGATTCAGTCATTTTTCCATTTTTCTGAACATCGCATGATAGTTTTTTTTGACAGTTTTGTTAATTACACCTCAACTACTTGAACCATTGAATTTTGGAGTAGATCTGGATAAAGAGGTGGATCCTTGATTTAAAAATTTTTTTCCTTCACATTGCAAGAATCCTGAGGGCTGCAATTTAAATCAAAAAGTTATAGATAGATGGGCATGAGATAGACATCGGGGATGGGAGAAGGGGATTAAATTTGGGGAAGAATCCATCCAACGGAAACAGAAATGCTGACTCTTCTGGAACAGCTGTTTTCCTTACACCAGAAATTATGGACGGATCCAAGTTCTAGGTGTACAGCATGTTCTCAGGGCGAAAGAATCTAAATATATATAAATAAGAATGTAGACGTATGTTGTATTCACTGCAGTATCCGGTCATTATCAAAGTTCAAAGAGTCAGTATTGATAAGATTTGAACAGATGAGTCTCACCCTCTCTGGCCAGATGCAGCAGGTGTGTCTCCATGTCTTGCACTTCATGCTGTAAGATATAACTGTGGAACTGGAACACAGTCAGGACATCCTGGGAGAGCGCCGCCGTCACTAGATCACTCCTGTCTACCATCTCGCCAATTACGACACCAATCACTAGAGAGGAGCAAAAGAAGTCAAAGGAAAACGTTTCTTTCCAACAACAAATTGTATTTTGAGATTCTAATTAACATAACAACACTTTAAACCAATCAATAGTGTAGAAAGTATTTAGTACTTATACCATAAATGTTTTTACTGGTGCATTAATATGTATGTTGCATTTTACTGCTGTAGATATTTCAGGTTTAGTTCATTTAACTAATCCATTCATACTGTGCAATGAAAACCAAGTATATCTACAAATTCAACTTTAATGCAGTTACGAAAAATAGCCTTGTTTTAAGATCTTTGACAAAACACTTTCCAGCAAATCCAAGAGAGTTTTTAAAATGTTTACTCAGCTTAAGACGTAGGAGAATTTTCTCAACTCATAAAGGAACACTTGGACTTTTAGTTTACCACACACATTCAAAATCAACACATCTGGACATACATAGTTTTCAGGAAGGGTATGAAAAAAATGTAATGTGAAAAGAGTGATGTAGTGGAGTAAAACATACAATATCTTCCTTAGTGGGGTAGAAGTACAAAGCTGCATGAGATGGAAATACTCAAGCAAAGTACAAGTACCATGAATTTGTATTAGAGTACTTGAGTAAACATACTTCGTTATATTCCACCGCTGTAAACAAACTTTTCCATTTCCACATTCCATTTATTTCCTATAATGCCAAGCATTTTGTTTTTCAATCACATTATAATGATGAGGTGGTGAAAAAATAAAAAGGGTACTAGCTTTAAGTGATGGGGCACCAGCATGGAAGAGGTTGTGATACATTTAATACTTACAAACCCCAGTTAAGACTAAAACTGTTTTATTAGATGACTCAGATGTTATGACTACTATACGCCTTTAATAAAAACACACGGGAACTATTAACTAAACATAAACCATTTCTATGCTCACAGGGGCAGCCTATGTGGCACTGCATTACATTTTCTCCACTGACAGAGGCACCCTAGAGGCACTTAATCATGTTTAACTACCATAGAGACGTGCAAGAGCACATTTTAACCAGCATTTTTTTTCAAATATGGGGCACCAGAGGGTGCAATTGTCTCCTTCTCTCCGTCACTCTATGCTTTGGGCAACTGATTCAAGGTGAGCAGGCCTTTGCAGTAAGGACCCCGAATGCAGAAGTCTGCCTATTGAAATTCAGCAGACTGAGTCTCAAATAATTTACAAACCCTCCCTCAAAACTTTATTTTATAGGAAGGCATTTCTGAGCTCTCGGATGTACTTTTGCTGTTGTTGTTTTTTCAATCTACTCTTGCCATGTAACATTTCTTGACTTAATTTTATTATTTTATTTTGTTTTTATCTGCTGCTTACAGTCTCTTTTTTTACTGCCATCTTTTTCTTTTATATATATATATATATAAATATATATATATATATAAATATATATATATATAAATAAATATATATATATAAATATATATATATAAATATATATATATATATATATATATATATAATAGTTTGGACACAGTTACCCATTCAAGTGGATGGGAAGGTATGTCCAAACTATTGACTGGTACTGTATCTCTCTCTCTCTCTCTCTCTCTCTCTATATATATATATATATAGAGAGAGAGAGAGAGAGATTATTATAGACTATAAATTACACATAAGTGACCTTTTTAACCAAAAAACAAAGCTGGCAGTGCCTTTTTTCAGCACTGAGCTGTGTCTTCAAGTAGTCCTTTAAAACCCAACAACCTTTACCGCTACAGTAGGAACTACACTGATCTCACTTTCTCACTTTAGTGACTCAGTTGCAAAAGCAATAAAAACATAGAAACAAGACAGTGCTGTAAACAGAAAAGACAGAATGTTAAGTGTGACCTCTGACATGTTTACAGAAGGAGAATAACAATGATCAAACCTGTGTCTGCGCTGTGTGGGTGTCTCTCCTGCAGCGATGCTGTGTAGCGCTGGTTCATGTGTTTGAACACTCTGTCCAGTGTGGTGTGGAAAAGTCCTGCAGACCCGCTGCACTCTGACCACAGACTCATCAGCTGAGGGCGCTCTGCGAGGCCTGGGAGAACTGAGAAAAACATTACAAGGCAAGGTCAGGTGCTGCAAACAGCCTGAACCAGAAAGTCCTTTTGGTTGCATGGTATGAATATTTCGTGCGATACTTAAATAATAAGAGACCGCTGCTCTATACAAGATTCCTCTTGAGATACACTTTTGCATTGTAAACACACAGAACAGATCTCTTTTTGGCACCCACCATCAGCAGCAGATGTAATCGCTCCCAGTCTGTCCACGCTGATCTCCGCCAGCTCCTCTAACAGCTGAGTCTGTCCCGACAGTTTGAGGAGAAGACTGCGACGCTGCCACACCCCCACCCCACTGGTTAACAGCTGTTATTAAAGGAGGACACAAAGGGATGTTAGCTATCAATGTTTTCAACAATCTAAATCAGAGTGAGTTTTCTAGTAATTGAATATTTCTGATCCAAAACACCATTTCAGCTCCACCTGTATGAGGTGATTACAATACTGGAGGTGGATGACGATGGCCACGTCCAGGTTCTCATTTCCAGTGGTAAGAGGTAAGGGGCTTCCGGCCACGCTGTTGCCGACCCCGGTGTCCTCTGTGAGGGCCTCGCTCAGGTGTCCTCTGCCTTCTGGATGCTGGATCCTAAACGAGACAAGTACCCAGAGTCACCACCAGGTGACAGCAGCATCACACAGAACAGTAATCTACAGGCCTTGAATTGGTTTTCAAGTGAATATGGCCAAGACACAAGATAATGCAGATTTTTTTTTTTGTCCCACCGTTTGAAAAAATCTCTTGATAATTGAAAGCCACTGGTTTCATGACTGAATAGCTGAGCATCAATCGACTTAAAGCCATGCAAAAAGTATCCTACTTGCTGAAACAAACTGCCTCAATCTGTCTCCCACTCACCCGATCCTCTCTCCATCTGCATCAAATAATGGAGACCTCTGTGGGATGCTGAGGGCGGTGTTATCATCTCCAGTATCTTCGTCATCGAAGTCAGAGGTGTTGAGGAAGTCAAAGCTCTCTAAGGCACTCTCTACCGTCAGACTGAGGCTGGATGACCTGCTACGGTGACCTGGGAGTCGACACTGAGGAGGAGGAGGAAATAGAGTTGTTTTTTTTAGAGGTAAGTAATGAATTAACTTGGTACTTTTGTGTAATGAAGGCATTTATTGGTTATTTTAAAGTATACATTTCTTTCTTATTTAACTTTATCTTCATTAAAGTGTAGACTATACTGAATATATTTTACATTTTAAGACCTAACAGTGTGTCAGATGCACTACTGAGGACGGCCTCTTCAAAATAAAAGCCCTGTGTACTGTAGAAGGTCTGATTTAGTTTTCTAAACATACCCTAAAGAAAATTTAAACTTTATTAAGACTAAGTTTTAGATTTAATTTAATTTTTTGTTTGATTGATGAGGGACTTCACATTAACGTGATTAGTCACAACCTGGGACAAGGAACCAAGGAAAATAAATATAAAGCATTGGTTTGAAAACAACACTCCCTGAAACGACTCCCTTTGAAAGGGAGAGAAAAGCATTGAGGCACCTTGAGTAGGTCCTCCAGACGCATCACTTCCTGCTCCAGGTCCTGCAGCTCTCGGCAGCGATGAGTGAGAGATTCCAATCTCATCAGCAGGCTGTGAATTGCCTCCTCCAAGCTGCTCTCAAGGAAAGCCCTGCTCCCCTCTCCTGCCCAGCTCAGGCTTCCTCCTCCCTCTGTGGAGCTCCCGCCCGGGAGCACAATTTCTTCAGAAGTTAGTCTCTTCACAAGCTGCCTGGTCAGGCTGCCCGGCTCCTCTGTGTCCAGTTCCACAGGCTTCAGTTCGTCATTGTGGTCTAAGAAAACATCCTCGGGAGCCACTGTAGACAGGTGACCGTTAGAACACAGGGACAGGACAGCTGAACCACAGTTGGAGCCAGAATTTCGCTGAGACTCGGTACGCTCCCACTCACAGTCCTCTGCCACCTCAGCTTCATCACTGGCAAGGCTGGCACTGGTGGCCCTACTTCCTCTACTACCCGTCTCCCCTTCCTCTTCGTACTCCTCCTCCTCTTCCTCCATTAAATGCTCCTCTGCAATGGAGTCCTCCCTTGTTGTGAGGATTTGTGTAGGTAATGGGTCTGTTTCTGGAGGAGTGACTGTGATCTCAGGGTTGGATTGGCCTGGAGAGTGGGAGCTTGGGGCGGGGCTGGGGCTGGGCGTGGAACCAGAGGTGTCGGAGAAGGTGAAGGAGAGACGCTTGCACTCAGCCACGCCACAGCCACCGTTCTCAAAGACATCGTCTGGTAAAGTGGACTGAAAGGAGAGAGAGGAAAGTAAATATGCATGACAAAAAAGATGGAAGATGAAGAGATATGGCTTGAAATCAGTGCGTGGAAAAAAATAAGTACAAAAGGTACAAGAAAAAGCCAAGTACTATAGAAAAAGAGATCCTTAAAACATCTATTCTAAGGCAGTTTTTGTGTCTAAATTCTTATAACCAGATCTATTCAACCCAGAGTGAATCACTGTAAGTAAATCTGAATAGAAAAACAAAATAAAAACATCAACAGTTTAAAAGATGTCATGCAAATAAACATGCAACACATGGCATTCTGAAGCCCACAGAAAGGGACTGAACAAGCCCAAGTGTGTCCACACCAGCAGAGGAGTCCATCTCTATCAAGGCAATGGGGTAGGGGGCACACAAAGGTCAGGTTAGGAGGATCAAGGGGCCACAACACACTCACATAGACCTCCAGACTGGATTTGGGCCTTGGCCGGAGTGAGGCCAGGTCACCAAATGAGCGACTGCGCCTTAGCTTCTCTAGCAGGGTGTCTCGGAGCATGTGCAGGAAGGAGAGGCGCTGGCGCTCCACAGGGTATGGCCGCCACTTCTTTACACAATGCATGCAGGCAAATAGGACAAGGTGTTGGGTATTTGAGTGGGGGCGGGTGAGTGGGATACAAGAGGGATGGATAAACGTGTAAAGTGGGACAGTGTGGGTAAAGGGTTTTGATGTGGAGATGCAAAGGGGAGGAGGATAGCAGGGAAATGGGTGAGGGTTAGTTTAGGGATAGCACTACTGTTGCTATATAGGTATAGATATAAAAATGTGTGCCATGATAAAAACATCCTTGTAGTAGGGTGCAGACCCAAGTTAGTGTGCAGGGACTGCAGAGGTGCACAAGAAAAATCACTTTCACCTACACACCTAAAATGCATAAAGCCTTCAATGTAGATGATGACTGACATTGATTTTGAGGGAGACAGCAGCAGCTAATGTTCTCTGTTCTACAAAAAAAACAAAAAAAACTACTGTCTCCCACCTGTCATTGAAACTAAGAGATTTGTGTGTGACTCACAAAGAAGGAGGTGTCCTGGAAGGTGGGGGTCTCTGGCGTGCCCTGGCTGTACACCGACACTCGTCTCTGGAGCGCTGTGGGTTTGCTCACATTGCCAGACGACAGAGTCAGGTCCTCAACGTCGAAGGGGCTGGACAGCGGAATGAAAACAAGGCACTTTTTATGATTGCTCATTGTGATTTATCCAAGCCTGCCTGCATGTACTGTGTAAGTAAATTCATTCATCGGGTTACATCACAGAGGAGGATTCATTTGCTTAGTCAACTTCCATCACTTGTATGACCATGTTTCATCATCAGATGACACCATAAATAAAGTATAGCTATGACACTGACCATTTAGTGTAGGTGTTCACTGGTGAGTATAATGCATTGTGACTGAGATGCTGAGTGAGCAAGAATCCAAATAGCTATTGAAATAACCTCTGCACCATGTATAAATATATATGAGTGAAATGATTATCCCTTTCATTCATTTTCTGCTTATCCTGTGTAGGGTCATGGATGGGTTGGAGCCTATCCCAGCTGACTTTGTGCAGAAGTTCATCGCAGGGCCACATAGAAAGACAAACAACCATTCACACTCATGCATGCCTACGTCAATTTAGAGTCATCAATCCACCTATTTTGCATGTTTTTGGTGGTGGGAGGAAGCCGGAGAACCCGGAGGGAACCCACGCAGACACAGGGAGAACATGCAAACAGAAAAGGTCCCAGGTCCTCAGGTGGATTTGAACAAGGAGGCAAGTCAAGGAGGCAGGACATTTTACAGTTAATTTTTATCAAGTGATGGAAACTGTTTTTACATTATCTCATTATATGGGTCGCCCCGTTTGCCAAATGGTTAAGGCGCATACCATATAACAACATTTGCCACATCCTAACCCTCTCCTATCCATATTTTATGTCTCTCTCTACTTGAGAAAGGTAAAAAGCACAAAAAACAACAATTATAATAATAATAATGATATACATAAGAGTTAACTTACTACCACGTGACCTCCAGGTTGAGTTTGATGGTCCCCAGGTCGTTGACGTCCACAGCAACCACCTGAGGCATGGCAGTAAACAGCTCCTTGGTCTCACAGATCACGCTGCCTACTAGCATGTGAGTGGCCAGGCCCTTCAGCTCTGTCACCTGATTGAGGCCAAAGAAAACATTTATTTTCTACTTAGGTCAAGAAAATAACAGCTAAAACGATACAATTTCTTCTGACATTGAATCGCAAGTCAGGTTTCTTCCAACGACTGTAATCAAACACCATTAAGACCTATCAGAGTGATCACCAATCTGTCATGGATCATTTGCATGAAAAACAAATTTGCACAAACTGTATGTCTAGTTTTTACATTTTTCTTTTCTATACTCTGCACCATATCAATTTGGCTCGGAGATTTCTACACTACCTTGATGTTGATGAGGTCAGTGATAAGAGGCATAAAAACCATCTCATCTCCATCCCAACTCTGTCTGGAGTTCACTTCAATCCTTCCCTTCAACTTCCACCGCTGGCGACCGTACCGCATGAAGATCTTAAGGAGGGAATGGGAAGTCAGTGCAGAAAGAGAAAGTAATGAGCCTGACGCCTGAGAAATGACACGACTTAGGATATACTCAAGAGCAACATTTTTCAATAATGCAGGGCAAACGGATACATTTTATTCCGCCAAAACTCAAACTTGTAGTTTTTCTGCTTTAGCTAAAAGTAGAAATTCTCCGGTCCTGATTCTGAACTGTATGTTTTTGCCAAAGTTCAGCAAAAGATTTCAATGTGAGAGTTTTAAGTAAAAGTTTTAATAGCCCTGTGTTAGATTATAATGAAAAAAAACTCACCTCATACTGGTCTCCAGGACACAGCCTGGCAAAGCCTGCCAAACCTGCCAGAAAGAGGAAATTGATTTTTCAAAAGAGAGACAAGAAAGTGCTTTTGTTTTTAGACCTGACTTTAGTATTTAGCTGGGTGACTGACAATGAGCCGTAATGTAGGGGTTCGATGTCCCAATACAGCACGCGCGGCTTTTAACGGAAATATTTCTTGTTGCGGCAACCTTTCTGTTACAGGAAAAGGTTTTTCCCTCTTGGTCAATAACGATATTGAACACAGAGTATGGGCATGCTCGATTGGTAGATTTTGTGGTGAAACAGCACAATGATTAGTTGTCATCTCATCACCAAATAATTCAGTCTACCAATGAGTTTACTCATCACTTAAGTAACTTGTTCTTATCTCACCCTTCATTTTGATATGAAACTCTCCGAGCAGATTCTCCAGTTCGCTCTCAAAGGTGCTCATGTTCTGTCGAGGGAGACAAAGATAAAACTGATCATGTAAACAGCCATTTGTCACACAAGACGAGATCAACAACAGTAATCAAGTCTGGTTTAAGCCCCCAGTACAGGAGACAACAGGTGTATTGGTTTAACTGGGATTTAAAGCTCATGCTGTAAGTATTGACTACACATGTCAGTGTTTACATATGAGCAGTAATGAGCATCTGACCCAGTGTTATAATTCTAGATATGTTAAATCATGAAATGATATAATCCTGGGCTCATTTATTTTGATCTGATTCTTTAGTTAACTTGTCATGCAGTTTATCAGATCATTGCCCATAGATTCCATTATTCAATTAACTTTACTTTATATTACTTTGTATAAGCTTTTTTAATGGAAAGATGAATCAAAATATGCTAAATTTTTGCTAATATTCCCCAAACAATGACGAGATGCTCTCTGCCACTACCTCAGTGTATTCCTTGTAGCGGCGGTTGACCTCTGCGATGCTCTCCTTGGTGCCTTTAGTGGAGGGAGAGGAGGAGAAGGCCTGCTTCATCCGGCTGGCACCTTCCCTCAAACGGCTCTGGATGCAAAAGGCCTCGTACAGCTCATCCACCTAAATGCACACACAAGAGTCCCTCCATCCTCAATATACATGTGTGTTTCAAAAGGACAAGCGAGCATTCGAGCACAAACGTCCCCATTAATAACTGCACGAGCATGAGGGAGAAACAAAGCTAGTCTTTGAAGTTTGAAACTCTCGTGACATCAGAACATCCCTGGGCAGCAAGTCAACTCCTCAAGAACTTCCAAATGCCACATAAATTATTCTGGATGTGTTCACATCTCTTTGGGATTCATCCAAGGTTGCCTAACACAGCTTTAGGCTTGTGCGGTATTCAGTAACTTCAATCAATCAACAAGAGCAAAAACAGAAATCTTTGGGAGCGAAACACTGATGAAACGTTTAAAAAGATGGCAGGTGAAAATGTGAGCAGATACAGCTGGTATGTATCACAGTAGCCTATGCTGTCCCAGTGATCGACCCCGGTGGGACACTCCTAAAGCGTGTGCACAACAGACGGCATTTAGAGCTCATCTGGAGACGTCTGCCTGACCTCAGTTTGCAGCACCAGCCTGACGAATCCCAAACCCACAGGGAACCCCTCCATCATCCTCCTGCTGTCTTACTGTGAGCTGAAATGTTAGAGTTCTGACTGGAATGAAGGAGTCAAGATAAGATGATGCTGCAACCAGAGCTATTTGGCCAAATGGTGAGAAATCGGCTTTTCTAGGAAGTCGAGGGTGATGGAGCTTGCTGCTTTCCGCTTGCATGGCTAAAAATAAACCTGATTTACAATGAAACAAAACTGAGCTCAAAAGACAGAAGCAGAAATGCTCTTCTGCTGAGTCTCTCAAAGTTAGTTCTCCCAGAAACCACAATCTATCAGCAGCCCAGATTTTCAGCACCCTGTCTGTCTAATTTTCTGGCTTCCTGAATTCGCGTATGATCAGAGTGGCAGCTGGGCAAAAACAAAACACTCCTGATGAGCCTCATCAAAGGGAAATATTGCAGCCTGTCTGATGAGAGAGCTGAAATATTGATGCCTCGGGGCTCTTTATGGCCGTCATTAGGGAGAAGTGGGAGAAAATGGGCCATTTGGGCTCCTGTCGTCCTAACAGCTTCTCTGAGTGATTGTGTATCTTTGTGTCTGAACCGCACGCTGTCAGCATGTTTGTGAGAGTAGAGTCTGCGACTGTGGACATGTTTACATGTCTAGGGCAGAACGTTGCTGTGGTGGGTGTGCATGTGAGGCTATAAAGTGAAAGTGGCTTGCAGTGGGATGTTTCTGTTATAGAGGATGGGTAACTTGATGACGATATAACTTACATTGGCACACATACATAAAAAAAGCACCCTCCTCAATCTGCACCAACTCAAACCAACCAGCCCCCCTCACCCCAGACTGGGACCCAGCCCCGTCTGTCTGTCTGTGGTATGTGGTGGGGCTGCAGCAGCTGAGCTGAGCCAGCTATAAAAGACCTTTCAACCACAACTGTGATTGGCATGGAACTGGTTCAGAGGCACTAGTCGACAGCTTTAAAACACTGTTTTGTTTTGTTTTTACAGCAAAACAAGACAAAGCATGAGTAATGGAGGCTGAACTGAAAACAGAACAAACACACAATCATCCAAGCAAACATTTGCACTGATTAAATCAAGATACACTACAATACTTTACTCACACAAACTACAGAGAGACAAACAAAACCTTCACCAATTGGGGCAGATGAAGAGTCATCATTTTTTTCTCAGGCAATTAATAATCATATCATTATCAGCTAATTAAGCTATTTTCCCCCAATTACAAGAGCCTCTTGCTGCCTTCAAGGAAATGTCCCTTTGAAGGTCAACCAAGCTCCACTCCAGAGGCCTGCCATCAGCAGATTGCCACGCCTCGGGCTCATTTCAACCCAGAAAAAGAAGAAACGTAAAATGCAAAATACACACAAAGAAAAGGCAGAAACACAAGCAGATGGATAAAATGTGTGATAAAAATCATAGACATGAGCTCACGACTGAGCACAAAAGGTGCCTGTGCACCACAGGAAAGGAAAATGATATTTGTTTGGCTTGCTAATAAACTCCTTTGGATGCACATCGACTCGCGCACACACACACACACACACACACACACACACACACACACACACACACACACACACACACACACACACACACACACACACACACACACACACACACACACACACACACACACACACACATTTAATTTAAGTTTTAGTTTAATAAATTCTTTACTTTGTCCTCCTGGGGGTCTTTCTATCGGTAAAGAAAATGTTCAGATGGATGGAAATTTTCACACAGTTACAACGTTTTGAGTAATCAGATTACAGGCAAAAAAACAAAAAAAAACAACACTGGTTTCAGCTTTTTGGATGTCAAGAATGTTCTACTTTGCTTAGTTTTACATGATAAACTGAGTATTCTTAGGTTTTGCATGGCAGTGTGACGACGTCTAGGGACTGTGATGGACGTCTTTATTTTGACATGTTTTGACCAAATGATTTAACTTTTACTGAAGATTAGATCAGCAGCTAAATACAAAAAAGCAAACTAAAACAACAATAACAACAACAAAACTATGACTGAGACAAAGCATGGATCTGTGGACAACTTTATCCATTCCCTTCCTAACATATCTATCCTAACATATATCAATAACAATAATTTTCTACATGAATACCAAGACTAAAAAAAAGACACCAGTGTCCTCATTTAAAGCGTTATTTCACCATCCCATAAAAAACACAGAGACTTGCTTAATTATCTCTTACCAGATGTGAAGGTATATTAAATGTAAATGTATTTTTAATTTAGCTTTCTGCTGGATGCAGAGTCCGTCTACTAATTACAGATAAGTAGGATGACAAAACCTGCATGTCTCTGTCCAGTGAGGGATTATGGGAAAGTCTTTAATCACCTCTGCAAAGTGTGAGGATAAGATTCTGTTCACATTTATTAATAGTGAAATATCAAATTTAGTTCTTTTTGTGTTCCTAAGGCCTTTAACAGCTAATCCTTGTAAGAATACTAAATAATAATACTTGTTTGGTGGTTTGACAAACAGTCAGAGTAAAAAGAGGCATTTTAAAAAGTATCACTTGCACTTTTATAGGATTGTCTCTGTGTCTACTTTATATCTGACTGGAAAGTATGGGATTTTAAACATGAGCATTGAATTTTAAGGCGATGGCAGAAATCCTCTTGAGATATGGCTATTATCCAGGATTGGAGAATAATGGTGCATGGACACGCACAGACACACACACACACACACTCTCTGCCAGAGGGTGTGTGATTATAAGAAGATTAAAATAGGCGGGTCACATCAAACAGCACAAAACACACAAGCCCCCCTCTGCAGATCTGTGCCTCTGTGTCTGTGTTTGTGTGTTGGTAGCAAAATTAGCATTCAAAAGAGGACGGAAAGCCAAAAAGAACATACATTAAAAATAATCACGTTCATTCTGGGTTGAATTTGGCATGTGGTTAACACACAGACATAAAATCTCTCTATCTCAGGGGAAGAGGACGCGCCTGGCAGTCGCTCTTCTCACCTTCAATCTCTGTCACTCATCTCTTTAATGATGCCCTGCTGAAAAACAACACACACGTTCATACACACCACAGACCCTATCCCATGCAGGACATCATCATAGAGGTTGTAGCGTGCCACCTGCCTCCTCCATGTGTGCCAATTACTGCTGGGACATCTGCAGGCAACCAGCAGCACGAGCAGGAACAAAAGACTGGGCTGATGTGAGGGACAAACACACACATTTGCAACTTGCTGATGGATGATTGTTAAGTCATCCCTCACACAGCTGTTTTGCACAAAGAGACACGCCTGTGCCTGAGCACCAACACTGACAAACATGTACACACTTATTGTTGCTCACAGCTGCAGAACAGAACTGATTATAAAGCTGAAGACTTTTTTATGTCCTGTTCTGAGATGAGGTAAAGATCACGTTCTTTTTTTTTTTCTTCTTCTTCTACAGACACTGAAACACGCAGGACAAAAATACTTACAGACTGATCATCTTTCATATCAGCTTCTCTGCACATAGGAGTCTATTATTGCCAATTTCATGCCTACTACACTACTGAGTCAGTAATGTCCTCTGATGGCGCAAATGGATAATAAATGTTCTGATGGTGCTTCCTCGTCCATGTACTGTACTTTCTGTTTTGCCTTGTAGACATGCCTGGGCACCAATTTATGATCTGAAAGCTTCATAATGCTAATGTACACACATCCATCAAAACAATATCGGCGGAGAAAAAGTGGATTTTTTTTTAACGATACTGATATCCATATCTGGGAGTTTAATAAAAAAACAAAATGACATACAGTACCAGTCAATAGTTTGGACATACCTTCCCATCCACTTGAATGGGAAACTGTGTCCAAATTGTTGACTGGTACTGTATATCTGATAAATAAACAATAAGGATATAAATCCTTTGACATAACATATCAGCCATAAAACACTACCTGGCTTTTCTCACTGGTAGGTACATGTTTCTAAAAGTAAAAGATGACCAAACAAGTCAGTAGAAATTGATAACTGAATAAACACAGATTGTAATAAGTAGCACAGCATCAGATAACAACTGCAGCCACTCCCTGTATAAGCTCTGTGTGCGCACATTTGTGATTTATATTCCTGACCTTTATAGTTTTGTGGTTGGTTGATTCTCTTCGATGAACAATCAACAGTTGATCTCACTCAAGAGCTATTTGCTGATGCTGACGTTTGGAAAATGGACCTGTCCTGTCTGTGTGTGTGTGTAAAGCCAATAGCTGTTATGGGGCAGATGGGGCATTCAAGGCTGCTACTTGATTTGGCAGTGGAATTAGTTTTATTCATGAATCCAGCATGCATTTCCTCTACCATTTGTTTTGCTTTATACTTAAATTACATTTCACTTCAAATGAGTTGTACAAGGAATCAATACATCCTATAAAACTGCTGTTACACATTCAAATAGGGGAAAACTCAGTTCTCAATATAAAGGCTTGAGAATTTATTGAGACTATTTTATCTCCAGCGAATAATCAGAACAAAACCAGACAGTCCCTGAACAGAGGGTTTAGTGAAGGAGCACTGTTGTATATGTAGACTGAAAGCACAGAGAGTGCAAGATTTAACTCGTTACTCATTCTGTGACTTCTCTGGCTTTTTACCTTCCTGACAAAATAAATCAGTCACTTTAGAAGAGCATTCAAATCTATTTTTTGCACAGTCTGCCTGAAGCTCATCATGTTAGATGTTATGTAGAAAGGCTTTGAGGGTGTTTGTTTTAACTGCATCCTGTGACAACCTCAAAAAACAGAACAAGCACTGAATCTGCTTGTTTTTTCTCTTTAAGCACGACACATTTCACCTCAGTGTATTCAACGTAACCCATTTTCACTCCCATCAGACCTTTCTTTTATGTTCCCTCCATCTTCACCCCTGTCAGTCACTCCTCATTGTAGCCTAGTAACTGCTCTGACCCAAATTCACTGATGCCTTTAAGCCTGCAGAAGCATGTGAGCTACAAATCTGTCCAAAGACCGTCTATGTGTTTCCTGTTGCATTGTTCTGTTAGTTAATGAACATCTGAAGGTGAGTTTTTATTGTCTGTCAGGATGTATATGAACATAAATGGTTGAGGTCACCCAATAAATGGCTCCTCTGTGCTCCTCAAGACTTCGAAGGCTCCGTTTTCAGGTTACCATGGTTGTCTTTGGAGCTGCGCTGTTGTTTGGGTGTGTCTGTTCTGATTGCCTGCTGTCATTTCTGATTTGATGCACAGCGAGGGAGGCCATTAAAGGACTACAGAGGGGGAGGTGGAAGAAAATCACAGAGTGTGGACGTTGCAGGGATTAATGCCCCCAGCTGGCAACCAGGGAGGAGAAGGAGGCTATAAAGGGTCATACAGATAAAAAAGTTTCTCTACCTGACATTAAAACAGCAGAATCTTCCCTTGTAGATCAATGCAAGAACCAGAGAACTACAGAATACCACCTTTACTATCAGCACAAAGTCTTCCTGAAGCCAACTTGACAAAGACGGAGGATAAACCCTGCATCTTCGCTCAGAAACTCAACATGTAACCAGAATGAAGTGGGAAAATTTGAGACTTAACTGGGCAAATTGGTAATAATTTACACAGTTAATCAGAAAGTGAAGTTGGAGAAAATGTAGATGATGTTGGGAAATGGGCTTATTTTGGTTTCTTGCCTGGAGTTATATGGAAGATTGCCACCATATGAAGAGACAGCCAGCATCTGGTTAGCTTAGCTTAGGATAAAGACTTGAAACGGGGTAAGAGCCAGCCTCACTCTGTCCTAAAGTAACAAAATGCATCTCTAAAGGTCAGAAATGAACAAATTATAGTTTGTTTTTATCCACACAAAAAATGAAAACAAAGCTTTACGGGTACTGGTAGGTTTTGGGTTACTTCTGCACAGAAACAGAGCTCACTGTTACCCTTTTCCAGTCTTTATGGTAAGCTAGTCACCTTGTTTTATACTTTTCTTTCTATACATTACATAAACAAGATATGACATCTTAATTAAACAGTTAAAAAGGGACAATTCACCCCAAAACTGGTTGTTTTGTTTGCCAAGTTTGAGGATATCGGCCACAGATATGTCTGCCTTCTTTTAAATAGAATGGAATTAGATTAACCACACTTGTGGTGCCCAAAGCGTCAAAAAATACATAAAGGAAAAAAAATTAAAAGAAATGATTCTTTCCAGAAATCATGACCCAGTTAATCGAGACAATCCACAGACCTTTTAGTGAGCAGTTTGATTTCAGTGCCTTCATACAGGCTCTGTGTGTCCCCTCGTCTCCTGGCTAAATCATGCTTAGTTAATCTGACCAGACGGCTCCAGCTTCACACATAATAGACAGATTTGATAGTGGTATTGATCTTCTCATCAAACTCTCAGCAAGAAGGCAAAAAAAAGTATTTCAAATGATGTCAAACTATTGCTTTTAAGCAACGGAGTGAAATCTTCAACAGCCCTTTTCAATTGAAGCACAGACATACAGTAAAACAAATCACATAAAGACCTAGAACAGAACTCTAACAAACTTGTCTTGTCTCAGCTTTTTTTAAAATCAACACATCAGTTCTTACCTTGCTCATATGAAACTCCAGACGTCTCATGTACCGCTCAATGGTTTTGATTTGCTGCACAAAGACAGAGACAGCATGATAAGGTACTGGAGATCAAGGCTGCATATGCTTTAAAACTGCAAACATAATGACGCCTTTATCCACTCTACAGGATATAATGAGGCAGTTTGAAAGTCTGAACATAGACATAAAGAAATGATTTATGATCATTTGTTGTATATCACAATTTGTCCAAATGTTATGTGTTATTTTTAAATGCAAATATCTCACAGCTTGTCCCTCACACAGTCTTCTCCTGTTCCACCATACACTTTCTCACTTTCATCCTCTTTTTTTTTGCATTATTCTGCTTTTTTTTTTTTTTTTTTTTTAGCCACTCACTCCTTTCTCCCTTCTTCAATAAAAAAAAAATCAACATATCAAACTTGAAGTGATTTTACAGAAGACTCACCTTATCAAGATCGTACAGAACTCCCTGGAGAGAGGAAACACACATTCAATCAGAGTTAGTGCAGAAAGACAGCAAAGCTGAGGCTGCTTAAGCTGTGAGAAGCAGACTTTAGTTTTCTGGCATCAAACGGAAAGATCCTATTAAACAGCCTTTCCAGTAGCAGCCTTGACTCTGTATGTGTGAAGTATGTGTGTGAGACTGTGTGTGTAACAAATGAAAAGCTTTGTCATTGGTGAAGTTGAGATGCTACAGTCAATTTATTATTTTTATTATTATTATTATTATTATTATTTGTGCTGGATTACCATTAAGACAAAAAAAATGACAGAGATGAAAAGTGATCCAAGCTGTCAAAACGTTTGTTCTGGTTGCTTTAATACACAAATATTTATAGGATATAAGGAACAGTGGGTAGACATACATGCAAAGTGATTTTGAGGAACAGTCACTGTTTTCCTTAAGGCGACTTTTAAAGTTTGACATTTTGGGAAATGGGATTATTTGCTTTCTTGCTGTAACTAAGACGATCAATAACACTCTTATTATGTATGTATACTAAATATTTAACTAGAGACAGTAGATGATTAGTGATTAGCATCTTCCTACCAGCACTTTATTTTTACCCTTGGATGTTTGTGTAACCTTTAAATGAGATCTTTACATTTATCTTTATCCTACCGGTTGGTGATGGTTAACGGATGACGAACCTTCACACAATACATGGACCGGATGTCTCTCTGTTTCCACGTTTGTATGCAAAGCTGTATAACTAGAATATTTGCAGTACAGACTTGAAAGTGGTATCGATCTGATCATCTAAAGCGCAAGAAGGCTAACAAGTTTATTTCCTAAAATGTCAAAGCATTTCTTTAAGATGTGGGCGTGGCAGGACGAGGCTGTCGCCTGTGTGTAAACTGATGTGTGGCTCCTCACCAGGCGAGAGTTCCTCTTCATGTCCTTCATCAGAGACATGAGTTTGTCCAGCTCTGTTTGATGAACTTCAAGATACTCACTACGGCACAGAGAGGAAAACACTAAAGGTTTCTGAACATAGTAAACTTCTTTTATAGCCATTAAAATATAAGTAATAGCACTCAGCAATAATGCAACCACACCATAAAAATGATGAAAATACTATGTAGTTGTGTAGTTATTATGTAAATATAAGCAGTGGACCTTGGGCTGTAAATGTACACAACCATTAATATTTATGGACTGAAACCACTGATGTCTCACAAATATGAAAATAATGAATTACTCTGAACATTTGATTTAATATTTAATATTGAAAATGAAGATATTTGTCATTTCGTTTGTGCACACAGTATTAATGTATATCAGTGTTTGTGTTACTCACTCCAGGCCTTGTTTGAGTGCATTGTAAACCTCCTCCAGTCTTTTGGGCTGCGGCTCTCTGCAGCTGCTGCCTCCTTTGTGTCCGGACACGTGGGGCTTCTTTGGCTTGGACTGAGGCTTCTTCTGCACCGCCGAGTTCCCCATGAAGGAGTTACATCTACAGACACACAAACAGATTAGCGAGTGCAGCAGAGGGTGGCCCGTTTGGAGGAATTTTCTCTCAGTCTTTCTGTGCAATGATGTTGAAAACAGGACAGAGGAAAATCTCTTCAACTAAGGAATTAAAAGATGAACTCAGTTACATCTTAACACCCAACCATGATATGCATATTTTTAGATTCAGCGTGACGGCATGTAACCATCTCTGATGTCATGAATAAAGAGCTTTAGATCCACTTATAAATAACAGAAAATGTCTCTCTCTTAAAACGACAGAACTTACACATTTTTAAATTTTCTTCTGTGGCCAACTTCTAACACCTTATTCAGCATACAATCAATTGTGCCAATTTGACAAAATATGACATAAGCAAATGAAAAGGGGGCTCATGTTGGAACTGAATATCCGACTCCATGACATTATATTTCCTGTTAACATTGCCTGAAGCCTCCCCAAAAAATTTAAATGTCAGAGCATAACCATGTCGCAAATCAAACTGACACAGACAGAACATGACATCTAATATGAAATATTTAGCATGAGATTTTCAAAGTACAGCTAACCAGGCCTGCAGTTGCCTTTAATAAGCGTTTCTGATAAGATTTCTGTATCGTTTTACAGCGTCCTGAACATGTTGCTTCGCTAGTCGTACTATGAGTCATCTAATTTGTCTGATGGAGAAAGCTTGTCCACTGTGTTCACACTAAGATAACTCAGTCACACATGACTGACACATTTAGCCTGCATAAACACTGTCAGCAAAAAAAAAACCCTCAAACATGCACACGCACAAACTCACTGCACAACCTCAGTGGCGAACCTCTTCATCAATCACAGGGCTTTGCTAAATCACAAGTATGCACACATGTCTGTGAACACATGCAAACACACTCCCCTTTCTGTGTTTGAGACGTGTAAGGCTGCCGTTTATCTGCTGCTGGAGTGAACTTAGAAACACTCTGCAACAAAATACAAGAAATAGACAATTTAAGGAGAAAATGACTTAATAGTAGTCCAATTATCTTTTGTATTCATTTTATTCTTTATCCATACAATAAGATATTTTTACTTGACCAGAAATCTTAAAATATGTTGGGTCAGTTTAGAAATAATAAAGCTCTGAAAAGTGTTCAAAGGGTTCACATTAATAGAAGATGTTGGCTTTTAGATTGAATTACTTGAGAGCAGACTTTATAAATAATTCTTAACCCAATGTAATCTCAGAACAAACTTAAAATAAGACCAGGAAATGGCCCAATTAGGATTTGAACTCACACCCATTGGGTTGGAGGGCTGAACACTGCACCATCATGTCACCTGACACCTGCTGAGGTCTAAGACTTTCTTCCAGGGTGAAATATGTCATCAACAGAAGGATGGATGGCCGTGACACTTTGTACAGAGATGAATGGAGCTAAGAGGAGGAAGCTGATTGATGACTTTTCCTCTAATGCCACCAGTCCAACAAAGTTTTAAATTATTTCGTGAAATAACATTTACTGGGTGGATTGGAACAATATCTGAGTCAGACATTCATGGACAGCCACATATGAATCTAAATGACTTTGTTGATCCTCTGACTCTTCATCCAGTACCATCATCATCAGGTCAAAATGTCAACTTGTCCAATAGTTTGGTTTAAACCCCTTTAAGACTGATGACGTTCCCATCTGCATTCATTCTACTTTGTGTTTAGGACTAATGTTAGCATGCTTAGACACTAAACCAAACCTGCTAAACATTAGCATTGTAGCCTCACAGATCCACTACCATGGCTGAAAACTCTGTTTATTAGGCCCAGCAGTGGACAGTGAGGAAATGTCATGTTTGATGAACAATAATAACCAGTTTAATCGTCAACATCTCTTCTGGATAAATGACCAGCGTTTTAAAATGAGAAGTTTTTATACTGACATACTAGTGCTTAAAATAAGTCTTCTAGTATTTAAGTGGACGTTGTACAGACATGTCTCTTGTATCTAGTTAAAAATATGTCAAAGGCAAAGCTGCTTATCAAGACAGGCAAGTGACATTTGCTTGAATTAGGTCAAAGTGTCTAAACTAGACCAATTGCATCTTGAATCCAAATTTAAGGTTATTACACTTGGCTAGATCTTCAGGTTTTGCAGTGCGGACACTCAGAAGCACAATTACACTCCTGGCACTCAATGACATTCAAGTGTTCTTCATTCTCTTCCCCACAGTCCTCCAGCAGTTGGCCAACAACGCTGTGAGTGACTCAAGGGGGGAGGCCAGTAAATGTGACTCAAGGTCATTAGTTGATATATTTGGATGAAAGGCAACAACACAGGGGCCTATAAATGGTATCATTATGTAGAAAAGTCTAGGACTCAAACTAGTGATTATTTTTTATTATACATTTATCTCATAATTATGTTTTCGATTCATGAATTAATCATGTCAACTATGAAAGAAAACAGTGAAAAATGCCTACAGGAAGTTCTCAGAGGTGTCATTATTCTGTCTAACAAATAAAAATTCACATTTGAGCAACTGGAACCATCAAATGTATTTATATACATGTTTATTTTAAGATTAATTATCTGTCAATTGATTAACCTATTAATGAGTCATTCTTGCAGCTCTACAAATGTACACACCTTATATACCCACACACTGATACTTAATCAATATCCAGATGTTTTATGTCCAAGCAGGGTTGCAACTAGTGATTATTTTCATTATCAATTAATCTGTCAATTATTTTTAGATTAAGCGATCAGCATAAGACTCAGAGAATATAGAAAAATGACTATCGCGATTTCCAAGAGCACCAGTAAATATTTGTAACTTGTTATGACTGACCGAAATGTATTTAATTTATTATCATATACTAGAGAAAAAAAAAACAGCCAATCTTCACATTTAAGAAGCCAAAATCAGCAGATGTTTTTGCCGTTCTGCTTAATAAATCAGTAAAAACTATTCACAAATTAAAGTGTTGAGAATTACATTAAAGTTTCATATCTGAGCCCATTTAAAAAAAACAAACTTTAAATTAAAAAAAGCCAATTTCCTCCACATCATAGCCACCTCAAGCCTGTCTCTCCTCACATCAAGTCGTTTTAGGCCATACTCATCTTATCCGCTCATGCTCATTTCATCTTTCAAAACCATTACAGATTCAGCTGACAAATGACATTTCCCTCCACTTAATGAAATGATCCCAGAGTCATCTCAGGGACATGGCAACAACTAATTCCAGCGCTCGACAAGTTGGAACAAACCACGTCTTGCCGCTTGCCAGGGAAAGCAGCACAAGTTAGGCTAAGCTGCCACAAATGTAGGGCACCACTGAATGAGAGTGCCGCGTAGCCTTAGGGTCACGCAAGCTCCACTGTTGAAGGGTCTGTAGGCAGGGACACTCACAGAATCACATACAAGCCTTGATGCAAATACAATTCCACAGCGACTTATAATTGTGTCTTTGCAGTCTTGCACAGGAACTGCAAAGGCTGCAGTATGCATGTATACATGCATGCATGGGTAAATGAACACAACATGCACATGGTTACACACATGGAAACTCTGACACACACACACACACTAACACACTCCAGTGGCCTCAGAAGCGATCTCTCATAGTTTTCCTCCTCGCTCATTATCAGAAGGGTAACGTGTCAGTTGCTGTCACTCGCCCACACACCCCAGTCATTCCAACCAATTACCCCATTCACTGTCTGAGCAGAGAGGAAAGAGGGGTAACAGTCCTCGAATAGATTCACTCAGCAGGACCAGGGCTGAAAGGAAAGCCATCAAGACATTTCTGGGATGTGAGGGGGGGTTGTCTTGTCATGATGGAGAGAGAGCTGTCACCGACGAGCCAAAGAGGAACACAGATAAAACTTGATCTCTAACTTCTGGCTTTGAATGAGACAAGTTCTAGGAAAGTGGGTTAGCTACGTGGTGTTTATCACCCCTTCGAAATTCAGGAATCTAAAGACTTCCTGTGGCTCACAAAATGTCAAGAAGGTTGGCACCAGATTATTGACTCAGCAAATTCCTCAGTCTAATTAAAAACACTTTCAAGTTGCATCACGGAGAATGTCGGATCCAGTATTTATTGAGTATATCTTTTCTGCCTCTCTGTCCCTCTCTAGGTCATAAATGGGTGAAATATCCCATGAAAGAATACCATATAATAAAACAACTCTTTAATGTTTGGTCTTCTATTAACCATTTATTCAATAACCCTCATTAAATGCTGACATTTTACTAAAATAGTGATCATTATGATATTTCTTAAAGAGCTTCGCCTCCAAAGCAGTTCTGTTTCAGAGAATATGATACTTAAACCCTGGCTGTGTAAAGTCAGATTGCTGTAGCATCTTAGTATAAATTAATTCAGTCATACTCTGACTTTTCAGATACGAGTAACATCAACTGAACAGTTTTTTTTTGCCTTTATTGATATAGTGACAGCCGAAGAGTTGACAGGAACGGCCACGGGACGGAATCGAACCCACGCCGACCGCTAGAGGACTATAGCCTAGGCATAGCAATCTGCGCCCCGACCACAACAGCTGTAAAGATTTCTGCTTACCTAGAGCGTCGCTCCTGTAGTGTGCTGAAGCCGGCGAAGGACTGACTCCGGATTATACCATTAGGTCCTCCGGGGGAGTGGGTGCCAGCCGCCATGATATCCGGGGCGCGGGACGACACACCTGAAGAAAAGACACACATACAGATCCATTGCATACAAATCCAGTGACAATATTTGGACACCAACGAAGAATTCAGGGTCAGTATTACATCACGAGAAGAATAAAAGCATCTATTGAACTGAAAGGTTAACTGGAGTGCAGGGAGCTTTGTACAACACAGAACAAAATAGGCAATGTTGGTGAAGCTTGCCATGTGTGCTGTGGATGAGCAGCATTCAGAGCCTGTGCTAACATGTTTTGACACCTCTGGTCTACCTGTCGCCACAGAACTGCAAACATACTTTAACTGTTACTATTTCATGTTTTCCTTCCTCAGGCAGGTGTCACAGAAAACGAGTACTGTCACTTTCCTTTAAGTGTGGTGTGTACTTAACGCATGTTTTCTACCTGAACTAAGCGTGTATAGAAGCGTATACAGAACGCAAATCATCAGACTGACAGCTGTTTAGAAGCAATAGATGTGGCAAAATAGATTTATTTATTCATCCTTTATTTATCCAGGAAGGTCCCATTGAGATACAAGATCTCTTCTTCCAGGGAGTCCTGGTCAAAATGGCAGCAACAAATAGTTTCACATTGAAAGCAATTTCACATATAAAACACACTAAATACAAAAAAAAGCCACATAAGGAAGATATAGTAAAAGAAGAATAAAAGAAAATGTATATCACTAAATTTTGAAGATTAGACCACAGATCGCCTGTAGCTTAAAAAGGCCATGTTTGCCTTCTAGGAATCTTATTCATGTGCAATAAATTCCAGGAAAAACCAATCCTGACCATCCAATGGTTGGATTTATCTAATCAGCATCTCCTATAGTTGGGACATTTTTTTTTATCAGTGGGTCCATATTTAGCAGCAGCAGACTGTCAGTTTTCAGATCATCAGACCTTTTGTTCACCTGGAGATGTGGTAAGACTCACGTGGGCACTTGGAGAATTAGATGAAAATAGACAGAGAAACGTTCACGTATAGCTGTCAGATAATAATGTGGCAGAGACGAATGGCCTAGAGGGAAGAATCCACTGCGATAGATAAATCACAACTTTAACTACAGTAGCATGTTGGGACTTTGTCCAGATCATGGTGCAAAAATTTTTAACCTAAAGAGGAGTTCAGTGAAAAGAAAGCAGGGATGCATCAATCTGCTGCAGTACTGGATCCAATACTGACTTTATAGACTTATTAAAGACAGAAACCAAGGTGTTTATCAGAGGATACTCTTTCAATTGGTGTTCCATTAAGAATAGTCATATTCACTTCAATGGAACTGCTGCCGAGAGTCCGTATGGTGAACACACAAATGCCTGCAGGAGAGACAGATTTGTCAAATCAAATTAAACGCCACTAACAAGCAGAGGAATCAGTCTCAGTACTCAGCTCTCCTCTGTCAGCTTCTCCCCCTCACACAAATGAGATCAACCGTCCTGCAGCATTACCAGTTAAACGACTTTGCCAAATGAAACGACAAGCAAAAAAACTACATTTTTGTTTGTCACGCTGTTTGCAGGACCCTGTGATTGAAGGGGTTCTATTTTTTATTTTTCCACTGATCCTGTCACACACACACACACACACACACACACACACACACACACACACACACACACACACACACACACACACACACACACACACACACACACACACACACACAGACACACAGACCGTTTATCTGCTTATCTGAGCAACCTGATATCCCCTCCTCTGGTCTGTGTGACAGACAGATAGCCACACAAAGTCCCGGCACGGGGCCCGAGGAAAGACTAGAGCCTTGTTTTGCAGCGGGGGGACAATAGCCCAATGAGACTGATACTGTTCAGGCTATTAATAGCGTCTAGCTCACCTTAACACTGAAGCTGTGACTCAGTTGATGAATCATCAGCACCCATGGCTGGATGGATGTTTTGGCTTGGAACAAAATGGTTCTTTAGAGCCAAGACTGGGGGTTTACCTGTAAATATGTAATGTGTTTAGTTTTGAGTCACAGGCTGACCATAGCTAATGTCAAGCTATGTGCAATTTAACACCTGCTGCTTGCATTGATGAATTTATTACCAGTCGCCCTCAGCTCTACAATGCATTAGCCATTGTTCTGGTTTTAGGGCCACGGTATTGGACAATGGAATGTAGAGCCGATTGAGTTTTCAATTTTAACAATTAAACTTCAGCAAGATGTGTTTAACACAAAGTGGGATAAAGTTGAATCTGATATGGTGTCCAACCGTTAAGCAAGCCAACGAACATCTCCTCCTTAAATGCAGAGAGCGAGAGAACTGATGTGATTTTCTTACTTTTTAAACATTTCCTCAGCTAGATTGATTTGAATGAATTTTTTTGTGATTTACACACTTTCGCCAGCCTTGTATGTATATTAGTTTCTTGTCATTCCATGCTGACGGCGAACTGGAGGGGAAACTAAAACATCAATTTGCACATCAGCATCAATTTTGACCGATTAAAATAGGTGGATGCTGGAGCAAGTTAAAAAAAACAAGCCTGCTTGTTAACTCATAGATCAGGTTAGAACAACTTCACTGAAACAATCTGATCCTCACTCATTGACATTGCTGTCATTGCTGCAAAGTGAAGTGCTGGAAGACATTCCTAGATTGTGTCACAAAGACACAATTTTTCATAGTTTTTAATTATTTAATTCTTTGTGAGGAAGAACGATAAATGAAATCTACAAACTAACACTCTTGGCCTGGGGTAGGACTCGGTAAGGAATCGATATTTTTCACACTTTCTGTTTTATGTCATGAATTCAGTCGTTTTGTTTTGATCTGTAAGACCTGCATTAACCAGCAGATGTGGTTTTATTTGATTTAGAAAGAATCTAAGGAAAGTCTTTTTGAGCAAGACATGAAAGTGAAAATCATTTGATGGATCCATGAAGCGACATGGCTGCTTCAAACAGCAGAAAGATTAACGACTAATTGGTGATAAAAAAATAAACACATTTTTTTTAATAAACATTTAGCAGTGAAATAGTCAGATATTTCCCCCAGGAGTTGGTTGAGACCAAAAACTGAGCTAAAAGAAGAGTTTGCATGTGACAAGAAATATGACTCCAAATCAAAGCTAAAAGTGCTCCATGTCTGCTCAGTGTGTAAATGCAGTTTGATAACATCACCATGGCTAAGCTAGCTGCTAGTCAATACTGCTAAACTCTAAAACACCATTTCTAGTTTTTCTTCAATACATGAGCTGAAATGACAGAGTATGGAGGCTTTGTGGCTGTTTAAAAGTCACATTCAACACACCTTGGATGACAAACTAAATTCAATTAAGTAGTTTTTAGTTACAACTCAGTCATTCATTTGGTTAATTGGATAAAACTTACATGATCATGTCATTGTGATATTATTCCGATGAAAGGCAATAATAATGCATCATTTCCATGCTGGGGTTGGAGGCAGGCAGCAGGCCTTACAGGACAGAAGCAATTTGCCTTAATCCTGTGAAGCATTTTTGTCAATTTCAGTCTCTGCATTGCTCGGATTTTTTGACTCACCCTCCCAAAAGAAGAGCAGTGGGTGGAAGGTGATGGGACATTTTGTTACCCAATGGTCGGTGGATTGTCACAGAACAGACTGGACATTGTAGATGAAGCAAAAGCGATGAGGCGTGAGAAGATGAGGGCACTCGGAAACTAAAAACGGTACACAATTAAAGCAGTTGGTACAAACAGGTAGTTCTGCTCATGATGAGAAACTGAGGGTATAAGACTGAGTACAGCGTAGAATAGAATGTAGCACACATTTAAGAAAATAGATTTGCATTTACCTCAGAGTTACACCATGTGCTCACTCAAATTTAATGCCAATCATACAGATGAAATTAACTTAGTGTTTGTCCTACATGCACTTATCAGGGCCTCGCCCACCCACTGCTGGATAAATGTGACACTTAAAATAAGATTACCATCACGCCTCTTCTCTCCCTGCATAAAGAAGACAACAAGTTTGTTTCTTGGAGGTCAGTCTGAGGATTAACTTAATATTCAGTTATTTTCAAGCAAAAAAAAGGTCAAATATTCTCATTTAGCAGCATCTCAAATGTGAGGATTTGCTGCTTTTATTTGTCGACTATGATTCATTTGAGTTTAGACAAATAGTTGGACAAAGCAAGACATTTGAAGTGATGGATATTTTTTAACTATTTTACAGACAAAGGATTAATTAGAAATATATTCTGCAGATAAATTGATAACTAATCATTAGTTGCAGAATAAATACATATTCTATTAGTGTTTTTTTAATATTATTGATTTAAGATTAAAATATTTGCTTTTCACACAAAGGTATATCATATAGTCTGTCCTTATTCACTTAATGTGTTTTTGGAGTTGGCATTTTGGTATGAGTGCTAAGCTAAATGTTCACACTCAAATCCAGGCTTCTAGTTTTCATCAAAACCTTTCCCAGCCCCAGTAAGCCTCTACTAAACAAACTCATTTGAATTGATCTTCCCCACATATAGAGAGACAAAGAGTCAGGTTCAACCTCTGAATCATGAAAAAATTCCTCTGCACCTCTCAGCGTCACCGCTCATCTAAAGAGGCGTTGAGGACAAGGACAACAATGCCAACTCGCAGAGTGTTCTGGTTTGGTGCCAGCCATTACCCGTGTTGAATAAAGCTGCCAGTCAGTCCATTCACTGGCCTTTCTTCTCTGGCCCTCTATGCTAACAGCCTTAAATGGCCTGGATGAGGTGTGAGGGTTAGATTGATCAGTATACTGTGGACTATAGCAAAGAGGGGCGGGCATGAGAGAGCAGGACACATGACGTAATTTTAATTTGTTGTCTCCAAGGTCCATGTGCATTAATGCACACACAGCCCTGTGTGTGTGTGTGTGTGTGTGTGTGTGTGTGTGTGTGTGTGTGTCTGCTCTGAATCATGGGGGTTGAGGAACAGATTGGATACATGAATGAGGGATGACATAATGTCTGAAGGTAGAAGAAAAGGAAAGAAAGAAGTCATTAAGCCACTGAGATAAACACATTACTGACTGTAGTAGCTGAACTAATGTTAATGCTTGCTAAGTAATCTACTAGCAAGTTTACTGCAGGCATGGTGCTGTTACTCCCTTATTATCTGACATTTTACCTGCAGACATTGTAAACAGAATTGAATGAAGTCTTTTGCTGGCAACACACGTTACAAATCCACACGTTAAAATTGTAGTAGCCATATTGAAGAGACCTTTAAATGTAGTTTTTCTAATAATTAAGTCACATTTATATGAATATTTTTGAAGGATGCAAGGATGGAGGGAAATTTTCTTGCATTTAAAATGATTTTTCCAAGCATTTCTTCCACCAAGGTTACCTTCCATTTACCCTTAAATGGTAGTATGACTAACTTTCTTCACTTTTTCCTTCTTTTTTCACTTTTTCTTACGAACATACGTTGACTGGAAAACATGTTAGAGACCTTCCCTCTTTCCATGAAGTGCATGAATGAGGTGAATCCATGTAAAAGTTCTGAGTAATTGCAAAATAGGAGATGTAGATATGGGAAACAGATGAGTTAAGAGAGGAATCTTCAGTGAAAATATTCAGATTTGGTATCAACACATATCTGCATCTCTAAATTCTTCACATTATCAATCACATCGGTCCTTCTGAGCTTCTCATCCACTGCACAAAAAAAAAAAAAAAAAAAACTCTTATTTTGCTCATTTTACTCTCCCTCTTTAAATAAGAGTCTCACCCAAATGCACAAACATCTGCATACAGTGTGTACACTCATTTCTAAGAATGCATAAGTGTGCATTTATGTGCAAAAACCAGCACACAGTGCATGTTAAAAACAAGAGCCTAATTCTCAATGCCTGTATAAATTAGCCTCACCATGGCAACAGCAGACAAAATGGGATGAAGTGTGTTACGTAAAACAACGGCTATGAGCCAACTGCCAAGAAGTAGGACACACGCCCTCATGTTACATGGCCGAAGCTTTGCAAGCACCAATCCGTCATTTGGAAAGAGTTTTTATATTGAGATGTTTTACAGATGCTGCTTTATATGTGTCCACAACTTCATCAAAAGCATCCCAAGGCTGCCTTTCATTGTCCCGTCCTTTCTAATTTTATTTCTTTGAATCTGATGGGGCAGGAAGTGCAGAATAAAAATAGGTAGAAATGAAAGAATAAAGGCTGCCTGGAGATGATGAGATGTTTAAGAGGAGAAAGTGTAAAAAAAAGATGCAGCAGTTTGGGTACAAGATAAAAACAAACAGGCTTCTGCTGAAACAAATCCAAGAGTTTATAATGATAGATTGTCTACAAATTACTGGAAATAGACTGACATGTTCCAACACATCCTGCAGGTTGCAAGCACGTGCCTGAAAGCTGCCCAGTTATTCATGCTACGCGAGTCCATGTTTATGTGAGCTGGTTCAGTGAGGAGGGTAACTACTGGGGGCATCTCCAAACTGAGCCAAAACTGGCTGCAGGCTGCTGTCTCTGAGCCAAAACATACAAGATCATTTCTGCACGTCCTTTTCTTTTACACTAAATTTAAAACGTGTGAGAAATCTGACAGCGCTTGATTTGGTTTTACTTTAACGCATCAGCTGGTGATTAACTTCTCCAGTGTCTTGACCAAAAACAAAGTGAAAACGCACAGAATGCACGGAAATGAAAGCTTTCCACAGATATTCTCTGAAGGATTTAAAATCCCATGAATGCATAAAGTCCACAAGATTAATTTTGAGGTGAAAGGCAGCATGTTTTAATCCCACCCTTGTCCCACGTCCCATTAACCTATTGACCATTTTGGAAAGAACAAAATCTAAAACCTCCTGCAGGTTAAAGTGTGTGACACTGACAAATCTGCCTACAGAACACACAGGCACAAAAACACAAACGCAGTCATGTTTATGAAAGGTGCAAATGCAAATGTAATTCTCCTGTATACAGCAAAATGATGCGGATATTGCTTCTTAACTGAATTCAGGATTTGCCCATCAATAGCTTATTTTACGAGGCCAAATTACTCCAGGAAGACAGGCTCATTATCCTCCTGCTGAGGAAGACAGAAAGCGTCTCCTGAGGAAAGAGTGCTTATTCATCCTCACTTCTCAAGATGTGCTAAGAGGACAAGAGGAGATAAAACTGGATGACAGTGCTGAGGAGGAACATAATCATCATCCTCATCACTTTGTGAGATGGTGATGATAATACTTTTAATTGTAAGGATGGTTAGATCTGTGGATGTCGAGTTAAAGCCGGTATTGCAAATGATTACATCAGTATGCATGAAAGGTGTTGCTATGCTACTCTTTGTTCGACGATGCTTTTTAGCATCTTTTGGCTCAATGTTTTGTTTTTGGGCCTGCAGCTTTACCAGTTTGGTTCACTCTCATCAATGTTTTTTTCAGCGGCATCAGACGACGTCTTTCAGCGAAATAGGTGTAAAAATCCATGAACAAAACAGCGTTTGGAGGTTTACGGCTTATGTTAATTTTTGTTTGATGTACAAAGACCAAAAAGTATATATTATGTGACGTTTATACACGTGAATAGTGAAATTCAATCCAGAAACTAACACCTCATGTCACCTGACTACTTAAGCACATCTCCTATTGGTTACCAGCATTCACCACATATCCACAAGAAGACTGTCAGGAATTTCCCCGAAAGCTTTTAACCCGAGGATAGAAATCCTGTTATGGCTGTTGCCACCTCTACTCCCTCACCTGCAGGGTGATAAATAACATTCTTACACTCAAGAGTCACCAGCTTGTGGTTCGATCACACAGACAAAACACACAAAAGAAAGAATGAGTCTCCCAGAAATGTCAACACATCCGGTGTGATGCAGGTATGCAGCTTTGACATCTCTGGTACAAAAAGAATCAATAGCTTGGTCAATAGTCATCTCCATAATTATGAACAGTGCTGCTTTACAACAGTCTTTTTTTCTTTTTTCTGAAAGGCCACAATCGTGAAAAATTCCTGAAGGAATGCACACGTTTGACAAAAACAAGAAACTGACACACAGCAAAGACAAGTAACCGATGACCCGTTTCACAAGTCGACTTGTGTGACCTCAAACAAAAAAAAGCGAAGACAACAGCGCACTGTTAGATTGGAGGATGTAAACATTTTTCCAGGAAACATGTTAAACTAAGAAAAAATCAATAAGCGAACTGTTTGACATATTTGCTCTCTTGCCAAAACTTAGATGAAAAGACTGATAGCCTTGGCTCTCATTATGTCTATACGGTTATGAAGCTACTGCCGGTAGCTTTGCTCAGTATAATGACTGGAGTCAGCAGAAAACGGCTACCAGCAGCTCCTGAGCTCAAAAATTAATTACAGTGTCATTTTAGAGGCTCTTGTTCCCCCTGCTTGCACAAAGCTAAGCTAACTGACTGCTAGAAGTACTGCACTTACTGTGCAGACACGAGAGTGGAATCTTCTAATCTAATGCTCGCAGTTCTTTTTGTTCATTTATGCTTCAGCTTGTCGATCAGGACCTTTTCTGACCAGAAATAAACTTTCCTGAAATCCTGACACAAATAAATAAAAATAAATACATCCTCCAATGATAAATGATTTACTGAAAAACAAAATAGGAACATTAAACTGGTCTAAGCTCTCTAGACTATAAATGGTATTAATCAGAATCATCTGATGATCACTTCAGTCATCTGATGTGGTTGCTAAGGGGATGTGACTGTTGTGCGAATGCCAAACTGGGGGAATTGAACAGTCTGTGCTGTGTGTGTGTGCGTGTGTGTGTGTGTGTGTGTGTGAAAGGAGGCCAGTGCCTGCTCCATCACGTGAAAGTCAAGACGCGTCAGAAATGTTGCCAACAAGCTACAGAAATACAAACACGCAAGCATCAAATCTGAAATCAAATTCTCAGATGGGTTCTAAGAGGACTGATTGGAACTTAAGGCCAGTGTCGGTCGGATTTAATCCTGTTTCACTTGTTTCAACTCATTCAGTGGTAGTTATTAGCATTCTTCACATTTTCCCTCTGAGTCACCTTGTTCAACAAGAACCAAACTGTGTTTCTCTCCACCTTTAAGACACTAAGGCATCTGCTTGCTCTTTATAACCTAGAAGTAAGTAGGCTCATATTTTCCTACATAACGTTCACTGGCAAATTGTAGGTCATCGGCATCCTCATGGGGCAGCAGGAGAAATTAAGGCCAGGATAATGGAGTGACATTTAGATGTACAGATGATCAGATTAACTGAGGCATGTTTGGAGTGAAGTTACATTCAGGCAGCTTCAGCATGGAGAGCAGCGTGTAATCACTTATGAGGACTGTAAGCCACACCAATAAACACACAATCCAGATAAATGGACGAGATTATTTGTATGAGTCAAGATTATTTGTATGACATTTAATACATTATTAGACCGTACAGTGCAGCTCAGGGAGGATTACATCACGAGCACACTCTCTTGCCGTCTTGACAACATCATCACCAATAACTCTGATGCAGCTGCACAGACAGCATGAAGCCAGAATGATCCGCTCAGTATCGATACCACTTTGGAGGGATGACAAACAAACAATGGAGCACAAAAAAAAACAAAAAACACTGAAACCTGCTCATCAAGTGCAGTAATGTTCAGATTTCAGTGACACATACCATTACAACATAACAGCAGTTTTGCAGGGATGCAGATTCCTCTCTTTGGAAGCCTTTCGCTGCTAAACTTCTAATCCTTTTTTCCCTTTGTGAGTTTGACAACGTCGTATGACTCTAAATCACTTCTTCCTCTTTCAGAGGGACCACATCCCTGAAAATCCTATTTTTGCTCACCTTCTGACTCCTCACACATTAATGCAGTGATGTGCACGTGTACTCCAGGACCATAAATGCAACCTTGCTGTATTTAGCCGTTTGTTATACATGCAGATGAGCGGCATTAGCAGCACAGTAAAGGCAATTTTTCCTCGATCAAACTTTTTCCAGCTGTGTTGAGATTATTTGTATGACCTTACATTGTCCATGTAGATAATTGCACAAATTAAGTTGAAAATGAGCCTTGATATGCATCAAACTAAGCCAGAAGCTATTTTTAACCGAAGTAATTCAAGTAGGACTTTCATTCAACGACTGAGAGAATGTCTGCTTATCCACAATCAATCAATCAGTCAATCAATCTTTATTTATATGGCGCCTTTCCTGCAAAGTTGCAATACAAGGTGCTTAACAATGAAGTAAAAACACCATTACAAAGAAGATACATAGGAGAGAGAAGGACACAGAACAATCTTCTCTCTCTTCCTCTCTCTTCTCACTGTTCCATGCATATTGCTCTAATACATATCAGAATCCCCTTTAGTGAGAACCGGGTCTCCACTTACCCCCCCCTTGATTCGTCTATTATGTGTGGTTTTGATGGAATGTGACCACCTATGCTGCAGCGCTGGAATGCAGTAACCATACAAATGGGATTTTGCCAGTTATTTCAGCTTCAATTGTTATTTTTAGCAGCAAAAGAAAACATTCTTTTCACTGATAGCTGCTACTGTGATAATACGAGCTCAGAGTGTTGTGCAGCTATGTGTGAATTAGTCGGCCATGGGAAACCAGCCAGCTATTGTTACAATTCATTATTAGAAGGTGGCAGGACTTTACGATGTGCTCCTGGCCTTCAGGACACATCTGTATAAGGACATAAATAATACGACTTTAAGATATGAAGACATTTATTTCTGAGACATTTAAAAAGTTTAAATGGGCAGAAAAAATGTACCAAAAAACTGCACTAATGACAATGTTTGACTTCAGAAAAGAAATCCTACAATTGTATACAATTGTTCTACGACAGCAGCCAAGTAAACATACTTTGACCAACATCCTTCATGTCTTTTGTTCCTAATGTTTTCTGGTTATATTGCTGGTGAGAGAGACGATGCCGCTAATGCACACTCCCTCGCCAACAATGCATCAAACACCGTGGGTGTCATTTACAAAAGACAAGTCCTGGTGGATTTCTGTCCCACTCATTCCTCCTGCAGCCTTGAGTTTGCCATCAGCATAATGTTAACAACAGAATAGCAATTTACTGAACAAAAATAAACACAAATGACAGGAGAAAAAGGCTTCAGCGAGACAGAAAAACAACAAAGAGACACTTTGACATGTTCCTGAAATTAAATGGAAGAGAAATACATCTGAAGGACTCGTGTTCCTCCCCTTTCTAAACTGTGGTTAAAGTTAAATATTTCTTCTAACAGCAGAGATTATCATAATATTTGGGGTAAAGGCTCAACAGGGAGCAGGGAAAATTACTTAAACTGCACCACCGTGGTTTCTATTAAAAATGTATTCTCCATATGTGGAGTTTAGTATCCCCGCAAGATGATTAATCAATGATTAATGAATGGATATTAACACTGATTAGATGTCGATGGACTAATCATTTCAGTGCTGCAGCAGTAGCATCTTTTGGTTATGATCGTACCCAAAGCATAACTGTCCCAGAAGCCAGCTGCACCCTTTGAGGACATATCTTGTTGCATGAGGAGAAGGACAGTTCAAAGAGTGATGGCTATCCTGGCATTGACTCTTCACTGGATGAAACAGTGTCATATCTCCTCCACCTTCCCTCCTCCTCAATTCATCTGTCATCACAGAGCTGTGTGTCACGGCCACCCCAAGGCAGCTGGGTAATGGCAACGCCCACCTCCCCAGTCACTCTGAAAACTTTGTGGAGGAAGAAACCGACCACAAAAAGTTCTCATAAAGTTGTGAAGGTGTCCGGGACTATTTGATCACAGTGCTGAAATTCAGCACTTGGTATTCTGGGTAAGATCTGCACAAACAGCGAGGAAGAACAGTGAGAGGCGACAGCGTCAACAAGCAGAGACGGAGGAGAGGGAGAGGGAGGCTGGGGAGAAACAAGCAGCTGTGATTGTTTCAGACGGATCCCTTGCGATTTTGACAACACGTGTACGACTCATATGAAGAAAGCCGTCACGACTGTTGCCACCGGTGCCACACACCCAAATTGTGTGTGTTGTTCTCAATGCAAACAAAGAAAGAAACAGACATACAAACATCATGACACACAGATATGAACCAATAGGGTCTCTTCCAGCTGTTAGATTCTGCAGAGGGAGCAAACCAAATCCCAAAACAGACAGATTATCAGCTTTAGACCCTAAAACGCTTATGGCAATCATAACGCTGTCACAGCTCCCAGCTGCTCCGGCCAGAGGTGTGTGCGTGTGTGTGTGTGTCAGTATGTGAAATGTCATGTGTTGCAAGTGTGCATGCCATGAGGTGCATGTGTCCCCTCATAGCACGGTCACACAGTTGGTGTAGAGGCTTATTGGAGAACATGTCCACCACACCCACACACCCACACACACACACACACACACACACAAGCCCCCCACCACCATAAATTCTCCATCTGTATCCAGGACAGAGAGTAGAGAAGTGGGGGCTTGACAGACAGAGGAGGATGGAAGAATGGAGGGAGGGAAAGTGATGGGAAAATAATTTTAAAAAAAAGAAGAAGATGGAAAACCCAAGGGTAAGACAGCAACCATTTATTTCAATGGACACTCCCACTCACTCACTCACACACACACACACACACATACTTAAAGCTGGGAGCTCATTAGTCCATTAGGTGCACATAACTGTTCCGGTAATCATTTGTCATGCATCATTGTCTTTTACACAAGCAGTCAGCAGAGAAAAAGCACACAAATACATGTACACACTTAAACTCATGTCTGCCTCCTGAGCTGCTAAATCCACCACTATGCTCAGCAGTTACTTGCTTACCTTTTCTGGTAGTAGTGTTGTGCTCTGCAGCTAGTAGTGTGCAGCGGCTTTTCAGAGCTGCTTCTCAAAACAGCAGCTGAAAACGACGCTTTGTGACAAGGCCACAGGGTATGCATCCAAAAATCTGTGACGTGCGACGAAACATTTTCATTGGTGTGCCTGAAATTTAGTAGGTCTATTAAACAAATGTACAAAAATATTTTTAACACCAATCAGGTGTGTGCAGACAGACTTCATAATAGTGTCTTCAGTTTGACGAGGGCTATTTATTATTTTCTGACAAGATAAATGCTACAGGGCCCCTTCCACCTGTCCCAGAGCATGGAAGGTGCAGCCCAGACCCACCACATCAGTGGAGGTATAGCCGTCCGACCTGTCTCCCCTTTCTCTAGTCTCTCCACAGCCTCTCCTCTGGAAATGTTTTTCCATGGCGGGCCGTGGGAGGAGAGGAAGAGAGGGTGAGATGGTGAACGGGCACGGGTGGGAAAAGTGACTCATGACCGGATTATTATAGTTTATAAAAAGACAGTGCAGTGAAGATCCAGCCATTTTATAAATAAGGTGTAAAACACGTGTAAAAATATGTGCATTTAAGAAGGGCACTCAGTAGAGCACAAACCTCCACCAAGCCTAACAGTCCTTATTCATTCAACTCAACTTTAATCCAAATTCCAACAAGACATGTGCCATCAAAATGGCTATACCTTAAAAGGTTCTCACAGCGTTCGACAAAGTGAAAAAAACATTTATGGATCCACCTCTTTTTACGCATTCACTCAAATATTTGATTTCCTGTTGATTGTAGTGTCATTTAAAGGAAGACAAACGTTTATCTCTGCCATTATTTACTGTTTAAAATCGTTTACAAGATAGGAAATTACCAAGGAAGAAAAAGGTAATGCTAAAATCCTATTATTGGGTGCACCTAAATTATGGTTGGGGCGCCTAAATGGAAAAGTTAGGCACACAGTTCAGTTCATTATGAAAAATATCCATGATAGACACTTTTAAGTTCTTCATCTCCTCCATCTCTTCTCTTCCTCCATTCACATCCAGAGATATCCCCTCCCCACCTCCACTCCTCATTCCTTCCAGCTAGTGTCTTCCAGTGGTCTCCACTGTCCTAGCCAACCCTTCACTCCCTTCACATACCACTTAACCCCAGTGTAACAACCACATCCCACCTTCTCAACACCACAAATTTCCAACCCCCGTAAAATACCTCCCATCCCCTCAGAGGAAGCGGTGATTGTAGGATAGGACATGTCGGGACAGGTGAGCAAAGCCAGACCCACATCTTGACGCCAGATAACCTCTGAGCAGACAGGACAGCCTCTTTATCAGACACTAGTGTCATTAAACCACAACCTAAAAGGAGGTTTGTCATTGTTAACTCTGCATGTGATTAATCAAAAAGACACCTCCAAGCACAAGGTGTGAAAAGTTGAGACTCTGCTTCCAAAAATAAAACCCGTTTGCATACAGTGTGAGAGACACTGCAAATCATCACACTCATTGTCTTCTGCGAACAGAATGAATTCCTGCACAAGCAACATTAAAGTTTCATCAAACCACCTGAACTAAATCGACTAAAACCTCCCAGTGAAATCATTTCACTCCTCGTCCTTGTTTCTGCAGCAAACACGCCTTATGAAATAACTATCAGCTGTGAAAACTTTAAGGAGGCACTCCTCCTGTAAGAATGCAAGGCCTTAAGTCCCCCCCCCAAAAGAAACCACACATATGGACACACAGATGGAAAGATGTATGTGCCAGCAACATGAACACAACCACTCACACACCCACACCCACACAGGCAGGGAACATTCCCAAGAAGTGCAAGTGGGTGTTCTTAAGGAAAGGAAAAGGTCAAGTGCTCTGAGTGTGTGACGTTGATAGACTTCTAAGTTGGGGTGGGCGGAAAAAAAAACAACAAAAAAAATAGCATGATCTATTTAATCATGATCTAAATTGCAATTTTTTTCCCTCAGTTTTGAGAAAATACAAAACACAATTGCAGACATTATATTAACTTATATGATTTTCTCCACTTGCACCATTCACTGACCATATTACAATAAAGACAGTTGTTTTATTTTTGTTTTTTTCAGCACATGCTCCTCATACGCCATGTTGCTAGAACTCACGTTGGATTATGTGTACATGAATTAACTGGTCCAATCAGCATAGCCATCGAGTTTTCAGCATCACTCTAATGGATTGATCGTGTTTTTTGTGTGGATCTGCTGGTCAGTGAGATTATGAGAAGTTTGGAACAGTCGTAAGAAGACATTAAATGCCACAATTTCTACAATTCAACTGAAAAGAAGATTGTAGGCACACTGAAAACAGGTCATGATCTAAAATTGTCAAATCCCTTATTCAAAGTGCTAAAATCATTATCGTAGCTGCCTGCAGAATAAGATTCAGGTCATATTCATCCAACGTGTTTTGGTTTGGTATTTACATACTATAACATGAATTATGTGCTTCTATGGAATTATATGTGTGAGACGGCCAATGACGTTTACTGTGGAGAACATATGTCATATAATCAATTAGGTGACAGAAGCAGTTTGGATCATCGATTAATGGTTTTAATATCTTCACGTTTTCTTATATTATCATAATGGAGAACAAATAAAACAACAAGACTAAGAGTCTAAAGTGATGCTTTGTGTTTGTGCTTAGATCGACATGCTAATATGCCAACAAATGCAGAGCATATTAGAAGATATAACTTTTACAATATTCATTTTCTATTTAAGAATATTAGCATTCTTAAATTCGCTAATAAGCACAAACACAAAAATAAAACTGAGGCTGATGGAAATGTCATTAGTGTTGCAGGTATTTGACCATAAAACAAAATTTATAAAAAAAAAATTGTATTACTTGATAAAAAAGTCAGAGGATCAAAGATATAAGTCATCCTTTAGACAGCAAATGTGACAGTTCCAGCTGATAGTTGTGGAGATGTCAAACTCATGGTGGCTCTAAACACAAAGTCTGACATTTATGATATATGGTGGAGGAAAATAATCTTTCCTTGGAGCCATAAGGCACTTGTTTAGCGGATGCTGGCATTCCTGAAAATCCCACTCAGGTCATGGCAACATTACAATTCCATGTTTTAGTATTTTGGGGGAAAACCCAACAAAACAGCATCTGAATTTCCTCCAAACCACACAGTCATAATTCCTTTAATGATGCTTCAGAGACAGAGAGGAGTGAATGAGGGCATGTATGTTTTTCCCTGAGAAAGTGTGTAACAGAGGAGAGGGAGAAAAGAAAGAGAGAGAAGAAAGAAGGCTGGAAAGGAGGGAGCAGATGCAGAGAAGGAAAAGCCGCTGAGGTAAAGAGATGGTGAAGGAGAGTCTGGGAGCAGATGCTAGTCTTGCATCCCTGCAGCCTTGTCTGGGCTTGGCACAAACACACTGCCTCGACTCCAGCCCCTTTCAAACAGCTTAACCATGGCCCAAACAGGCTGGCAGGGAAGCAAAGCACTTCCACTTAACCATATAGTCAGCCTGGCACTGCACTGAAAGACCATTTATACCGAAAAAGCCTCTTTTTCCCCAGCAGCAGAAACAGCGGGAGCAGCCGTGCACAAAAGCATTGCAAAAAAAAAAAAATTATTTGGATGAAAGATCTTCCTGTTGTTTTGTTTTTATTTCCATGTGTATTGGAACTGGCTGAGATTTAAAGACTTTGTGACTTCAACAATTTGTTGCTTTTGGTGAACTTGGAGGACAAGCAGCTGGAAAGATAACGACAGCTCAGTTGGCAGGCGTTTAAAATGAGCGGATTTAAATAATACCAAGGAACTGACACGTCTCTCTAGGTAGGCATGGCTTTTAAGAACCCAGGAAAGCATGAGAAAGGGAGCAGACCATCTGGCAAGTAGAAAACTGGAGATATCTCCTGACAGAACAGTCAAGGCTGCTCATTTGACAGTTTTCCTTCCAGTACTACTGCCATGTTTATCTATGGTTCAGCTGGAACATCCACTGTGAGTGGTATCAGTGTGTAGCAGATGACCATAGTCTGATGCCCTTTGACCCCCCATCCTCAACAAACCTGGAGGGGCATTTATAAAATCACTGACCTGACTGTCTCACCTATTGTATTCGAGTCAGGGGTGTTTTCTTTTTTTTAATATATTTTCTTAATTTGCCTTGCAGGAAAGTAATCCACCCTGACATGTATGGACACAGTGACATAACGACCCCTGTCTCAAAAAGATAAATTAAGAATAACTTGTAGTGTCTCCATGAACATACAAAGCGACTCTTAAGGCTTGATATTAGAGAACACATCATCTGTCAAAAGGACTGATTGACAAATCTTGCAAAAAACAATAAATAAACAAACAAACAAACAAACAAACAAACAAACAAACAAACAAAAATAACATAAAACACGGTTTCAGTTTCTTTAGTTATACGACAAACATGGGGCATTAAAAAAATTATGAAACCTGTATTTTTAGATAAGCATTATAAAAACAAGTCATAATTACATGTAACGTACGCCTCAAAATGATCCTGTTAACTACGTAGAGATTTACGTAAAAGAAAAATCGCTGTTTTATGTTAATTTATCTAACAATGAGTTACATCCTTGGTCAGATGACGCATCGCTGTGATCCACTAACCTACTGCCCCGGAGAACAAGCTTTCTCTTACGCTCTGACGACAGGATTTTTTTTTTTTTTTTTTTTTTGAATGAGCGCACCTCACGAGCCCATGTAATTACCCGATTTTTGCGTCAATGAAGTTGCACCGATCGATGCTTTAACTTACCTCTGCAAAACTTGACCAGAGTAGCTCCTCAGTGGCGTCGCAGCCCGTCTACCTGCACCTCTCCATCCATGCGTAAAAGGACGAAAAGGTACGTTTTCCTGTAAACTCAGCGTTTGCTGCTGAGAGTCGATGCGGAATTAAAAAAGAAAAGAAAATCCGTGCCAGAATAATTAACCAGCCGCTCAAATGAGCGATGGGTCTTCGACGTTTGTTTCCTAGTGAGGCTCAATGCCGCGGCCGTCCAGAGCAAACGCTGAGCCCCCTTACACACATTCCAGTTTGTGTTTGCAGCGCTCCTCCTGAACAACGGCCAGCCAATGAGAGGCGGAGGATGTCACAAAGAGGGCGGGGTCAGCTCGTTGGGCGCTCCAAACGCTGTTGTGTGTATGTGGTGGGGTTGCACGTACATGAGGAACGAGGTGCATGAAAGTATGAATCAAACTGCGCCTGAGCGCTCTCTGTGCCTGGCTCTTAAAAATGAGCTTCATTAGCTTGAGGTTTAGAGTTACAATCGTGCTGAATATAAGAGGCATATTAAAGATTTCATAAGGGAATAAACCAGAAAGTAAGAAGTAAATGAACTTTGAAGAAAATTAAGCTCTTGCAGGATTTTTGTACCTTCACTCGTCTGTTTTTAACAAGCACAAACAATGACCAATGAATAAATGGCCCCATCCCACCAACCTGACACCATAAACAGTCTGTTAGCATCTTAGCATCAAGGCTAGATTATCACCCAGGTCCCAGTGAACGGCCACAGGGCCCCACAGTTCTAGGGTTTACGTTGTGTCACTTGTTTAGTGGGTATTTTAATATTTTTGGTGAATGTGGTTCAAATCTATTTTCGGATTCGACCAAAAATCACAACATCTACTAAGATGGTTCCTACAATCTGATCTCTTAGACTTGTCATATAGAGGAAGACACAGAAAAACATTTCAGCATTATTCCACTATACTTACAGTCAGGTCTCCATCTATGGTCTGCTGTGTGCAGTGTATCATATAAAGACCCGCTGGCAACAAGGTACATACACAACAAATGGAGGGTGGGAGTTGAGTGATGTGCAATAAAGGCTCAACATCAATAATTTCCTAATGGGTTAATCTGGCTATGGGTTTGGAGCAATCATACTTTTCTTTATCTATTATATATGGTTTTCTTTTTGTTTTATCTTGAGTACATATGTTACTTAGTTCCATAAATACAAGCAACCATTGTGTGTGGTGTGAAAAGATAATGCTAAATGCCTTTGAAGACCTTTATAGAATGTAAACTTCACTTCAGACAACTCAGATCTACAAATCTCCACATCTGGAGATGTAAACTGTAAAGGACCTGACCTCTGTATTCTCTACAGACCAGCACACACACATTATAGTCCGTGTTATACTGCCACAGACATTTTGCTCTGGGCGAATCCACGTCTGAGCTCCAGATTTAACCAGCTGTGACCTTATGAACTGTCTTTCAACATTTCTCCCTACCCTTGTCTTCTGGAAAGCAGCATGGCCATTTTTAGGAGAGCAACCTGATACTTTTTCAGCCGTATGGGTTCAAATTCAGACCTTTCATTTTCACTTGGACGTTCAGCTTTTGCAGAGGTGTGCAACCTGCCTCATTCTGCAGTTTATTACCAAGACATGAAATAATTTTTATTTGTCCTTGTAAGCATATTGGCAAGCCATGAAAACCATGAAAATGATGGTGTGATTATCTTTGATGGTGCCAGAGGCTTTTAAAACATTTTTTATTTTCCAATCCGTTCACCTTGGGTAGGTTTACAGTCATTTCCTTCTAGGGAGAAAGCAACAAGCAAATTGAATTACATGGAAGGGAACCATGAAAAACACGAACACCTTCATCTTTAGGAGCTATATAGCGTGAAACACAGGTGCTGCTACTGGAGAGATGAGGAAAAATATGTTCCTGTTGGACAGTTTGGTATTATAGAGCGTATATATGTTGAAGTGCTCCTGCCAGCATAAATGTCCTTGATAAGTGGATGTGCTTTTCTGCTGAGTCCATACAAATCCAATTCAACTTGCCCTTCCAAGAAGCAAGGGGTGCAGAAAATAGCTTGTCCCTTTTAATTAATCAGTTTGAGGAGATTTCATAATGACCTGTTGATATGATTAATCTTAAAGGGAAGGTTTAAGGAGGGAAGGAAGGAAAGAAGGTTTTTCACTTCTTTGAAAATAGATTTAGAAAGAAAATTAAGTGTGTATGCTCAATTTTAAGAAAGAAATCATCAAAAAAAATCAACTGACAAAAGTGCCAAAAGGAGCATACTGATAACTTTCATCACGCAAAATAAAAGCAGCAATGAGAAAGCTTTTCTCAGAGAGTTGTTGGTTAGGAATAAGTGAGAAAAGCTGGCAGAGAACATAAAAGCTATGACATACTGTGGAAGTGCTGGGCGGATGGAGAGCATCAAGAAGTAACTCCATACTTTAGCTTACATAATTACAACTGCAGAATCTGTACATCCACTATATGCTATGAGGAAAAGCCTCATAATCGGACTTAACGATTATTTTTCAACTATAGTTTCTAAGGTTACAAATGAACTTACACAGTCACAGTGATGGAAATATAAGCAGTATTTAAGAGTCAATACAGAAAGCTGTGTGCAGAGAAAGGGTGAGAATAGAGAAATGAAGATGGAAAAGAGAGAAATAATTATAGAGGCAGGCGCACAAAGAGCCAGAGTTGAAAATGAATATGAGACAGGTTAGTCAAGGCAATGGACAGTCTTACAGTTAATAATTCAACAGAAATGTCAAACATAATAAGAGTCATCTGATGAGGACGTATCTCCATAAAGTAGTTCTACAAATTCATCAGTGACATATCCTCCATTCCTTTGGCGAGCCTGGAATAGTTTGTTGTAGTTGTTGTTTTGGATACATGCTGTGGAGAAGATGCACAAACTTCCGAGTCACCTTAAAATCATCTTTACATGGAAAATCTATAAATAATATTGTATGTGTTAAGTTTGTTGTGCTTGTCTGCGAGATTTGCTCTGGGGATGGACAGATGGACAAACCAACAACTTTATCCCCCTGCCATTTTTATGTTGGGCGATAAAAAAACTGAAACTACACTCAGATCTATTTTAAAGTCTCACTCTGCATCCTACTTCCTACAGTTTACGATCAAATACTGGGTATTCAGGGAATACCCCGTACATTCAGGGAACTCTGTCAGGTTTCCATAAGCCCTCTGCTAGTGCACACACACACACACACACACTCACACACACACACACACATACACACACACACACACACACACACACACACACACACACACACACACACACACACACACACACACACACACACACACACACACACACACACACACGTCTCTTCCTCTTGGACTCTCAGCTGCTGAACAGCTCAGCCCGTAATTATGGCTGTCATCAACAGCCCCTGACAAGCAGCTATATATACTATAGAGAGCCAGTACACTCGATGCGCGCGCACACACACACACACACACACACACACACACACACACACACACACACACACACACAGATACATAATCAGCTATTCATAGCCGGTACTAATCAATATCAAAATCACAGGATCAGATAATTTAGCATTGGGTTCATCTGCCTCAGTTTTCTCCAGAAGCATAAATTGGAAGCACTTTGACTCACAAACAGTGTCATGAACCAAATAAGACAGCATTTTAGTAATTCAAGATCATATATCACTTTTAAATTGTCCATCATTCCAGCAGAATTGGGCAAAGATTCACTTAAAATCTAAATGAAATGAAAAGAAAAATTGTAGCATTCAAGCATATATGCAATTACATATAGAACAACATACAACTACACCATATAATTATATAGAACAATGGTATGTGTTGGAAATCCCATATTATTACTGCCATTATTAATAATAAAGGATTCATTATTTAATACTAATTCTTGTCACAGAGAACCTGTTTGTCTCCATTCGTAAACCCATTCATACACAGAGGGTAGGCATGAAACCAGCCCCCCCCCCACTGACCTCCCAGCAGAGCAGTTCCTTTCCTTCTGCACCAGCCACATCTGCTGTTGGTCACCACCCTCGATGTCCTTCTCCACATGTAGCGTGGCATTGGAACACCTTCAGTCACTCCCTGTAACCCCAGTTGTTCTCTGTTTTATCCCAAAATCTTGACTCCACTCCTTTTTATTTTTCCCTAAACATCGTCTTCAACTCTGCCTAACAGCGTCTGACCACTAAACCAGGATGAGTCAGAGAGGCCACATGACTGGAGAGGTCAAGGCTAAAGGATGTACAGGCACAGCTGACACTGTGTGTGTATGTGTCAGAGTGAGAATGTGTGTCACATTAAAATATCAGAGGAAAATGCTGCCTCTTCTCTGGTTACTTGCCCTGTAAAAGTCGACCAATTGTTGGACTTCAGTAGCTGTAAGAAAGCCGAATCCAAGTAAAAAACACAATTTACTGTATGTGTTAATGCAGCTTTGAAGACACAGTTCTGACTGTATTGCTGCATGTACTATGTTAAATAATAATTCTGTGTGGCTCTACAAAGTTGCACCAATTACAAGCTGTGCACATGCCTGTGGCATGGCACCTTTGGTCTATAATGACAAGTTGCATATTGCAGGTAGAGTCTCTCCCCAAAGGGCTTCAAAGGCACCTCATAGGCTTCCTTATTAACTGTAAAACAAAAAAATTGGGTTCTAATTATACTGTATATACTTGTTCCACTCTTTCCGGCAGTCATCCACTTTATCTCTCCTGATTGAAATATTTTCTCAGTATTTAGTGGGGACCAAAACAGAGCTCAAAGGATTTTTGTAATAAGTGAGCTACAACTATAATATAAACTCAAAAGTGATAATATATCTGTTTTCTGCATTTTGGTGCCAAGTAGTCCCATAATCAATTAATACACATTAAAATTTCAAGCTCATCTTACAAATAAGTGGACATACTTCTGTTATTTATCATTTGACATTACCAAACCATATTGAAACTAGAAAGGCAATCAGTGGAGAGCATACCTCCGCCAAGTCCCAAGATATGTGGGCCATCAAAGTGGCTGCCCTCAGGGTTTGTGCAATGTTAAAGAAAGTAAAAAAAAATTCAATGGTTCTTTTGGGACAATGCCCACTCCTCCACCAAATTTCATTGTACTGTAATCCGTCAAATAATCCGTTTAAGCATAACTGAAAAAAAAAGTTAAAAAAAAGCCCTAAACTTGTAATGCTCAAAAAAAAATGCTCAAAAGTGCAAAATCCTGGATCCGCCCATTTATCCACATCCACTCCAAAATTATTGGCAGAAGTGAAAGAGAGCTAGACTTCTAGAAACATCTTACTCTAGGGTCTATGTCTAACAATCAAGTCATGCTAGCATTGTGCACATCTCTAGGACAGGCAAACATAAATGTTTAGCTTGCTTCTTAGACATTTCACAATTTAAACAGTAACACACTTGTGACCAACAACCCAATAAGGGGGAAAACATGACCTTCAAACTTCCACCACATTGCCCCTCAGTGAGGAGTCATGGATGGTTTTTGACATTGTTAGTTCAAAACTAGGAGGTGTCAATCTTACATGCCCAGTGTTGCTTGCAGCACAGATTGTCATGGTAACAACGTGTGACTTGTAAAGGAAAGGTTAGCAGTGGATATAAGCCACATGCAAACACCTGTGACCAAACAATGAGTTCATACTTATGTCTGCAAAGAAAAAAAGATTTGTACTCTTTCCCAAATTGCATAGAATGTTTTCTTTCTCTTTCAGTCTTCTCCTTTATTCTGTCTCTCTTCTTTCAGAGAGAACTGCAAAAAATAATAGTGGTTTGAGTCTTTTGGCAAAAATAGGTCAATGGAAGCAACTGTCAGAAACAGGAGGCACGAGATGCAAAGCGGTAATATTCCAACTACAGTAAGTTCCCTGAGGTCAGAGCTATTCCCAGCACAGAGCAGCCACTGATGCACAAACTAAAGCACCGTCATGATGTATGTACCAGTGTATTGCTGTGGATACAGACGACATCTGTGGTCAGACACCAGAGGTGTATGTATGGGTGGACTGTCAGTGTGTGACTGTTGAGGATGGAAGATAACGCAAAATATGTGTGGGTACGAGGTTGCAGAGGAATGAGTCAGTGCATGTGTGTGTGTCTGCTGTAGGCCAAGTATATCAAGACAGTTTTAGATCGTTCTCCAACCTCCAGCAATGACCTCTTTGGCAGCATGGGGAGAAGGGAGCAACTATTTATGTTGGATAAATTGAGCGCAGATAGCAGTGAAAATTGATCGAATTATCCTGGTCAGACTACAGCACTTCAGGACTGAAACCACTGCTCTGCTGTGTGGAGAGTTCATTGAGTTTGCCGAAATCAAGGCATCCGTTTGAATTGTACCGTGCATTGTCTACATACGAAACAAGCAGAGTGGTGTTCTGAAATGTAATGGTAAAAAATAAAAAATATGATGAATAATAAAATAATACAAATTAAAATAATAATAATAATAATAAAACGATATCATTGGAAAGAAAGGTATGCTAACTTTACAGAGTAAACAAGTAAAATTTGATATTGAATTTATTATTAAGCAGAGTAAAGATCAAATAAATTATCCAAAATAAACAGAATAATCCACTAGCATTCATGAGACGACTTTAAGTCTGTTTAAGTCACTTTGCTGATCTAAAATCCAACAAACACCGATTACACAATCATTCTTCAGTACAAAGAAACAGCTTTGTTATCCCAGAAATATTTTACTTCCTGTTTTCATGAGTTTTAAAGTTGACAAGTCTTGACAAGTCAAGCTTAAGGGCATATTAAAATGGCCTCTGGATATTAAGATGCTTGTCGATATTGTTGCCATGAGGTAGCCCCGTCACATTTTGTATCAGGTCTTCTAATTCTTTGTCAAACATGTTTTCCGTGCATTTCTCGCTGTATAAATACTAAGCTGTTAGATGGTGTAAATAAATCTCCCTCCATCTACACAGTCAGTGGAGCAGGATTCAGTCACTGTGATCCTGAGCTTTGTTGGGCATCATGTGGGCTCAGAGGAAGAGAGTTTCCTGAGGTTTGCCACACGGTGCAAGTCCAGACAAGAGACTGGTGTAGAAATGGATTTGGGTAATCTGACTTGGTTTCTTGCCTTGCAGTCTTCTCCATGATTTTTATATGTCGTGATAATGCCCTGTGCTCATGTGTGTTCATGTGTGCTCATGTGTGTCTGTGTGTGTGTTAGTGGTGTGTTGGGAGCTTAAATGAGATTTATTTAATGTCATCAGCATGATAATATAATGAGATCTCCTCGAATATAACAAAGTCATTACTCCATAAAATGAATTACAGATGTTATAGCATAGCTGTATTGTAATAAAAAATTAATTACATTTGTTTCATATGTATAAATGATACATAAAACAATTTAAATAGTCTTCAATGTGCCATGCAGTTAGATGTCCTTTGAGGCTAACTGTTAACATTAGTGAGGAAATTATGTTAGGTCAAAATTTAAAGGCTGACTTCGGTGTTTTTTAAAAAACTTTTAACTTGAACTATTTTAGCATGTTTATGTGTGTAAGTGACTAATGGAGACAACTCAGTTTGCACACCATCAAAGCCACACTGACCACTGACAGGCTCAGATTGTTATTTTAATTGAGAACCCAGAGAAATAAAACTTTGTCTTTCTTTCACATGTTCCACACTTTTTCTTTTGTGTATCTCATGTTAGTGTCTTTCCTTGTTTCTTACATTTCCTAAGGAATGCTGGCCTTCTACTACTAACATTATTAGTGGAAAAGTTCCTGTACTGTTGAAATGCAATCTCAGTTTAGTACATATAAATAAATGAGGCGACCTGTTGTGTCATGCCCTCACATTTTCTGGTCTTTTTGTTCACTCTTGAAATCTCAGGAGCCTTTTGGCAATGTCTCCAGGGAAAGCTTTAAAGAGCACGGTGAAAACATGACATTACAGCTTTAACCCCACTCTAGTGTAGTGTCACCTCAGACCATTACAAAGGCCGACACCCGTCATCGCAGGATTTATTTTCATTCTCTAAATCTGTAGACGGACAGTGGCTGAATGAAAAAAAAAGTAATTGGCAAGCCACTGTGCCAGAAGCACTTTACAAAACTCAAACAAAAGAAAAAAACAAAACAAACAATAGCCTTGCTGTTGAGCCAAGCAATTAGTGGTTTTGTCATGTAACTGGTTGTTAAGAGATGACTGAAAATGCGCCCTATTACACAAGATACAACCAAAACAAAACATTCCAGCATCAGATCGGACAAGCTTCAACGACACCCCAAGTCACAGCTGTACTGACATGGACTAGCTCAGTTTAAAACCCATAAAAAATGCAACACACCGACTTATAACACATTTTAAAGACTCTCAAATCGGACATGTCAAAGGAAGAGTTATTTCCTACAAGGCTCTAGAGGGTAAAAATATAATTCAGGGTGCTGCAAGACATCCATTTCTAGGAACTCCACACATGTGGCTGAAAGCAGCTCTGTCATGTTTTCTGACCTGACCCGGTTCATTAAACACAGGTTTATTTGGACACCAAACACTAACACTTCATCCCCGCCGTGGCACCATCGATCTCATTAAAGTCCAACTACTCTTTCTCTTCTTCAGAATAACTGCTCACTTGTACTCTGCAAGCTGTTTTCTATACTCCATTACCAACCACTACTAGAGCAAAATCAGGCCCTTAATTTGAACTACTTATAAGGAGGAAGGAGTAAAAGAAGGCATTGTGTTTATTTTGGTCTCAATGATGCTGTTGTGAACTTTTACTGATATCTTTGTTTAATGTGGTGTTTTTTTCTGAGAAATGTTTCAAGAACCTGGGGCTGTGGATGTGTGTAAATATGGTAAAGTATGATAGCAAGGGAAGAAAGCAGAGTTGTGTTTGTGTTCACGTTTAGGTAAAACCACTGAAGGGATTTGGATTCTGAATGTATTAGTTCAGGTCCAGTGGGTGTTTGTGGAGCTGTGATTTTTGCAGGCTGCTCATGGGTAATCATCTGGGGCAAGCTGAGACGTTGTTTGTGGAACCATCTCATCGTATTTAAACATCGAACCTCCAGAGTTGCATTATATTTAAGTTGGGACGATTACAATTACAGTTACGGCGGTCAAACTAAGACTGTCTTTATAATATCAGAGATATCGATTAAAATTTTTCATCTGACCACGTCTGGCGATCTCAGTGACCTGATCTCATGACACACCAAAATATCCATCCACATCCTTGAAGGTCACACAATTAGGCCTACTTTAGACCACAAACAGATTCACCATTTATCCGCCTGGCTTCTGAGATATCTTTCTCTGAGATTTCTCCCTGAGCAAAAGGAGTTGCATAGAATATATATTTAAAGCTGTTGCTTCTATTTGAATTTTATTAATTTTGATTTATGAGCTGTTATGTCGGTTTTCTGTCACTATTTTTCTTGAACGTAGTTGCTAAGATAGTGGATGACAAAAGCTAATACACAATCATTATCCTGCCCTGTAAGTTCGGTCTGGTCAACTGTTGCTCTAACAAGTGAACACAGCTGTCAAGGGCCAAAACACCACACATGAGTTTCAGAGCAAATACGAAATGTGGGCCACAATTCAGAGGTCTGGAAAGTCACAAAGGAGGTAAATGTCATTCGTGGTGCTCACAGGAGTGGAAAAAGTACATTTAAAGGCCTGAACAGTTTTTCTAAATCAGTATATTGTATGCTCTTGAACAATTCAAAGACCTCACTGTGAAAAAAATATGCACATAATAAAACTAAGAAAAATATCTGCATGGCCAGATACCACTGAAGGTCAGTGGGGGAATATGTCTTTTGTATTCAGCCCAAATCAGCATGCCTGCTATTTATTTGCCACTTCATAAACACATACCTCTGTGGTGAAGTGATATGTACTGTATGGTGACCCACACTGCTAAATACAAAGGGTACAATCCGGTCAACACATCCCCCAAATTTCACGGCTTAAAAAGGGCAATCTGCCTGCTGTGAGTCCCCTTTCGTGTTCCTGCAGGGCAGCAAGCTAAAACACACTGTTCCCACTGAGTAAAGCTAACAGAGGGTTTTTGCTAATTCATACGCCCTGAAGTGGACTCAGAGCACGAGTGAGGAGAAGAGGCAAGGAAGGGGGAGGGTGAGCTTAGCGCTCTGTATATACACTACTCTGCTCAGGCACTTGGAGAATTCTGCTGCCAGGCTATAAGTAGTGCTCCACTGTCATAACTCAGCTCGCAATAGAACAGCAGTAAAAGAATGGCCAACTAGAGAAACCATGCCATACGCCATACAAAGCTTTATACACATATAATATGAAAGATCGCGTTCCTTTTGCAGTAAGTTTAAGTTTACAGACCTTTTTGAGTTTTCCATGGAAAGGTGATTTTAAGGTGACACTGAATGTTGGTCACCTTGTCCAAAAATAAATAAATAAATAAATAAATATATCTATATCTATCTATATATATATATATATATCTATATCTATATCTATATCTCATCATCATCTTCAGATGACTCTTGTTAAATTTTGCCATCATCAGATAAAAATCTCAAATTGTCCGATGCATATCCAAATGCCTGGATAAGGATAATTGTAATTAACCTGATATGTACATAGTCGTCATCGTCACATAGTCAACTAGTCCAGGTTTGGAACATCACATAAAAACACTGCAAAATCTCACATTCCATACACTGAATTCTAATTTTCTGTTTAGGAGAGTTAAAGGTTTTGCAAATCCACGGCTACTAATGAAGCTATTAATTCAGAAAACAGGCCGGTGGATGTAAATTTGCATTCAGGACCAACAAGAATTAAACACTTGAATATTCAAAATAAAACACACAGTATATATAATTTCCATCCCTAATCCGAAGAGCTAATTAGAACAGAAAACATAAGCGATCCATATCCTGCATCCTTCAGCTCTGAATGTGAATAAACACACTGATGCCTGCTGGCCAGCGTCTACACAAGTCTGTGCACTGTGATTGGTTGGTTTGTTGCACAGAGTCAGCTGGCTGCATACCTCCTGGCTGTGATGTTCAACGGCAAAATTACATTACCATCGGTGTATCTCAGTCAGAAGTGGGTCAGTGGAAGCATTAACATATTACACACCAAATGATACAATATCAGGGAATATCCCTATGCAAGCTGATGAGTATCAGCTGAGCTGCCGCAAAAGCACTTAGAGCCTGAATGGAGCTTAAATATATCTTAAAATGTATAAACACACGAGTGTAAATCCGTACAATGCCAGCTACCTGGTGTGCAATTAAACACCTCCCCGAACAGTTTAACAGCTGATACACTTTTAGAGCTCAGTGCATGTGTATGTGGGTACTGGTGTGTGTTCCAATGAGAAGAGACATTGTAAAAGGAACTGTTAGAGTTTAGGAAATACACTTGTCAGAGAGCGTCAACCTCAGCTTCTCATGCATCAATTTTTGTGTGCAAATGCTATATTGATGGAAAACTCTTTTAAACATAAAAACCATACTATATGATGCACAGGGCGATATAATAAGCTCTGAATCAATGCATGAAACATCATTATCCATAATGCTAATAAGCTCTGAATCAATGCATGACACATCATTATCCATAATGCAATTCTGGTCACAGATAATTTTTCAAATGGCTGCAAGTAAATAAACAACACGCAATTATCATACAACCTGACAGCATTTTTCCTTTTTTCTTCGGCCCATACTCATCAGTCAGATGCTGCTGTACTTCCACCTCGCTGCTCATCACTCTTCCATTATCTGAACTTCAGCTGACTACAGTTTTTATTCAAATATAAACACGCACACAAAGAGCATGTTGAGGAGATTTTCTTGTGGTGCCTAATGCTTGGTTAAAAACATCTGCCTGTTATACAAGAACACCCACGCTGCAGAGGGCATGGCTCCTCTTGGCTTTCCGAAAAGGGTAAAAGTTGAAAAATCAATAAACAAACTCTGCACAGAACTCCTGCAAAGGGAAACTAGAGACAACAACCATGTAGATCTCATTAGTCAAGGATTTATTGCAGTAATTATTAAAATTGCTGCATGTAATTAATGGTGAATAAGACTGTTGTTAGTGGCATTTTCTTCCTCTTCACTGAGATAAATAATTTTTGGGTGCTGATTTATAATGATCAGTATGTGTACGAGCCTGTTCAACCATGCAGCAGACAACCTCACATACACAGCTGAAGGGATCCCTCTGGGCCACCCTTCAGCCTTCACTTTCACCCTCCGATCCAAACCACAAGTCACAGAACAACCATCCTGACCTCGCTGTAGTCCTCCAGCAGCCCACCTGTAACACCCACACCTGCTTTTACACTCTACAACTGACTCTTTGCAACCCTACCTTCCTCATAGACATCCTCTGCCTCCTCGCGCATCATTTCATCCAGGTCATCCTTTGCAATGTCGGTCACAGCCATCACTACTCCGCGTCTTCTGTCCTCTTCTGTCCTCTTCTTCCTCCTCTCTCTCCCTCGTCTCCTTCGGCTGACTAATCGGAGCCTCAGCGAGAGTGACTGGGCTGCAAAATTGAATCAACTCCGGCTCGGCCTCTTCGCTTCAGGCGACAGTCCGATCACCGACAGGCTCCTTGCTCGAGTAGCAGAGGACTGGGACTAAAGTGAGCTTCAGCTCTCCACTTGTGAGTGTGTGTGTGTGTGTGTGTGAATGTTTGAGTGTCAGGTGGAGTGTGTGGGTGGGTGGTGAGAGAGAGGACTCCCATTAACCTTCACTAAGTTTCACCAACAGTGCTGATTTCATAACATCCTGTACTAAGCTGAAGTGAGAGTGTGCTGTTTGGACAGCACTTTTGTGAGTAAATGTGCGCATGTGTGTGTGCAGTGTGTGGGGAGGCTCAGTGATGTGTGCATGTGTGTGTGTGTGTGTGTGTGTGTGTGTGTGTGTGTCCATATGAACAGTATGGCTCACTACAATGAGTCAGCTTGCAGGGTGGCAGCTGATTATCACATATTTCATTTCGAGCCAACAAAGGACATGCAAAAAAAAAAGAAAAAAAAGGTGTTTGTACATGGAGATTAGAGATGTGAGGGCAGCTTTACTTGTCATCCCTTCACAGCTCACTAGGAATCATGGAACGACACTGATTACTCCCTCTATATTTTCACTTGGCCCACATTGATGGGGCGTCAGCAGAGCTGATAATGTCTGCTGCTGAAAGTCTCCATAGTGCTGCTGAAGATAAACACATTCACCTGCTCTGCAGAAGAGAGGTTCAAACACAGTGGGAAACTCTGTGTGTACATCTCTTATCATCATAGATTTGACTTTAAAGACTTTTGCATATATGATGATGTTTGAGTGACAGATCTGCAGTAAACATCTGTGTTTTTGGAGCCATATTTATTCATTTGTTATTTATTTATGCTATATTTGATAGGGACAGACACAGTACAGTTTGGATAGACATACGGAATAAAGCTGTCCGATGCAAGTATCATAGTGCTTAAAGTGAATGCTAATTTGCAGCACACATTCAGAAGACCCATTACTCCATCTGGGATAAAAAAAAAAATGCTAACATGCTAACAGTGACATTTAGCACATATAATGTTTGCTATATTTTTAGTTTAGCATGTTAACATTCTAGCACTTGATAATTAGCACTAAAGACAAAATGCTATTGAGGCTGATAGAAATGTCATCAGCTTTGCAGATATATGGTCATACAATATTTTCTACATATAAAAATTTGACTCAATTAATGACAATCCATCCACAACAAATATTTCATTCTGGATTTAAGTGTTGGGCCAACTAAGCTAGGCTAAAAATTGGAAATTGTGAACTAAATTAACTCCAAACTCTCCTTATATGTAATGACAAACTTTCCATGAGCAGGGTGTCTCTACTTTATGACTCAGAAACAGCTTTTTAAATGTTTTGCATCATCCCCAGGAGACCCCTTACCAGTACCTCCTAAGCATTTCATGCCCAGTCCCAAATCCCTGGTAGCATGTAGTCTTGCCTTTTTTTTTAAAAACTTGAATTTATTTAAAGATGAAAGAGTTATTAAAAAAAAAGAAAAAAGAAAGCAGCCAGACACATAATTTCTTCCTCCTTCTCACAAAAGGCTTCCATTTGTCTTTGCTGAGCAGTTTCTCTGACTCACAACCCATTTACACAAACCAATTCCCAACCAAAATAGAATCTAGGCCTAAAGTCAATTCATTATCACTTTTCCATCAGACTTCCTCTCCCCGGCCACCGCCTGCCTTTAAGGCCAAAGCCTGAGGGAACGAATATGGAGACCAACTCATTTTCACTAAGGCTAGTCAAGACAATTCAGACACATCACATCTATCAGGAGGCGAGATGTTTGGTCCGAATAAGTGTGAGAAACATGTAATGTGAAGTGAAAGTTGTTCTGTGTATTTGTTTTGTTAATGGCGATGGTTAAAAGTTTATAGAAAGGGATTTTTCCATGTTTACTGTCAGTGTGAACCAGGAACTAAATTGTGATAGAAGCTAAAACTGAGAGCAAAATATCAGCTTTGACCACAACAAGCACAAACACACATATTCTCTTCAGTAGGCTAAAGCAAGCATTTGCATCACGACTTCAGTTCAATTCAGAACGTATAACAAGACATGAACATGTCTAATCATGTTTTTCTGCCTTGATTTGGATTGTCATCAAAAGTACGTTCAGTTTGTTGCTAGTCCAAGCTGTTTATACTCAACACTATACAAAGCTTTACTTTACAAGCTCACAAATATTCACATCATGATTCTGTGGCTTTTCAATGTCTTAATTAGTCTTTAACAAAGACGTAACATATTTGCAGGTCAGTGCTGAGCTTTAGTAACCAGTCAGGAGCTCCACTAAAAACTAATTGAAATTTATTTGGTGATTTGTTTAGTGACAATGGTCACTACAGTCATTCAAGATGAAAGATTCTGAGGTAAATATTTGTCTGTAATTTTAGCCTATAAGCCTCCTGGTATGACAGAAGGAGAATCGTTCAAACAACAGCAGAACAGAAAACAAATTATCATCTGTTCTGATAATTAGCTGATTCTTTTAGCCATTTTAAATACAAAAAGAACAACAATTTATAGATTTGCCAGTGTGAGAATTTGCTGTTTTGTCTGGTTTATGTGACTCTAAAATGAATATCTTTGGGTTTTGGAGTGTTTGTCAGACAAAATTATACATGATTTGTAGAAAGTACCTTGAAATTGTGATGGTTTCAGTAAATCCTGACATTTAACCTACAAAATGATTAGAAAATAGCTGTTAGTTGTTAGTTGCTGCAGCCCTAATGCATACACACATTCACAAAGAGACACACAAACATACAAAGCCAGTCCTTTGGACTGTGTTTCACACAGTGAGCAGGGTGGGATATACTGTAGAATCGAAAGTGTTCACAGGTTTGACCAATCCAAAATGAGAAGTGGCAGAGAACAGAACATGCATCTCTAAGACAGTCATACAGCTAGAAAATATTCCCAGCAGCAACAGGAAGTTACAGAAAGTGGTGAAATAAATTGTGTAACAGAATAATTGAGAACCATGAAGATGGGGGTGTAGATCGGAGAAATAATTCCCACACAATATATTGATTATATCAATTTTGGTGGCTCAGAGCAGACAACAGGGACATTATGAGTTACTGCTCTGATGATAGAAACATGGTGCGTGGAGTAGAGAATCATTAGCCATGCAGGCAAGACATAAAACACAGTCATATACAGAACACTAACACATGCAAAGCAGACCCACTGTCTTAAATAGATACGTCCCACTCCCATCTGTTCACCATAACATGTTCTGGTGACTGAATTATGATTAATGTGCAAAACATAAGTGAGATAAAACCCAGAGTTGCATTATTCACAGCAAAAATGGTGCATGGACTTATGAAAAGTTCCAAATCTGAGCCTTCACAGACATTAAAACTATACTTCCCCCCCCCCCTCAAAGCAACAACTTCTAATAAAGAGCTACTTTGCTTAGCGGTGGCAGAAAAAGGGGTTAAATTTAGGCTGCATTTTCCTGCTACATTTGTACATTGGTGTCACAAGCAGGGAGAAACCCCCTGCTTCGGGAAATGCAAACATATTCTGCAGGGATGCAAACACAGAAAGTCACACACACAAACATCCATGTAATGATACTCACAGGAAAACACTGCACAGAAGAACAGGCAAGAATTTACACACACCATAAATACACACACGCACAATTGCTACACTGGCTTTGCAAAGTGAAGCACAATCAGACCCGCTCGGTACAATGGCGTTGTTTGAATGGGGTCAAACAATAGAGCTCTTTGACATCTGAATCGAGCCAGATGATGGGTGTCCCAGGAGTCTGAATGGAGGGCTTCAGCCTCCTACACACATGCTCTTCTGGCCCTGACAATATGCATCAGTGTGCCGCCTGTTACTGTGGACTAAAATATCCGTTATTAGCATGGAGGCAGCAACTCATTAGCATCCCGGCTAATTCTATGGTGCAAGTTAATTTGCATGTATGCTGGTTCTTGCACACATTCTAAAATGGCAAGAAAGTGCTAGAAAACTAGTGAAAACTAATTAGCATGAAACAACAGTATGCCTTAAACGAAAACCTGAAGGTCATGGTGTAGACCTACTATCATCCTTTCTGGATTGGCTGGAATACTCAACAGCATCTCTATATACAGCAAAGTACCAAGAATATTCATATTGGTTACTTGAGCAACTTTCTGCAGAATTATAAAGAATACTGCAGTGTGTCTTGGAAATATTTTTTAGAGCACAAAAGCTTTATGTATGAGTTTGTCAGATGACCGGGTTTAGAAAATAGTTTAATCTTTTCTAAACTAGAAAACAGTTTTTAGGGGTCTAAAATGTGATTCCAAACCAATACATGATTTTGACCAATATAATAATAATATGTTAAATCTATGTGCTCCACACTGGAAAACGTTTCACTGTAGATTTACAGTAATAAATTGACTGTATTCTTTTTTTTTACAGTTTCTTACTGTATTTTAGAATACAGTATATTACTTGAAAGAAATATACAGTTCATAACTGTATTCTTGTAAATTTGACACAATACTGGTCACGGTTCCGTCATTAAATTACTGCATATTTACAGTATAAAAGTGTATTTGAATCTACAGTATGTATCCTGTATTTAATGTGGATTATAAAATGTTAATGTAATAGTACTACGGTATTAGGACTGTACTTTAAATAGCACCTTTATGGTCTGACTGACCACTCAGAGTGCTGTACAACACAAGTCAATATTCACCCATTCACACACAGAGGCTACCATGCAAGACAAGGTGTCACCTGCTCATCAGGAGGCACAATCGCGCGCACACAAACTGGAAGATGTAGACTGCAGGGGATCAAACCGCCAACCTTCCAATAGATGGATGACCACTCCACCTCATGAGCCACAGTCACCCCCACTTCTACGACAACTAGTAAAACTACTACTAATAAAAAATGACTAAAAATGACTACGCTTTGATAGGATGCAGGCCATCTCCTAACATTTTAACACTTTGAGGGAGAATAAAAATGGTGACTTATGTTACTCAGTTGACGTTGCCTTATTGATACAGCTCTGGAAATCTGTAACTAAAGGCTGCACACTCTTCTTTCACCTCCCCGTGACCCTCTGCTGTTTACAGTACATTCCTGTAACTAAGTGCTGTAGTCACGTACGGAATATGAATATAAATAGAATTAAAACAATTAAACAGGCAATGAAATTACAAGCATGAATGAAGACTGTAAAATGCACCCATCACACAGCAGGATATTGTTACACTAAAAGCCAATTCATGAATCCTGTAGCAACAGAATTTTTGAATACAAGGAACTTGAGTAAATTAGTGCAGCAACAATGTGATACACCAGGCTCAGACTGCTCAGAGATAACAAATGCATGGAGAGGAGAGTAGATGGGGAATTTCATGGAGACAGATATGGAAAAAGTTCTTGATGTCATCATGACGCTCTTTGCCAAACAATGACTTGCAGGTGTAAGGTGACGGAAATGGACATAAATATAATGTCCTTTTTGGAGGATGCTGCAAGAGCTCCTCAGCTCAATTCAGCTTTGATGATTCCCTCACACTCATGAGAGTGAAAGTCAGAGAGAAGTAAAAGGGTAGGAGACTTCTTCTGACATCTTCTCTCCTCTCCTATCATTCCCACTTTGTTCCCTCCTCCACAGGCCGCTGCCTCTTTTGCTCTCCTTCTAAGAAGAACGACAAAATGGGATGATTGTGAGGGGCTGCCTAGTTACCCTGGTAACAATAATGAGGGCACTGCATGGTAAATCCAATTTGACACGGCACTCTCAGACTCATTTGAGGTGCACGTGTGTGAGTTAGTGTGTGTGTGTGTGCGATGCGCTGTAGCTTCATGCTTCTGATGGAGGACAACCATAAGGTTCTGTATTGCAGCCCACCATGCGCATTCAATTTCTTAACAACCAAGAGCTGTTCCTATTTGAAGCAACAACAACAACTACAAACTGGGCGGATCTTGATGCTACTTTTGTACAAGAAGATAGAATACAGGACAGCTAATAATCACAATAAAGATACAAGCAGGTAAAACCTAAACTTTCCAAACTTTAGACTTTGGGTATAAGGTATAAAACTGAGAGCAACTGCTCAAAACATGGTGGAATCAGTGTGAAGTATTAGTCTGTGGAAAGAAGAGAGCATCAGAATGTATGGACTTGCAAATGAGTCCTGAATTTCTACTTATTTTGGTTCAAACTTGTTCGTTTCTTTGCAGCATTCAAACATTATTCAGACAATCTGCATTTAAATATATTGGCTTTTTTAGTATGCAGTAGGAAGAAAATGATGAGATGAAAGAAACCACCAAAGTTATGTTAATAAACAGTTGCAGGAGATGTACCTACTGTAAGTATATCGATATCTTTTCATCCTAATATGGTTGTACGTCCTGACTCTGCGATGCATCGTGGTAAAGAATAGTCCCAGTGGATGCCTCTTCGTCAGTGTGAAGCCTAAAACTCCTTTATGTGCTGTGACCAATTTCTATTTTTGTGGCCTCTCTCTGTCTCTCCTTGTCGCTATTGTATTGTCTTTCTCTGTTCCACAATTGGATTCTTTTTTCTCATTCATTTACTCTTTGCCTTTCTGTCTCGGCCCCAGAGAGCACAAAGAGGGCATCAGACAATGCAGCAGTACAGCTGCTTCACACCAGCTGTGCAGACTGGCACCAACAGAGATGGCAGTGCCCATGTTGTGTCCTGCTGCTGCCGGGTACACCTGGAGGGAAGAGCTAACAGGCAGCTGAACCACTCAAGCAAATGAGTCAACAGACCACAGCTTTATCTCTTCATCTGTCTCCTACCATCAATATTAAATTTGCACGAATAGACCCAAGACAATACGGAGGATGATCTCAGAAACTGCTGGGGCTGTAAAGTTATGTTTAGATCAGGTATTTCTTTCAGTAGGTGTAGCTGACTGTTTAACCCCATCCATAATTAGATCCAGAGCTGAAGCTGTGTTCATGGGCCTGTAGTAAAAGTGACATTAAACATTTAGAGATTTTGAAGAATGCATTAAAAATGCCACAGAAACAACTAGCACATCCACTGACTAGTATTTCTCCAGTTTGTTCATGCATGCTATTAAAGTTTAAACTAACATTGCTCACTCTTTCCCACATTTTATTAGATTTGAGGAGTTACACTGTGAAACGTTTAGCTGGCAGAAATGGCGCCACTTTGCCTAAGACATTATTGACTCATTATCCTAAAATGCTCTCTTCAAGTTAGGTGTGAACATAAATTTGAAAAATACAAAAGTGTAGCCTAAGATAAAAAGCCAGCCTAGATTGGATTAGTCTTTATGATACTTTGGATATAATATTAAGACTGTAATGATACAATTCAATACAAAACCAACTCTGTTTTATTTATCTAAATGTCTTATGAATTGAGTTTTTGCCTGGAGCATGCACCTTTAGCCTTCTAGCATGATATCATGGATGTAATTCATATTTAAGATATTAAGATTCTTGTTTTAAATGAGATAGCAGCCAGTCAAAGACAAGCAACTCAGCTACAGCTAACCTGCCACCACAGTTGTCATTGCACCCTGCAAAATCAACAGCTGTTGGCTAGAAACGAGAAGCATGCTTTTACCCATCTCTGTTTGAAAAACAAGGATCTATTGTTTAGCAAATTAAGAATTTTAAGAGGTGAACCTGCCATCATTATTATAGTAAATTGTCTGTTGTGCAAGAATGAAAAGGGATAGCGATAGAAACTAAAGCAGCAAATGGCCCTTTAGAAGATCAAATGAAAAGTGGGCCTGTTTTTAAAACTCAAAGTTTACCCTCATATACTGTACATGCTACAGCCAACAAATCGCCTTGTTATAACATGTCATATATGACAGACAATAAGGAGTTTCTTACACTGCATAACCTAACGGCTTCTGACATTTTTGACAGGGAGTCATTTTCCTGTAGGGGAGATCCAGAGGCCAGATGAGGAGGGTTGCATCAGGGTGGGGCAAATGGGTGGTGAGAACTTAAAAAGCCACAGTTTCCTCTCCCACGCTACCCAGCACAACCCTGTCTCCTTCATTACACATTACAGCCAACACCTGCCAGCTACAAAGGAGAAGTCAACTTTCAAAACCAGAAAAAAACAACAACTGATGCATATATGGGAAGTACTAGCCACTGTAATGACCTTCACTGTTGAAGGCATGACATTGTGTAATAGGCATGTTGCACTATCCCTGAGGTCAACAGATGTCCACATTTACAATTAAACACACATTTATTCAAAAACATAGGGTGTTCAGGCAGAGGTTGGATGCCTTTATGCATTCAAACTAATTCTACAGGAAGGGAGGATGTCACAAGACAGAGGAACAAGATGTTGGGTGGAGACATGAAGGCAAGGTTTGGCAATAGAATGCAAAACAACATTAAGTGCTTCTTGCAGCTGTATTTCAACATTTGTGTCACAGCAGCCATAAATGTCATAGTTAGGAAGTGAGTTGAGGATTTATTCAATCTGAGGATGACAGAACTGAAAAGTGTTACACATACATCGATGGGCAGAGGGAATGGGCAGAGGAAACCAGTTGGAAACTATAGTGACAGCTCATCATCGTGCATGAGGGAATCTAAAAAAATGCCCTGTCTGTGTGCATGTTACTGTGTTTCTTGTCCGACGTTGTTTAAATTCAAAGTGTACCAGCTGTACAAACCACATATCTATATATTATCAATTAGCTATTTGTTCTTGAGGCTGGATTTTGAATTTAAACACCATCTAAAGTTGCTGCTATTTCAGATATTCCATGAAAATTCTTACTTTAAATAATAATACATTATGCGTATATAGTTAAAAAAACAATTAAATGGATCTATTATTTTCTGATGATACAGTCGAGACAATCGAGACTTGATTCTCATAAAGTACTACATTTTGTCAACCAGCCCTATTCCTCACCTTTAATATATTTACATTTTGGTAAAAGAAAGATTTTCAGCTAAGAGAAACTGACAGAAACTCTCCCACAGCAGTGGACAATGAATCAAGGCCTTCTTTCCGGTTCATCAGCATTTGAATGTTTTTTCTCATCCGTGAAGCCAGCATGGGTTTAAAGAAGGCCAGCCTTCTCACAAGAACACGCACACACACACACACACACACACACACACACACACACACACACACACACACACACACACACACACACACACACACACACACACACACACATACACACACACACACACACACACACACACACACACACACACACACACACACACACAATTATGTTAGTCTGGCATCTATCTGCAGCTAATGGACACTCAATAAAGCCACATCCTGGCCACTCAGGAGTTCTGCTGAGATGGACAAAAGAGAAACTGGCAACCCAGTGACATGGGAACCATGAGCTCATGAGCTAGTGTTGCCATGTACTCAGAGGATGCCAAATCTACCAGCATTGGCCTTGAAACAAAACTTGCATCAAGTTTGATCAGTCAACCTTTTGCTTTTCAGCTGGAACATTTTATTTGCGTCCCAGTGAATTGAACGAGACGATGAGATGATGGGAGACGTTTCTTGTCGTATATGCACTGTTTGCCTCTTAGTATATAGTTCTGAAGACCTGATAGGGACTGAATTATAATTTGGTAAGCACCCTTTAAATTCTGACACAAGAATCTCCGACACAGTAAAACGAAGTGCACACAGAGTCAACAGATAAAGAAATAAAAGATGACAGTGGATCAAGTTCTTTTACGTAATAATAATTTTTTGGAATACGGACATTTCCTCAAAGAAATTGATCCTCCTGTGCTTCACATCAATCTCATGTGTCTGTTTGTGTTCATGTCAGTCAAGACATATTGTCTTTCTTTTGTGGGACATTATAATGTATACTTCCAAGAACAATGACAGAATTAAAACACATCATCGACATATTGTGACAAGATTAATCACAGCATATTGTAAAGCATTGTCCTGCTATTTAATGTGTTTTTCCATCATGATGTTGCTCTCAAGGTGTGTTTTCTTTCAAACACTGAACCGTGGTGAGTCATCATGAACCAAACTAATGGAACAAAGATCCAGAAGACAAGGTCAGCCTGAGCTTTTCTTAAAGCACCTCTGGACTGTAAGGACAACAAGCCATTTCACTGACATACATCGACTCACTCTTTCCATTATAGGATATAAGCACAGGTCTGGCTTGACATATAGATGCTAGAGGTCTATCCACCATTAAAATCATCAGCCTTCAAGTGGTTTGGTTTGTTACAAATGCCAGAGATGCATTTACAAAACAGCATAATTTGTTAAATTAAAAATATAGTTTAATACTAAAATACTTTAATACAGTATCTTAAACACAAACATCCATGTGTGATAGCTGGAAGCTAAATTATTGAACCCATATAGTATATTAGGTTATTTGGCAATGTATGCACTTATCAGCTGGCTGCAATAACCAAATCACAAAAGAACACTTTAAATAGCTCGATGCAACTGATATTAACTCTTTTCTCCACATCCAATACTTTTAATGACCACTGCACTCTCAAAATGATTCAACCCTCTGATTAGAATAATCCTCAAAAAAGCACATAGCTGCAAATCAAACTCTGCCAACCTTCATAGACTGGCTTTAGCAGTAGCATTCCAAATTTGTTAAGGCCTAAACAGAATTAAGGGCTTCATGCCCAGACGTACACCAATGTCAGACCACTGCTGACCCCAAAACACAAGAAAGTCGGAAGAAAATAGAAGAAAATGTCTTGGAAATTCTGTTAAACTTTAGGTTTGCGAGAGAGAGAGAGAGAGAGAAGTTTTTAAAGCATCATCACCAGTGACAGAAGATTCTGGCTTATATGGAAGACCTGCTGTCAAATCCAAATGAAAATCTCAGCTACAGCAGAAATAAACAAGTACAACGTGTTCCCTTCTTCTCTCTGAGATTCAGACTGTGTTTTTTTCTCTCCCACCTCTGTCTCTTACATTCTCCCCTTGTCTTCCCATCTTTCCATTTGTCTTTCTCTCTGTGTTCATCAGCAGCCCACGCGGCAGCCCTGCTTGTAGACTTTATTATGTGAAATTACAGAGAAAAGGCCAACATGATTCCACACTCGCATGTGCCTGAAAGCCTGTAAATTAAATTTTATTTTCACTGTAGCAGCGGGACAGAGGAGCGATGAGGGAGAATGAACAAAGAGAGAGAAAAAAGACAAATAAAGGCAATAAGAGAAAGAGGGGGAGAGAAAGTGAGTGAGCAGCAAGAGAGAATTATTTCCCGCTACAGCTGTCAACTGGAAAATGAGCCGAGGCAATATGTAATCTCTTCTGATGTAGTTTCACATCCCAGCGCCGCCTCCTGCATCAGATGCAGCAAAGGCTACAGTAGTGAGGAGGCGCGTTGCTATGGAGTGGGAAGACTTTCAGAGAGTGAGCACCAGTACAGATCTGGATGAGAGAGAGGAGAGGCAGGGGGATAAGGACGATCTAGAAGGAGGGGAGGGATGGTGGAAGGTGGTGGAGAGGGAGGTCACAGGGCACAAGGAGCAAGGCTGGAGGAGAGATGAGAAAAAAAAGAAAGCAATAAAGCAAATGCAACCAGGGCAGAGGTGACGGGCAGAGAGGTGCAACAATAGAATGACGGAGACCAAAAAATGTGCACAAGTCAGGCAGGTCATAGCGACAGAATGATGACAATCTAGTTAAGTGTTTAACACAAATCATCTCTAATAATAGAGATGATTTGTGTTAAACACTTAACTTCAGCTGCATTTAAAGAAAAAAAAAACTACAGCCTGACTGATAATTATCTCCTCACAAGAAAGCAATTATTTCTCTTTTTCATGCATTATTCATAAAAACAGTCAGATGATACATTTGAGTAGCACCTTGCCTTCAGCCTGGTGCCAGAGACAGGAAGAACAAAGAGCAATCATCAGAGGAGAGGGAGAAACGTTTAAATTACATGACAGACATTAGGACGTTGTTGAGTTTCACTTCCCTGGGGGGCAGAAGAACATACAGTGTGTGTGGCCTTGTGTGTTTGTGGTGAGCTGAGGGAAAGGCCGTCATTATTAACTGTGGACGTCCTCTACTGGTGACTACTGGGAACAACAGATAAATGTAAGATTGAAACACACATGGTGACCTTTTCTCAATTTCAAAATAAACATCCGTGGAACTATTTTACTATTTTTTTTTAATGTATTGTGGAACTCGCACAAAAAAAGGCACGGTGGTTAAGTGGACAGGTGTTGGCCTGTTAACCAAAAACCATGGGTTCAATCCCCATCCAGTCTTTAGCATACCTCAGACAAAATGAGGACAAACATGGATATTTTTGATGTCATTTATAAACTATTTAAAAGTCTGACTGAAGTCATGATTTACTCACTACAGTTCCAGACTAAGATTATTTTAAACATCCATGCGTCTGTGTCTCCATATAAGCATCTAAAATAAAAGATGACAAGCTGAAAATATGTTCATAAAGAAAAATACAGCTGAGAATGTCTTTTTGTGATACATTTTTTAACAAAAGTAACTTATATTTTTGTCATGCATTATTAATCTGAAGGACTTTCTGGGTTCACTGTTTTGCTCGACGACACTTTGACATGCCAGGGATTAAAACACCGCCTGTGATTAATAGACTCATATAAGAATGCAGACAGGATGTGGGACGAGGACAAAACTGCACTTTGCTCAACACAAAAGTTGTAACTGTAACAAAAATGGCATAGACATGGGACATAGAGGGACTTCAGTGAAAGTTAATGTGGTCTGTGCATCTCTTCCAATCGATCCATACCTCCATTGTACCATGGTGGTATGCACTTTCAGTACTGCCATTCTCCGCAAGTAGAATGGCAGTAGTGAAAGTGCAAGGAGAATGGCAGCAAGCAGAGGAGAATGGCAGCAAGCAGAATGCGAACAGGTAGCGAACAGGTCGTAATTGCAAATCAGGAACATTTTTTAAAAGCCCAAACCCTAACCCTAGCCCAAACCCTAACCCTAACCCTAGCCCAAACCCTAATTCTAGCCCAAACCCTAACCCTAACCCTCGCTCAAACCCTAACCCTAGCCCTAACCCGAACCCTAACCCTAGCTCAAACCCTAACCCTAACCCTAGCTCAAACCCTAAACCTAGCCCAAACCCTAACCCTAGCCCAGCCCTAACCCTAGCTCAAACCCTAACCCTAGCCCTAACCCAAACCCTAACCCTAACCCTAGCTCAAACCCTAACCCTAACCCTAGCCCTAGCTCAAACCCTAACCCTAGCCCTAACCCTAAACCAAACCCTAACCCTAACCCTAGCTCAAACCCTAACCCTAGCCCTAGTCCAAACCCTAACCCTAGCCCAAATCCTAACCCTAGCCCAAACCCTAACCCTAACCCTAGCTCTAACCCTAACCCTAGCCCAAACCATAACCCTAACCCTAGCTCAAACCCTAACCCTAGCCCAAACCCTAACCCTAACCCTAGCCCAAACCCTAACCCTAACCCTAGCTCTGGGGTCTGAAATTTTCACTCGATCTGGCACCCTTTCATTTCCAATGGGGGACACATTTCGGTCTATAACTCGGGAACAGAAGGTCGTACAGACTCGGGACCAAGCTCCGTCTGCCATAATTCAGGGTCTCTGAACATGCCAGACTTGTCCCTGAGTCTCTACGACCTTCCGTTCCCGAGATACACATATTCAAAATACGCCCCTATTGGACATGTCATATCTGGGGAACGGAAGGTCGGAGAGACTCGGGACAAAGACCAGCGTTCTCAAAAACAACTTAAACCCCTAGACGGACGTTGGTCCCGAGTCTCTACGACCTTCCGATCCCGAGATACACACATTCAGTATAGGCGCACCAAACCCCATTCACTTGAAAGGGAAAATAAACTTAAGTATAACTCGGGAACGGAAGGTCGTAGAGACTTAGGACACTGATCCGTCGGACATAATTCGGGGTCTCTGAACACGCCAGACTTCTCCCCGAGTCTCTACGACCTTCCGTTCCCGAGATACAAACATTCCAAAAATCACCATAAATACATGTCATATCTCGGGAACCATAGATCGTAGAGACTCGGGACAACTGCTGGCGTTCTCAGAGACCCAATAAACCCCTTGACGGACCTTATCCCCGAGTCTCTACAACCTTCTGTTGCAAAGTTACCAACCCGGGTGGGGTCCCGATTGAGTTTTTATCCCCTTAACCTAACTCTAACCTAACCTAACCTAACTCTAACCCCCCCAACCCTAACCCTAGTCCAGCCCTAACCCTAGCCCTAACCCTAGCCCTAGCTCAAACCCTAACCCTAACTCTACCTCAAACCCTAACCCTAACCCTAGCTCAAACCCTAACACTAGCTCAAACACTAACCCTAGGCCAAACCCTAACCCTAGCCCAAACCCTAACCCTAAAGCTAGCCCAAACCCTAACCCTAAACCTAGCCCAAACCCTAACCCTAGCCCAAACCCTAACCCTAGCCCAAACCCTAACCCTAGCCCTAGCTCAAACCCTAACCCTAGCCCTAACCCTAGCCCAAACCCTAGCCCAAACCCTAGCCAAACCCTAACCCTAACCCTAGCTCTAACCCTAACCCTAGCCCAAACCCTAACCCTAACCCTAGCTCAAACCTTAACCCTAGCCCTAGCTCAAACCCTAACCCTAGCACAAACCCTAACCCTAGCCCTAGCCCAAACCCTAACCCTAACCCAAACCCTAACCCTAGCTCAAACCCTAACCCTAGCCCTAACCATAGCCCAAACCCTAGCCCAAACCCTAGCCAAACCCTAGCCCAAACCCTAACCCTAACCCTAGCTCTAACCCTAACCCTAGCCCAAACCCTAACCCTAACCCTAGCTCAAAACCTAACACTAACCCTAGCTCAAACCCTAGCCCTAGCCCTAGCTCAAACCCTAACCCTAGTCTTAACCCTAGCCCTAACCCTAACCCTAGCCCAAACCCTAACCCTAACCCTAGCCCAAACCATAACCCTAACCCTAGCTCTAACCCTAACCCTAACCCTAGCCCAAACCCTAACCCTAGCCCAAACCCTAACCCTAGCTCAAACCCTAGCCCTAGCTCAAACCCTAACCCTAACTCTACCTCAAACCCTAACCCTAACCCTAGCTCAAACCCTAACACTAGCTCAAACACTAAACCTAGGCCAAACCCTAACCCTAGCCCAAACCCTAACCCTAAAGCTAGCCCAAACCCTAACCCTAAACCTAGCCCAAACCCTAACCCTAGCCCAAACCCTAACCCTAGCCCAAACCCTAACCCTAGCCCTAGCTCAAACCCTAACCCTAGCCCTAACCCTAGCCCAAACCCTAGCCCAAACCCTAGCCAAACCCTAGCCCAAACCCTAACCCTAACCCTAGCTCTAACCCTAAACTTAGCCCAAACCCTAACCCTAACCCTAGCTCAAACCTTAACCCTAGCCCTAGCTCAAACCCTAACCCTAGCACAAACCCTAACCCTAGCCCTAGCCCAAACCCTAACCCTAACCCAAACCCTAACCCTAGCTCAAACCCTAACCCTAGCCCTAACCATAGCCCAAACCCTAGCCCAAACCCTAGCCAAACCCTAGCCCAAACCCTAACCCTAACCCTAGCTCTAACCCTAACCCTAGCCCAAACCCTAACCCTAACCCTAGCTCAAACCCTAACACTAACCCTAGCTCAAACCCTAGCCCTAGCCCTAGCTCAAACCCTAACCCTAGTCTTAACCCTAGCCCTAACCCTAACCCTAGCCCAAACCCTAACCCTAACCCTAGCCCAAACCATAACCCTAACCCTAGCTCTAACCCTAACCCTAACCCTAGCCCAAACCCTAACCCTAACCCTAGCTCAAACCCTAACACTAACCCTAGCTCAAACCCTAGCCCTAGCCCTAGCTCAAACCCTAACCCTAGTCTTAACCCTAGCCCTAACCCTAACCCTAGCCCAAACCCTAACCCTAACCCTAGCTCAAACCCTAACCGTAGCCCAAACCCTAACCCTAACCCTAGCCCAAACCCTAACCCTAATCCTAGCCCTAGCTCAAACCCTAACCCTAACCCTAACCCTAGCCCTAACCCTAACCCTAGCCGAACCCTAACCCTAACCCTAGCCCAAACCCTAACCCTAACCCTAGCTCTAACCCTAACCCTAGCCCAAACCCTAACCCTAACCCTAACCCTAGCCCAAACCCTAACCCTAGCTCAAACCCTAACCCTAGCTCAAACCCTAACCCTAGCCCAAACCCTAGCACAAACCCTAACCCTAACCCAAACCCTAACCCTAACCCTAGCCCAAACCCTAACCCTAGCCCTAGCTCAAACCCTAACCCTAGCCCTAGCCCAAACCCTAACCCTAACCCTAGCCCAAACCCTAACCCTAACCCTAGCTCAAACCCTAACCCTAGCCCTAACCCTAGCCCAAACCCTAACCCTAGCTCTAACCCTAACCCTAGCTCAAACCCTAACCCTAGCCCAAACCCTAACCCTAACCCTAGCCCTAACCCTAGCCCTAGCCCAAACCCTAACCCTAACCCCTACCCCAAACCCTAACCCTAACCCTAGCTCTAACCCTAACCCTAGCCCAAACCCTAACCCTAGCCCAAATCCTAACCCTAACCCTAGCCCAAACCCTAACCCTAGCCCAAACCCTAACCCTAGCCCTAGCACAAACCCTAACCCTAGCCCTAGTCCAAATCCTAACCCTAACCCAAACCCTAACCCTAGCTCAAACCCTAACCCTAGCCCTAGCCCAAACCCTAACCCTAACCCTAGCCCAAACCCTAGCCCAAACCCTAACCCTAACCCTAGCTCTAACCCTAACCCTAACCCTAACCCAAACCCTAACCCTAGCCCAAACCCTAACCCTAGCCCAAACCCTAACCCTAGCCCTAGCACAAACCCTAACCCTAGCCCTAGCCCAAACCCTAACCCTAACCCAAACCCTAACCCTAGCTCAAACCCTAACCCTAGCTCAAACCCTAACCCTAGCCCAAACCCTAACCCTAGCCCAAACCCTAACCCTAACCCTAACCCTAGCCCAAACCCTAACGCTAGCCCAAACCCTAACCCTAACCCAAACCCTAACCCTAGCCCAAACCCTAACCCTAACCCTAGCCCAAACCCTAACCCTAGCTCAAACCCTAACCGTAGCCCAAACCCTAACCCTAACCCTAGCCCAAACCCTAACCCTAATCCTAGCCCTAGCTCAAACCCTAACCCTAGCCCTAACCGTAGCCCTAGCCCAAACCCTAACCCTAACCCTAGCGCAAACCCTAACCCTAACCCTAACCCTAGCTCTAACCCTAACCCTAGCCCAAACCCTAACCCTAACCCTAGCCCAAACCCTAACCCTAACCCTAGCCCAAACCCTAACCCTAGCCCAAACCCTAACCCTAGCCCAAACCCTAGCCCAAACACTAACCCTAACCCAAACCCTAACCCTAACCCTAGCCCAAACCCTAACCCTAGCCCTAGCTCAAACCCTAACCCTAGCCCTAGCCCAAACCCTAACCCTAACCCTAACCCTAGCCCAAACCCTAACCCTAGCTCAAACCCTAACCCTAGCCCTAACCCTAACCCTAGCTCAAACCCTAACCCTAGCCCTAACCCTAGCCCAAACCCTAGCCCAAACCCTAACCCTAACCCTAGCTCTAACCCTAACCCTAGCCCAAACCCTAACCCTAACCCTAGCTCAAACCCTAACCCTAACCCTAGCTCAAACCCTAACCCTAGCCCTAGCTCAAACCCTAACCCTAGCCCTAGCACAAACCCTAACCCTAACCCTCGCCAAAACCCTAACCCTAGCCCTAACCCTAGCCCTAGCCCAAACCCTAAACCTAACCCTAGCCCAAACACTAACCCTACCTACCTCAAACCCTAACCCTAACCCTAGCTCAAACCCTAACCCTAACCCTAACCCTAGCTCAAACCCTAACCCTAACCCTAACCCTAGCTCAAACCCTAACCCTAACCCTAGCTCAAACCCTAACCCTAACCCTAGCTCAAACCCTTACCCTAACCCTAGCTCAAACCCTAACCCTAACCCTAGCTCAAACCCTAACCCTAACCCTAGCTCAAACCCTAACCCAAGCTCAAACCCTAACCCTAACCCTAACCCTAGCTCAAAACCTAACCCTAACCCTAACCCTAGCTCAAACCCTAACCCTAACCCTAGCTCAAACCCTATCTCAAACCCTAACCCTAGCTCAAACCCTAACCCTAACCCTAGCTCAAACCCTAACCCAAGCTCAAACCCTAACCCTAACCCTAACCCTAGCTCAAACCCTAGCCCTAACCCTAACCCTAGCTCAAACCCTAACCCTAACCCTAGCTCAAACCCTAGCTCAAACCCTAACCCTAGCTCAAACCCTAACCCTTGCTCAAGCAATAACCCTAACCCTAACCCTAGCTCAAACCCTAACCCTAACCTTAGCTCAAACCCTAACCCTAGCTCAAACCCTAAACCTAACCCTAACCCTAGCTCAAACCCTAAACCTAACCCTAACCCTAGCTCAAACCCTAACCCTAACCCTAGCCTAGCCTAAACCCATAGAAGTAAGTATGGGTTCAAAAAAAGTTACTCCACAAATGGTACCAATCAGCTCCAAATGGCCTGAAACGTGCTCCTACACATTTCCTGGAGACATGATTTTGGCCTCAACACTGAAATTTTCGCTCCATCCGGCACCCATTCATTCCAATGGGGGACACATTTCGGTCTATAACTCGGGAACGGAAGGTCGTACAGACTCGGGACCAAGCTCCGTCTGCTATAATTCGGGGTCTCTGAACACGACAGACTTATCCCCGAGTCTCTACGACCTTCCGTTGCAGAGATACAGCTATTCAAAATACGCCGCTACTGGACATGTGAAATCTCGGGAACGGAAGGTCGTAGAGACTCGGGACAAATACTGGCGTTCTCAGAGACAACATAAACCCCTAGACGGACATTAGTCCCGAGTCTTTACGACCTTCCGTTGCCGAGATACACACATTCACTATAGGCACACCAAACCCCATTCACTTCAATGGGAAAATAAACTTAAGTATAACTCGGGAACGGAAGGTCGTAGAGATTCGAAACCATGATCCATCAGACATATTTCGGGGTCTCTGAACACGCCAGACTTGTCCACGAGTCTCTACGACCTTCCGTTCCTGAGATACAGCTATGTAAGTGAAAGGAAGTGACGTAGCTCCGGAACAGAAGGTCGTAAAGACAATCCTAACCCTAACCCTAGCTCAAACCCTAACCCTAACCCTAGCTCAAACCCTAACCCTAGCTCAAACCCTAACCCTAACCCTAGCTCCAACCCTAACCCTAGCTCAAACCCTAACCCTAGCTCAAACCCTAACCCTAACCCTAGCTCAAACCCTAACCCTAACCCTAGCTCAAACCCTAACCCTAACCCTAGCTCAAACCCTAACCCTAACCCTAGCTCAAACCCTAACCCTAACCCTAGCTCCAACCCTAACCCTAGCTCAAACCCTAACCCTAGCTCAAACCCTAACCCTAACCCTAGCTCAAACCCTAACCCTAACCCTAGCTCAAACCCTAACCCTAACCCTAGCTCAAACCCTAGCTCAAACCCTAACCCTAACCCTAGCTCAAACCCTAACCCTAACCCTAACCCTAGCTCAAACCCTAACCCTAACCCTAGCTCAAACCCTAACCCTAACCCTAGCTCAAACCCTAACCCTAGCTCAAACCCTAACCCTAACCCTAGCTCAAACCCTAACCCTAGCTCAAACCCTAACCCTAACCCTAGCTCAAACCCTAACCCTAACCCTAGCTCAAACCCTAACCCTAGCTCAAACCCTAACCCTAACCCTAGCTCAAACCCTAACCCTAACCCTAGCTCAAACCCTAACCCTAACCCTAACCCTAGCTCAAACCCTAACCCTAACCCTAGCTCAAAACCTAACCCTAACCCTAGCTCAAACCCTAACCCTAACCCTAGCTCAAACCCTAACCCTAGCTCAAACCCTAACCCTAACCCTAGCTCAAACCCTAACCCTAACCCTAGCTCAAACCCTAACCCTAACCCTAACCCTAGCTCAAACCCTAACCCTAACCCTAGCTCAAACCCTAACCCTAGCTCAAACCCTAACCCTAACCCTAGCTCAAACCCTAACCCTAACCCTAGCTCAAACCCTAACCCTAACCCTAACCCTAGCTCAAACCCTAACCCTAACCCTAGCTCAAACCCTAACCCTAACCCTAACCCTAGCTCAAACCCTAACCCTAACCCTAACCCTAGCTCAAACCCTAACCCTAGCTCAAACCCTAACCCTAACCCCAGCTCAAACCCTAACCCTAACCCTAGCTCAAACCCTAACCCTAGCGCAAACCCTAACCCTAACCCTAACCCTAGCTCTAACCCTAACCCTAGCCCAAACCCTAACCCTAACCCTAGCCCAAACCCTAACCCTAGCTCAAACCCTAACACTAGCCCAAACCCTAACCCTAGCCCAAACCCTAGCCCAAACACTAACCCTAACCCTAACCCTAGCCCAAACCCTAACCCTAACCCTAGCTCTAACCCTAACCCTAACCCTAACCCTACCTCGAACCTTAACCCTAACCCTAACCCTAGCTCAAACCCTAACCCTAACCCTAGCTCAAATCCTAACCCTAACCCTAGCTCAAACCCTAACCCTAATCCTAACCCTAGCTCAAACCCTAACCCTAACCCAAACCCTAGCTCAAACCCTAACCCTAACCCTAACCCTAGCTCAAACCCTAACCCTAACCCTAACCCTAGCTCAAACCCTAACCCTAACCCTAGCTCAAACCCTAACCCTAACCCTAGCTCAAACCCTAACCCTAGCTCAAACCCTAACCCTAACCCTAACCCTAGCTCAAACCCTAACCCTAACCCTAACCCTAGCTCAAACCCTAACCCTAACCCTAGCTCAAACCCTAACCCTAACCCTAGCTCAAACCCTAACCCTAGCTCAAACCCTAACCCTAACCCTAGCTCAAACCCTAACCCTAACCATAGCTCAAACCCTAACCCTAACCCTAACCCTAGCTCAAACCCCTAACCCTAACCCTAGCTCAAACCCTAACCCTAACCCTAACCCTAGCTCAAACCCTAACCCTAACCCTAGCTCAAACCCTAACCCTAACCCTAGCTCAAACCCTAACCCTAACCCTAACCCTAGCTCAAACCCTAACCCTAACCCTAGCTCAAACCCTAACCCTAGCTCAAACCCTAACCCTAACCCTAGCTCAAACCCTAACCCTAACCCTAGCTCAAACCCTAACCCTAACCCTAGCTCAAACCCTAACCCTAACCCTAGCTCAAACCCTAACCCTAACCCTAGCTCAAACCCTAAACCTAACCCTAACCCTAGCTCAAAACCTAACCCTAACCCTAGCTCAAACCCTAACTCAACCCTAGCTCAAACCCTAACCCTAACCCTAACCCTAGCTCAAAACCTAACCCTAGCTCAAACCCTAACCCTAACCCTAGCTCAAACCCTAACCCTAACCCTAGCTCAAACCCTAACCCTAACCCTAACCCTAGCTCAAACCCTAACCCTAACCCTAACCCTAGCTCAAACCCTAACCCTAACCCTAACCCTAGCTCAAACCCTAACCCTAACCCTAACTCAAACCCTAACCCTAACCCTAGCTCAAACCCTAACCCTTGCTCAAACCCTAACCCTAACCCTAGCTCAAACCCTAGCTCAAACCCTAACCCTAACCCTAGCTCAAACCCTAACCCTAACCCTAACCCTAGCTCAAAACCTAACCCTAACCCTAGCTCAAACCCTAACCCTAACCCTAGCTCAAACCCTAACCCTAGCTCAAACCCTAACCCTAGCTCAAGCCCTAACCCTAACCCTAGCTCAAACCCTAACCCTAACCCTAGCTCAAACCCTAACCCTAACCCAAACCCTAACCCTAGCTCAAACCCTAACCCTAACCCTAACTCTAGCTCAAACCCTAACCCTAACTCTAACCCTAGCTCAAACCCTAACCCTAGCTCAAACCCTAACCCTAACCCTAGCTCAAACCCTAACCCTAGCTCAAACCCTAACCCTAGCTCAAACCCTAACCCTAACCCTAACCCTAGCTCAAACCCTAACCCTAACCCTAGCTCAAACCCTAACCCTAACCCTAGCTCAAACCCTAACCCTAACCCTAGCTCAAACCCTAACCCTAACCCTAGCTCAAACCCTAGCCCTAACCCTAACCCTAGCTCAAACCCTAACCCTAACCCTAACCCTAGCTCCAACCCTAACCCTAGCTCAAACCCTAATCCTAACCCTAGCTCAAACCCTAACCCTAACCCTAGCTCAAACCCTAACCCTAACCCTAGCTCAAACCCTAACCCTAACCCTAGCTCAAACCCTAGCTCAAACCCTAACCCTAACCCTAGCTCAAACCCTAACCCTAACCCTAACCCTAGCTCAAACCCTAACCCTAACCCTAACCCTAGCTCAAACCCTAACCCTAACCCTAGCTCAAACCCTAACCCTAACCCTAGCTCAAACCCTAACCATAACCCTAACCCTAGCTCAAAACCTAACCCTAGCTCAAACCCTAACCCTAACCCTAGCTCAAACCCTAACCCTAACCCTAACCCTAGCTCAAACCCTAACCCTAACCCTAACCCTAGCTCAAACCCTAACCCTAACCCTAACCCTAGCTCAAACCCTAACCCTTGCTCAAACCCTAGCTCAAACCCTAACCTTTGCTCAAACCATAACCCTAACCCTAGCTCAAACCCTAACCCTAGCTCAAACCCTAACCCTAACCCTAGCTCAAACCCTAACCCTAGCTCAAACCCTAACCCTAACCCTAGCTCAAACCCTCACCCTAACCCTAGCTCAAACCCTAACCCTAACCCTAGCTCCAACCCTAACCCTAGCTCAAACCCTAACCCTAGCTCAAACCCTAACCCTAACCCTAGCTCAAACCCTAACCCTAACCCTAGCTCAAACCCTAACCCTAGCTCAAACCCTAACCCTAACCCTAGCTCCAACCCTAACCCTAGCTCAAACCCTAACCCTAGCTCAAACCCTAACCCTAACCCTAGCTCAAACCCTAACCCTAACCCTAGCTCAAACCCTAACCCTAACCCTAGCTCAAACCCTAGCTCAAACCCTAACCCTAACCCTAGCTCAAACCCTAACCCTAACCCTAACCCTAGCTCAAACCCTAACCCTAACCCTAACCCTAGCTCAAACCCTAACCCTAACCCTAGCTCAAACCCTAACCCTAGCTCAAACCCTAACCCTAACCCTAGCTCAAACCCTAACCCTAGCTCAAACCCTAACCCTAACCCTAGCTCAAACCCTAACCCTAACCCTAGCTCAAACCCTAACCCTAACCCTAGCTCAAACCCTAACCCTAGCTCAAACCCTAACCCTAACCCTAGCTCAAACCCTAACCCTAACCCTACCTCGAACCCTAACCCTAACCCTAGCTCAAACCCTAACCCTAACCCTAGCTCAAATCCTAACCCTAACCCTAGCTCAAACCCTAACCCTAATCCTAACCCTAGCTCAAACCCTAACCCTAACCCTAACCCTAGCTCAAACCCTAACCCTAACCCTAACCCTAGCTCAAACCCTAACCCTAACCCTAACCCTAGCTCAAACCCTAACCCTAACCCTAGCTCAAACCCTAACCCTAACCCTAGCTCAAACCCTAACCCTAGCTCAAACCCTAACCCTAACCCTAACCCTAGCTCAAACCCTAACCCTAACCCTAACCCTAGCTCAAACCCTAACCCTAACCCTAGCTCAAACCCTAACCCTAACCCTAGCTCAAACCCTAACCCTAGCTCAAACCCTAACCCTAACCCTAGCTCAAACCCTAACCCTAACCATAGCTCAAACCCTAACCCTAACCCTAACTTTAGCTCAAACCCCTAACCCTAACCCTAGCTCAAACCCTAACCCTAACCCTAACCCTACCTCGAACCCTAACCTTAACCCTAACCCTAGCTCAAACCCTAACCCTAACCCTAGCTCAAACCCTAACCCTAGCTCAAACCCTAACCCTAACCCTAGCTCAAACCCTAACCCTAGCTCAAACCCTAACCCTAACCCTAGCTCAAACCCTAACCCTAACCCTAGCTCAAACCCTAACCCTAACCCTAGCTCAAACCCTAAACCTAACCCTAACCCTAGCTCAAAACCTAACCCCAACCCTAGCTCAAGCCCTAACCCTAACCCTAATCCTAGCTCAAACCCTAACCCTAACCCTAACCCTAGCTCAAAACCTAACCCTAGCTCAAACCCTAACCCTAACCCTAGCTCAAACCCTAACCCTAACCCTAACCCTAGCTCAAACCCTAACCCTAACCCTAGCTCAAACCCTAACCCTAGCTCAAACCCTAACCCTAACCCTAACCCTAGCTCAAACCCTAACCCTAACCCTAGCTCAAACCCTAACCCTAACCCTAGCTCAAACCCTAACCCTAACCCTAACCCTAGCTCAAACCCTAACCCTAACCCTAGCTCAAACCCTAACCCTAGCTCAAACCCTAACCCTAACCCTAGCTCAAACCCTAACCCTAACCCTAGCTCAAACCCTAACCCTAACCCTAGCTCAAACCCTAACCCTAACCCTAGCTCAAACCCTAACCCTAACCCTAGCTCAAACCCTAAACCTAACCCTAACCCTAGCTCAAAACCTAACCCTAACCCTAGCTCAAACCCTAACTCAACCCTAGCTCAAACCCTAACCCTAACCCTAACCCTAGCTCAAAACCTAACCCTAGCTCAAACCCTAACCCTAACCCTAGCTCAAACCCTAACCCTAACCCTAGCTCAAACCCTAACCCTAACCCTAACCCTAGCTCAAACCCTAACCCTAACCCTAACCCTAGCTCAAACCCTAACCCTAACCCTAACCCTAGCTCAAACCCTAACCCTAACCCTAACTCAAACCCTAACCCTAACCCTAGCTCAAACCCTAACCCTTGCTCAAACCCTAACCCTAACCCTAGCTCAAACCCTAACCCTAGCTCAAACCCTAACCCTAACCCTAGCTCAAACCCTAACCCTAGCTCAAACCCTAACCCTAACCCTAGCTCAAACCCTAACCCTAACCCTAGCTCAAACCCTAACCCTAACCCTAGCTCAAACCCTAACCCTAACCCTAGCTCAAACCCTAAACCTAACCCTAACCCTAGCTCAAAACCTAACCCCAACCCTAGCTCAAGCCCTAACCCTAACCCTAATCCTAGCTCAAACCCTAACCCTAACCCTAGCTCAAAACCTAACCCTAGCTCAAACCCTAACCCTAACCCTAGCTCAAACCCTAACCCTAACCCTAACCCTAGCTCAAACCCTAACCCTAACCCTAGCTCAAACCCTAACCCTAGCTCAAACCCTAACCCTAACCCTAACCCTAGCTCAAACCCTAACCCTAACCCTAGCTCAAACCCTAACCCTAACCCTAGCTCAAACCCTAACCCTAACCCTAACCCTAGCTCAAACCCTAACCCTAACCCTAGCTCAAACCCTAACCCTAGCTCAAACCCTAACCCTAACCCTAGCTCAAACCCTAACCCTAACCCTAGCTCAAACCCTAACCCTAACCCTAGCTCAAACCCTAACCCTAACCCTAGCTCAAACCCTAACCCTAACCCTAGCTCAAACCCTAAACCTAACCCTAACCCTAGCTCAAAACCTAACCCTAACCCTAGCTCAAACCCTAACTCAACCCTAGCTCAAACCCTAACCCTAACCCTAACCCTAGCTCAAAACCTAACCCTAGCTCAAACCCTAACCCTAACCCTAGCTCAAACCCTAACCCTAACCCTAGCTCAAACCCTAACCCTAACCCTAACCCTAGCTCAAACCCTAACCCTAACCCTAACCCTAGCTCAAACCCTAACCCTAACCCTAACCCTAGCTCAAACCCTAACCCTAACCCTAACTCAAACCCTAACCCTAACCCTAGCTCAAACCCTAACCCTTGCTCAAACCCTAACCCTAACCCTAGCTCAAACCCTAGCTCAAACCCTAACCCTAACCCTAGCTCAAACCCTAACCCTAACACTAACCCTAGCTCAAACCCTAACCCTAACCCTAACCCTAGCTCAAACCCTAACCCTAACCCTAACCCTAGCTCAAAACCTAACCCTAACCCTAGCTCAAACCCTAACCCTAACCCTAGCTCAAACCCTAAACCTAGCTCAAACCCTAACCCTAGCTCAAGCCCTAACCCTAACCCTAGCTCAAACCCTAACCCTAACCCTAGCTCAAACCCTAACCCTAACCCAAACCCTAACCCTAGCTCAAACCCTAACCCTAACCCTAACTCTAGCTCAAACCCTAACCCTAACTCTAACCCTAGCTCAAACCCTAACCCTAGCTCAAACCCTAACCCTAACCCTAGCTCAAACCCTAACCCTAGCTCAAACCCTAACCCTAGCTCAAACCCTAACCCTAACCCTAACCCTAGCTCAAACCCTAACCCTAACCCTAGCTCAAACCCTAACCCTAACCCTAGCTCAAACCCTAACCCTAACCCTAGCTCAAACCCTAACCCTAACCCTAGCTCAAACCCTAACCCTAACCCTAACCCTAGCTCAAACCCTAACCCTAACCCTAACCCTAGCTCCAACCCTAACCCTAGCTCAAACCCTAATCCTAACCCTAGCTCAAACCCTAACCCTAACCCTAGCTCAAACCCTAACCCTAACCCTAGCTCAAACCCTAACCCTAACCCTAGCTCAAACCCTAGCTCAAACCCTAACCCTAACCCTAGCTCAAACCCTAACCCTAACCCTAACCCTAGCTCAAACCCTAACCCTAACCCTAACCCTAGCTCAAACCCTAACCCTAACCCTAGCTCAAACCCTAACCCTAACCCTAGCTCAAACCCTAACCATAACCCTAACCCTAGCTCAAAACCTAACCCTAGCTCAAACCCTAACCCTAACCCTAGCTCAAACCCTAACCCTAACCCTAACCCTAGCTCAAACCCTAACCCTAACCCTAACCCTAGCTCAAACCCTAACCCTAACCCTAACCCTAGCTCAAACCCTAACCCTTGCTCAAACCCTAGCTCAAACCCTAACCTTTGCTCAAACCCTAACCCTAACCCTAGCTCAAACCCTAACCCTAGCTCAAACCCTAACCCTAACCCTAGCTCAAACCCTAACCCTAGCTCAAACCCTAACCCTAACCCTAGCTCAAACCCTCACCCTAACCCTAGCTCAAACCCTAACCCTAACCCTAGCTCCAACCCTAACCCTAGCTCCAACCCTAACCCTAGCTCAAACCCTAACCCTAACCCTAGCTCAAACCCTAACCCTAACCCTAGCTCAAACCCTAACCCTAGCTCAAACCCTAACCCTAACCCTAGCTCCAACCCTAACCCTAGCTCAAACCCTAACCCTAGCTCAAACCCTAACCCTAACCCTAGCTCAAACCCTAACCCTAACCCTAGCTCAAACCCTAACCCTAACCCTAGCTCAAACCCTAGCTCAAACCCTAACCCTAACCCTAGCTCAAACCCTAACCCTAACCCTAACCCTAGCTCAAACCCTAACCCTAACCCTAACCCTAGCTCAAACCCTAACCCTAACCCTAGCTCAAACCCTAACCCTAGCTCAAACCCTAACCCTAACCCTAGCTCAAACCCTAACCCTAGCTCAAACCCTAACCCTAACCCTAGCTCAAACCCTAACCCTAACCCTAGCTCAAACCCTAACCCTAACCCTAGCTCAAACCCTAACCCTAGCTCAAACCCTAACCCTAACCCTAGCTCAAACCCTAACCCTAACCCTACCTCGAACCCTAACCCTAACCCTAGCTCAAACCCTAACCCTAACCCTAGCTCAAATCCTAACCCTAACCCTAGCTCAAACCCTAACCCTAATCCTAACCCTAGCTCAAACCCTAACCCTAACCCTAACCCTAGCTCAAACCCTAACCCTAACCCTAACCCTAGCTCAAACCCTAACCCTAACCCTAACCCTAGCTCAAACCCTAACCCTAACCCTAGCTCAAACCCTAACCCTAACCCTAGCTCAAACCCTAACCCTAGCTCAAACCCTAACCCTAACCCTAACCCTAGCTCAAACCCTAACCCTAACCCTAACCCTAGCTCAAACCCTAACCCTAACCCTAGCTCAAACCCTAACCCTAACCCTAGCTCAAACCCTAACCCTAGCTCAAACCCTAACCCTAACCCTAGCTCAAACCCTAACCCTAACCATAGCTCAAACCCTAACCCTAACCCTAACCCTAGCTCAAACCCCTAACCCTAACCCTAGCTCAAACCCTAACCCTAACCCTAACCCTACCTCGAACCCTAACCTTAACCCTAACCCTAGCTCAAACCCTAACCCTAACCCTAGCTCAAACCCTAACCCTAGCTCAAACCCTAACCCTAACCCTAGCTCAAACCCTAACCCTAGCTCAAACCCTAACCCTAACCCTAGCTCAAACCCTAACCCTAACCCTAGCTCAAACCCTAACCCTAACCCTAGCTCAAACCCTAACCCTAACCCTAGCTCAAACCCTAAACCTAACCCTAACCCTAGCTCAAAACCTAACCCCAACCCTAGCTCAAGCCCTAACCCTAACCCTAATCCTAGCTCAAACCCTAACCCTAACCCTAACCCTAGCTCAAAACCTAACCCTAGCTCAAACCCTAACCCTAACCCTAGCTCAAACCCTAACCCTAACCCTAACCCTAGCTCAAACCCTAACCCTAACCCTAGCTCAAACCCTAACCCTAGCTCAAACCCTAACCCTAACCCTAACCCTAGCTCAAACCCTAACCCTAACCCTAGCTCAAACCCTAACCCTAACCCTAGCTCAAACCCTAACCCTAACCCTAACCCTAGCTCAAACCCTAACCCTAACCCTAGCTCAAACCCTAACCCTAGCTCAAACCCTAACCCTAACCCTAGCTCAAACCCTAACCCTAACCCTAGCTCAAACCCTAACCCTAACCCTAGCTCAAACCCTAACCCTAACCCTAGCTCAAACCCTAACCCTAACCCTAGCTCAAACCCTAAACCTAACCCTAACCCTAGCTCAAAACCTAACCCTAACCCTAGCTCAAACCCTAACTCAACCCTAGCTCAAACCCTAACCCTAACCCTAACCCTAGCTCAAAACCTAACCCTAGCTCAAACCCTAACCCTAACCCTAGCTCAAACCCTAACCCTAACCCTAGCTCAAACCCTAACCCTAACCCTAACCCTAGCTCAAACCCTAACCCTAACCCTAACCCTAGCTCAAACCCTAACCCTAACCCTAACCCTAGCTCAAACCCTAACCCTAACCCTAACTCAAACCCTAACCCTAACCCTAGCTCAAACCCTAACCCTTGCTCAAACCCTAACCCTAACCCTAGCTCAAACCCTAACCCTAGCTCAAACCCTAACCCTAACCCTAGCTCAAACCCTAACCCTAGCTCAAACCCTAACCCTAACCCTAGCTCAAACCCTAGCTCAAACCCTAACCCTAACCCTAGCTCAAACCCTAACCCTAACACTAACCCTAGCTCAAACCCTAACCCTAACCCTAACCCTAGCTCAAACCCTAACCCTAACCCTAACCCTAGCTCAAAACCTAACCCTAACCCTAGCTCAAACCCTAACCCTAACCCTAGCTCAAACCCTAACCCTAGCTCAAACCCTAACCCTAGCTCAAGCCCTAACCCTAACCCTAGCTCAAACCCTAACCCTAACCCTAGCTCAAACCCTAACCCTAACCCAAACCCTAACCCTAGCTCAAACCCTAACCCTAACCCTAACTCTAGCTCAAACCCTAACCCTAACTCTAACCCTAGCTCAAACCCTAACCCTAGCTCAAACCCTAACCCTAACCCTAGCTCAAACCCTAACCCTAGCTCAAACCCTAACCCTAGCTCAAACCCTAACCCTAACCCTAACCCTAGCTCAAACCCTAACCCTAACCCTAGCTCAAACCCTAACCCTAACCCTAGCTCAAACCCTAACCCTAACCCTAACCCTAGCTCAAACCCTAACCCTAACCCTAGCTCAAACCCTAACCCTAGCTCAAACCCTAACCCTAACCCTAGCTCAAACCCTAACCCTAACCCTAGCTCAAACCCTAACCCTAACCCTAGCTCAAACCCTAACCCTAACCCTAGCTCAAACCCTAACCCTAACCCTAGCTCAAACCCTAATCCTAACCCTAGCTCAAACCCTAACCCTAACCCTAGCTCAAACCCTAACCCTAACCCTAGCTCAAACCCTAACCCTAACCCTAGCTCAAACCCTAGCTCAAACCTTAACCCTAACCCTAGCTCAAACCCTAACCCTAACCCTAACCCTAGCTCAAACCCTAACCCTAACCCTAACCCTAGCTCAAACCCTAACCCTAACCCTAGCTCAAACCCTAACCCTAACCCTAGCTCAAACCCTAACCATAACCCTAACCCTAGCTCAAAACCTAACCCTAGCTCAAACCCTAACCCTAACCCTAGCTCAAACCCTAACCCTAACCCTAACCCTAGCTCAAACCCTAACCCTAACCCTAACCCTAGCTCAAACCCTAACCCTAACCCTAACCCTAGCTCAAACCCTAACCCTTGCTCAAACCCTAGCTCAAACCCTAACCTTTGCTCAAACCCTAACCCTAACCCTAGCTCAAACCCTAACCCTAGCTCAAACCCTAACCCTAACCCTAGCTCAAACCCTAACCCTAGCTCAAACCCTAACCCTAACCCTAGCTCAAACCCTCACCCTAACCCTAGCTCAAACCCTAGCTCAAACCCTAACCCTAACCCTAGCTCAAACCCTAACACTAACCCTAACTCAAACCCTAACCCTAACCCTAACCCTAGCTCAAACCCTAACCCTAACCCTAGCTCAAACCCTAACCCTAACCCTAGCTCAAACCCTAACCCTAACCCTAGCTCAAACCCTAACCCTAACCCTAGCTCAAACCCTAACCCTAACCCTAACCCTAGCTCAAACCCTAACCCTAACCCTAACCCTAGCTCAAACCCTAACCCTAACCCTAGCTCAAACCCTAACCCTAACCCTAGCTCAAACCCTAACCCTAGCTCAAACCCTAACCCTAACCCTAGCTCAAACCCTAACCCTAACCATAGCTCAAACCCTAACCCTAACCCTAACCCTAGCTCAAACCCCTAACCCTAACCCTAACCCTAGCTCAAACCCTAACCCTAACCCTAACCCTACCTCGAACCCTAACCCTAACCCTAACCCTAGCTCAAACCCTAACCCTAACCCTAGCTCAAACCCTAACCCTAGCTCAAACCCTAACCCTAACCCTAGCTCAAACCCTAACCCTAGCTCAAACCCTAACCCTAACCCTAGCTCAAACCCTAACCCTAACCCTAGCTCAAACCCTAACCCTAACCCTAGCTCAAACCCTAACCCTAACCCTAGCTCAAACCCTAAACCTAACCCTAACCCTAGCTCAAAACCTAACCCCAACCCTAGCTCAAGCCCTAACCCTAACCCTAACCCTAGCTCAAACCCTAACCCTAACCCTAACCCTAGCTCAAAACCTAACCCTAGCTCAAACCCTAAGCCTAACCCTAGCTCAAACCCTAACCCTAACCCTAGCTCAAACCCTAACCCTAACCCTAGCTCAAACCCTAACCCTAACCCTAGCTCAAACCCTAACCCTAACCCTAGCTCAAACCCTAACCCTAGCTCAAACCCTAACCCTAGCTCAAACCCTAACCCTAACCCTAGCTCAAACCCTAACCCTAACCCTAGCTCAAACCCTAACCCTAACCCTAGCTCAAACCCTAACCCTAACCCTAGCTCAAACCCTAACCCTAACCCTAGCTCAAACCCTAAACCTAACCCTAACCCTAGCTCAAAACCTAACCCCAACCCTAGCTCAAACCCTAACCCTAACCCTAGCTCAAACCCTAACCCTAACCCTAACCCTAGCTCAAAACCTAACCCTAGCTCAAACCCTAACCCTAACCCTAGCTCAAACCCTAACCCTAACCCTAGCTCAAACCCTAACCCTAACCCTAACCCTAGCTCAAACCCTAACCCTAACCCTAACCCTAGCTCAAACCCTAACCCTAACCCTAACCCTAGCTCAAACCCTAACCCTAACCCTAACCCTAACTCAAACCCTAACCCTAACCCTAGCTCAAACCCTAACCCTTGCTCAAACCCTAACCCTAACCCTAGCTCAAACCCTAACCCTAGCTCAAACCCTAACCCTAACCCTAGCTCAAACCCTAACCCTAGCTCAAACCCTAACCCTAACCCTAGCTCAAACCCTAGCTCAAACCCTAACCCTAACCCTAGCTCAAACCCTAACCCTAACACTAACCCTAGCTCAAACCCTAACCCTAACCCTAACCCTAGCTCAAACCCTAACCCTAACCCTAACCCTAGCTCAAAACCTAACCCTAACCCTAGCTCAAACCCTAACCCTAACCCTAGCTCAAACCCTAACCCTAGCTCAAACCCTAACCCTAGCTCAAGCCCTAACCCTAACCCTAGCTCAAACCCTAACCCTAACCCTAGCTCAAACCCTAACCCTAACCCTAGCTCAAACCCTAACCCTAACCCAAACCCTAACCCTAACCCTAACTCTAGCTCAAACCCTAACCCTAACTCTAACCCTAGCTCAAACCCTAACCCTAGCTCAAACCCTAACCCTAACCCTAGCTCAAACCCTAACCCTAAACCTAGCTCAAACCCTAACCCTAGCTCAAACCCTAACCCTAACCCTAGCTCAAACCCTAACCCTAACCCTAGCTCAAACCCTAACCCTAACCCTAGCTCAAACCCTAACCCTAACCCTAGCTCAAACCCTAACCCTAACCCTAACCCTAGCTCAAACCCTAACCCTAACCCTAACCCTAGCTCCAACCCTAACCCTAGCTCAAACCCTAATCCTAACCCTAGCTCAAACCCTAACCCTAACCCTAGCTCAAACCCTAACCCTAACCCTAGCTCAAACCCTAACCCTAACCCTAGCTCAAACCCTAGCTCAAACCCTAACCCTAACCCTAGCTCAAACCCTAACCCTAACCCTAACCCTAGCTCAAACCCTAACCCTAACCCTAACCCTAGCTCAAACCCTAACCCTAACCCTAGCTCAAACCCTAACCATAACCCTAACCCTTGCTCAAAACCTAACCCTAGCTCAAACCCTAACCCTAACCCTAGCTCAAACCCTAACCCTAACCCTAACCCTAGCTCAAACCCTAACCCTAACCCTAACCCTAGCTCAAACCCTAACCCTAACCCTAACCCTAGTTCAAACCCTAACCCTTGCTCAAACCCTAGCTCAAACCCTAACCCTTGCTCAAACCCTAACCCTAACCCTAGCTCAAACCCTAACCCTAGCTCAAACCCTAACCCTAACCCTAGCTCAAACCCTAACCCTAGCTCAAACCCTAACCCTAACCCTAGCTCAAACCCTAACCCTAACCCTCGCTCAAACCCTAGCTCAAACCCTAACCCTAACCCTAGCTCAAACCCTAACCCTAACCCTAACTCAAACCCTAACCCTAACCCTAACCCTAGCTCAAACCCTAACCCTAACCCTAACCCTAGCTCAAAACCTAACCCTAACCCTAGCTCAAACCCTAACCCTAACCCTAGCTCCAACCCTAACCCTAGCTCAAACCCTAACCCTAGCTCAAACCCTAACCCTAACCCTAGCTCAAACCCTAACCCTAACCCTAGCTCAAACCCTAACCCTAACCCTAACCCTAGCTCAAACCCTAGCTCAAACCCTAACCCTCACCCTAGCTCAAACCCTAACCCTAACCCTAACCCTAGCTCAAACCCTAACCCTAACCCTAAGCCTAGCTCAAACCCTAACCCTAACCCTAACCCTAGCTCAAAACCTAACCCTAACCCTAGCTCAAACCCTAACCCTAACCCTAGCTCCAACCCTAACCCTAGCTCAAACCCTAACCCTAGCTCAAACCCTAACCCTAACCCTAGCTCAAACCCTAACCCTAATCCTAGCTCAAACCCTAACCCTAACCCTAGCTCAAACCCTAACCCTAACCCTAGCTCAAACCCTAGCTCAAACCCTAACCCTAACCCTAGCTCAAACCCTAACCCTAACCCTAACCCTAGCTCAAACCCTAACCCTAACCCTAGCTCAAACCCTAACCCTAACCCTAGCTCAAACCCTAACCCTAACCCTAGCTCAAACCCTAACCCTAACCCTAACCCTAGCTCAAACCCTAACCCTAACCCTAACCCTAGCTCAAACCCTAACCCTAACCCTAACCCTAGCTCAAACCCTAACCCTAACCCTAACCCTACCTTGAACCCTAACCCTAACCCTAACCCTAGCTCAAACCCTAACCCTAACCCTAGCTCAAACCCTAACCCTAGCTCAAACCCTAACCCTAGCTCAAACCCTAACCCTAACCCTAGCTCAAACCCTAACCCTAACCCTAACCCTAGCTCAAACCCTAACCCTAACCCTAACCCTAGCTCAAACCCTAACCCTAACCCTAGCTCAAACCCTAACCCTAGCTCAAACCCTAACCCTAGCTCAAACCCTAACCCTAACCCTAGCTCAAAACCTAACCCTAGCTCAAACCCTAACCCTAACCCTAGCTCAAACCCTAACCCTAACCCTAACCCTAGCTCAAACCTTAACCCTGACCCTAGCTCAAACCATAACCCTAACCCTAACCCTAGCTCAAACCCTAACCCTAACCCTAACCCTAGCTCAAACCCTAACCCTAACCCTAACCCTAGCTCAAACCCTAACCCTAGCTCAAACCCTAACCCTAGCTCAAAACCTAACCCTAGCTCAAACCCTAACCCTAACCCTAACCCTAGCTCAAACCCTAACCCTAACCCTAACCCTAGCTCAAACCCTAACCCTAACCCTAGCTCAAACCCTAACCCTAGCTCAAACCCTAACCCTAGCTCAAACCCTAACCCTAACCCTAGCTCAAAACCTAACCCTAGCTCAAAACCTAACCCTAGCTCAAACCCTAACCCTAGCTCAAACCCTAACCCTAACCCTAGCTCAAACCCTAACCCAAGCTCAAACCATAACCGTAGCCCAAATCCTAACCCTAACCCTAGCCCAAACCCTAACCCTAACCCTAACCCTAACCCTAGCTCAAACCCTAACCCTAGCTCAAACCCTAACCCTAACCCTAGCTCAAAGCCTAACCCTAACCCTAGCTCAAACCCTAACCCTAACCCTAGCTCAAACCCTAACCCTTGCTCAAACCCTAACCCTAACCCTAGCTCAAACCCTAACCCTAGCTCAAAACCTAACCCCAACCCTAGCTCAAACCCTAACCCTAACCCTAACCCTCGCTCAAACCCTAACCCTAACCCTAACCCTAGCTCAAAACCTAACCCTAGCTCAAACCCTAACCCTAACCCTAGCTCAAACCCTAACCCTAACCCTAACCCTAGCTCAAACCCTAACCCTAACCCTAACCCTAGCTCAAACCCTAACCCTAACCCTAGCTCAAACCCCAACCCTAACCCTAACCCTAGCTCAAACCCTAACCCTAACCCTAGCTCAAACCCTAACCCTAACCCTAGCTCAAACCCTAACCCTAACCCTAACCCTAGCTCAAACCCTAACCCTAACCCTAACCCTAGCTCAAACCCTAACCCTAACCCTAACCCTACCTCGAACCCTAACCCTAACCCTAACCCTAGCTCAAACCCTAACCCTAACCCTAGCTCAAACCCTAACCCTAACCCTAGCTCAAACCCTAACCCTAGCTCAAACCCTAACCCTAGCTCAAACCCTAACCCTAACCCTAGCTCAAACCCTAACCCTAACCCTAACCCTAGCTCAAACCCTAACCCTAACCCTAACCCTAGCTCAAACCCTAACCCTAACCCTAACCCTAACTCAAACCCTAACCCTAACCCTAGCTCAAACCCTAACCCTTGCTCAAACCCTAACCCTAACCCTAGCTCAAACCTTAACCCTAGCTCAAACCCTAACCCTAACCCTAGCTCAAACCCTAACCCTAGCTCAAACCCTAACCCTAACCCTAGCTCAAACCCTAGCTCAAACCCTAACCCTAACCCTAGCTCAAACCCTAACCCTAACACTAACCCTAGCTCAAACCCTAACCCTAACCCTAACCCTAGCTCAAACCCTAACCCTAACCCTAACCCTAGCTCAAAACCTAACCCTAACCCTAGCTCAAACCCTAACCCTAACCCTAGCTCAAACCCTAACCCTAGCTCAAACCCTAACCCTAGCTCAAGCCCTAACCCTAACCCTAGCTCAAACCCTAACCCTAACCCTAGCTCAAACCCTAACCCTAGCTCAAACCCTAACCCTAGCTCAAGCCCTAACCCTAACCCTAGCTCAAACCCTAACCCTAACCCTAGCTCAAACCCTAACCCTAACCCTAACCCTAGCTCAAACCCTAACCCTAACCCTAACCCTAGCTCAAACCCTAACCCTAACCCTAACCCTACCTCGAACCCTAACCCTAACCCTAACCCTAGCTCAAACCCTAACCCTAACCCTAGCTCAAACCCTAACCCTAACCCTAGCTCAAACCCTAACCCTAGCTCAAACCCTAACCCTAGCTCAAACCCTAACCCTAACCCTAGCTCAAACCCTAACCCTAACCCTAACCCTAGCTCAAACCCTAACCCTAACCCTAACCCTAGCTCAAACCCTAACCCTAACCCTAACCCTAACTCAAACCCTAACCCTAACCCTAGCTCAAACCCTAACCCTTGCTCAAACCCTAACCCTAACCCTAGCTCAAACCTTAACCCTAGCTCAAACCCTAACCCTAACCCTAGCTCAAACCCTAACCCTAGCTCAAACCCTAACCCTAACCCTAGCTCAAACCCTAGCTCAAACCCTAACCCTAACCCTAGCTCAAACCCTAACCCTAACACTAACCCTAGCTCAAACCCTAACCCTAACCCTAACCCTAGCTCAAACCCTAACCCTAACCCTAACCCTAGCTCAAAACCTAACCCTAACCCTAGCTCAAACCCTAACCCTAACCCTAGCTCAAACCCTAACCCTAGCTCAAACCCTAACCCTAGCTCAAGCCCTAACCCTAACCCTAGCTCAAACCCTAACCCTAACCCTAGCTCAAACCCTAACCCTAGCTCAAACCCTAACCCTAGCTCAAACCCTAACCCTAGCTCAAACCCTAACCCTAACCCTAGCTCAAACCCTAACCCTAACCCTAACCCTAGCTCAAACCCTAACCCTAACCCTAACCCTAGCTCAAACCCTAACCCTAACCCTAACCCTAACTCAAACCCTAACCCTAACCCTAGCTCAAACCCTAACCCTTGCTCAAACCCTAACCCTAACCCTAGCTCAAACCTTAACCCTAGCTCAAACCCTAACCCTAACCCTAGCTCAAACCCTAACCCTAGCTCAAACCCTAACCCTAACCCTAGCTCAAACCCTAGCTCAAACCCTAACCCTAACCCTAGCTCAAACCCTAACCCTAACACTAACCCTAGCTCAAACCCTAACCCTAACCCTAACCCTAGCTCAAACCCTAACCCTAACCCTAACCCTAGCTCAAAACCTAACCCTAACCCTAGCTCAAACCCTAACCCTAACCCTAGCTCAAACCCTAACCCTAGCTCAAACCCTAACCCTAGCTCAAGCCCTAACCCTAACCCTAGCTCAAACCCTAACCCTAACCCTAGCTCAAACCCTAACCCTAGCTCAAACCCTAACCCTAGCTCAAGCCCTAACCCTAACCCTAGCTCAAACCCTAACCCTAACCCTAGCTCAAACCCTAACCCTAACCCTAGCTCAAACCCTAACCCTAACCCAAACCCTAACCCTAACCCTAACTCTAGCTCAAACCCTAACCCTAACTCTAACCCTAGCTCAAACCCTAACCCTAGCTCAAACCCTAACCCTAACCCTAGCTCAAACCCTAACCCTAACCCTAGCTCAAACCCTAACCCTAGCTCAAACCCTAACCCTAACCCTAGCTCAAACCCTAACCCTAACCCTCACCCTAGCTCAAACCCTAACCCTAACCCTAGCTCAAACCCTAACCCTAACCCTAGCTCAAACCCTAACCCTAACCCTAACCCTAGCTCCAACCCTAACCCTAGCTCAAACCCTAATCCTAACCCTAGCTCAAACCCTAACCCTAACCCTAGCTCAAACCCTAACCCTAACCCTAGCTCAAACCCTAACCCTAACCCTAGCTCAAACCCTAACCCTAACCCTAGCTCAAACCCTAGCTCAAACCCTAACCCTAACCCTAGCTCAAACCCTAACCCTAAGCCTAACCCTAGCTCAAACCCTAACCCTAACCCTAACCCTAGCTCAAACCCTAACCATAACCCTAACCCTAGCTCAAACCCTAACCATAACCCTAACCCTAGCTCAAAACCTAACCCTAGCTCAAACCCTAACCCTAACCCTAGCTCAAACCCTAACCCTAACCCTAACCCTAGCTCAAACCCTAACCCTAACCCTAACCCTAGCTCAAACCCTAACCCTAACCCTAACCCTAGCTCAAACCCTAACCCTTGCTCAAACCCTAGCTCAAACCCTAACCCTTGCTCAAACCCTAACCCTAACCCTAGCTCAAACCCTAACCCTAGCTCAAACCCTAACCCTAACCCTAGCTCAAACCCTAACCCTAGCTCAAACCCTAACCCTAACCCTAGCTCAAACCCTAACCCTAACCCTCGCTCAAACCCTAGCTCAAACCCTAACCCTAACCCTAGCTCAAACCCTAACCCTAACCCTAACTCAAACCCTAACCCTAACCCTAACCCTAGCTCAAACCCTAACCCTAACCCTAACCCTAGCTCAAAACCTAACCCTAACCCTAGCTCAAACCCTAACCCTAACCCTAGCTCCAACCCTAACCCTAGCTCAAACCCTAACCCTAGCTCAAACCCTAACCCTAACCCTAGCTCAAACCCTAACCCTAACCCTAGCTCAAACCCTAACCCTAACCCTAACCCTAGCTCAAACCCTAGCTCAAACCCTAACCCTAACCCTAGCTCAAACCCTAACCCTATCCCTAACCCTAGCTCAAACCCTAACCCTAACCCTAACCCTAGATCAAACCCTAACCCTAACCCTAACCCTAGCTCAAAACCTAACCCTAACCCTAGCTCAAACCCTAACCCTAACCCTAGCTCAAACCCTAACCCTAACACTAACCCTAGCTCAAACCCTAACCCTAACCCTAACCCTAGCTCAAACCCTAACCCTAACCCTAACCCTAGCTCAAAACCTAACCCTAGCTCAAACCCTAACCCTAACCCTAGCTCAAACCCTAACCCTAACCCTAGCTCAAACCCTAACCCTAGCTCAAACCCTAACCCTAGCTCAAGCCCTAATTCTAACCCTAGCTCAAACCCTAACCCTAACCCTAGCTCAAACCCTAACCCTAGCTCAAACCCTAACCCTAGCTCAAGCCCTAACCCTAACCCTAGCTCAAACCCTAACCCTAACCCTAGCTCAAACCCTAACCCTAACCCTAGCTCAAACCCTAACCCTAACCCAAACCCTAACCCTAACCCTAACTCTAGCTCAAACCCTAACCCTAACTCTAACCCTAGCTCAAACCCTAACCCTAGCTCAAACCCTAACCCTAACCCTAGCTCAAACCCTAACCCTAACCCTAGCTCAAACCCTAACCCTAGCTCAAACCCTAACCCTAAGCCTAGCTCAAACCCTAACCCTAACCCTAACCCTAGCTCAAACCCTAACCCTAACCCTAGCTCAAACCCTAACCCTAACCCTAGCTCAAACCCTAACCCTAACCCTAACCCTAGCTCAAACCCTAACCCTAACCCTAACCCTAGCTCCAACCCTAACCCTAGCTCAAACCCTAATCCTAACCCTAGCTCAAACCCTAACCCTAACCCTAGCTCAAACCCTAACCCTAACCCTAGCTCAAACCCTAACCCTAACCCTAGCTCAAACCCTAACCCTAACCCTCGCTCAAACCCTAGCTCAAACCCTAACCCTAACCCTAGCTCAAACCCTAACCCTAACCCTAACTCAAACCCTAACCCTAACCCTAACCCTAGCTCAAACCCTAACCCTAACCCTAACCCTAGCTCAAAACCTAACCCTAACCCTAGCTCAAACCCTAACCCTAACCCTAGCTCCAACCCTAACCCTAGCTCAAACCCTAACCCTAGCTCAAACCCTAACCCTAACCCTAGCTCAAACCCTAACCCTAACCCTAACCCTAGCTCAAACCCTAGCTCAAAACCTAACCCTAACCCTAGCTCAAACCCTAACCCTATCCCTAACCCTAGCTCAAACCCTAACCCTAACCCTAACCCTAGCTCAAACCCTAACCCTAACCCTAACCCTAGCTCAAAACCTAACCCTAACCCTAGCTCAAACCCTAACCCTAACCCTAGCTCAAACCCTAACCCTAACACTAACCCTAGCTCAAACCCTAACCCTAACCCTAACCCTAGCTCAAACCCTAACCCTAACCCTAACCCTAGCTCAAAACCTAACCCTAACCCTAGCTCAAACCCTAACCCTAACCCTAGCTCAAACCCTAACCCTAGCTCAAACCCTAACCCTAGCTCAAGCCCTAACCCTAACCCTAGCTCAAACCCTAACCCTAGCTCAAACCCTAACCCTAGCTCAAACCCTAACCCTAGCTCAAGCCCTAACCCTAACCCTAGCTCAAACCCTAACCCTAACCCTAGCTCAAACCCTAACCCTAACCCTAGCTCAAACCCTAACCCTAACCCAAACCCTAACCCTAACCCTAACTCTAGCTCAAACCCTAACCCTAACTCTAACCCTAGCTCAAACCCTAACCCTAGCTCAAACCCTAACCCTAACCCTAGCTCAAACCCTAACCCTAACCCTAGCTCAAACCCTAACCCTAGCTCAAACCCTAACCCTAACCCTAGCTCAAACCCTAACCCTAACCCTAACCCTAGCTCAAACCCTAACCCTAACCCTAGCTCAAACCCTAACCCTAACCCTAGCTCAAACCCTAACCCTAACCCTAACCCTAGCTCAAACCCTAACCCTAACCCTAACCCTAGCTCCAACCCTAACCCTAGCTCAAACCCTAATCCTAACCCTAGCTCAAACCCTAACCCTAACCCTAGCTCAAACCCTAACCCTAACCCTAGCTCAAACCCTAACCCTAACCCTAGCTCAAACCCTAGCTCAAACCCTAACCCTAACCCTAGCTCAAACCCTAACCCTAACCCTAACCCTAGCTCAAAACCTAACCCTAACCCTAACCCTAGCTCAAACCCTAACCCTAACCCTAGCTCAAACCCTAACCATAACCCTAACCCTAGCTCAAAACCTAACCCTAGCTCAAACCCTAACCCTAACCCTAGCTCAAACCCTAACCCTAACCCTAACCCTAGCTCAAACCCTAACCCTAACCCTAACCCTAGCTCAAACCCTAACCCTAACCCTAACCCTAGCTCAAACCCTAACCCTTGCTCAAACCCTAGCTCAAACCCTAACCCTTGCTCAAACCCTAACCCTAACCCTAGCTCAAACCCTAACCCTAGCTCAAACCCTAACCCTAACCCTAGCTCAAACCCTAACCCTAGCTCAAACCCTAACCCTAACCCTAGCTCAAACCCTAACCCTAACCCTCGCTCAAACCCTAGCTCAAACCCTAACCCTAACCCTAGCTCAAACCCTAACCCTAACCCTAACTCAAACCCTAACCCTAACCCTAACCCTAGCTCAAACCCTAACCCTAACCCTAACCCTAGCTCAAAACCTAACCCTAACCCTAGCTCAAACCCTAACCCTAGCTCCAACCCTAACCCTAGCTCAAACCCTAACCCTAGCTCAAACCCTAACCCTAACCCTAGCTCAAACCCTAACCCTAACCCTAGCTCAAACCCTAACCCTAACCCTAACCCTAGCTCAAACCCTAGCTCAAACCCTAACCCTAACCCTAGCTCAAACCCTAACCCTATCCCTAACCCTAGCTCAAACCCTAACCCTAACCCTAACCCTAGCTCAAACCCTAACCCTAACCCTAACCCTAGCTCAAAACCTAACCCTAACCCTAGCTCAAACCCTAACCCTAACCCTAGCTCCAACCCTAACCCTAGCTCAAACCCTAACCCTAGCTCAAACCCTAACCCTAACCCTAGCTCAAACCCTAACCCTAACCCTAGCTCAAACCCTAACCCTAACCCTAGCTCAAACCCTAACCCTAACCCTAGCTCAAACCCTAACCCTAACCCAAACCCTAACCCTAACCCTAACTCTAGCTCAAACCCTAACCCTAACTCTAACCCTAGCTCAAACCCTAACCCTAGCTCAAACCCTAACCCTAACCCTAGCTCAAACCCTAACCCTAACCCTAGCTCAAACCCTAACCCTAGCTCAAACCCTAACCCTAACCCTAGCTCAAACCCTAACCCTAACCCTAACCCTAGCTCAAACCCTAACCCTAACCCTAGCTCAAACCCTAACCCTAACCCTAGCTCAAACCCTAACCCTAACCCTAACCCTAGCTCAAACCCTAACCCTAACCCTAACCCTAGCTCCAACCCTAACCCTAGCTCAAACCCTAATCCTAACCCTAGCTCAAACCCTAACCCTAACCCTAGCTCAAACCCTAACCCTAACCCTAGCTCAAACCCTAACCCTAACCCTAGCTCAAACCCTAGCTCAAACCCTAACCCTAACCCTAGCTCAAACCCTAACCCTAACCCTAGCTCAAAACCTAACCCTAACCCTAACCCTAGGTCAAACCCTAACCCTAACCCTAGCTCAAACCCTAACCATAACCCTAACCCTAGCTCAAAACCTAACCCTAGCTCAAACCCTAACCCTAACCCTAGCTCAAACCCTAACCCTAACCCTAACCCTAGCTCAAACCCTAACCCTAACCCTAACCCTAGCTCAAACCCTAACCCTAACCCTAACCCTAGCTCAAACCCTAACCCTTGCTCAAACCCTAGCTCAAACCCTAACCCTTGCTCAAACCCTAACCCTAACCCTAGCTCAAACCCTAACCCTAGCTCAAACCCTAACCCTAACCCTAGCTCAAACCCTAACCCTAGCTCAAACCCTAACCCTAACCCTAGCTCAAACCCTAACCCTAACCCTCGCTCAAACCCTAGCTCAAACCCTAACCCTAACCCTAGCTCAAACCCTAACCCTAACCCTAACTCAAACCCTAACCCTAACCCTAACCCTAGCTCAAACCCTAACCCTAACCCTAACCCTAGCTCAAAACCTAACCCTAACCCTAGCTCAAACCCTAACCCTAACCCTAGCTCCAACCCTAACCCTAGCTCAAACCCTAACCCTAGCTCAAACCCTAACCCTAACCCTAGCTCAAACCCTAACCCTAACCCTAGCTCAAACCCTAACCCTAACCCTAACCCTAGCTCAAACCCTAGCTCAAACCCTAACCCTAACCCTAGCTCAAACCCTAACCCTATCCCTAACCCTAGCTCAAACCCTAACCCTAACCCTAACCCTAGCTCAAACCCTAACCCTAACCCTAACCCTAGCTCAAAACCTAACCCTAACCCTAACCCTAACCCTAGCTCAAACCCTAACCCTAACCCTAACCCTACCTCGAACCCTAACCCTAACCCTAACCCTAGCTCAAACCCTAACCCTAACCCTAGCTCAAACCCTAACCCTAACCCTAGCTCAAACCCTAACCCTAACCCTAACCCTAGCTCAAACCCTAACCCTAACCCTAACCCTAGCTCAAACCCTAACCCTAACTCTAGCCCAAACCCTAACCCTAGCTCAAACCCTAACCCTAGCTCAAACCCTAACCCTAACCCTAACCCTAGCTCAAACCCTAACCCTAACCCTAGCTCAAACCCTAACCCTAACCCTAACCCTAGCTCAAACCCTAACCCTAACCCTAACCCTAGCTCAAACCCTAACCCTAACCCTAGCTCAAACCCTAACCCTAACCCTAACCCTACCTTGAACCCTAACCCTAACCCTAACCCTAGCTCAAACCCTAACCCTAACCCTAACCCTAGCTCAAACCCTAACCCTAACCCTAGCTCAAACCCTAACCCTAACCCTAACCCTAGCTCAAACCCTAACCCTAACCCTAGCTCAAACCCTAACCCTAACCCTAGCTCAAACCCTAACCCTAACCCTAACCCTAGCTCAAACCCTAACCCTAACCCTAACCCTAGCTCAAACCCTAACCCTAACCCTAACCCTAGCTCAAACCCTAACCCTAACCCTAACCCTAGCTCAAACCCTAACCCTAACCCTAACCCTAGCTCAAACCCTAACCCTAACCCTAACCCTACCTTGAACCCTAACCCTAACCCTAACCCTAGCTCAAACCCTAACCCTAACCCTAGCTCAAACCCTAACCCTAGCTCAAAACCTAACCCTAGCTCAAACCCTAACCCTAACCCTAGCTCAAACCCTAACCCTAACCCTAGCTCAAACCCTAACCCTAACCCTAACCCTACCTCAAACCCTAACCCTAACCCTAGCTCAAACCCTAACCCTAACCCTAGCTCAAAACCTAACCCTAGCTCAAACCCTAACCCTAACCCTAGCTCAAACCCTAACCCTAACCCTAGCTCAAAACCTAACCCTAGCTCAAACCCTAACCCTAACCCTAGCTCAAACCCTAACCCTAACCCTAACCCTAGCTCAAACCCTAACCCTAACCCTAACCCTAGCTCAAACCCTAACCCTAACCCTAACCCTAGCTCAAACCCTAACCCTAGCTCAAACCCTAACCCTAGCTCAAACCCTAACCCTAACCCTAGCTCAAAGCCTAACCCTAACCCTAGCTCAAACCCTAACCTTAACCCTAGCTCAAACCCTAACCCTTGCTCAAACCCTAACCCTAACCCTAGCTCAAACCCTAACCCTAACCCTAACCCTAGCTCAAAACCTAACCCCAACCCTAGCTCAAACCCTAACCCTAACCCTAACCCTCGCTCAAACCCTAACCCTAACCCTAACCCTAGCTCAAAACCTAACCCTAGCTCAAACCCTAACCCTAACCCTAGCTCAAACCCTAACCCTAACCCTAACCCTAGCTCAAACCCTAACCCTAACCCTAACCCTAGCTCAAACCCCAACCCTAACCCTAACCCTAGCTCAAACCCTAACCCTAACCCTAGCTCAAACCCTAACCCTAACCCTAGCTCAAACCCTAACCCTAACCCTAGCTCAAACCCTAACCCTAACCCTAACCCTAGCTCAAACCCTAACCCTAACCCTAACCCTAGCTCAAACCCTAACCCTAACCCTAACCCTACCTCGAACCCTAACCCTAACCCTAACCCTAGCTCAAACCCTAACCCTAACCCTAGGTCAAACCCTAACCCTAACCCTAGCTCAAACCCTAACCCTAGCTCAAACCCTAACCCTAGCTCAAACCCTAACCCTAACCCTAGCTCAAACCCTAACCCTAGCTCAAACCCTAACCCTAGCTCAAACCCTAACCCTAACCCTAGCTAAAACCCTAACCCTAACCCTAACCCTAGCTCAAACCCTAACCCTAGCTCAAACCCTAACCCTAGCTCAAACCCTAACCCTAACCCTAGCTCAAACCCTAACCCTAACCCTAGCTCAAACCCTAACCCTAAACCTAACCCTAGCTCAAACCCTAACCCTAACCCTAGCTCAAACCCTAACCCTAACCCTAACCCTAGCTCAAACCCTAACCCTAACCCTAACCCTAGCTCAAACCCTAACCCTAACCCTAGCTCAAACCCTAACCCTAACCCTAGCTCAAACCCTAACCCTAACCCTAACCCTAGCTCAAACCCTAACCCTAACCCTAACCCTAGCTCAAACCCTAACCCTTGCTCAAACCCTAACCCTAACCCTAGCTCAAACCCTAACCCTAACCCTAGCTCAAACCCTAACCCTAACCCTAGCTCAAACCCTAACCCTAGCTCAAACCCTAACCCTAACCCTAGCTCAAACCCTAAGCCTAGCTCAAACCCTAACCCTAACCCTAGCTCAAACCGTAACCCTAACCCTAGCTCAAACCCTAGCTCAAACCCTAACCCTAACCCTAGCTCAAACCCTGACCCTAACTCTAGCTCAAACCCTAACCCTAACCCTAACCCTAGCTCAAACCCTAACCCTAACCCTAACCCTAGCTCAAACCCTAACCCTAACCCTAGCTCAAACCCTAACCCTAACCCTAACCCTAGCTCAAACCCTAACCCTAACCCTAACCCTAGCTCAAACCCTAACCCTAACCCTAACCCTAGCTCAAACCCTAACCCTAACCCTACCTTGAACCCTAACCCTAACCCTAACCCTAGCTCAAACCCTAACCCTAACCCTAGCTCAAACCCTAACCCTAGCTCAAACCCTAACCCTAACCCTAGCTCAAACCCTAACCCTAGCTCAAACCCTAACCCTAACCCTAGCTCAAACCCTAGCTCAAACACTAACCCTAACCCTAGCTCAAACCCTAGCCCTAACCCTAACCCTAGCTCAAACCCTAACCCTAACCCTAGCTCAAACCCTAACCCAAGCTCAAACCCTAACCGTAGCCCAAATCCTAACCCTAACCCTAGCCCAAACCCTAACACTAACCCTAACCCTAACCCTAGCTCAAACCCTAACCCTAGCTCAAACCCTAACCCTAACCCTAGCTCAAAGCCTAACCCTAACCCTAGCTCAAACCCTAACCCTAACCTTAACCCTAGCTCAAACCCTAACCCTTGCTCAAACCCTAACCCTAACCCTAGCTCAAACCCTAACCCTAACCCTAACCCTAGCTCAAAACCTAACCCCAACCCTAGCTCAAACCCTAACCCTAACCCTAACCCTCGCTCAAACCCTAACCCTAACCCTAACCCTAGCTCAAAACCTAACCCTAGCTCAAACCCTAACCCTAACCCTAGCTCAAACCCTAACCCTAACCCTAACCCTAGCTCAAACCCTAACCCTAACCCTAACCCTAGCTCAAACCCCAACCCTAACCCTAACCCTAGCTCAAACCCTAACCCTAACCCTAGCTCAAACCCTAACCCTAACCCTAGCTCAAACCCTAACCCTAACCCTAACCCTAGCTCAAACCCTAACCCTAACCCTAGCTCAAACCCTAACCCTAACCCTAACCCTACCTTGAACCCTAACCCTAACCCTAGCTCAAACCCTAACCCTAACCCTAGCTCAAACCCTAACCCTAACCCTAGCTCAAACCCTAACCCTAGCTCAAACCCTAACCCTAGCTCAAACCCTAACCCTAACCCTAGCTAAAACCCTAACCCTAACCCTAACCCTAGCTCAAACCCTAACCCTAGCTCAAACCCTAACCCTAGCTCAAACCCTAACCCTAACCCTAGCTCAAACCCTAACCCTAACCCTAACCCTAGCTCAAACCCTAACCCTAACCCTAACCCTAGCTCAAACCCTAACCCTAACCCTAGCTCAAACCCTAACCCTAACCCTAACCCTAGCTCAAACCCTAACCCTAACCCTAACCCTAGCTCAAACCCTAACCCTAACCCTAGCTCAAACCCTAACCCTAACCCTAGCTCAAACCCTAACCCTAACCCTAGCTCAAACCCTAACCCTAACCCTAACCCTAGCTCAAACCCTAACCCTTGCTCAAACCCTAACCCTAACCCTAGCTCAAACCCTAAGCCTAGCTCAAACCCTAATCCTAACCCTAGCTCAAACCGTAACCCTAACCCTAGCTCAAACCCTAGCTCAAACCCTAACCCTAACCCTAGCTCAAACCCTGACCCTAACTCTAGCTCAAACCCTAACCCTAACCCTAACCCTAGCTCAAACCCTAACCCTAACCCTAACCCTAGCTCAAACCCTAACCCTAACCCTAGCTCAAACCCTAACCCTAACCCTAACCCTAGCTCAAACCCTAACCCTAACCCTAACCCTAGCTCAAACCCTAACCCTAACCCTAACCCTAGCTCAAACCCTAACCCTAACCCTACCTTGAACCCTAACCCTAACCCTAACCCTAGCTCAAACCCTAACCCTAACCCTAGCTCAAACCCTAACCCTAGCTCAAAACCTAACCCTAGCTCAAACCCTAACCCTAACCCTAGCTCAAACCCTAACCCTAACCCTAACCCTAGCTCAAACCCTAACCCTAGCTCAAACCCTAACCCTAGCTCAAACCCTAACCCTAACCCTAGCTCAAACCCTAACCCTAACCCTAGCTCAAACCCTAACCCTAACCCTAGCTCAAACCCTAACCCTAACCCTAGCTCAAACCCTAACCCTAACCCTAGCTCAAACCCTAACCCTAGCTCAAACCCTAACCCTAGCTCAAACCCTAACCCTAACCCTAGCTCAAACCCTAACCCTAACCCTAACCCTAGCTCAAACCCTAACCCTAGCTCAAACCCTCACCCTAGCTCAAACCCTAACCCTAACCCTAGCTCAAACCCTAACCCTAACCCTAACCGTAGCTCAAACCCTAACCCTAACCCTAACCCTAGCTCAAACCCTAACCCTAACCCTAGCTCAAACCCTAACCCTAGCTCAAACCCTAACCCTAACCCTAACCCTAGCTCAAACCCTAACCCTAACCCTAACCCTAGCTCAAACCCTAACCCTAACCCTAACCCTAGCTCAAACCCTAACCCTAACCCTAGCTCAAACCCTAACCCTAACCCTAGCTCAAACCCTAACCCTAACCCTAACCCTAGCTCAAACCCTAACCCTAACCCTAACCCTAGCTCAAACCCCAGCCCTTGCTCAAACCCTAACCCTAACCCTAGCTCAAACCCTAACCCTAACCCTAGCTCAAACCCTAACCCTAACCCTAGCTCAAACCCTAACCCTAGCTCAAACCCTAACCCTAACCCTAGCTCAAACCCTAAGCCTAGCTCAAACCCTAACCCTAACCCTAGCTCAAACCGTAACCCTAACCCTAGCTCAAACCCTAGCTCAAACCCTAACCCTAACCCTAGCTCAAACCCTGACCCTAACTCTAGCTCAAACCCTAACCCTAACCCTAACCCTAGCTCAAACCCTAACCCTAACCCTAACCCTAGCTCAAACCCTAACCCTAACCCTAGCTCAAACCCTAACCCTAACCCTAACCCTAGCTCAAACCCTAACCCTAACCCTAACCCTAGCTCAAACCCTAACCCTAACCCTAACCCTAGCTCAAACCCTAACCCTAACCCTACCTTGAACCCTAACCCTAACCCTAACCCTAGCTCAAACCCTAACCCTAACCCTAGCTCAAACCCTAACCCTAGCTCAAAACCTAACCCTAGCTCAAACCCTAACCCTAACCCTAGCTCAAACCCGAAACCTAACCCTAACCCTAGCTCAAACCCTAACCCTAACCCTAACCCTAGCTCAAACCCTAACCCTTGCTCAAACCCTAACCCTAACCCTAGCTCAAACCCTAACCCTAACCCTAGCTCAAAACCTAACCCCAACCCTAGCTCAAACCCTAACCCTAACCCTAACCCTCGCTCAAACCCTAACCCTAACCCTAACCCTAGCTCAAAACCTAACCCTAGCTCAAACCCTAACCCTAACCCTAGCTCAAACCCTAACCCTAACCCTAACCCTAGCTCAAACCCTAACCCTAACCCTAACCCTAGCTCAAACCCCAACCCTAACCCTAACCCTAGCTCAAACCCTAACCCTAACCCTAGCTCAAACCCTAACCCTAACCCTAGCTCAAACCCTAACCCTAACCCTAACCCTAGCTCAAACCCTAACCCTAACCCTAACCCTACCTCGAACCCTAACCCTAGCTCAAACCCTAACCCTAACCCTAGCTCAAACCCTAACCCTAACCCTAGCTCAAACCCTAACCCTAGCTCAAACCCTAACCCTAACCCTATCTCAAACCCTAACCCTAACCCTAGCTCAAACCCTAACCCTAGCTCAAACCCTAACCCTAGCTCAAACCCTAACCCTAACCCTAGCTCAAACCCTAACCCTAACCCTAACCCTAGCTCAAACCCTAACCCTAACCCTAACCCTAGCTCAAACCCTAACCCTAACCCTAACCCTAGCTCAAACCCTAACCCTAACCCTAGCTCAAACCCTAACCCTAACCCTAACCCTAGCTCAAACCCTAACCCTAACCCTAGCTCAAACCCTAACCCTAACCCTAACTCAAACCCTAACCCTTACCCTAGCTCAAACCCTAACCCTAACCCTAGCTCAAACCCTAACCCTAACCCTAACCCTACCTCAAACCCTAACCCTAACCCTAACCCTAGCTCAAACCCTAACCCTAACCCTAACCGTAGCTCAAACCCTAACCCTAACCCTAGCTCAAACCCTAAACCTAGCTCAGACCCTAACCCTAACCCTAGCTCAAACCCTAACCCTAACCCTAGCTCAAACCCTAACCCTAACCCTAACCCTAGCTCAAACCCTAACCCTAACCCTAACCCTAGCTCAAACCCTAACCCTAACCCTAACCCTAGCTCAAACCCTAACCCTAACCCTAGCTCAAACCCTAACCCTAGCTCAAACCCTAACCCTAGCTCAAACCCTAACCCTAGCTCAAACCCTAACCCTAACCCTAGCTCAAAGCCTAACCCTAACCCTAGCTCAAACCCTAACCCTAACCCTAACCCTAGCTCAAACCCTAACCCTTGCTCAAACCCTAACCCTAACCCTACCTCAAACCCTAACCCTAGCTCAAAACCTAACCCCAACCCTAGCTCAAACCCTAACCCTAACCCTAACCCTCGCTCAAACCCTAACCCTAACCCTAACCCTAGCTCAAAACCTAACCCTAGCTCAAACCCTAACCCTAACCCTAGCTCAAACCCTAACCCTAACCCTAACCCTAGCTCAAACCCTAACCCTAACCCTAGCTCAAACCCTAACCCTAACCCTAGCTCAAACCCCAACCCTAACCCTAACCCTAGCTCAAACCCTAACCCTAACCCTAGCTCAAACCCTAACCCTAACCCTAGCTCAAACCCTAACCCTAACCCTAACCCTAGCTCAAACCCTAACCCTAACCCTAACCCTAGCGCAAACCCTAACCCTAACCCTAACCCTACCTCGAACCCTAACCCTAACCCTAGCTCATACCCTAACCCAAACCCTAGCTCAAACCCTAACCCTAACCCTAGCTCAAACCCTAACCCTAGCTCAAACCCTAACCCTAGCTCAAACCCTAACCCTAACCCTAGCTCAAACCCTAACCCTAACCCTAACCCTAACCCTAGCTCAAACCCTAACCCTAACCCTAGCTCAAACCCTAACCCTAACCCTAGCTCAAACCCTAACCCTAACCCTAACCCTAGCTCAAACCCTAACCCTAGCTCAAACCCTAACCCTAGCTCAAACCCTAACCCTAACCCTAACCCTAACCCTAGCTCAAACCCTAACCCTAAGCCTAGCTCAAACCCTAACCCTAACCCTAGCTCAAACCCTAACCCTAACCCTAACCCTAGCTCAAACCCTAACCCTAACCCTAACCCTAGCTCAAACCCTAACCCTAACCCTAGCTCAAACCCTAACCCTAACCCTAGCTCAAACCCTAACCCTAACCCTAACCCTAGCTCAAACCCTAACCCTAACCCTAACCCTAGCTCAAACCTTAACCCTAACCCTAACCCTAGCTCAAACCCTAACCCTAACCCTAACCCTAGCTCAAACCCTAACCCTAACCCTAGCTCAAACCCTAAACCTAGCTCAAACCCTAACCCTAACCCTAGCTCAAACCCTAATCCTAACCCTAGCTCAAACCCTAACCCTAACCCTAACCCTAGCTCAAACCCTAACCCTAACCCTAACCCTAGCTCAAACCCTAACCCTAACCCTAACCCTAGCTCAAACCCTAACCCTAACCCTAGCTCAAACCCTAACCCTAACCCTAGCTCAAACCCTAACCCTAGCTCAAACCCTAACCCTAACCCTAGCTCAAACCCTAACCCTAACCCTAACCCTAGCTCAAACCCTAACCCTAGCTCAAACCCTAACCCTAGCTCAAACCCTAACCCTAACCCTAGCTCAAACCCTAACCCTAACCCTAACCCTAGCTCAAACCCTAACCCTAACCCTAACCCTAGCTCAAACCCTAACCCTAACCCTAGCTCAAACCCTAACCCTAGCTCAAACCCTAACCCTAACCCTAACCCTAGTTCAAACCCTAACCCTAACCCTAACCCTAGCTCAAACCCTAACCCTAACCCTAACCCTAGCTCAAACCCTAACCCTAACCCTAGCTCAAACCCTAACCCTAACCCTAGCTCAAACCCTAACCCTAACCCTAACCCTAGCTCAAACCCTAACCCTAACCCTAACCCTAGCTCAAACCCTAACCCTTGCTCAAACCCTAACCCTAACCCTAGCTCAAACCCTAACCCTAACCCTAGCTCAAACCCTAACCCTAACCCTAGCTCAAACCCTAACCCTAACCCTAGCTCAAACCCTAAGCCTAGCTCAAACCCTAACCCTAACCCTAGCTCAAACCGTAACCCTAACCCTAGCTCAAACCCTAGCTCAAACCCTAACCCTAACCCTAGCTCAAACCCTGACCCTAACTCTAGCTCAAACCCTAACCCTAACCCTAACCCTAGCTCAAACCCTAACCCTAACCCTAACCCTAGCTCAAACCCTAACCCTAACCCTAACCCTACCTCGAACCCTAACCCTAACCCTAACCCTAGCTCAAACCCTAACCCTAACCCTAGCTCAAACCCTAACCCTAACCTAGCTCAAACCCTAACCCTAACCCTAGCTCAAACCCTAACCCTAGCTCAAACCCTAACCCTAACCCTAGCTCAAACCCTAACCCTAACCCTAACCCTAGCTCAAACCCTAACCCTAGCTCAAACCCTAACCCTAGCTCAAACCCTAACCCTAACCCTAGCTCAAACCCTAACCCTAACCCTAACCCTAGCTCAAACCCTAACCCTAACCCTAACCCTAGCTCAAACCCTAACCCTAACCCTAGCTCAAACCCTAACCCTAACCCTAACCCTAGCTCAAACCCTAACCCTAACCCTAACCCTAGCTCAAACCCTAACCCTAACCCTAGCTCAAACCCCCTACCCTAACCCTAACCCTAGCTCAAACCCTAACCCTAACCCTAACCCTAGCTCAAACCCTAACCCTAACCCTAGCTCAAACCCTAACCCTAACCCTAATCCTAGCTCAAACCCTAACCCTAACCCTAACCCTAGCTCAAACCCTAACCCTAACCCTAGCTCAAACCCTAACCCTAACCCTAACCCTAGCTCAAACCCTAACCCTTACCCTAGCTCAAACCCTAACCCTAACCCTAGCTCAAACCCTAACCCTAACCCTAACCCTAGCTCAAACCCTAACCCTAACCCTAACCCTAGCTCAAACCCTAACCCTAACCCTAACCGTAGCTCAAACCCTAACCCTAACCCTAGCTCAAACCCTAAACCTAGCTCAAACCCTAACCCTAACCCTAGCTCAAACCCTAACCCTAACCCTAGCTCAAACCCTAACCCTAACCCTAACCCTAGCTCAAACCCTAACCCTAACCCTAACCCTAGCTCAAACCCTAACCCTAACCCTAACCCTAGCTCAAACCCTAACCCTAGCTCAAACCCTAACCCTAGCTCAAACCCTAACCCTAGCTCAAACCCTAACCCTAGCTCAAACCCTAACCCTAACCCTAGCTCAAACCCTAACCCTAGCTCAAACCCTAACCCTAACCCTAGCTCAAACCCTAAGCCTAGCTCAAACCCTAACCCTAACCCTAGCTCAAACCGTAACCCTAACCCTAGCTCAAACCCTAGCTCAAACCCTAACCCTAACCCTAGCTCAAACCCTGACCCTAACTCTAGCTCAAACCCTAACCCTAACCCTAACCCTAGCTCAAACCCTAACCCTAACCCTAACCCTAGCTCAAACCCTAACCCTAACCCTAACCCTACCTCGAACCCTAACCCTAACCCTAACCCTAGCTCAAACCCTAACCCTAACCCTAGCTCAAACCCTAACCCTAACCTAGCTCAAACCCTAACCCTAACCCTAGCTCAAACCCTAACCCTAGCTCAAACCCTAACCCTAACCCTAGCTCAAACCCTAACCCTAACCCTAACCCTAGCTCAAACCCTAACCCTAGCTCAAACCCTAACCCTAGCTCAAACCCTAACCCTAACCCTAGCTCAAACCCTAACCCTAACCCTAACCCTAGCTCAAACCCTAACCCTAACCCTAACCCTAGCTCAAACCCTAACCCTAACCCTAGCTCAAACCCTAACCCTAACCCTAACCCTAGCTCAAACCCTAACCCTAACCCTAACCCTAGCTCAAACCCTAACCCTAACCCTAGCTCAAACCCCCTACCCTAACCCTAACCCTAGCTCAAACCCTAACCCTAACCCTAACCCTAGCTCAAACCCTAACCCTAACCCTAGCTCAAACCCTAACCCTAACCCTAATCCTAGCTCAAACCCTAACCCTAACCCTAACCCTAGCTCAAACCCTAACCCTAACCCTAGCTCAAACCCTAACCCTAACCCTAACCCTAGCTCAAACCCTAACCCTTACCCTAGCTCAAACCCTAACCCTAACCCTAGCTCAAACCCTAACCCTAACCCTAACCCTAGCTCAAACCCTGACCCTAACCCTAACCCTAGCTCAAACCCTAACCCTAACCCTAACCGTAGCTCAAACCCTAACCCTAACCCTAGCTCAAACCCTAAACCTAGCTCAAACCCTAACCCTAACCCTAGCTCAAACCCTAACCCTAACCCTAGCTCAAACCCTAACCCTAACCCTAACCCTAGCTCAAACCCTAACCCTAACCCTAACCCTAGCTCAAACCCTAACCCTAACCCTAACCCTAGCTCAAACCCTAACCCTAACCCTAGCTCAAACCCTAACCCTAGCTCAAACCCTAACCCTAGCTCAAACCCTAACCCTAGCTCAAACCCTAACCCTAACCCTAGCTCAAAGCCTAACCCTAACCCTAGCTCAAACCCTAACCCTAACCCTAACCCTAGCTCAAACCCTAACCCTTGCTCAAACCCTAACCCTAACCCTAGCTCAAACCCTAACCCTAGCTCAAAACCTAACCCCAACCCTAGCTCAAACCCTAACCCTAAACCTAACCCTCGCTCAAACCCTAACCCTAACCCTAACCCTAGCTCAAAACCTAACCCTAGCTCAAACCCTAACCCTAACCCTAGCTCAAACCCTAACCCTAACCCTAACCCTAGCTCAAACCCTAACCCTAACCCTAACCCTAGCTCAAACCCTAACCCTAACCCTAGCTCAAACCCCAACCCTAACCCTAACCCTAGCTCAAACCCCAACCCTAACCCTAACCCTAGCTCAAACCCTAACCCTAGCTCAAACCCTAACCCTAACCCTAACCCTAGCTCAAACCCTAACCCTAACCCTAGCGCAAACCCTAACCCTAACCCTAACCCTACCTCGAACCCTAACCCTAACCCTAACCCTAGCTCAAACCCCAACCCTAACCCTAACCCTAGCTCAAACCCTAACCCTAACCCTAGCTCAAACCCTAACCCTAACCCTAGCGCAAACCCTAACCCTAACCCTAGCGCAAACCCTAACCCTAACCCTAACCCTACCTCGAACCCTAACCCTAACCCTAGCTCAAACCCTAACCCTAACCCTAGCTCAAACCCTAACCCTAGCTCAAACCCTAACCCTAGCTCAAACCCTAACCCTAACCCTAGCTCAAACCCTAACCCTAACCCTAACCCTAACCCTAGCTCAAACCCTAACCCTAACCCTAGCTCAAACCCTAACCCTAACCCTAGCTCAAACCCTAACCCTAACCCTAGCTCAAACCCTAACCCTAGCTCAAACCCTAACCCTAACCCTAGCTCAAACCCTAACCCTAACCCTAACCCTAACCCTAGCTCAAACCCTAACCCTAACCCTAGCTCAAACCCTAACCCTAGCTCAAACCCTAACCCTAGCTCAAACCCTAACCCTAACCCTAGCTCAAACCCTAACCCTAACCCTAACCCTAGCTCAAACCCTAACCCTAGCTCAAACCCTAACCCTAGCTCAAACCCTAACCCTAACCCTAGCTCAAACCCTAACCCTAACCCTAACCCTAGCTCAAACCCTAACCCTAACCCTAACCCTAGCTCAAACCCTAACCCTAACCCTAGCTCAAACCCTAACCCTAGCTCAAACCCTAACCCTAACCCTAACCCTAGCTCAAACCCTAACCCTAACCCTAACCCTAGCTCAAACCCTAACCCTAACCCTAACCCTAGCTCAAACCCTAACCCTAACCCTAGCTCAAACCCTAACCCTAACCCTAGCTCAAACCCTAACCCTAACCCTAACCCTAGCTCAAACCCTAACCCTAACCCTAACCCTAGCTCAAACCCCAGCCCTTGCTCAAACCCTAACCCTAACCCTAGCTCAAACCCTAACCCTAACCCTAGCTCAAACCCTAACCCTAACCCTAGCTCAAACCCTAACCCTAGCTCAAACCCTAACCCTAACCCTAGCTCAAACCCTAAGCCTAGCTCAAACCCTAACCCTAACCCTAGCTCAAACCGTAACCCTAACCCTAGCTCAAACCCTAGCTCAAACCCTAACCCTAACCCTAGCTCAAACCCTGACCCTAACTCTAGCTCAAACCCTAACCCTAACCCTAACCCTAGCTCAAACCCTAACCCTAACCCTAGCTCAAACCCTAACCCTAACCCTAGCTCAAACCCTAACCCTAACCCTAACCCTAGCTCAAACCCTAACCCTAACCCTAACCCTAGCTCAAACCCTAACCCTAACCCTAACCCTAGCTCAAACCCTAACCCTAACCCTACCTTGAACCCTAACCCTAACCCTAACCCTAGCTCAAACCCTAACCCTAACCCTAGCTCAAACCCTAACCCTAGCTCAAAACCTAACCCTAGCTCAAACCCTAACCCTAACCCTAGCTCAAACCCGAAACCTAACCCTAACCCTACCTCAAACCCTAACCCTAACCCTAACCCTAGCTCAAACCCTAACCCTTGCTCAAACCCTAACCCTAACCCTAGCTCAAACCCTAACCCTAACCCTAGCTCAAAACCTAACCCCAACCCTAGCTCAAACCCTAACCCTAACCCTAACCCTCGCTCAAACCCTAACCCTAACCCTAACCCTAGCTCAAAACCTAACCCTAGCTCAAACCCTAACCCTAACCCTAGCTCAAACCCTAACCCTAACCCTAACCCTAGCTCAAACCCTAACCCTAACCCTAGCTCAAACCCCAACCCTAACCCTAACCCTAGCTCAAACCCTAACCCTAACCCTAGCTCAAACCCTAACCCTAACCCTAGCTCAAACCCTAACCCTAACCCTAACCCTAGCTCAAACCCTAACCCTAACCCTAACCCTACCTCGAACCCTAACCCTAACCCTAACCCTAGCGCAAACCCTAACCCTAACCCTAACCCTACCTCGAACCCTAACCCTAACCCTAGCTCATACCCTAACCCAAACCCTAGCTCAAACCCTAACCCTAACCCTAGCTCAAACCCTAACCCTAGCTCAAACCCTAACCCTAACCCTAGCTCAAACCCTAACCCTAACCCTAGCTCAAACCCTAACCCTAACCCTAACCCTAACCCTAGCTCAAACCCTAACCCTAACCCTAGCTCAAACCCTAACCCTAACCCTAGCTCAAACCCTAACCCTAACCCTAACCCTAGCTCAAACCCTAACCCTAGCTCAAACCCTAACCCTAGCTCAAACCCTAACCCTAACCCTAACCCTAACCCTAGCTCAAACCCTAACCCTAAGCCTAGCTCAAACCCTAACCCTAACCCTAGCTCAAACCCTAACCCTAACCCTAACCCTAGCTCAAACCCTAACCCTAACCCTAACCCTAGCTCAAACCCTAACCCTAACCCTAGCTCAAACCCTAACCCTAACCCTAGCTCAAACCCTAACCCTAACCCTAACCCTAGCTCAAACCCTAACCCTAACCCTAACCCTAGCTCAAACCTTAACCCTAACCCTAACCCTAGCTCAAACCCTAACCCTAACCCTAACCCTAGCTCAAACCCTAACCCTAACCCTAGCTCAAACCCTAAACCTAGCTCAAACCCTAACCCTAACCCTAGCTCAAACCCTAATCCTAACCCTAGCTCAAACCCTAACCCTAACCCTAACCCTAGCTCAAACCCTAACCCTAACCCTAACCCTAGCTCAAACCCTAACCCTAACCCTAACCCTAGCTTAAACCCTAACCCTAACCCTAGCTCAAACCCTAACCCTAACCCTAGCTCAAACCCTAACCCTAGCTCAAACCCTAACCCTAACCCTAGCTCAAACCCTAACCCTAACCCTAACCCTAGCTCAAACCCTAACCCTAGCTCAAACCCTAACCCTAGCTCAAACCCTAACCCTAACCCTAGCTCAAACCCTAACCCTAACCCTAACCCTAGCTCAAACCCTAACCCTAACCCTAACCCTAGCTCAAACCCTAACCCTAACCCTAGCTCAAACCCTAACCCTAGCTCAAACCCTAACCCTAACCCTAACCCTAGTTCAAACCCTAACCCTAACCCTAACCCTAGCTCAAACCCTAACCCTAACCCTAACCCTAGCTCAAACCCTAACCCTAACCCTAGCTCAAACCCTAACCCTAACCCTAGCTCAAACCCTAACCCTAACCCTAACCCTAGCTCAAACCCTAACCCTAACCCTAACCCTAGCTCAAACCCTAACCCTTGCTCAAACCCTAACCCTAACCCTAGCTCAAACCCTAACCCTAACCCTAGCTCAAACCCTAACCCTAACCCTAGCTCAAACCCTAACCCTAGCTCAAACCCTAACCCTAACCCTAGCTCAAACCCTAAGCCTAGCTCAAACCCTAACCCTAACCCTAGCTCAAACCGTAACCCTAACCCTAGCTCAAACCCTAGCTCAAACCCTAACCCTAACCCTAGCTCAAACCCTGACCCTAACTCTAGCTCAAACCCTAACCCTAACCCTAACCCTAGCTCAAACCCTAACCCTAACCCTAACCCTAGCTCAAACCCTAACCCTAACCCTAACCCTACCTCGAACCCTAACCCTAACCCTAACCCTAGCTCAAACCCTAACCCTAACCCTAGCTCAAACCCTAACCCTAACCTAGCTCAAACCCTAACCCTAACCCTAGCTCAAACCCTAACCCTAGCTCAAACCCTAACCCTAACCCTAGCTCAAACCCTAACCCTAACCCTAACCCTAGCTCAAACCCTAACCCTAGCTCAAACCCTAACCCTAGCTCAAACCCTAACCCTAACCCTAGCTCAAACCCTAACCCTAACCCTAACCCTAGCTCAAACCCTAACCCTAACCCTAACCCTAGCTCAAACCCTAACCCTAACCCTAGCTCAAACCCTAACCCTAACCCTAACCCTAGCTCAAACCCTAACCCTAACCCTAACCCTAGCTCAAACCCTAACCCTAACCCTAGCTCAAACCCCCTACCCTAACCCTAACCCTAGCTCAAACCCTAACCCTAACCCTAACCCTAGCTCAAACCCTAACCCTAACCCTAGCTCAAACCCTAACCCTAACCCTAATCCTAGCTCAAACCCTAACCCTAACCCTAACCCTAGCTCAAACCCTAACCCTAACCCTAGCTCAAACCCTAACCCTAACCCTAACCCTAGCTCAAACCCTAACCCTTACCCTAGCTCAAACCCTAACCCTAACCCTAGCTCAAACCCTAACCCTAACCCTAACCCTAGCTCAAACCCTAACCCTAACCCTAACCCTAGCTCAAACCCTAACCCTAACCGTAGCTCAAACCCTAACCCTAACCCTAGCTCAAACCCTAAACCTAGCTCAAACCCTAACCCTAACCCTAGCTCAAACCCTAACCCTAACCCTAGCTCAAACCCTAACCCTAACCCTAACCCTAGCTCAAACCCTAACCCTAACCCTAACCCTAGCTCAAACCCTAACCCTAACCCTAACCCTAGCTCAAACCCTAACCCTAACCCTAGCTCAAACCCTAACCCTAGCTCAAACCCTAACCCTAGCTCAAACCCTAACCCTAGCTCAAACCCTAACCCTAACCCTAGCTCAAACCCTAACCCTAGCTCAAACCCTAACCCTAACCCTAGCTCAAAACCTAAGCCTAGCTCAAACCCTAACCCTAACCCTAGCTCAAACCGTAACCCTAACCCTAGCTCAAACCCTAGCTCAAACCCTAACCCTAACCCTAGCTCAAACCCTGACCCTAACTCTAACTCAAACCCTAACCCTAACCCTAACCCTAGCTCAAACCCTAACCCTAACCCTAACCCTAGCTCAAACCCTAACCCTAACCCTAACCCTACCTCGAACCCTAACCCTAACCCTAACCCTAGCTCAAACCCTAACCCTAACCCTAGCTCAAACCCTAACCCTAACCTAGCTCAAACCCTAACCCTAACCCTAGCTCAAACCCTAACCCTAGCTCAAACCCTAACCCTAACCCTAGCTCAAACCCTAACCCTAACCCTAACCCTAGCTCAAACCCTAACCCTAGCTCAAACCCTAACCCTAGCTCAAACCCTAACCCTAACCCTAGCTCAAACCCTAACCCTAACCCTAACCCTAGCTCAAACCCTAACCCTAACCCTAACCCTAGCTCAAACCCTAACCCTAACCCTAGCTCAAACCCTAACCCTAACCCTAACCCTAGCTCAAACCCTAACCCTAACCCTAACCCTAGCTCAAACCCTAACCCTAACCCTAGCTCAAACCCCCTACCCTAACCCTAACCCTAGCTCAAACCCTAACCCTAACCCTAACCCTAGCTCAAACCCTAACCCTAACCCTAGCTCAAACCCTAACCCTAACCCTAATCCTAGCTCAAACCCTAACCCTAACCCTAACCCTAGCTCAAACCCTAACCCTAACCCTAGCTCAAACCCTAACCCTAACCCTAACCCTAGCTCAAACCCTAACCCTTACCCTAGCTCAAACCCTAACCCTAACCCTAGCTCAAACCCTAACCCTAACCCTAACCCTAGCTCAAACCCTAACCCTAACCCTAACCCTAGCTCAAACCCTAACCCTAACCCTAACCGTAGCTCAAACCCTAACCCTAACCCTAGCTCAAACCCTAAACCTAGCTCAAACCCTAACCCTAACCCTAGCTCAAACCCTAACCCTAACCCTAGCTCAAACCCTAACCCTAACCCTAACCCTAGCTCAAACCCTAACCCTAACCCTAACCCTAGCTCAAACCCTAACCCTAACCCTAACCCTAGCTCAAACCCTAACCCTAACCCTAGCTCAAACCCTAACCCTAGCTCAAACCCTAACCCTAGCTCAAACCCTAACCCTAGCTCAAACCCTAACCCTAACCCTAGCTCAAACCCTAACCCTAACCCTAACCCTAGCTCAAACCCTAACCCTTGCTCAAACCCTAACCCTAACCCTAGCTCAAACCCTAACCCTAGCTCAAAACCTAACCCCAACCCTAGCTCAAACCCTAACCCTAAACCTAACCCTCGCTCAAACCCTAACCCTAACCCTAACCCTAGCTCAAAACCTAACCCTAGCTCAAACCCTAACCCTAACCCTAGCTCAAACCCTAACCCTAACCCTAACCCTAGCTCAAACCCTAACCCTAACCCTAACCCTAGCTCAAACCCTAACCCTAACCCTAGCTCAAACCCCAACCCTAACCCTAACCCTAGCTCAAACCCCAACCCTAACCCTAACCCTAGCTCAAACCCTAACCCTAGCTCAAACCCTAACCCTAACCCTAACCCTAGCTCAAACCCTAACCCTAACCCTAGCGCAAACCCTAACCCTAACCCTAACCCTACCTCGAACCCTAACCCTAACCCTAACCCTAGCTCAAACCCCAACCCTAACCCTAACCCTAGCTCAAACCCTAACCCTAACCCTAGCTCAAACCCTAACCCTAACCCTAGCGCAAACCCTAACCCTAACCCTAGCGCAAACCCTAACCCTAACCCTAACCCTACCTCGAACCCTAACCCTAACCCTAGCTCAAACCCTAACCCTAACCCTAGCTCAAACCCTAACCCTAGCTCAAACCCTAACCCTAGCTCAAACCCTAACCCTAACCCTAGCTCAAACCCTAACCCTAACCCTAACCCTAACCCTAGCTCAAACCCTAACCCTAACCCTAGCTCAAACCCTAACCCTAACCCTAGCTCAAACCCTAACCCTAACCCTAGCTCAAACCCTAACCCTAGCTCAAACCCTAACCCTAACCCTAGCTCAAACCCTAACCCTAACCCTAACCCTAACCCTAGCTCAAACCCTAACCCTAACCCTAGCTCAAACCCTAACCCTAGCTCAAACCCTAACCCTAGCTCAAACCCTAACCCTAACCCTAGCTCAAACCCTAACCCTAACCCTAACCCTAGCTCAAACCCTAACCCTAGCTCAAACCCTAACCCTAGCTCAAACCCTAACCCTAACCCTAGCTCAAACCCTAACCCTAACCCTAACCCTAGCTCAAACCCTAACCCTAACCCTAACCCTAGCTCAAACCCTAACCCTAACCCTAGCTCAAACCCTAACCCTAGCTCAAACCCTAACCCTAACCCTAACCCTAGCTCAAACCCTAACCCTAACCCTAGCTCAAACCCTAACCCTAACCCTAACCCTAGCTCAAACCCTAACCCTAACCCTAGCTCAAACCCTAACCCTAACCCTAGCTCAAACCCTAACCCTAACCCTAACCCTAGCTCAAACCCTAACCCTAACCCTAACCCTAGCTCAAACCCCAGCCCTTGCTCAAACCCTAACCCTAACCCTAGCTCAAACCCTAACCCTAACCCTAGCTCAAACCCTAACCCTAACCCTAGCTCAAACCCTAACCCTAGCTCAAACCCTAACCCTAACCCTAGCTCAAACCCTAAGCCTAGCTCAAACCCTAACCCTAACCCTAGCTCAAACCGTAACCCTAACCCTAGCTCAAACCCTAGCTCAAACCCTAACCCTAACCCTAGCTCAAACCCTGACCCTAACTCTAGCTCAAACCCTAACCCTAACCCTAACCCTAGCTCAAACCCTAACCCTAACCCTAACCCTAGCTCAAACCCTAACCCTAACCCTAGCTCAAACCCTAACCCTAACCCTAACCCTAGCTCAAACCCTAACCCTAACCCTAACCCTAGCTCAAACCCTAACCCTAACCCTAACCCTAACTCAAACCCTAACCCTAACCCTACCTTGAACCCTAACCCTAACCCTAACCCTAGCTCAAACCCTAACCCTAACCCTAGCTCAAACCCTAACCCTAGCTCAAAACCTAACCCTAGCTCAAACCCTAACCCTAACCCTAGCTCAAACCCGAAACCTAACCCTAACCCTAGCTCAAACCCTAACCCTAACCCTAACCCTAGCTCAAACCCTAACCCTTGCTCAAACCCTAACCCTAACCCTAGCTCAAACCCTAACCCTAACCCTAGCTCAAAACCTAACCCCAACCCTAGCTCAAACCCTAACCCTAACCCTAACCCTCGCTCAAACCCTAACCCTAACCCTAACCCTAGCTCAAAACCTAACCCTAGCTCAAACCCTAACCCTAACCCTAGCTCAAACCCTAACCCTAACCCTAACCCTAGCTCAAACCCTAACCCTAACCCTAACCCTAGCTCAAACCCCAACCCTAACCCTAACCCTAGCTCAAACCCTAACCCTAACCCTAGCTCAAACCCTAACCCTAACCCTAGCTCAAACCCTAACCCTAACCCTAACCCTAGCTCAAACCCTAACCCTAACCCTAACCCTACCTCGAACCCTAACCCTAACCCTAACCCTAGCTCAAACCCTAACCCTAACCCTAGCTCAAACCCTAACCCTAACCCTAGCTCAAACCCTAACCCTAACCCTAGCTCAAACCCTAACCCTAGCTCAAACCCTAACCCTAACCCTAGCTCAAACCCTAACCCTAACCCTAGCTCAAACCCTAACCCTAGCTCAAACCCTAACCCTAGCTCAAACCCTAACCCTAACCCTAGCTCAAACCCTAACCCTAACCCTAACCCTAGCTCAAACCCTAACCCTAACCCTAACCCTAGCTCAAACCCCAACCCTAACCCTAACCCTAGCTCAAACCCTAACCCTAACCCTAGCTCAAACCCTAACCCTAACCCTAGCTCAAACCCTAACCCTAACCCTAACCCTAGCTCAAACCCTAACCCTAACCCTAACCCTACCTCGAACCCTAACCCTAACCCTAACCCTAGCTCAAACCCTAACCCTAACCCTAGCTCAAACCCTAACCCTAACCCTAGCTCAAACCCTAACCCTAACCCTAGCTCAAACCCTAACCCTAGCTCAAACCCTAACCCTAACCCTAGCTCAAACCCTAACCCTAACCCTAGCTCAAACCCTAACCCTAGCTCAAACCCTAACCCTAGCTCAAACCCTAACCCTAACCCTAGCTCAAACCCTAACCCTAACCCTAACCCTAGCTCAAACCCTAACCCTAACCCTAACCCTAGCTCAAACCCTAACCCTAACCCTAGCTCAAACCCTAACCCTAACCCTAACCCTAGCTCAAACCCTAACCCTAACCCTAACCCTAGCTCAAACCCTAACCCTAACCCTAGCTCAAACCCTAACCCTAACCCTAACCCTAGCTCAAACCCTAACCCTTACCCTAGCTCAAACCCTAACCCTAACCCTAGCTCAAACCCTAACCCTAACCCTAACCCTAGCTCAAACCCTAACCCTAACCCTAACCCTAGCTCAAACCCTAACCCTAACCCTAGCTCAAACCCTAACCCTAGCTCAAACCCTAAACCTAGCTCAAACCCTAACCCTAACCCTAGCTCAAACCCTAACCCTAACCCTAGCTCAAACCCTAACCCTAACCCTAACCCTAGCTCAAACCCTAACCCTAACCCTAACCCTAGCTCAAACCCTAACCCTAACCCTAACCCTAGCTCAAACCCTAACCCTAACCCTAGCTCAAACCCTAACCCTAGCTCAAACCCTAACCCTAGCTCAAACCCTAACCCTAGCTCAAACCCTAACCCTAACCCTAGCTCAAAGCCTAACCCTAACCCTAGCTCAAACCCTAACCCTAACCCTAACCCTAGCTCAAACCCTAACCCTTGCTCAAACCCTAACCCTACCTCAAACCCTAACCCTAGCTCAAAACCTAACCCCAACCCTAGCTCAAACCCTAACCCTAACCCTAACCCTCGCTCAAACCCTAACCCTAACCCTAACCCTAGCTCAAAACCTAACCCTAGCTCAAACCCTAACCCTAACCCTAGCTCAAACCCTAACCCTAACCCTAACCCTAGCTCAAACCCTAACCCTAACCCTAGCTCAAACCCTAACCCTAACCCTAACCCTAGCTCAAACCCTAACCCTAACCCTAGCTCAAACCCTAACCCTAACCCTAGCTCAAACCCTAACCCTAACCCTAGCTCAAACCCTAACCCTAACCCTAACCCTAGCTCAAACCCTAACCCTAACCCTAACCCTAGCGCAAACCCTAACCCTAACCCTAACCCTACCTCGAACCCTAACCCTAACCCTAGCTCATACCCTAACCCAAACCCTAGCTCAAACCCTAACCCTAACCCTAGCTCAAACCCTAACCCTAGCTCAAACCCTAACCCTAGCTCAAACCCTAACCCTAACCCTAGCTCAAACCCTAACCCTAACCCTAACCCTAACCCTAGCTCAAACCCTAACCCTAACCCTAGCTCAAACCCTAACCCTAACCCTAGCTCAAACCCTAACCCTAACCCTAACCCTAGCTCAAACCCTAACCCTAGCTCAAACCCTAACCCTAGCTCAAACCCTAACCCTAACCCTAACCCTAACCCTAGCTCAAACCCTAACCCTAAGCCTAGCTCAAACCCTAACCCTAACCCTAGCTCAAACCCTAACCCTAACCCTAACCCTAGCTCAAACCCTAACCCTAACCCTAACCCTAACCCTAGCTCAAACCCTAACCCTAACCCTAACCCTAGCTCAAACCTTAACCCTAACCCTAACCCTAGCTCAAACCCTAACCCTAACCCTAACCCTAGCTCAAACCCTAACCCTAGCTCAAACCCTAACCCTAACCCTAGCTCAAACCCTAATCCTAACCCTAGCTCAAACCCTAACCCTAACCCTAACCCTAGCTCAAACCCTAACCCTAACCCTAACCCTAGCTCAAACCCTAACCCTAACCCTAGCTCAAACCCTAACCCTAACCCTAGCTCAAACCCTAACCCTAGCTCAAACCCTAACCCTAGCTCAAACCCTAACCCTAACCCTAGCTCAAACCCTAACCCTAACCCTAACCCTAGCTCAAACCCTAACCCTAGCTCAAACCCTAACCCTAGCTCAAACCCTAACCCTAACCCTAGCTCAAACCCTAACCCTAACCCTAACCCTAGCTCAAACCCTAACCCTAACCCTAACCCTAGCTCAAACCCTAACCCTAACCCTAGCTCAAACCCTAACCCTAGCTCAAACCCTAACCCTAACCCTAACCCTAGCTCAAACCCTAACCCTAACCCTAGCCCTAGCTCAAACCCTAACCCTAACCCTAACCCTAGCTCAAACCCTAACCCTAACCCTAGCTCAAACCCTAACCCTAACCCTAGCTCAAACCCTAACCCTAACCCTAACCCTAGCTCAAACCCTAACCCTAACCCTAGCTCAAACCCTAACCCTTGCTCAAACCCTAACCCTAACCCTAGCTCAAACCCTAACCCTAACCCTAGCTCAAACCCTAACCCTAACCCTAGCTCAAACCCTAACCCTAGCTCAAACCCTAACCCTAACCCTAGCTCAAACCCTAAGCCTAGCTCAAACCCTAACCCTAACCCTAGCTCAAACCGTAACCCTAACCCTAGCTCAAACCCTAGCTCAAACCCTAACCCTAACCCTAGCTCAAACCCTGACCCTAACTCTAGCTCAAACCCTAACCCTAACCCTAACCCTAGCTCAAACCCTAACCCTAACCCTAACCCTAGCTCAAACCCTAACCCTAACCCTAACCCTACCTCGAACCCTAACCCTAACCCTAACCCTAGCTCAAACCCTAACCCTAACCCTAGCTCAAACCCTAACCCTAACCCTAGCTCAAACCCTAACCCTAACCCTAGCTCAAACCCTAACCCTAGCTCAAACCCTAACCCTAACCCTAGCTCAAACCCTAACCCTAACCCTAACCCTAGCTCAAACCCTAACCCTAGCTCAAACCCTAACCCTAGCTCAAACCCTAACCCTAACCCTAGCTCAAACCCTAACCCTAACCCTAACCCTAGCTCAAACCCTAACCCTAACCCTAACCCTAGCTCAAACCCTAACCCTAACCCTAGCTCAAACCCTAACCCTAACCCTAACCCTAGCTCAAACCCTAACCCTAACCCTAACCCTAGCTCAAACCCTAACCCTAACCCTAGCTCAAACCCCCTACCCTAACCCTAACCCTAGCTCAAACCCTAACCCTAACCCTAACCCTAGCTCAAACCCTAACCCTAACCCTAGCTCAAACCCTAACCCTAACCCTAACCCTAGCTCAAACCCTAACCCTAACCCTAACCCTAGCTCAAACCCTAACCCTAACCCTAGCTCAAACCCTAACCCTAACCCTAACCCTAGCTCAAACCCTAACCCTTACCCTAGCTCAAACCCTAACCCTAACCCTAGCTCAAACCCTAACCCTAACCCTAACCCTAGCTCAAACCCTAACCCTAACCCTAACCCTAGCTCAAACCCTAACCCTAACCCTAACCGTAGCTCAAACCCTAACCCTAACCCTAGCTCAAACCCTAAACCTAGCTCAAACCCTAACCCTAACCCTAGCTCAAACCCTAACCCTAACCCTAGCTCAAACCCTAACCCTAACCCTAACCCTAGCTCAAACCCTAACCCTAACCCTAACCCTAGCTCAAACCCTAACCCTAACCCTAACCCTAGCTCAAACCCTAACCCTAACCCTAGCTCAAACCCTAACCCTAGCTCAAACCCTAACCCTAGCTCAAACCCTAACCCTAACCCTAGCTCAAAGCCTAACCCTAACCCTAGCTCAAACCCTAACCCTAACCCTAACCCTAGCTCAAACCCTAACCCTTGCTCAAACCCTAACCCTAACCCTAGCTCAAACCCTAACCCTAACCCTAACCCTAGCTCAAACCCTAACCCTAACCCTAGCTCAAACCCTAACCCTAGCTCAAACCCTAACCCTAGCTCAAACCCTAACCCTAGCTCAAACCCTAACCCTAACCCTAGCTCAAAGCCTAACCCTAACCCTAGCTCAAACCCTAACCCTAACCCTAACCCTAGCTCAAACCCTAACCCTTGCTCAAACCCTAACCCTACCTCAAACCCTAACCCTAGCTCAAAACCTAACCCCAACCCTAGCTCAAACCCTAACCCTAACCCTAACCCTCGCTCAAACCCTAACCCTAACCCTAACCCTAGCTCAAAACCTAACCCTAGCTCAAACCCTAACCCTAACCCTAGCTCAAACCCTAACCCTAACCCTAACCCTAGCTCAAACCCTAACCCTAACCCTAGCTCAAACCCTAACCCTAACCCTAGCTCAAACCCCAACCCTAACCCTAACCCTAGCTCAAACCCTAACCCTAACCCTAGCTCAAACCCTAACCCTAACCCTAGCTCAAACCCTAACCCTAACCCTAACCCTAGCTCAAACCCTAACCCTAACCCTAGCTCAAAGCCTAACCCTAACCCTAACCCTAACCCTAGCTCAAACCCTAACCCTAACCCTAGCTCAAACCCTAACCCTAGCTCAAACCCTAACCCTAGCTCAAACCCTAACCCTAGCTCAAACCCTAACCCTAACCCTAGCTCAAAGCCTAACCCTAGCTCAAACCCTAACCCTAACCCTAGCTCAAAGCCTAACCCTAACCCTAGCTCAAACCCTAACCCTAACCCTAACCCTAGCTCAAACCCTAACCCTTGCTCAAACCCTAACCCTAACCCTAGCTCAAACCCTAACCCTAGCTCAAAACCTAACCCCAACCCTAGCTCAAACCCTAACCCTAAACCTAACCCTCGCTCAAACCCTAACCCTAACCCTAACCCTAGCTCAAAACCTAACCCTAGCTCAAACCCTAACCCTAACCCTAGCTCAAACCCTAACCCTAACCCTAACCCTAGCTCAAACCCTAACCCTAACCCTAACCCTAGCTCAAACCCTAACCCTAACCCTAGCTCAAACCCCAACCCTAACCCTAACCCTAGCTCAAACCCCAACCCTAACCCTAAACCTAGCTCAAACCCTAACCCTAGCTCAAACCCTAACCCTAACCCTAACCCTAGCTCAAACCCTAACCCTAACCCTAGCGCAAACCCTAACCCTAACCCTAACCCTACCTCGAACCCTAACCCTAACCCTAGCTCAAACCCTAACCCTAACCCTAGCTCAAACCCTAACCCTAGCTCAAACCCTAACCCTAGCTCAAACCCTAACCCTAACCCTAGCTCAAACCCTAACCCTAACCCTAACCCTAACCCTAGCTCAAACCCTAACCCTAACCCTAGCTCAAACCCTAACCCTAACCCTAGCTCAAACCCTAACCCTAACCCTAGCTCAAACCCTAACCCTAACCCTAGCTCAAACCCTAACCCTAGCTCAAACCCTAACCCTAGCTCAAACCCTAACCCTAACCCTAACCCTAACCCTAGCTCAAACCCTAACCCTAACCCTAGCTCAAACCCTAACCCTAACCCTAGCTCAAACCCTAACCCTAACCCTAACCCTAGCTCAAACCCTAACCCTAACCCTAACCCTAGCTCAAACCCTAACCCTAACCCTAGCTCAAACCCTAACCCTAACCCTAGCTCAAACCCTAACCCTAACCCTAACCCTAGCTCAAACCCTAACCCTAACCCTAACCCTAGCTCAAACCCTAACCCTAACCCTAACCCTAGCTCAAACCCTAACCCTAACCCTAACCCTAGCTCAAACCCTAACCCTAACCCTAGCTCAAACCCTAAACCTAGCTCAAACCCTAACCCTAACCCTAGCTCAAACCCTAATCCTAACCCTAGCTCAAACCCTAACCCTAACCCTAACCCTAGCTCAAACCGTAACCCTAACCCTAGCTCAAACCCTAACCCTAACCCTAACCCTAGCTCAAACCCTAACCCTAACCCTAACCCTAGCTCAAACCCTAACCCTAGCTGAAACCCTAACCCTAGCTCAAACCCTAACCCTAGCTCAAACCCTAACCCTAACCCTAGCTCAAAGCCTAACCCTAACCCTAGCTCAAACCCTAACCCTAACCCTAACCCTAGCTCAAACCCTAACCCTTGCTCAAACCCTAACCCTAACCCTAGCTAAAACCCTAACCCTAACCCTAGCTCAAAACCTAACCCCAACCCTAGCTCAAACCCTAACCCTAACCCTAACCCTCGCTCAAACCCTAACCCTAACCCTAACCCTAGCTCAAAACCTAACCCTAGCTCAAACCCTAACCCTAACCCTAGCTCAAACCCTAATCCTAACCCTAGCTCAAACCCTAACCCTAACCCTAACCCTAGCTCAAACCCTAACCCTAACCCTAGCTCAAACCCTAACCCTAACCCTAGCTCAAACCCTAACCCTAACCCTAGCTCAAACCCTAACCCTAACCCTAACCCTAGCTCAAACCCTAACCCTAACCCTAACCCTACCTCGAACCCTAACCCTAACCCTAACCCTAGCTCAAACCCTAACCCTAACCCTAGCTCAAACCCTAACCCTTGCTCAAACCCTAACCCTAACCCTAACCCTCGCTCAAACCCTAACCCTAACCCTAACCCTAGCTCAAAACCTAACCCTAGCTCAAACCCTAAACCTAACCCTAGCTCAAACCCTAATCCTAACCCTAGCTCAAACCCTAACCCTAACCCTAACCCTAGCTCAAACCCTAACCCTAACCCTAGCTCAAACCCTAACCCTAACCCTAGCTCAAACCCTAACCCTAACCCTAACCCTAACCCTAGCTCAAACCCTAACCCTAACCCTAACCCTACCTCGAACCCTAACCCTAACCCTAACCCTAGCTCAAACCCTAACCCTAACCCTAGCTCAAACCCTAACCCTTGCTCAAACCCTAACCCTAACCCTAACCCTCGCTCAAACCCTAACCCTAACCCTAACCCTAGCTCAAAACCTAACCCTAGCTCAAACCCTAACCCTAACCCTAGCTCAAACCCTAACCCTAACCCTAACCCTACCTCAAACCCTAACCCTAGCTCAAAACCTAACCCCAACCCTAGCTCAAACCCTAACCCTAACCCTAACCCTCGCTCAAATCCTGACCCTAACTCTAGCTCAAACCCTAACCCTAACCCTAACCCTAGCTCAAACCCTAACCCTAACCCTAACCTTAGCTCAAACCCTAACCCTAACCCTAACCCTAGCTCAAACCCTAACCCTAACCCTAGCTCAAACCCTAACCCTAACCCTAACCCTAGCTCAAACCCTAACCCTAACCCTAACCCTAGCTCAAACCCTAACCCTAACCCTAGCTCAAACCCTAACCCTAACCCTAACCCTAGCTCAAACCCTAACCCTAACCCTAACCCTAGCTCAAACCCTAACCCTAGCTCAAACCCTAACCCTAACCCTAACCCTAGCTCAAACCCTAACCCTTACCCTAGCTCAAACCCTAACCCTAACCCTAGCTCAAACCCTAACCCTAACCCTAACCCTAGCTCAAACCCTAACCCTAACCCTAACCCTAGCTCAAACCCTAACCCTAACCCTAACCGTAGCTCAAACCCTAACCCTAACCCTAGCTCAAACCCTAAACCTAGCTCAAACCCTAACCCTAACCCTAGCTCAAACCCTAACCCTAACCCTAGCTCAAACCCTAACCCTAACCCTAACCCTAGCTCAAACCCTAACCCTAACCCTAACCCTAGCTCAAACCCTAACCCTAACCCTAGCTCAAACCCTAACCCTAACCCTAGCTCAAACCCTAACCCTAACCCTAACCCTAGCTCAAACCCTAACCCTAACCCTAGCTCAAACCCTAACCCTAACCCTAGCTCAAACCCTAACCCTAACCCTAACCCTAGCTCAAAACCTAACCCTAGCTCAAACCCTAACCCTAACCCTAGCTCAAACCCTAACCCTAGCTCAAACCCTAACCCTAGCTCAAACCCTAACCCTAACCCTAGCTCAAACCCTAACCCTAACCCTAACCCTAACCCTAGCTCAAACCCTAACCCTAACCCTAGCTCAAACCCTAACCCTAACCCTAGCTCAAACCCTAACCCTAACCCTAACCCTAGCTCAAACCCTAACCCTAGCTCAAACCCTAACCCTAGCTCAAACCCTAACCCTAACCCTAGCTCAAACCCTAACCCTAACCCTAACCCTAACCCTAGCTCAAACCCTAACCCTAACCCTAGCTCAAACCCTAACCCTAACCCTAGCTCAAACCCTAACCCTAACCCTAACCCTAGCTCAAACCCTAACCCTAACCCTAACCCTAGCTCAAACCCTAACCCTAACCCTAGCTCAAACCCTAACCCTAACCCTAGCTCAAACCCTAACCCTAACCCTAACCCTAGCTCAAACCCTAACCCTAACCCTAACCCTAGCTCAAACCCTAACCCTAACCCTAACCCTAGCTCAAACCCTAACCCTAACCCTAACCCTAGCTCAAACCCTAACCCTAACCCTAGCTCAAACCCTAAACCTAGCTCAAACCCTAACCCTAACCCTAGCTCAAACCCTAATCCTAACCCTAGCTCAAACCCTAACCCTAACCCTAACCCTAGCTCAAACCCTAACCCTAACCCTAGCTCAAACCCTAACCCTAACCCTAACCCTAGCTCAAACCCTAACCCTAACCCTAACCCTAGCTCAAACCCTAACCCTAGCTCAAACCCTAACCCTAGCTCAAACCCTAACCCTAGCTCAAACCCTAACCCTAACCCTAGCTCAAAGCCTAACCCTAACCCTAGCTCAAACCCTAACCCTAACCCTAACCCTAGCTCAAACCCTAACCCTTGCTCAAACCCTAACCCTAACCCTAGCTCAAACCCTAACCCTAACCTTAGCTCAAAACCTAACCCCAACCCTAGCTCAAACCCTAACCCTAACCCTAACCCTCGCTCAAACCCTAACCCTAACCCTAACCCTAGCTCAAAACCTAACCCTAGCTCAAACCCTAACCCTAACCCTAGCTCAAACCCTAACCCTAACCCTAACCCTAGCTCAAACCCTAACCCTAACCCTAACCCTAGCTCAAACCCCAACCCTAACCCTAACCCTAGCTCAAACCCTAACCCTAACCCTAGCTCAAACCCTAACCCTAACCCTAGCTCAAACCCTAACCCTAACCCTAACCCTAGCTCAAACCCTAACCCTAACCCTAACCCTAGCTCAAACCCTAACCCTAACCCTAACCCTACCTCGAACCCTAACCCTAACCCTAACCCTAGCTCAAACCCTAACCCTAACCCTAGCTCAAACCCTAACCCTAACCCTAGCTCAAACCCTAACCCTAACCCTAACCCTAGCTCAAACCCTAACCCTAACCCTAACCCTAGGTCAAACCCTAACCCTAACCCTAACCCTAGCTCAAACCCTAACCCTAACCCTAACCCTAGCTCAAACCCTAACCCTAACCCTAGCTCAAACCCTAACCCTAACCCTAGCTCAAACCCTAACCCTAACCCTAACCCTAGCTGAAACCCTAACCCTAACCCTAACCCTAGCTCAAACCCTAACCCTAACCCTAACCCTAGCTCAAACCCTAACCCTAACCCTAACCCTAGCTCAAACCCTAACCCTAACCCTAGCTCAAACCCTAAACCTAGCTCAAACCCTAACCCTAACCCTAGCTCAAACCCTAATCCTAACCCTAGCTCAAACCCTAACCCTAACCCTAACCCTAGCTCAAACCCTAACCCTAACCCTAGCTCAAACCCTAACCCTAACCCTAACCCTAGCTCAAACCCTAACCCTAACCCTAACCCTAGCTCAAACCCTAACCCTAGCTGAAACCCTAACCCTAGCTCAAACCCTAACCCTAGCTCAAACCCTAACCCTAACCCTAGCTCAAAGCCTAACCCTAACCCTAGCTCAAACCCTAACCCTAACCCTAACCCTAGCTCAAACCCTAACCCTTGCTCAAACCCTAACCCTAACCCTAGCTCAAACCCTAACCCTAACCCTAGCTCAAAACCTAACCCCAACCCTAGCTCAAACCCTAACCCTAACCCTAACCCTCGCTCAAACCCTAACCCTAACCCTAACCCTAGCTCAAAACCTAACCCTAGCTCAAACCCTAACCCTAACCCTAGCTCAAACCCTAACCCTAACCCTAACCCTAGCTCAAACCCTAACCCTAACCCTAACCCTAGCTCAAACCCCAACCCTAACCCTAACCCTAGCTCAAACCCTAACCCTAACCCTAGCTCAAACCCTAACCCTAACCCTAGCTCAAACCCTAACCCTAACCCTAGCTCAAACCCTAACCCTAACCCTAGCTCAAACCCTAACCCTAACCCTAACCCTAGCTCAAACCCTAACCCTAACCCTAACCCTAGCTCAAACCCCAACCCTAACCCTAACCCTAGCTCAAACCCTAACCCTCACCCTAGCTCAAACCCTAACCCTAACCCTAGCTCAAACCCTAACCCTAACCCTAGCTCAAACCCTAACCCTAACCCTAGCTCAAACCCTAACCCTAACCCTAACCCTAGCTCAAACCCTAACCCTAACCCTAACCCTAGCTCAAACCCTAACCCTAACCCTAACCCTAGCTCAAACCCTAACCCTAACCCTAGCTCAAACCCTAACCCTAACCCTAGCTCAAACCCTAACCCTAACCCTAACCCTAGTTCAAACCCTAACCCTAACCCTAACCCTAGCTCAAACCCCAACCCTAACCCTAACCCTAGCTCAAACCCTAACCCTAACCCTAGCTCAAACCCTAACCCTAACCCTAGCTCAAACCCTAACCCTAACCCTAACCCTAGCTCAAACCCTAACCCTAACCCTAACCCTAGCTCAAACCCTAACCCTAACCCTAACCCTACCTCGAACCCTAACCCTAACCCTAACCCTAGCTCAAACCCTAACCCTAACCCTAGCTCAAACCCTAACCCTAACCCTAGCTCAAACCCTAACCCTAACCCTAGCTCAAACCCTAACCCTAGCTCAAACCCTAACCCTAACCCTAGCTCAAACCCTAACCCTAACCCTAACCCTAGCTCAAACCCTAACCCTAGCTCAAACCCTAACCCTAGCTCAAACCCTAACCCTAACCCTAGCTCAAACCCTAACCCTAACCCTAACCCTAGCTCAAACCCTAACCCTAACCCTAACCCTAGCTCAAACCCTAACCCTAACCCTAGCTCAAACCCTAACCCTAACCCTAACCCTAGCTCAAACCCTAACCCTAACCCTAGCTCAAACCCTAACCCTAACCCTAACCCTAGCTCAAACCCTAACCCTAACCCTAACCCTAGCTCAAACCCTAACCCTAGCTCAAACCCTAACCCTAACCCTAACCCTAGCTCAAACCCTAACCCTTACCCTAGCTCAAACCCTAACCCTAACCCTAGCTCAAACCGTAACCCTTACCCTAGCTCAAACCCTAACCCTAACCCTAGCTCAAACCCTAACCCTAACCCTAACCCTAGCTCAAACCCTAACCCTAACCCTAACCCTAGCTCAAACCCTAACCCTAACCCTAACCGTAGCTCAAACCCTAACCCTAACCCTAGCTCAAACCCTAAACCTAGCTCAAACCCTAACCCTAACCCTAGCTCAAACCCTAACCCTAACCCTAGCTCAAACCCTAACCCTAACCCTAACCCTAGCTCAAACCCTAACCCTAACCCTAACCCTAGCTCAAACCCTAACCCTAACCCTAGCTCAAACCCTAACCCTAACCCTAACCCTAGCTCAAAACCTAACCCTAGCTCAAACCCTAACCCTAACCCTAGCTCAAACCCTAACCCTAGCTCAAACCCTAACCCTAGCTCAAACCCTAACCCTAACCCTAGCTCAAACCCTAACCCTAACCCTAACCCTAACCCTAGCTCAAACCCTAACCCTAACCCTAGCTCAAACCCTAACCCTAACCCTAGCTCAAACCCTAACCCTAACCCTAACCCTAGCTCAAACCCTAACCCTAGCTCAAACCCTAACCCTAGCTCAAACCCTAACCCTAACCCTAGCTCAAACCCTAACCCTAACCCTAACCCTAACCCTAGCTCAAACCCTAACCCTAACCCTAGCTCAAACCCTAACCCTAACCCTAGCTCAAACCCTAACCCTAACCCTAACCCTAGCTCAAACCCTAACCCTAACCCTAACCCTAGCTCAAACCCTAACCCTAACCCTAGCTCAAACCCTAACCCTAACCCTAGCTCAAACCCTAACCCTAACCCTAACCCTAGCTCAAACCCTAACCCTAACCCTAACCCTAGCTCAAACCCTAACCCTAACCCTAACCCTAGCTCAAACCCTAACCCTAACCCTAGCTCAAACCCTAACCCTAACCCTAGCTCAAACCCTAAACCTAGCTCAAACCCTAACCCTAACCCTAGCTCAAACCCTAATCCTAACCCTAGCTCAAACCCTAACCCTAACCCTAACCCTAGCTCAAACCCTAACCCTAACCCTAACCCTAGCTCAAACCCTAACCCTAACCCTAACCCTACCTCGAACCCTAACCCTAACCCTAGCTCAAACCCTAACCCTAACCCTAGCTCAAACCCTAACCCTAACCCTAGCTCAAACCCTAACCCTAACCCTAGCTCAAACCCTAACCCTAGCTCAAACCCTAACCCTAACCCTAGCTCAAACCCTAACCCTAACCCTAACCCTAGCTCAAACCCTAACCCTAGCTCAAACCCTAACCCTAGCTCAAACCCTAACCCTAACCCTAGCTCAAACCCTAACCCTAACCCTAACCCTAGCTCAAACCCTAACCCTAACCCTAACCCTAGCTCAAACCCTAACCCTAACCCTAGCTCAAACCCTAACCCTAACCCTAACCCTAGCTCAAACCCTAACCCTAACCCTAACCCTAACCCTAACCCTAGCTCAAACCCTAACCCTAACCCTAGCTCAAACCCTAACCCTAACCCTAACCCTAGCTCAAAACCTAACCCTAGCTCAAACCCTAACCCTAACCCTAGCTCAAACCCTAATCCTAGCTCAAACCCTAACCCTAACCCTAACCCTAGCTCAAACCCTAACCCTAACCCTAACCCTAGCTCAAACCCTAACCCTAACCCTAACCCTAGCTCAAACCCTAACCCTAACCCTAACCCTACCTCGAACCCTAACCCTAACCCTAACCCTAGCTCAAACCCTAACCCTAACCCTAGCTCAAACCCTAACCCTAACCCTAGCTCAAACCCTAACCCTAACCCTAGCTCAAACCCTAACCCTAGCTCAAACCCTAACCCTAACCCTAGCTCAAACCCTAACCCTAACCCTAACCCTAGCTCAAACCCTAACCCTAGCTCAAACCCTAACCCTAGCTCAAACCCTAACCCTAACCCTAGCTCAAACCCTAACCCTAACCCTAACCCTAGCTCAAACCCTAACCCTAACCCTAACCCTAGCTCAAACCCTAACCCTAACCCTAGCTCAAACCCTAACCCTAACCCTAACCCTAGCTCAAACCCTAACCCTAACCCTAACCCTAGCTCAAACCCTAACCCTAACCCTAGCTCAAACCCTAACCCTAACCCTAACCCTAGCTCAAACCCTAACCCTAACCCTAACCCTAGCTCTAACCCTAACCCTAGCTCAAACCCTAACCCTAACCCTAACCCTAGCTCAAACCCTAACCCTTACCCTAGCTCAAACCCTAAACCTAGCTCAAACCCTAACCCTAACCCTAGCTCAAACCCTAACCCTAACCCTAGCTCAAACCCTAACCCTAACCCTAACCCTAGCTCAAACCCTAACCCTAACCCTAACCCTAGCTCAAACCCTAACCCTAACCCTAACCGTAGCTCAAACCCTAACCCTAACCCTAGCTCAAACCCTAAACCTAGCTCAAACCCTAACCCTAACCCTAGCTCAAACCCTAACCCTAACCCTAGCTCAAACCCTAACCCTAACCCTAACCCTAGCTCAAACCCTAACCCTAACCCTAACCCTAACCCTAACCCTAGCTCAAACCCTAACCCTAACCCTAACCCTAGCTCAAAACCTAACCCTAGCTCAAACCCTAACCCTAACCCTAGCTCAAACCCTAACCCTAGCTCAAACCCTAACCCTAACCCTAACCCTAGCTCAAACCCTAACCCTAGCTCAAACCCTAACCCTAGCTCAAACCCTAACCCTAACCCTAACCCTAGCTCAAACCCTAACCCTAACCCTAACCCTAGCTCAAAACCTAACCCTAGCTCAAACCCTAACCCTAACCCTAGCTCAAACCCTAACCCTAGCTCAAACCCTAACCCTAGCTCAAACCCTAACCCTAACCCTAGCTCAAACCCTAACCCTAACCCTAACCCTAACCCTAGCTCAAACCCTAACCCTAACCCTAGCTCAAACCCTAACCCTAACCCTAGCTCAAACCCTAACCCTAACCCTAACCCTAGCTCAAACCCTAACCCTAGCTCAAACCCTAACCCTAGCTCAAACCCTAACCCTAACCCTAGCTCAAACCCTAACCCTAACCCTAACCCTAACCCTAGCTCAAACCCTAACCCTAACCCTAGCTCAAACCCTAACCCTAACCCTAGCTCAAACCCTAACCCTAACCCTAACCCTAGCTCAAACCCTAACCCTAACCCTAACCCTAGCTCAAACCCTAACCCTAACCCTAGCTCAAACCCTAACCCTAACCCTAGCTCAAACCCTAACCCTAACCCTAACCCTAGCTCAAACCCTAACCCTAACCCTAACCCTAGCTCAAACCCTAACCCTAACCCTAACCCTAGCTCAAACCCTAACCCTAACCCTAACCCTAGCTCAAACCCTAACCCTAACCCTAGCTCAAACCCTAAACCTAGCTCAAACCCTAACCCTAACCCTAGCTCAAACCCTAATCCTAACCCTAGCTCAAACCCTAACCCTAACCCTAACCCTAGCTCAAACCCTAACCCTAACCCTAACCCTAGCTCAAACCCTAACCCTAACCCTAACCCTACCTCGAACCCTAACCCTAACCCTAGCTCAAACCCTAACCCTAACCCTAGCTCAAACCCTAACCCTAACCCTAGCTCAAACCCTAACCCTAACCCTAGCTCAAACCCTAACCCTAGCTCAAACCCTAACCCTAACCCTAGCTCAAACCCTAACCCTAACCCTAACCCTAGCTCAAACCCTAACCCTAGCTCAAACCCTAACCCTAGCTCAAACCCTAACCCTAACCCTAGCTCAAACCCTAACCCTAACCCTAACCCTAGCTCAAACCCTAACCCTAACCCTAACCCTAGCTCAAACCCTAACCCTAACCCTAGCTCAAACCCTAACCCTAACCCTAACCCTAGCTCAAACCCTAACCCTAACCCTAACCCTAGCTCAAACCCTAACCCTAACCCTAGCTCAAACCCTAACCCTAACCCTAACCCTAGCTCAAACCCTAACCCTAACCCTAACCCTAGCTCAAACCCTAACCCTAGCTCAAACCCTAACCCTAACCCTAACCCTAGCTCAAACCCTAACCCTTACCCTAGCTCAAACCCTAACCCTAACCCTAGCTCAAACCCTAACCCTTACCCTAGCTCAAACCCTAACCCTAACCCTAGCTCAAACCCTAACCCTAACCCTAACCCTAGCTCAAACCCTAACCCTAACCCTAACCCTAGCTCAAACCCTAACCCTAACCCTAACCGTAGCTCAAACCCTAACCCTAACCCTAGCTCAAACCCTAAACCTAGCTCAAACCCTAACCCTAACCCTAGCTCAAACCCTAACCCTAACCCTAGCTCAAACCCTAACCCTAACCCTAACCCTAGCTCAAACCCTAACCCTAACCCTAACCCTAGCTCAAACCCTAACCCTAACCCTAGCTCAAACCCTAACCCTAACCCTAACCCTAGCTCAAAACCTAACCCTAGCTCAAACCCTAACCCTAACCCTAGCTCAAACCCTAACCCTAGCTCAAACCCTAACCCTAGCTCAAACCCTAACCCTAACCCTAGCTCAAACCCTAACCCTAACCCTAACCCTAGCTCAAACCCTAACCCTAACCCTAGCTCAAACCCTAACCCTAACCCTAGCTCAAACCCTAACCCTAACCCTAACCCTAGCTCAAACCCTAACCCTAGCTCAAACCCTAACCCTAGCTCAAACCCTAACCCTAACCCTAGCTCAAACCCTAACCCTAACCCTAACCCTAACCCTAGCTCAAACCCTAACCCTAACCCTAGCTCAAACCCTAACCCTAACCCTAGCTCAAACCCTAACCCTAACCCTAACCCTAGCTCAAACCCTAACCCTAACCCTAACCCTAGCTCAAACCCTAACCCTAACCCTAGCTCAAACCCTAACCCTAACCCTAGCTCAAACCCTAACCCTAACCCTAACCCTAGCTCAAACCCTAACCCTAACCCTAACCCTAGCTCAAACCCTAACCCTAACCCTAACCCTAGCTCAAACCCTAACCCTAACCCTAACCCTAGCTCAAACCCTAACCCTAACCCTAGCTCAAACCCTAAACCTAGCTCAAACCCTAACCCTAACCCTAGCTCAAACCCTAATCCTAACCCTAGCTCAAACCCTAACCCTAACCCTAACCCTAGCTCAAACCCTAACCCTAACCCTAGCTCAAACCCTAACCCTAACCCTAACCCTAGCTCAAACCCTAACCCTAACCCTAACCCTAGCTCAAACCCTAACCCTAGCTCAAACCCTAACCCTAGCTCAAACCCTAACCCTAGCTCAAACCCTAACCCTAACCCTAGCTCAAAGCCTAACCCTAACCCTAGCTCAAACCCTAACCCTAACCCTAACCCTAGCTCAAACCCTAACCCTTGCTCAAACCCTAACCCTAACCCTAGCTCAAACCCTAACCCTAACCCTAGCTCAAAACCTAACCCCAACCCTAGCTCAAACCCTAACCCTAACCCTAACCCTCGCTCAAACCCTAACCCTTACCCTAACCCTAGCTCAAAACCTAACCCTAGCTCAAACCCTAACCCTAACCCTAGCTCAAACCCTAACCCTAACCCTAACCCTAGCTCAAACCCTAACCCTAACCCTAACCCTAGCTCAAACCCCAACCCTAACCCTAACCCTAGCTCAAACCCTAACCCTAACCCTAGCTCAAACCCTAACCCTAACCCTAGCTCAAACCCTAACCCTAACCCTAACCCTAGCTCAAACCCTAACCCTAACCCTAACCCTAGCTCAAACCCTAACCCTAACCCTAACCCTACCTCAAACCCTAACCCTAACCCTAACCCTAGCTCAAACCCTAACCCTAACCCTAGCTCAAACCCTAACCCTAACCCTAGCTCAAACCCTAACCCTAACCCTAGCTCAAACCCTAACCCTAGCTCAAACCCTAACCCTAACCCTAGCTCAAACCCTAACCCTAACCCTAACCCTAGCTCAAACCCTAACCCTAGCTCAAACCCTAACCCTAGCTCAAACCCTAACCCTAACCCTAGCTCAAACCCTAACCCTAACCCTAACCCTAGCTCAAACCCTAACCCTAACCCTAACCCTAGCTCAAACCCTAACCCTAACCCTAGCTCAAACCCTAACCCTAACCCTAACCCTAGCTCAAACCCTAACCCTAACCCTAACCCTAGCTCAAACCCTAACCCTAACTCTAGCTCAAACCCTAACCCTAACCCTAACCCTAGCTCAAACCCTAACCCTAACCCTAACCCTAGCTCAAACCCTAACCCTAGCTCAAACCCTAACCCTAACCCTAGCTCAAACCCTAACCCTAACCCTAGCTCAAACCCTAAACCTAGCTCAAACCCTAACCCTAACCCTAGCTCAAACCCTAACCCTAACCCTAGCTCAAACCCTAACCCTAACCCTAACCCTAGCTCAAACCCTAACCCTAACCCTAACCCTAGCTCAAACCCTAACCCTAACCCTAGCTCAAACCCTAACCCTAGCTCAAACCCTAACCCTAGCTCAAACCCTAACCCTAGCTCAAACCCTAACCCTAACCCTAGCTCAAAGCCTAACCCTAACCCTAGCTCAAACCCTAACCCTAACCCTAACCCTAGCTCAAACCCTAACCCTTGCTCAAACCCTAACCCTAACCCTAGCTCAAACCCTAACCCTAGCTCAAAACCTAACCCCAACCCTAGCTCAAACCCTAACCCTAACCCTAACCCTAGCTCAAAACATAACCCTAGCTCAAACCCTAACCCTAACCCTAGCTCAAACCCTAACCCTAACCCTAGCTCAAACCCTAACCCTAACCCTAACCCTAGCTCAAACCCTAACCCTAACCCTAACCCTAGCTCAAACCCCAACCCTAACCCTAACCCTAGCTCAAACCCTAACCCTAACCCTAGCTCAAACCCTAACCCTAACCCTAGCTCAAACCCTAACCCTAACCCTAACCCTAGCTCAAACCCTAACCCTAACCCTAACCCTAGCTCAAACCCTAACCCTAACCCTAACCCTACCTCGAACCCTAACCCTAACCCTAACCCTAGCTCAAACCCTAACCCTAACCCTAGCTCAAACCCTAACCCTAACCCTAGCTCAAACCTTAACCCTAACCCTAGCTCAAACCCTAACCCTAGCTCAAACCCTAACCCTAACCCTAGCTCAAACCCTAACCCTAACCCTAACCCTAGCTCAAACCCTAACCCTAGCTCAAACCCTAACCCTAGCTCAAACCCTAACCCTAACCCTAGCTCAAACCCTAACCCTAACCCTAACCCTAGCTCAAACCCTAACCCTAACCCTAACCCTAGCTCAAACCCTAACCCTAACCCTAGCTCAAACCCTAACCCTAACCCTAACCCTAGCTCAAACCCTAACCCTAACCCTAGCTCAAACCCTAACCCTAACCCTAACCCTAGCTCAAACCCTAACCCTAACCCTAACCCTAGCTCAAACCCTAACCCTAACCCTAGCTCAAACCCTAACCCTAGCTCAAACCCTAACCCTAGCTCAAACCCTAACCCTAACCCTAGCTCAAACCCTAACCCTAACCCTAACCCTAGCTCAAACCCTAACCCTAACCCTAACCCTAGCTCAAACCCTAACCCTAACCCTAGCTCAAACCCTAACCCTAACCCTAACCCTAACCCTAGCTCAAACCCTAACCCTAACCCTAGCTCAAACCCTAACCCTAACCCTAACCCTAGCTCAAACCCTAACCCTAGCTCAAACCCTAACCCTAGCTCAAACCCTAACCCTAACCCTAGCTCAAACCCTAACCCTAACCCTAACCCTAGCTCAAACCCTAACCCTAACCCTAACCCTAGCTCAAACCCTAACCCTAACCCTAACCCTAGCTCAAACCCTAACCCTAACCCTAACCCTAGCTCAAACCCTAACCCTAACCCTAACCCTAGCTCAAACCCTAACCCTAACCCTAACCCTAGCTCAAACCCTAACCCTAACCCTAGCTCAAACCCTAACCCTAACCCTAGCTCAAACCCTAACCCTTACCCTAGCTCAAACCCTAACCCTAACCCTAGCTCAAACCCTAACCCTAACCCTAACCCTAGCTCAAACCCTAACCCTAACCCTAACCCTAGCTCAAACCCTAACCCTAACCCTAGCTCAAACCCTAACCCTAACCCTAGCTCAAACCCTAACCCTAGCTCAAACCCTAACCCTAACCCTAGCTCAAACCCTAACCCTAGCTCAAACCCTAACCCTAACCCTAGCTCAAACCGTAACCCTAACCCTAGCTCAAACCCTAGCTCAAACCCTAACCCTAACCCTAGCTCAAACCCTTACCCTAACCCTAACCCTAGCTCAAACCCTAACCCTAACCCTAACCCTAGCTCAAACCCTAACCCTAACCCTAACCCTAGCTCAAACCCTAACCCTAACCCTAACCCTAGCTCAAACCCTAACCCTTGCTCAAACCCTAACCCTAACCCTAGCTCAAACCCTAACCCTAGCTCAAACCCTAACCCTAGCTCAAACCCTAACCCTAGCTCAAACCCTAACCCTAACCCTAGCTCAAACCCTAACCCTAACCCTAACCCTAGCTCAAACCCTAACCCTAACCCTAACCCTAGCTCAAACCCTAACCCTAGCCCAAACCCTAACCCTAGCCCTAGCACAAACCCTAACCCTAGCCCTAGCCCAAACCCTAACCCTAACCCAAACCCTAACCCTAGCTCAAACCCTAGCCCAAACCCTAACCCTAACCCTAGCTCTAACCCTAACCCTAGTCCAAACCCTAACCCTAGCCCAAACCCTAACCCTAACCCTAGCCCAAACCCTAACCCTAACCCTAGCCCAAACCCTAACCCTAGCTCAAACCCTAACCGTAGCCCAAACCCAAACCCTAACCCTAACCCTAGCCCAAACCCTAACCCTAATCCTAGCCCTAGCTCAAACCCTAACCCTAGCCCTAACCCTAACCCTAGCCCAAACCCTAACCCTAACCCTAGCGCAAACCCTAACCCTAACCCTAACCCTAGCTCTAACCCTAACCCTAGCCCAAACCCTAACCCTAGCCCTAGCCCAAACCCTAACCCTAGCTCAAACCCTAACCCTAGCCCAAACCCTAACCCTAGCCCAAACCCTAGCCCAAACACTAACCCTAACCCAAACCCTAACCCTAACCCTAGCCCAAACCCTAACCCTAGCCCTAGCTCAAACCCTAACCCTAGCCCTAGCCCAAACCCTAACCCTAACCCTAACCCTAGCCCAAACCCTAACCCTAGCCCAAACCCTTACCCTAGCTCAAACCCTAACCCTAGCCCAAACCCTAGCCCAAACCCTAACCCTAACCCTAGCTCTAACCCTAACCCTAGCCCAAACCCTAACCCTAACCCTAGCGCAAACCCTAACCCTAACCCTAACCCTAGCTCTAACCCTAACCCTAGTCCAAACCCTAACCCTAGCCCAAACCCTAACCCTAACCCTAGCCCAAACCCTAACCCTAACCCTAGCCCAAACCCTAACCCTAGCTCAAACCCTAACCGTAGCCCAAACCCAAACCCTAACCCTAACCCTAGCCCAAACCCTAACCCTAATCCTAGCCCTAGCTCAAACCCTAACCCTAGCCCTAACCCTAACCCTAGCCCAAACCCTAACCCTAACCCTAGCGCAAACCCTAACCCTAACCCTAACCCTAGCTCTAACCCTAACCCTAGCCCAAACCCTAACCCTAGCCCTAGCCCAAACCCTAACCCTAGCTCAAACCCTAACCCTAGCCCAAACCCTAACCCTAGCCCAAACCCTAGCCCAAACACTAACCCTAACCCAAACCCTAACCCTAACCCTAGCCCAAACCCTAACCCTAGCCCTAGCTCAAACCCTAACCCTAGCCCTAGCCCAAACCCTAACCCTAACCCTAACCCTAGCCCAAACCCTAACCCTAGCCCAAACCCTTACCCTAGCTCAAACCCTAACCCTAGCCCAAACCCTAGCCCAAACCCTAACCCTAACCCTAGCTCTAACCCTAACCCTAGCCCAAACCCTAACCCTAACCCTAGCTCAAACCCTAACCCTAACCCTAGCTCAAACCCTAACCCTAGCCCTAGCTCAAACCCTAACCCTAGCCCTAACCCTAGCCCTAGCACAAACCCTAACCCTAACCCTCGCCCAAACCCTAACCCTAGCCCTAACCCTAGCCCTAGCCCAAACCCTAACCCTAACCCTAGCCCAAACAATAACCCTACCTACCTCAAACCCTAACCCTAACCCTAGCTCAAACCCTAACCCTAGCCCAAACCCTAACCCTAACCCTAGCCCAAACCCTAACCCTAGCCCAAACCCTAACCCTAACCCTAGCTCTAACCCTAACCCTAGTCCAAACCATAACCCTAACCCTAGCTCAAACCGTAACCCTAGCCCAAACCCTAACCCTAGCCCAAACCCTAACCCTAACCCTAGCTCTGGGGTCTGAAATTTTCACTCGATCTGGCACCCTTTCATTTCCAATGGGGGACACATTTCGGTCTATAACTCGGGAACAGAAGGTCGTACAGACTCGGGACCGAGCTCCGTCTGCCATAATTCAGGGTCTCTGAACATGCCAGACTTGTCCCTGAGTCTCTACGACCTTCCGTTCCCGAGATACACATATTCAAAATACGCCCCTATTGGACATGTCATATCTGGGGAACGGAAGGTCGTAGAGACTCGGGACAAAGACCAGCGTTCTCAAAAACCACTTAAACCCCTAGACGGACGTTGGTCCCGAGTCTCTACGACCTTCCGTTCCCGAGATACACATATTCAGTATAGGCGCACCAAACCCCATTCACTTGAATGGGAAAATAAACTTAAGTATAACTCGGGAACGGAAGGTCGTAGAGACTTAGGACCACGATCTGTCAGACATAATTCGGGGTCTCTGAACACGCCAGACTTCTCCCCGAGTCTCTACGACCTTCCGTTCCCGAGATACAAACATTCCAAAAATCACCATAAATACATGTCATATCTCAGGAACCATAGGTCATAGAGACTCGGGACAACTGCTGGCGTTCTCAGAGACCCAATAAACCCCTTGACGGACCTTATCCTCGAGTCTCTACAACCTTCCGTTGCAAAGTTACCAACCCGGGTGGGGTCCCGATTGAGCTTTTATCCCCTTAACCTTAGCCCAAACAGACATTTTTTTATATATGGGTATAACGGGCCCTTCGTGTAGGCAACCTCTTTTTAATAGCACTTATATTTAATATTATAAACTATCCCTTGCCCCCACCCATTTGGGTTAATTTATTTTTTATTTTTAAATGTTTTGTCCCCGTCTTATTATTTATATGTAGGTTTGGGACCCTAAGTGGTCAGACAGTGCCGATGAGAATCGTGGATTTTATTACACAGACCTGCAGGAGAATTGATCCGAGGTACCGGCTATTTTAATAATTATTTCAATAAATATTTTTACTCCCTCTGCTCTCCACAATGCATGAGTCCAGTGGTGAACCCCCCTTTGTTTGTATAGTTTTATCTTTTTAATTTGGGTGCGTTTTTATTGCAAAAATGTTGGTGGTGGACTGTGGCCGTGGTGGGGACCGAACCGCCGGCTGGCGACTTGCAGGGCTCTCGCCCTGCCCCTGGACCACAGTGGCCTCTAAGACATCACAACATCACCAAACATTTGACCCCCACAGGTGAAACAAAATTGGATTAATTAAATATATCTAGCCGCCTGGAATGGGGGTCGCAAGAGACGCCCCTTTTTATTTCGTTTATTTATTTTAATTCGATTGGTTTTAGCATAGGAGATAATTAACGAGCTTTTTTAATTATTTTATAATAGTCTCCTTGTGCCCGCGCCCCTCGTAGTACCCTCTAGGGTACCACGCAGAACACAGAACCTAACCCTAGGCCAAACCCTAACCCTAGCCCAAACCCTAGCCCAAACAATTATCCTAACCCTAGCCCTTACCCTAGCCCTAGCCCAAACCCTAACCCTAACTCTAGCCCAAACCCTAACCCCAACCCTAACCCTAACCCGAGCCCAAGAAAAATGTTCATTATGTTTTTAGGACATATAAGTTTGCATGCAAAACCTGAGCCAGATAATAAACCACTAGACTCACTTGGCATGGCCACAATGCTGTAATTCATTCTTATAATCTGATCATATACAATCAACACTGATGCCATTTCAATAAATGATTGACAGATGTGAAATAAAAGACTCTAAGTTAATGTTTAAGAGTACTAAACTGATAACATTTGAAATTTCACATGAAGACACTTCCTTAGTGATGTGTGATTCCAAATATGAAGGCTGGTTTAGTGATGTTTGTGTATACAGCTTGTATCATTTGACTTTTATTTTACCACTCTCAATGGACCTAATCCATCATGAGGGATGTTAATGGCGCCTGATTAGTGGAAAAAGAGGCTGAACCACTTACTGAGTCACATTACTAATTTAAAACACAGAACCTGCAGGATTTTGCATATTTACATGCGCAAGTACCGCTAGAAAGAGTAAACAATGCTGGAAAGTATTTAGGTACATATAATTAAGTGTTGTCCAACTTTTCTCACAACAAACTCCTGCTGAATAAGAAGTCCTACTGTATTATCTCATATATATATATATATATATATATATACATGTATCAGACAAATCTTCATTCTCTCAATGTCCTTTATAACAGTCTCTGTAGATTTGTCTTGAGGTGTCCTTATAGAACTCATCATTGTTTTATGTATGGTATATGTATGTATAATGGTTGCAATTTATTTTTAAATGCATTTACTTTAACTATCCTTATCACCTTAAACAGTTGTTGGTTCCATATATGTCACCATACAGTCTGAGGCACAGTTACTACCCTTTTTTTCCACATTCCTAGAGTCTCCAGAGAAATTGGGCATTGCACCTTTAAATTTAAAGCTCCATCTGATTGGAGCAACTTAACCAGTTCACTGAGATCCATTACCTCCTTTTGTTTATTTAAGTAATTTCTTCTAACCCATCTACAAACAACCTGCTCCTGCTTCTACTTATAACAGAGATTTAGAAATACTTGTGAAGGTTCATGTAAATATATAAGTGCAACTTTTGTAACAACCTTGTATGGGTATGTGTACATTTATTTCATGTGTTATTAAGTACTTGTACTTCCCTTGAATATTTCTCTATTCCAATTCAGTTGTCATTTTGCCTCCACTACTTACTTATATATTCATTATTTATTTGACTTTGGTTACTTTGCGGATTTAATTTAATAATCCAAAAATATAACCAGCAGATAATTAATTATGTATTATTATAGATTAAGTTAAAAGTTGAACTGACCAAGCTACGCTGGAAGATAAAGTCGAAAGGCTATTTTTACGAGCTTAGTTATGAACACATTAATACATCAAAAATTATAATCTAATAATAATACACTATTCTGAATGCCTTCTGAGTACTTGTAGTACTTTTGGTAATTTAAGCATGCTGAATACGTCTTTACGATTAAGACAATTAAAAATGTAAAGGCATGACTTGTAAAGGAGTACATCTACACTGTGGTACTGCTACTTTGATCTAAATAGACTCCTTCCACCTCTGACAATAGAGAACAGCATGAATCAGGATTTTCTCAGAGCGGCAGAAACACAGTCTGCAGGAGACACTGGCAACACTTCACTTGAAAAGACAGAGATGACTTCACTGCCAGGTTCTCAGGTTTAAAGCAGCACTTAGACAATTGAACGGAGGCCCAGATGACAGATATTCTCAAAGAAACAAAATATGTAGACAAAGGAGAGCCACTCTCTAAAGAATACATCTGTGATTAGAAATGAACATGTGCATACAACCAATAATCCTCTCATTCAATCCACTTACGGTTGAGCTCCCTGCGGGAGACATGGGGCCTCCAGGGTCGGCTTCGTATCCAGTTCAGGCGACGAGGCAGCTCCATGATGCCAAGCTGGTGCCAGTGTGTAAGGCCCATTCACCCATCAAAGAGCAGCACCCTGGTGCCTCTGCCCATCCCCAGGACAGATTCTCCCTCCAGAGCATCAGTGGAGCCGAGTACGACCTTAGCAGCCTGGACCTTTTACAAACTAATGCTTCGCTTTGTCTTCATTCTTTCCTGCACTCTCTTGGAGAGATGTTACATTAGCTGCTCGGCTACATTTCCCATCCACTGCTTTATCTTTTATGCATGAGTCAGTGGAACCCAACCCTCCTGGTCCTGGGGAGGGACAGAGGCAGGACTCTCCCCAGGAGCAAACGCCTATCGATGGTCAGCATCTACAGCGAACAGTGCACATACTGCTGAAATGTGATGCCTGTGCATTGGGCCCCCCCAGGGAGGCAAGGTGGATGGATGGACAGGAGGCGGGGCTTAGCGCGCCACCTGAGGAGGCTGGAAGGAAGCCTGTCAAAGATACCAAGACGAGGCCAGTTTCTGCATGTGTGTGTACATACAAAGAGCATTTGTTCTATTAACGTTTAGTGACATTAAGGCATTCATGACTGGATTTGATCTATATGTAGAAGTAATGTGCATTGCAATTTTTCATCACTTTTTCCTGCATGTTGATAATACAAGATGCCCCGTCAGGATTCATAGGAATTCTCCTACTGCAGGAATCTGAGACGCACTTACTGAAAAAAGAAAAAAAAAGAAGATTTTGCACTACATGAACCTGCTCTCACGTACCTGTTTACATTGGTTTTCAGGGGTAAATGTAAAGAAACTCTTGTAAGAATACTGCCAAGATTTCATTACAAAATCCCACAAATCTCAAAATGTCAAATCAAATGTCATCAAATGTTAAAAAATACCCATTGCACTTTCTGAGAGTCTAAACAGAAATATTCTAAGTTTTGACACCTGAAGTTTGTTGTGAGAGAAGACAAAAGAATGGAAATTAAATACAAATCCACAAATTATCATATTTACAAAGCTGAACAAAGTGAGTGTTTTGGTTGGAAAATAACTCAGCTGATTAATTCTTTTAAGGTTCCAGATTAACTTGCAGAATGAAGAAACAAATAAACAGCAGACTGAAATGTGGCCTACAGCTTTGAGGCGGTTTATAGCAAACCGTTTCTAAAACACAGGTATGTGGAGCTAAATCAACAGCAGCAGATCACTAAGGTGAAGTTTGACAGGATTTCGAGGCGTCTAGCAGGCAGAGGTTCAACAAATGTACCGGACACAGTCAAAGTCACTGACATGTATGTTATGTACTCGCTTTTATTCAAACAGCAAGTTCCTTCCTCGGTCCAGGCAAACAATCATTCTTCCACTGAGGAGCATTTCTTGACATTTGGTTTGTCCAAAATATGATATAAAAAAAAGTAAAAGTCAACAAATAAAACACTTTAAGGCCGTTCTACAAAAAACAAAACACATCCCAAACTATACACACACACTTGACACAATTCTCTCATTTGCAAGCAGAAACTTTGCTACAGACTTGATGCACAATATGAGCACAGAGATGCTCACACTATCAGCCTGTTTAAGACATTTGGTTATTGATTTTAAATAAATGATCCACGTTGGTGATACAATCAAAAGGCAACATTACAGAAAATATCCCATCTGTGATATAAACGACTAAAACAACATGAATATTGGCAACAACGTGTGCACTTCAGCGTGATCCTGAGGTTAAGTTACACTCCACTCATCAGTTTGTGTGTGAAAATGGCTGAAAACAGATTAACGAGGTCACAGTGAGAAATAAAAACAGAAAAGTCTTGAATGACACTTGGGATGAGCTTTTTCAGCTTGTACCTGGAAGTTAATATGAGTGACCAGTAAGAGGCACCAGAAAGTAAGCACAGCCCTGAAAACAGATTTAACTGAGCAAGGGACACATTTCACAAGCTTTACGTTGGTGGATTTATGATTATACTTATAGCAGGTTTATCAATTGAACAATAAGCCCATCAAAGTCAACTGACACATCACAACAAGCTTGTTCTAACTCTAAGAAACAACAGCACTTTAGTAAATAATCTCTAGTTAAATTACACGCTGTTATTACGCTGTTATTATTAAATTATTACGCTGCACCTGTCAATTTGGTCCGTCGCGTCAGTAGATCAGAATAAAGCTCTCCGACAACAAAAGGTAGCTGTAAAACAAAATGCAAGACGTGCAGATTTGCTGCATTTTGCAGAAAATGTTGGGACGCCGTCTAGAGTTGAATATTATGGTTAACTTTTCTGTCATTTTGGTTTTTGCCCATTGATTACAGAGTAATGTCATGGTCTTATGGCCCTTAAAAATTGTTCAAATTAGAAAAGCACCCATGCTCATCTTAAATTCATTAACATGAGAGTCATGAGCCAATGCATGTAAGGCATTCAATTAAGAGTCTTTTGCAAGCTGCGATTTGTAAATTAATCAGTGCAGTGCACAGAGTCGGTACCCTCTGGATCAAGGTTGTTGATTTCCTTTTGTTGCCGTGTCATCCAAAGGCTTTCAGTCAGCTACTCTTCGCATGCAAGTTGCAGTGCACAGGCAGAGGTACAGAGGAAATTGCAATATCAGCATTGCATTGTGCAACAGCCTGTTCCATTGTGTTAATCTGTGCAGTAACGGTTTGTTGGATGGTTATCATGAACAAAATTTTAAACCCGCTTCTTTATTTGTGTGGTAAAGGTGTGTTCAGCTCGTCTCTCCACGGTTCTTCAAGCTACACTCATCTAAATCCTGATTGTCTGCTCCACCGTTTCCTTTGTGCTCATTCCTCCTCTACAATACCTCCCACAGCGTTTCATGAGTCCTTCGTTGCTCCATCAGTCCGTCTTCTCTAGGTCTATATTGTCCAGGTCGATGTCATACGAGGCCACACAACACATGCACAGCTTTTGTGTGTACAGAGAGATTTTATCTGCAGAGACAGAAAAAGAAAGCTGGCACTCAAGAGGTTCTCTTTGAAAAACAGTCAAATGCTCTATGTTTCAGAACAAACAGACTGAAGCGTTACTAGTTTAAACATTTTAGCATTACGTTAATAGTATTAGGATGAGGCACTCCTCAACTATAAGGGTACAATACTTACAATATATACAGTACTTGACACGCTAATCTCAATCACTCCTCAGCTCTTAACACTAAGCAGATGACTTTTCATTTGTGTTTGTGGAAGCTGTTCGACACGTAAGCTGGCAAGTTATTTTAAAAGGTCAACCATAATAACATCACACAACCACATTCTTTCACAGGAAAAATCTTACAGCTTGCTATGTGTCTCAGGACTTTGAACATTACTTTGTCCTCAGAAATTCTAGAATCTAAGTAGCTTTGCACTTACAAGCAAGTCTGCTCGATTCTACAATGCTGTTTGCTCACAATAATACACCTTTAAAATGTCTGAAGATTGTTTAATGGTCATGATGTCAATGATATGTATCTCAATTTTAAAGTGAAGTGATTTTAGCGAAAGAAAATATTATTCTCTTACTGAGGACTTTCCCGAGGAAGGCTGGTCTGGAGCTGGGCGGGAGGTGGAAGCACAAGAAGTAGACTGGTGCACCAGACAACGCCACAGCAATTCCCACAATAGAGTTTATGGTGTCACTGTAGAGGGGAACTACTACCAGGAATATGCTGCATATGCAGAAGATGACTGGGAAGAACAAGGACAGCTGCAGGGAGTGGAGAGAAGAAGAAGGTAGAGAAGAAGAATGGAAGGTAGTAAAAGTTTGGGAGAAATAAAGAGGAAGGTCAACACATATCAATTACATTAACAAAATCAAATATGATTTGATAAATGAATATTATTTGATTAAACCAGATCCCAGTGATCTCATTGTGGCTCTAATGGCCCTTATGTTGCTTGGCCAGCATGCAGTGCAGTTACTTTTATGGTAAGAAAATCAAATTAACTGCTTTGTAACTGAGTGGTCAGATTCAAACCATCATGGGTTTCTAACATTGTCATTACTATAGCCTGTGGTCAGGCCGGTGAAGGAGGCACTGTTGATGGGTAAAGAAACGTCAGTACAAGTTTCCACAAGGCTTGAGCAAGAGTTCACGTTTATGTTTACTGTTAATATGGGTTTGTGTTCAGCTGCAGCATCTGATGAGGGTTGTGGACGGCCAATGATAAGCTGGCTAATCAAAGGGTGGCTGCGTATTCACAATAAACGTCTCGCCGGCAGGGTGAAGAGAAGCAGAACGACGCGCTGGAGACAAGCCTCTCCAGCCAGAGGGATAGTTTCTGAACACATTCGATGCAAAACATAAGAGAGTTACAAGGAGTGGATGTTTTTTTAGAACGACTGTATTCATTCAGAGTGCTTTCCCCCGGACCAGTGCGACTTTTTAAATAAACATTCTGTGTTTGTATTTATACAGTTCTTTCCGGTTGTATTCAATTGACCAATCAGGCTGCAGCTGTAGAATGCAGCAATTCAGGCTCAATTTATCTTGCACTTTGTCACAGCCATAACAAAACACACAGGTGACTGACGAGAACGATGAGAACAGTGTAGAAATAACTGAACTAAAATTTAAAAAGTCCAGTTGAGCTAACTTTAAACAGACAAAAAACTATCAATCACATTCGAGTGGTATGTATTGTAAAAAAAATAGTTAAAATTAGGGGTGTAAGGGTGCATGTATCCCCCAAAAAAAATGTTCGTACGGTCCTTTCTGGCGTTTTTTTTGTCAGTGTGGTTGCTTGTTTGGACATGGCCCTGTGATTTCATGTTTAACACTGTTTAAAGATCTTAATGGATGCCTGGAAGTACACATTAAATGGTTAGTAAACATGCATGTTTGCACTAATGCTGCGCTAACATTTTACCTTAATTGGTCGGTGCAGATCTGGAGCTTTGAAGCGAAGGTAGATCAGGCTGACTATTGACAGGCCGATAAACAGCCAATAGTTAAAACTGAAGAAGTTGATTAACTGGAATACATCGGGTACAGACAAGAAGACTAAAGACATGGCACCCTGAAAATGGGAGACGAAACACACAAAGAAACATTGTCTGAGTTTGGCAACAAGCAGGCATCAGGAAGGCAAGCATCCAACGGAAATTAAAACAACCAAATAAAGTTTAATTTGAAAACCTAAAAAATATATATAAGATATACCAACATTGAAAAGCAGGGCAGGAATTGGGGTGTAACGCTTAATGTGGATCATGGAAAGGACATTGGGTAGGTGGCCTTCTCTGGAGCCGACAAAAAACAACCTGCAGGGGGAATTGTGAACACATCACATTTTCAAAGCTTTGCCAACATTAAAAAAAAAGAGGAAAAAAAATGAAAACAGTATAGACAGACACAGGATTTGGTTGAATAACAAGCTTCATGTGTGTTTGCACTGACCTGGAGGCGGCGATGATGGAGGAGTTGAGGCCTCCATAGCAGGAAACGGCCACAGACAGAGGGATCAGCCATCGAGCCCAACCCAGCACCTCATCTGCAAACGTCTAGGGAGACATTCAACCAAGTGCTTACTGCTCACATCGATCTATCGGCAATTCAAGTTTTAGGTTTACTAACAATGTGACTTGAAGGTGCATACCGATGTGTGCCAAGATGTCAGATGTTTTAACGTATCTGACTAGCTTCCTAAAATCAATATGAAAACTTCTCCATGTGTTTCCTTCCGTTTGCCCTCTGAGGTCAAATTTATGATTGTCAAAGGCCAATGTAGCTCCTTAAACTATAAACAATCCTCTTCTGGTCACCTGTAACTTTTTAATCACCTAAAGTTATGAATGAAGACAACAAAGTCAAATCAGAAGAAAAGCCTCTCACGTAGCAGCCCAGTGTGGACAGATATACTGTAGGTCTGCACTCACTCACAAACATGCAGACCTACAGTATATCTGACAAAAATTTTAAGGGAAAAAAAACAACAGGAATTAATGCTCCAACAAAAATATTTGGCGAAATATTGTACCGCTTATCATTCTCTCTCTGTGTGTCTTTGGCTGCACAAAAGCCGAGGTAAGCACCCAAAAGTCTGCAGTGCCACTAAAGATGTGACTATGGATAAATATAAGATCACAAACATATTGTCTGTAGATTGTTTTATCAACATAAAGCAGGATTTTAACATGCATGTCTGTGTTTTGTTTGCATGAGATTGTGCTGTGTAGCCTCTACTCCTCCATCCCAGAGCTCTTCCAACTTGGATGAGCGAAATCCTGAGACAGCACAACCTTAAAACAAAGTTCTCTTACTTTTTATTCAGGCTATTGATTTGTTCTTGTCAAGAAAAATGTTGCGGTGCTGTGCTTTTCCTGTTGGTGTGCTGTGATTTAAAACAAACAAACAAACAAACAAACAAATAAAACAAAACATTTATTGGCACATTTACTCCTGTGTATAATTATTTACATAATGTGTTAAAAAACAACAACACCAATGACAATGTAGTGACAAAAAAGGTAATGCTTTAATTTATCATTCATGCACTGAAATGATGGTTCACCTAAATGAAAGTGAGGCATACCAGTTAGGAGGTTAGTCTGGAGCCCTGGGTGGATTTTATTGCTGATACTACAAACTGTTTTTAAAAAAAATCTCTGGAAAAGTAGGATTCATAAATGAAGATGTGATTTGTGCCACACACAATTTAAGTTCAGCAACAAAAATCCCCAGTGATAGAAGGTCTGACAACATTGCTCTTTCCAAAGTCTGACAAATCCAGTCAGGCGACAGAGGAAATTTTGTTTGTCTTTTGGCTTAAATTCAAGAGAGCACACAGCCAACAGCACATAGGGAAATTAGAATGAATACTTAGTATCAAATACAATAGTGAACAGAACTGAGTATAACTCTTCCTCCTCCAGCAAAGTAATCACATCATCAACTTCCCCATGTTCCTATGTGGGGCGCTAACCTCTTTAGTTAAATGAGGTTCCTGTCGACATCTTGACGCTACAGTCACAGATAACCGAACGGGAGGACCAAACCAGATACCAGTGTCCGTGGCTGCCAGCCAGACTGAAAGAGATGACGGGACAAGACAGGAATGACAGATCAAGACCTGCAGCCACTATGAGGCTGAGCAGATGCTGTCAATTTGGAAATGTCCTGTGATGTCCTAATAGAGTTAGAGTAGTAATTCGTATGCATACGGTCAGAGCTCATACACAGCTTCTTTAGCTCAAGAGTGCACTGAATTTGCGCCTGGCTATGGTTGGGTATCGTTTCAATTGAAGTAATTCTGGTAAGGCTTACGGAATCCAGTTTTAATAGAATCTTTGTTCCGATTCCAAGAGGAAAAATATATCAAGACAAAAAAAAATAAATAAATAAAAAAAATCAGCCCATCTTTCATTTTGGCTACATGACAGAAATGTTGTTTCATTTAAATTTGTAAAAATGATTATTCTTATATAATCAACATAAACAATTACAGACCAACTATTTAAATAACAGTAAATATAACAAAAAGCACTTCAACTGTAATTTTAGTTAACCTGCCAGCTATTTTTGATGTGCTATGACAAAGGGAATTATCAAACAAGGATCGAGTCCAAGGTTAGCATGTGAATAAGCAGATATCAGTAATGCATTTTGCATACACAAACTGTAGTAAAGGGATGTAAGGGGCCTCACTGCAAAAGTTAAGAAATGATAAACAGAATCAAGTCCATGGTTCCTGAACACCCTAGCCAAGGCCCACAATTATCAAGGTCACCGAGATCCGGATGTCAGAATTTATTCCAGACGTGTATTATAAAAGTCGTGAAACTTTCTAATCTGCTCCCCTGAGTCACTGCTTGTGTCTGTGGGCGGGTGGAGAGAATGATCTTGTCCTTACTACAACTCTTTGCTCAACACGGTCCTTCTCTGATTATATCAACAAAACTGGGCGGGCCGCTGAATCCACAGAAGCCTGATACAGTAACTGCAGAAGTTTAAAAGGGAACTGCTGGTAGTTCAGTGACATTCTTCCCCAGACATGATCTGACAAACAGCTATGCGGTCACACTACATTAGTAGCTTGTTGGCTAACATTAATTCCATCCGTCCACTCTGGTAAACTTACACTAAAGTTGAAATGCTTTTCTTTCAATTCAGTTTGTGTAAAGGACAGATAAATAAAAAGCTGTTTTTTTTTTTGTGGCGGGGGCTTGGCCCTGAACCCCCAAAGCCAGCTCAGTTTTGGACCTCAGTATTTCTAAAATCCTGCATACAGCCATGCCCAAAACGATCTCCATATACTCACCATAGCAACAGCTTCACTACTGAGCACTTGATCAACATCCATGACGACATAATAAGCTACGTTGGTCAAAATGTAGATCACCGTGACAATGGGCATGGAAATAGCGATGGACAAGGGCAGGTTCCTATGTTGGAACATGAGAAAAGTGGTTATCATTCACTTGAAGCCCACAGATGTGTCTTAGACATTTACTGATGATACACGAGAAAATAACTGGTACAGTAACAACTACAGGCTTCAGGTAGAGAGTCTAGATGGTGCAAACCTATACAGTTCATTTGTAGCTCTGATAAATATTATTCCAACTGGGTGAGATAAGGACTTAGAGGCTTGTGAAATTCTCATGAATGCTTTGTTTTTTTTTGTCAGATTCATGCGGTACAGCCTTGGTTGGACTGCCAGACGAATTACGTTTCTTGGCAAATCCAGATTGAGTTCTGAAAGTCTGGGGAAAAAACAAACAAACAAATAAACATATAAAAAGCCATTTTTGCAGATTGGTTCAAAGCTACATTTGGAAGTGGTTTGAAATGGGATTCAAACTGGTTTTCTACAGACACTTGCAAAACAGCGATGTTGAATCCACAATGCTGGAATTGCATCAGAACAACTGAGAAGAATCCATGCTGCTACTGGTGCGATTAAGGGCAAGATGGTGGTGTTCTAATTCTTATTGTTCTGCATTGGAAAGCTGTGTCACCAATATATGTAGTTAGTGATACCTCAAAGTTATTACCACAACAACCCATGTGGATAATTAGTGACTTTGCGACACACAAATCTGATCTGATCACGCAAATATGTGAGAACAGTCTGTCTTGGAGAGAAGAAAGAAATCTGACTGACTTGTATACTGAAGAAAGCCTCCCAGATAAACAGATGTGTATCGTATGTAAAGGTATCTTGTGAAGTAGGACAAAGCTATCAGGAATGAAAAGCACAAACTGTCAAATATTTCTGAAGTGCCAGACCTCATACCTCTCTGGGTTTTTGATCTCCTCTGTGATGAAGTTCAGTGTGTCCCAGCCAGAGTAGGAATAGAGAGCTGAATACAAGGCCAGGGCCATATCACCTGGGTTCAGCTTAGAGCCTTTAAATGAGTCCTCAAAGTTCTGGTCAAAACCTGCAAAATAACAACGTAGTACGATGAATCCAAAATTACCTACCTGAATGTCAGGATGGCACAAATAGTCTTCAAACTTCCCAGAGCCATGAATAAATCGAGTTTGGCCAACCGGGCTGTGTTTGGTTCATGGGCTGCAGAGCTCATTCATGTTTGGAAACACTTGGCTGCTTTATTCAAAAGGCTGAATTCACAAATTAGATTGTTTCCAAAATAATCCTTGCTTATAATAATGCCTGCTTCTTCATCAGAAACATCAGAAAATAACCTTTAGTTCGACAACCTGACAACTGGACATGTTCCTTTAAGATAATACGTTAATAACTACACAGCTCAGCTCTACATGTTTGAGATTTCTGAATTTGTCGATGCTTACAGAGCAGTAGTACTGGAATGTGTTTGACAGACAAACAGGACGTCTTACCTTGAGCCAGCTTAACCAGGCCAGTTATAATGATGACAATTAGAGCGAGGACCTTGCCTACGGTGGAAATGACCTGTAGAATTGCACCCCATTTCACTTTCATACAGTTCACACAAGTCAGCAAACCTGACAAAGAAAAAGAAAACAGCGGTTAACAAATACATCTACAGAGTTTACACTGAATGACGGTCAAAAGCTTATAATAGACAAGCAGGATTTAAAAAATAAACTTTCATAAACATTTTCAGAATAATGGACTCAATGTAATGAGGATTAGAAGAATGCTTGACTTCCTGAAACAGCAGTGGTGGAATGGGGGCATAGGTAACTTCATGTATCAACTTGAAAAATCTGTTTTGTGGTATGACCACACAAACTATACTGATTCAAAAAGGTGTTACATCTGGGCCTTAAAGAGCTTGCTAGCAGATTGTCCTGTTGATATATCATTAACTGCTCAGTCCCAGAATTCCTCCCTCAATGATCAGTATGTGCCACAGACATATCTATACAGTATATCTAAATGGGGGGGAAAAACAGAAGCAGGTTTTAGGTTTGAACAGCTGTGCTTTCACTTCCATCGGTCTCAACCGTATTTCATCCCACAGCATCACAAAGCTTACAACAGACTTACAGCTGAGCTCAGAGGAAATCAACAAGCATAAAGTATTGCTCGACACACGACCCTCTAAGTGCAATGGAAACATGACTAAATCCCTACACTAAACACAAATATATGAGTCATCAAATTAAATGCAGGATTTAGATGAATGTCGCCGAGATAAATACACACTATTTTAACACAGTGTAAGCTTAAACTACATAAAACTAGTGAGTAAGAGCTATTGTAAGAGCTTCTTGAATGGCTCTGGAATGACTAATTATGGACACTGTTCAAAACACAACACGCAATAACACACCACACCCTCAGTCGCTCAGGTCCTCTCACAACCTCTGTTAACACACATTCAGCAGGTTAAGTGAGTTAGGTTAAGAGAGAGGCTTACATATGATGGCGGCAGCGATGAGGCGGACGCCGGCATAGGGGGCAAAACAAGTGGGGTAGAAGGGTTGGACCAGGTAGTTGGAGAAAGTCAGAGCTATCACTGCCTGACTGGCTGGCTCAACTATCAACAGCGCCGTCCACAGTCTACAGCAGAATTGATAAGTTAATTATTAAAAGACATTTTCTTTTCAACTTTAGTAATAATGAATATCAGACTTTACTGTATATATGTAATTTCTGTACTAAACATGCTTTAACAAGAATTATTTCTGATGCAAGTACCTCTACTAAATGTGCGGGGAGTTGTGATTGTTTTGATTGTATGGAGGAGTGCTGAGTAAGAGAGAGCACACAATGTTTCAAGCAAGGTCAAGTCCCTGTTTGAACCTTCATTCCTTCAATACCATGTTGCTCTAACCACATAAATGAAGATATGATAAGACATGTTGTTGTAACTGTGGAAGCTATGCAGACCAGACATGGAGCAAGAGTTGTACGTAAGCCATGAGTGTGTACTGCAGACCAAAGAGAACGTGAGGTGTGTATTGACGTGTGTATTGACAGGTATAAACCTGCAGCAGAGTGGCTATTGTGTTGATCATGTCAATCGTCATGTGTGGAAGATGATGTTAAGCTGACAGTAAATGATCCCGTTGACCGCAAGAGGAGGAGACCACAGTCTCCTCCTCTTTCTTTGACATTCCGCCGCAACAAATGTTATGAGAACAAATGACCACTTTCATGAAAAGAAAAATGCCCAACAGAGTGGGCAAAACAACTACATACCGAATAAAAGCCAAGAAACCTCCAAAAGCCTCCAGGATATAGGCATAGGAGGCTCCAGATTTACGGATGGTGGTACCCAGCTCAGCGTAGCATAACGCTCCAAAGACAGAAAATACCCCTCCAATGGCCCACACAACGAGGGAAAGGCCAAACGAGCCAGTGTACATTAGAACCCCCTGTGGGATAACAAATGAAAGTAAAGAATTAGTAAAGAATTAAATAAATCAGTTTGGTTAGGATGGAGTGAAAGCTGCAATTTGATCTCTGGTGCAGACCAAACGATGGTATCAAGACTGATTATAAAACACGATGACAATAGGAAAATACTGATAAAACAGTACATAGTAGATGACCGATCACACCTTAGTGTAAAACTGTAATATAAACACTTAACTCAGTAACTGCACTAAATAATGTTTAAATTATGCTGTACATTTTACAACACTGTTCAAAACCAAAGGAGCACAATTTGAATGAATGAATGAATAAATAAATAAAACAAAATTTCCATTTTGTCCGTAAAAAAAAAAATTCAAATGAAAAGAAATTCAATGGTCTAACGCATAGACTCTTACCTTAGGCGAGACGAAGATGCCAGACCCTATCATATTCCCCACAATGAGACAGACCCCATGGAGGAGGGAAATCTCCTGCTTCAGCCGCATACCGCTGCCCTGAGATGCGGAGTCTTTATCAGCAACCATTCTGGTGGATATACAGCCTTGACTCTCAACTCGGACGTGGTAACAGACGAGTGACAGGGAGCAATAAAGAGAACAGACTGGTTCCTTGCAGCAATAGATTATGACATGAGGTTATAATTAGAACTACAGAATGAAAAGGGGGAGTTGACCAGGACAAGAAATAGGGGTGGAGTGTCACTGGAAGGCTAAAACTACATCAGACTCAAACAGCTATTGTTGAATCCAAGGAGTATTTCATGGGGGATAATCTGTAAGAAAAAGAAGGAAAAACTGTGTCACAGAAGTGCTTTTACAAAACCCAGTAGTTTCATCAAGAGGAGACGAGGAAATGATCCTTAATCAGTGTGTTGAAAATAAATTAAATAATAAAGCTGTACATCTCCTGTTTGAAAAGAAATTAGGAGGAAAAATGGAACAGGATCTTTAAAAAAATGTAATATATGCAAAGCAGGATTTAACTTGTGGTCCTTGCTGAACAGACAGGGGACGGAATGCACATAAACGTAAACAACCTGTTTTCACAACTCAAAGACTCGTCTGACAGCATGGAAAGGATCCTTCAGAGATACACCTGTTTACAACAGACCAATTTCTCTTGTTAAAGTCCCTGGAGTCATGTGAATGTGCTTTGTACAATGCTCACGTTCCTTTGTTCGGGATTTAAGTCATGAATGGGACACATACTTTGATCTGCACGGGTGAACAAGTTGGACATGTTTCCTCCTTTAACAGACACTTTTCACCCACATTTCTTACAAACTGGGTCAAGGAATAATCCTTGTTGGTTTTTCGAGTATCAACAGTAGTCCCACGCTACTGATTTTACTTTCTTTTGGGGGGGCAGTGATATCTGACTCGCTTTTCTCTACCATTTACTCTGCAGCATGTGTCAGTGGCTCCTGTTACTCCTCCTACAGGGAGTCGAGGAGTAACGGAGATTCAACGTTCATATTTTTTGTAAAAAAAAAAAGAAAGAAAAAAAGACAGAACACCGATTCTAATTTACTCACTATAATTATTCATCAAGTAAAACAAACCTAGTAAGATTCACAGCTGAGATTAAATTGCTTTCTCTGTTTCATGTCATGCTTTTTGGCAGATGTAGCAACACTTCCATAATGACCGATGCTGTGCTGTGTTGTGCTGCTAGGAATGCACGAAACAGCCCCAAAAAAAGCAAGACAAGCTGCACAGGGTGAGAAGCAGAGTTGGAGTGGGGAAAGCTGATGTGTGTTCACACTTGGGGCATTTCCATTCACATTTGCTGGCTCATTCAGTAGATATTTGCATTTTCATTACAACAGGGCTTCCCTGAGGCAACAACCAACAAATCCATGCAAAAACAGATGTGTAACACTGCATGAGGCAAAAGGTGGTCACGCTAGATACTGACTGGTTTACTGATCATAAATGACAGGTAAAAAGCTGTTTGGACTGCTGCGAATGAGGCCAATCATGTTGTGTACTTTTTCAGTTCATTATTGTCCAATAACAGACAATGATCCCACAGTAAATAACCTTAAATCATGCTAGTATACTCACAATACCAGAATTATAAACTCTGATACAATACTAGTATAAAAAAATATTGTTGATGTCTTTTTTTGATACAACGGCAAAAAAAGGCACAACAAATATTGGATGATTTCTCTCTTTTTTTAATTGGCCACTCACACAGTGCTGATACTGAAAAAGTAATTGAACACATACCAACATATTTGAAAAGATTATAATAACCATGCATATACAGTGTGGGAGTGATGTGTGGAGTAGTTTGAAAATGAAGGAAGTAGCGAGGAAGGAAAAATAGGAGAGGGAGACAACAAATAAGGAGAGATGGAAAGCCTCAAAGAAAGGAAAAGGTGTAAGACAAAATGTAGAAATACAAATGTAACAAAAATTAAATATAAAAAATTTAATCAAAAAACGTGAGATTAGTGATGTGATTATTTTTTTCTCCTTTTCCTCCATTTTCTCTGTTTTTACGGTTTTGTCTTTTCTTGTGTTTCTACCTGGTTCTGTTAGGATTTAGGTAATGCAATTTAGTGAAGGGACTCACTTCCTCACTCGCCCCAGGACCTGGGGAGGTAGTTTGCTGACCACATAATCTTGGCGTCGCGAAACAGTTTTGGATTGAGCATTTTTTGGAGCTCATTCAAGGGCAGCCTCAGTTGAGAGCTGTGAATGCAGCCCCGACGCAGAGCGGCCACAAGGTCTCTGTTTGGGGAAGGGCTTCACCGATTCTCTACTGAGGCTGGTAACACCAAAAGTATTGGCTCACCAAAATAAAGAACCAAATTAAGGGGAAGGAGAACTAATACTAATCAATGCATGTAAATGGTTAAACGTCTAAATGTCAACTATATGAGCAGGGTTAGTACTAAGTGAAAGCCCTGAAATAAAGCAGCTCCCTCTCTAAACACAGACACGATTAACAATAGTCGGAGGCTTCTGACCTAGAGCTAAATACAAACTTTTACCAAATATTATACTTATTTTAGAACACATTTCATGAATATTGCATTTATGAGTGTTTTTATGAGTTGTCACACAAATGTCATAATTCTCGGCCAGAGGTAGGAGTTGCAGAGTGATTTATGAACATGAACATGTGAGTGATGAGGATACACCTCATCAAGGGGGGGGGGGATTTATGTCATGGTTTTGAATCATTTTGAAGTATAATTAAGAATATCAGAATGTGTGTATTTCATGTGAATGCATCTAAACACATCTATTTCAGTTCAGCAGTAGCAGAGACAGGCAGGCTCATTCTGATCTGATGGTGTGTATCTGAGAATGTGAAGGACAAGATATTTTTGTGTTATGTTGGCATTTCTTTGCAGGAATGGGAGTGGATGGGACGGCATCAAAACACTGAGTTAGACCAGATATGAGTGAGGACAACCAGGCTGGATAAAACCAGAACTGTTTTGTTTGTTGTGGTTGGAGTATATAGGTCTTTGGTGCACATTTTAAAATTGTCTTTGAATTCTGCCGGCCAAAGACACATGGTCATTGCATAAAGATCTTGTAAATTCTCCTTCTGCCTCATCAAAGTTTTTCTTCTACCACAATCTCACACCCTGAAGGCCCTTCGCCCAACTAGAATAGCCCCTGGGCCCTAAGGGAGAGAGGCTGTTTATGTCTCTACTCTTTCCTTTAAATGCCATAATCAGTTATTTATTTGTGACACCAAAGAACAGAAATACACACCACATAAGAATTAAAGTATCGTATAAATTTCTGTCAGTCACCAGAGTTGATTTGTGCACATGGGCCCTAAAACTGCCTGATGAACGTGTTATCTGTCAATCAATTAGTTAGTATATTATTAGTGGTTGACCAACTGAGGTTTTTCAGTAGCCAGTGCAGACCTTTAGGGAGCAGGGTGGCCGATACATAATGCCTATATCTAAACAAATAAAAGCCATATATAATCCCATGATTCCATGCACATTACAATCTAATATGGTTATTTTAGCAAGTAACATGCTGGATGAATGAAAGGGAGCTGGAGGCAAATATTAACCAATGTCAAATTTGAGGTATAACTGTGAAACTGTGAACCAGAAAAACTGGCAGTGTAAAGTTTTAATTCACAGCTGTGCAGGCACAAAAGAGGAAACATTTCATCAGATAGAACATGTTAAGATGCATTGCCTGCACCAAACACACAAAGTTCTATATTTCTATAGGTCATCAGCACAGTTTTATTACTTAGAGACAATTACCTCCTTTTCTGTTTGTTTGTCATCATACAGCCATCTCAGGATGTCAAATAGCAGAGTTTGTTGGTTCATGTAAATAGTGTCATTGTGCGGATTCCCTTTAAAATACATGTTTCACTAATTGACCAATGAGATCACGCGACCAACTGGTTTATATGCTTACGCCAATATGGCTGCTGCATTCAAAAGGCCCAGTTCACAATCTCTGTGGTGGAAATAACTTTGCATTATTCACCTTATGGGCTGTTTAGATGCCCTGTCTTTATAAAAACAAACAGATGGATACATTTCGTAGACTAAGTTAATAAACTTTAATGTCAAGGCTACCGGTAATAATAGGAAATAGCTTCTTGACAGCGCCAAGCTTCCACTTTTAAACTACGGTAAACATACTGCGATGAGAGGGGAGACAGGACTTGGACGTGAACACGGACTACTTTACGGTCTGGTTCTCAACATGAACTGAATGAACTGAAAGTCTTGACTCAACACCCAGCTACCTCGCTACGATTCAAAGCAACTATAACACGTGCATCTCGGTCTGAAACACAAAAATCACCGTCATCTTGCTGGTAATGATTAACTCAGCGCATATGAATTGATAGCCTTGTTAACACTGACCTAATATATATACACAAAAGAGAAAAGGGTCGAAAGGAAAAAATACAGTATCGTGTTTCATGCAAAGACGATTATTCACTGGCTAACATTGGAATCCATCTTGCACCACTCTATGCACGACTGTGCTGCAATGTAGCCCAGAGCTTAAGGAGTCAGATAACTGATGCCAACAGGATGCTTTCACTTTTAAGCTAGCGAATCGTAAAAGCTAGGTTACAGTATATGTTGGTGGCGATGGCTATCATTGGTTCGAGTGGAAACACTTCGACTATAGAATATAAAGGTGAGGAATAATGTGTTCATCTGAAAATAAATATGATGGAAAAGAATTACCTTTGTTGTGTCGTTTTTTCCCCCAGTGAAGCAAGCAGGAACACCTGTGGAGCGACTCGGATGAGTCACACCAACTTTAGCTAGTCAACATCTGCAGCTAGCCCCTCCTCATCATCCGCCGCCATATGATGGCTGGCACCACCCACCGAGACAGGATGACGGTTTCCGATATCAAGACAACCAGTAAAACAGTAATTATTTTCAGATGCTTTATCTTTAATCGATGGCAGGGATTGTAACATTACTTCCATCTCTCAGCATACAGCAACACAGACTCACACTTATATACTGTGAGGGCCAGCGCATGATCTACATTTGAATAGTGATGCGGTCACTCAGGTGTGTGAGTTATTCATCGTGCTAATAACTCTATAAATTAATATTTTCCCTAAAGTACATTATCTTAGAAAAGCGTCTTTACTATGTAACTTCACTGCAATTGTTTTTTCGATTTTAATTTGTTAAACTGCACTATATTTTAATTTTGTTTATTTTTTGGATTAATTTAGATTAATTTTAGAGAATATATATATATATATATATATATATATATATATATATATATATATATATATATATATATATAGATCTATATATCTATATAAAGTATGCATTTTGGACATTATGCACATGGGTTCCCTCCTGGTGCTCTTGCTTCCTTGCAAAGTCTAAAAACATGTAATATAAGTGAATTGGTGACTCTAAATTTTCCATAGGTGTTAATGTGTGCGTGAATGGTAGTCTTTCTCTATATGTGTTGGGGGGGATGTGCCCCAGTGGAGCACATCCACATGTCTGGCAATATCCTGTTATACTCAGATCTAATTATTCTGGATTGTCTTTTGTAAAGCTTTTTAGTCTTTTTGAAAGTTGCTGAATAAATCTTTTTTCCCCTTTTACCTCAACTTGAATTAACTATGTATCTACTTGTTCTTTAAATGTTCACAGCACATTTTCACTATTATCAATTCACAACTCTAAATGCTATTTCAGTTAATCAGTGACCATTTTTAAGGTCATGCCCTTGTCAATCGTGTATCCAGAAGAATTGATGCAGCAACAAAAATTTGAATTCCACAAGTCTCAAAACTTTTTAATGCGTAGTTCAATGCAAATGGCATATTCAACATTGCAGTTATTCAAATCAAATTACTCTATTCACTTAAATACAAAAACAATACTCACACAAATTACAGATGTACTGTGTGTATATACTACAACAGAACTACAGTATTTTTGGTGCTTTTTTAAATTAAAAGCCACATGAAGGACTTGTAACTTGTAAAGAAGGAGGAGCACTCACGAAAGAGGTTTATCTTCCATCCATCCACATACAATATAGGAGACAAGCAACCCTGATTACAAGATGTCAGAAAGAGTGTCTCAGAGAAATGACTTAACAGTTTGCTTTTTACAGTGGTTCCAAAACAAAGTACTTCGTTTCAGTTGGCTAGTTTTACTATTGACTAAATATACTGTATCATCCAGTGGGATAGAGCACCATAGGTTATTTACATACTCACCATATGTTTGAGTGAGTGGAGGTAACCTAATATTACCCACTACCTTCTATGGCACAATAATATTTATAGGATTGTGACTTCAGCTAAGAATAACCATGAACACATTTCCCACATTCCTCTCAGAGAAACACCAAAATAGATGAATGGTAAACCGAGTTATGTTTCCTTTACAAACTCCCATATCATCGTTATAATATTCAAGAAGAAGGGCTTTATTGCCAAATCATCTCTACAGTTAATTTGGACTGTTTTTCATTGTACTCAACAACATCAGCAAACACAGTACTCAACAACAATGAACATACAACTGCATGGTACATAAAGGACGTGTCCAAAAACTGCACAGTCAGCAAAAACACAAAAACAAAGCAAAACAAAAGTGACAGACAGATTAAAACCAAAGTAAAGTCACTATTAACAAAACTGAGGAGTAACTGACTTAACTATTCAGCATTTGACGTTTTTCATGAGAAAAGATTAATACTTTTAGAATTAATATATATATATTTTTTAAATAATCAAAATGTTACCAGGTAGTCATTGCTAATGTAACTAGAGTCTAATTACAGGTTTTTCAAATGTAATCCTGGCTGATTACACTTATTTTTTTTAAATCTAGTTACAAAAAATAACCAACTCTGTGTGTGACTATACCCAACCCTGCACGGATCAGATAAGCAGTAGGCTATAACAGCTCTGTTGTCTGTGCAAACATTTGCCTCTTGATAAGCATGTCCGGTTAACCAGATGGCAGGGCTGTGATGGTGTTTTGTGTTGTCTGTACATAGTTTTAAAGTTGGACTTCGTGAAACTTCTTCAAACAGGTCGATAACTGGAAAACCTTTGAATTAAACGGGATTTAGCTTGCTGAATGTTTATCGCACATTTAAATATGCACGATCCAAAATGCCATTTTTTGGATGGATGGATGCATGGATGATTGGATTTTAAACAAACAAAACACACAAGTCAAAAATAAATACAAGTACAAATCAAATGTCAATACAATTAAATTATAGAGGCCTTGTACATGTTCTTTTCTAAAGATTTTAATTTTGATATTACAGGTGTCAAGAAATACAGTCGTGCTGCGAGATTATAACTTGTGCGCACAAGTTTATTATCTAGATCCCACAAGATAATAATTTGTGCATACAAGATTTCAAAAAATGTCACCTTATAAGGACTCCATAGATTATGCTGGAGGGACATACATTTTCATCAAGTTCTCAGGCTCATATAACGTGAGCTTTGCTGCCACCTAGTGATTACTATGTTAATGTTTCCACCCATCTATTTGACCGTATATTTTTTCATCTGACTGTATTTTCTGCAGCTACAAAGAGGCGATTACTGGTGTAATTCGTCCTGTTGTCTATGTAGATTTATTATATTTGAAATCTTGGTTTTTGGTGTAATCAAATAGGCTATATGAGGACTGCTTGTAATTATTTTTCTGCTTGCTTCTGCCGAAATGACAGCACATATAAATAGTAAAGACAGCAAGAAACTCAAACCAAGATTCTATAAAAATTCAAACATAAAGTGCGCTAAATGTTGTTATCGTTTTCTAGAGTCATTATTTCTCTTTCAGCATTATGAAGAGAGAGTATGGATGTTCTGCGGCGGCTCATCGCAGAAACAAAGAAGGAAACACCCTCATTCTTAAGGGTCTAAACTCTCCACGACAAGGGGACATTGGATTTTTCAGGCCTTATGGTTTAAGAGGGACGTTGAGAGGTTATGGTAGCTAAAATGCTTGGCACATAAACGCTCATCACTGGCTCACTGTCAAGACAATCCCACCACATATCAAGACTTCCTGTTATTCTTTTCAAAATAAAGTCTTAAAAGTCAATGCATCAACATGTTGGTTGCTGGGAATAGCACAATTCTTGGATGGTCTTTTTGCACCAAATGCCACTGAGCACCAAAAGCTCTATTAGGAGATTGAGGTGCACATGCAAAAGTACAAGGATACCTGGCTTGATAAAAAGTTTTACGGTTTTAAAACTAAATCCACTCCTATTTAAATAGCGCTTTTTAGCAATAAAAATTAGTTAGCAGGAGTGGACTGCGATGAATGCAAATAGTTCCCATTAACCTTAATCTAAAGTTATGTATTTTACTGTTTCCATTCCTTCCCAGCCCTGTGCAACATCAGAGCTGCAACTAATGATTATTTCATAACAATGAATCTGCTGATTATTTTCTTGATGAATCGACTCTGAAGATAAACTGTAAGGTAATTGTGCACCTAATTGAACTGAGGTTTGCCAAAGTGAAAGGGGTTGAATACTTCTGCAAACAGCATGTTCTATTCTTCACTTTCTTAAATAATATGTTGTGGGGTAAAACTCATGTCACTAATTCACTAAAAGTATTATTGCAGCAAATTGAAGAATATGTTGAAAAGTATTCATGTTTAATTGTTATCCAGTAAAATTAGTCATTTAATTGGGGTGTTAAACTCTTTTGCAAGGCATTGTACGCATGTCACATTCTCATTGGGGGCTGAGCTCCCCTAAAGGACTGATTCTAGAATTGTAATTCCTCACAGACTGAGGAGGTGATGTATTTATATAGCTAATTTCATTAAAATGTCCCAAACACTCAGTTTACTATCATATATGACACCAAATCCTCACATCTGAGAAGCTGGAACCAGGAAACTGGTCAGGATAGTCTTCTATATGAAACTCCTTCTATCCTTTATAATTCATAATAGGACATGATCATGTCTTTTATTCTGAAGGGCATGTCTGCACACTTCCGGCTATTTTCTAGTTATTTCCCGCTGAATTGACCCAGTTCACTACAGACCCACCAGCCGCACCGGCAGCCCCCGTCTCTGCTGACTCAGTGCCTTACCAGCAGTCCCTTCAACCCGAGATCGCATCCAGCAGCTGAGACACACTCCTCCAGTCAACCCGGCCCGGTTCCACCGTACAGACATGGCTAAGACCGCAATTGGTGAGTTTTGTTCTCAATCTTTTTTTTTTCTTCTTTTTTTTTTTTCTTCTGAGGATGCTGAGAGGCTGTGGCGACACCCATGGCACAAAAGGATGAGGGGTGATGAGAGGGAGCGGCCAAACTCTTCTGCAAGAAATGAACTTGTATGATTGAAGCCGCTATTGACTCTTCTCTGTTTCTGTTAATAATCATCATTTTTTGTGGCTTTTGTCTGGTCCAAAATCCAAATTCCTGCTGATCAATATGAGGGATTGAGTTTGCCATATCGGTGACGCATGTTTTTTTTTTTTAAATCCAGAATGAACCAACAGGGTTAAAGAGAATAAACGCATATCGACACGAGAAAGGTGATTTTTCTCTCATCACACAGCAGCATTTAGTCGATGCCTGCCTGCCGCACCTGCCCTTATTGCCTGAGTCAGAGCCGTGCAGCATAATGCAGCGCCAGCGACCCCACCCAACATCTCCGGTCCCTTCAAAGCAAACCAGCCGCTCTCCAGGGTGTGAAATATTTTCACCGTGACAAATCTCTTTTTGAAAACTGGGCCATCTCATGTATCTGTGCTGTTAAGACTGCTGAACCAATTTTGTGGATGACCGCTAAAGGCATGAATGAGGGAGGGAGAGAGAGAGAGAGACAGAGAGAGAGAGAGAGAGAGAGAGAGAGAGAGCATCCTTTCAACAGCATTGCTTTGCAGTCGAGGAAAGAATATATAACTGGTGAGGAAAACAAATGTCATCTCAGTTAGTCCAAACCTGACTCTAAATATCTGTATTATTATCAGGCCACAATAGCGGAATGTGACAGTAATATAAGGAGAAATGAGATTTCATGTTATGGCATCAGTAGGGCCTTGTTTCTGTCAACTTTTGAATTTCCAAATAAGGGATATATTGATTATATGTATAGATTTGACTAGCAAAATCCATCATTAAGGAAAGAGTGTTTCCTTTTAAGTGTGGATTAGGCTTAAAAGTAGGCCTACAATCTGTGTTGCCAGTCTATATAGGGTATAGTCTGTTTGTTTTCTGGGTGACTAGGCACTTGATGGATGGACAGACATGCAGACAGACAGCCTTAAGGGTCCTGGTGTCTGTGCTGCGGCACCCGGGCAACTAAACCCTGACTGTTACATTTATTCCCCTCTCCTCCTCCTCCTCCTCCTTCTCCTCCTCCACCTTTTCTTTTTCCTCCATCATTTGAGATGCGAGCTGTGGACAGCAGGCCGATTGGGATGGGCAGGGTGCAGCCACTCAGGGACTCTGGAGAGAAAGCAGCCATCACACCAGTCAGCACCCAGTCGGGTCATTGAGTTCATGTCAGCTCTTAATATTTTAGTACTGCATTGTACTATGGGATAAATAGTAATAATATTGCTATTTATCCCATACATAATATAATACTACTATTAATAATAGTAAATCTATGCTAATTTCTGGGATTAGCATAGAGCTAAGGATAGGTAGACGTTACAAGATGTGTCAGCTATCTCACAAACAGTCTCATGCCCAGAACCACTCCTATGTGCATTAAAGCCTCTAAGCACTTTCCCTGATCCTTATCATTGCACACGTGTCATATCCAATAAGGCGTGGTCGCTCAGCCAGTTCCTTAAAATCAATTCCTTTGTGTACAGGAACAGAAGCTTCTCAGGTAACATATGTTTTCAAGAAACGAGACATGTCAAAATTCAGCCATGTCTCTTATCTCGTCATCTACATCACATTGTCATAATGTGCATAAAACTTAAAAGTCTCCTGGACCCATAATTCATCCCTTGGATCAATGCAGAATACTTGCCTGTGTTAGATTTGACATCAATCCAGTGGTGATGGTATACGCCACATGCTCATGATGTGTTCATCACTAGTGATAATCAGCGTTTGGGTGAGACCATCCAGATTTTATGTACCTCAGGTTCTATGATAAAATGCAAACAGTTACCTCTTTGTTTTAAGTATTTGACAGAAACCCTTTCAGTACTTTCGGTATCCTTCAGTCAACTGACAGCAATTTAAAAGGCAACAATGGGTCAACCATTTAAGCCATTTTTAAGCAAAAATTCAACAAATTATCTTGTTGTAGTTTCTCAATCATGATGATTGTCTGCTTCTCTTGGTTTTGATGATAATAAACTGAACATATTTGATTGTTGAAATGATTTTCAGACCAAAAAAAAAGACTTCACCTTGTGCCATAGGAATCTGAGATGAGTAATCTTGCATTTATTTGACATTTTAAGAACCATAATATATATTGATTCACATTAAAAATGATATTTATTTGCAGCCCGACACTGATCTCCTTGATGGGACAGAAAAACTCGCCAACATGCAGCACATCCTATACTTAAAATTACTGCTGCGGCCCTCGGTCACCTGGGTGTCCTAATGTTTCATTTAAAAGCCAAAGTGAGACCATTGTAATTTTGTGATTATATGGTTGCCAGGTGGCTCTGCTGTAAATGGCTTATATGTGCCCATACACAGATGTCAAGCCCATTCTGCCAGGTTATGGGAGCCAAGGGGGCAGAAAACACCGCGATACACAGAGTCACATTTTGCCTTAATAGGCGGTTTGCTCACATCACAGTCAACAGAGCAAAAAAGACGCAAGGTCTGTTGTCAGTTCTCGTTTAAATTCTCATAGTCGGGGTTTGGCCGTCAAGAGAAGAAGGAGGCAGGAAGGAGGAAGTGTTGTCAAGAGAAATAAAGGAAGAAATATACCAAATAGAGGTGTGGCGGTTTGGGCTAACTCTCCCAGGAGATGCAGGGAGTGGAGGAGAAGCAGAGAAATAGAGGAGGAAAATACGGCAACATGAAACAGAGGCTTGGGGAAGCAGACGATGCTGGTGAGGAGGGATGTTTACGGGGGAGGAGGTACAGTAGATATTGATGATCTGTGCTCTTTGGCTGATGGATTGACAGGGGAAGTGCAGTGTGCTGGTTGTGCATCTGTGGTCGGGACAGCCTTCTGAGAGGATGCAGAGCTGACTGGTCCAAACCAGTCTTCTGGAGGGGAGTGGGAGCGTTACAGTGTTTTTTTTCTCCATCTGAAATTATTTTGTACCATCTCAGATTGACAGAATAATCTGACTTAGCCTTAAAGGCATGCAGCCAATATCTTTGCACAGATGCTGCTGTTTGGACGTTTTTTATGTGCCTGATCCTCTAGGAATGATCTTATTACTGTTTTTTTCCCTGAGGACAAATAAAGCAGCATTTTCATATTTTTGCACAATAGAGAATCTCATATATTTTTGATTAGGGATATAAAAGAGAAATCTCAACGGCTCTGAGTTAGAAAGCGGTTTCAATGTAGAGTGAGCTCTAATCCTCCAAGAAAATAAAGACATGAAACTTACTCTGATCTAATGACAGTAAAAACAATATTCTTCACCTCAAATAAACCCCAAAACAAACTAGAACAGAGCTGCAAGGATGACATTTAGATTTTTTATTTTGGAAAAGCTTTCATTTCACTTTGAGTCACAGAACATAGTTAAATAATCTCAGAACAAATGCATTCACATAGCATTGAGCAAATTAATAACAAAAAAATAGAAAGGAATGCATTGCATTCAATTTCCAATTTACAGATCAGCTCCTCCAGAACTTTTCTTCTCTAACATTAGATTTACTTTTTAACAATTGAACATGCGAAGCTTTCATTTAAGAAATCACAGAGAACAGAAAAAATAGAAGTATTATATAATATATAATATATTGTATTTTCATTTATTCTATTCTTATTATCTATCTATCTATCTATCTATCTATCTATCTATCTATCTATCTATCTATCTATCTATCTATATCTTATTATTCTATTATTTATTTCTCTATAGTTAGCTAAAGTCTGACCTCAAAGGTTTAATGTACTCAGTCCACTTGGTCCAAATCCGCAAAAAATCTATCTCTCTGGATCTTGAGGGAAAATATAAATTTTTCCATTGTATATATTTCATGTATTATTTCTATCCATTCCTCAGTGGTGGGTGGCTCTGATTTGAGCCACTTCCTCATGACAGAAGTATTTGTACCAGTTTCTTAAAGATGCCATACATCTGAAGGCTCCAGCTCTTCAAACCTGAGGATGTGCCGCTTCCTGTTGCTATATATCATTGTGAATGGAACATGTTTGGGTTTGAGACTGTTAGCTGGACAAAACAAGAAATCTAATGACAGTACCTTGAACTTTAGAAAATAGGGAAAAGGATTTTTTACATTTATAAAAAAAAAAAAAGTGTCATCGACCAACGATGAACTAATTAATCAAGAAAATAATCAAACTAATCAACTATAGAAATGAATGTTAGTGGCGGCCTTATTTCATTTTCAGTTTGAAAGATAAGGGTACCCAGAACCACTCAAACAACCGAACAACAGTCTCTGCTGATCTGCTCCTACATGACTGGCTCCACTGCAGTGTTAGTCTTCAGCTGTCAGCTGGGGCTGTGTGTGGGAGAAAATGGCTGCTGGGGTTTTGTCATACACACAGCACTTAACGAACCTGTGACAACCCTCCAAAAGTCTCCCCTCTCTCCTCAGCAGAAATGGTGCGGTCTGCTAATTACAAGTTAAAGTGCTGCTATCCACCTGAGTTGGCTGAACTGACTGGTGGCAGCTCCGCCCCTTTTTTTTGTGCTGGTTTTCAATCCTCCTGTCTGTCTGTTTAAATCAGGGTGCAGCCCTCCATCCTCTTCCTCTTCCCTTTCATTTAAGAGAAATCCCCCTGCTATCTGTTTCTCAACCAAACTCCACCTTTATCTCAGTTCCTACTCCATCCCCGTCTCCTTTCTCCTCCGTGCCTCTTTGCACCCTGTGCCATGCTCCCCACCCTCGCCCTCCTCCTCCTCAGGGAAGGGGTTAACAAGACCATCAGAGAGTAGCGGTAGCTACATCTGAGAGTTAATCACATCACGGTGGCGTCTGCCAGTCTGCAGGGCAGAAAGTGAGACGCAGGGAGAGAAAGAAGAGGGAGTGAGCGGAGAATATGTGCCAGGAGGAGGATTTGGATGAACCTTACTGTACACCGTACCCCATCTCGGAGAAGCTCTTTCTCAATAAATCTCTCTTCTGGTTTTTGCCGCTGTATCCTGCAGTAAATCATGAATCAATGAGGCAAACTTCAGCCCTACAGACCCCATGGGTGATAGATTATGACATAATGTGACAGTCACAATGCAAACCTCCACAGCGGGCTAGTGTACCTTGACAGAACACAGCAGCCATGTGCCAAATTTTTCACAACCTGCAGTGTTTGCAGATATTTTTTGCTGTTCTCCCTGGAGGGACTGCTGCTGAACTCTGGACTCATATTACTGAGTAGGTGCCAGAAACAGAGGAATAGAAAAGAAATCAAGGTTAGACAAGGTTGGTTGCTCCTTTCTGTTTTTCACTTTCTGTCCTTTGCAGCTCTTCGCCCCTCCCTTTGGAGAAAACTGGCTGCAGTGTGCAGCCAATATGATTTGATAGCAGCTTTGTGTCTATGTTATTAACTTTTGGACCATGAAATGGACCAGAGGTGGACAGTCATATGTCTGGGTTATGCTGATAAGCTAAACCCTCGGCTACTATCTCTAAGACAAGATAACAAACAGATGATCCAAAGATGATCCACATATAAATCCTAAATCCTGCTTTCTGCACATTACCTAAAAAGCTCAAACTAATCTCTGATGCGTCTTGGTGTTATCCACAGGGTGGCTGAGAGGCAAGAGGGCGTTGGTCTGGCTACATTAATAAATAATAGACTAAAATGAAATGCATAGCTAATGATGTGTGGAGAATCCTTTGGGGATTGCATTATCTTGGTTGTTGTGGAAATTAGGGCAAGTAAGGACACATCCATCCTGCTCCCTTTGAGCCTCTGTCAAAAGACTACAATATGCCTACAATACCCAGAGCACTTAAGCATCACAAGACTTCTTTTGATGAGGAGTTTTTAATGAGTATTTATTCATCTAAAGGTCTGGATATTTTTTTTTAATCAAGGCCCTCCTGTGGAGAAATGGATTAATGAGGTTTCATCTTTTTGTATGTTAGTAGGTTAATGATATTTTGCCTGAATAATAAACGCTGTAATAAATAGTCATGTTTACTTCCACAGCTTACAAAGAGAAGATGAAGGAGATCTCAGTTTTCTCACTCATCTGCTCCTGTCTGTACCCCGAGACCAGCAAAAACATCATGGGTGACTTTGAGGGTATGTGGCAATCGGACTAAACGCTTCCATTTTTATCATCTTTATCAGACAGAATAGAGTGAAAAGTCACACAGCGACAACAAAATTATTTTATGTATGTTTTTCTATGCACGCACATGCAGACATGGACATCAAGTCCATTAAAAAGCGGGCCTCAGGCCAGGCCTTTGAGGTCATCCTGAAGCCGCCCTCCCCTGTGTCTGATGTTGCCCACTGCATCACCAGCCCCCCAAAGAGGGACCTTTCCCTGGAGGACATCCAGAAGAAACTGGAGGCAGCTGAGGACCGAAGGAGAGTAAGAATGATTTTCCTATCATTTTAATTGCACCCAGCTACCATTTATCACTTTGCTTCAATAAGTGTCAAGAGCCACAAAAGGCTGTAAAGGTTCTCTCTCTCTAAACTACTTGAGTTCCTTTAAGGGCTAAGTTTTTGATGTTTGGTGCTTTAGTCAATTGTGTCTCTTATTTAGTCCTGCAGCTGCCATGAAAAATCTCATCTGACATTGGCTAATTCTTGCATCTCATTTATTCAAATGTCAATACAGCCAGTCAAGCCACTCACAAAGCCAGTCACATACCAACAAATCAATCACACAATCAATAACACAGCTTGGCAGTGTTTTTTAACACCAGATATGCAGTACTGTGAGTCAAACACAGAGTATATTATCTAAATTATAGTGCATGCCAGGAAAGATGAAGGTGGACAAGTGAGAAATTCTTTTGAGTCATGGCATTTCTAAGCCTATAAATAAGTGAGTGTGATTAGTTGAGCCGGTTCTGACTCATGCTTAAATTGGAAGAAAAAGCAGTCAGTGGTATTCAGTAAATCAGTACCTCACTATTGACTCACTCTCTCTGCTGGCCATTGCTCCTCCTCCTCCAGTCTCAGGAGGCGCAGATACTTCAGGCCCTGGCTGAGAAGCGGGAGCACGAGCGCGACGTGCTGCTGAAAGCCATGGAGGAGAACAGCAACTTCAGCCGGATGGCCGAGGAGAAACTCCAGATGAAGATGGAGCAAAATGAGGAGAACCGGCTGGCTTACCTGGCCGCCATGATGGAGCGCCTGCAGGAGAGGGTGAGGAGTAGGGGCGTGGATTTATATATACTGAAGCATGAATTGAATTTTTATTATTACGAACAGTAAGCTATTAATGCCGTGTGCAATGCTTCACCACACTGCCAGGAATGAAAATCCTGGTAACAAAACTTGAATCTAAAAAATGCCGAGCCTTTAACTGTTGAGTAATGAGGCCATGACCTCATGTCTTCAATGTAAGCTTCTGTACGGTCCTGGAAAGGGTTGTAACAGCTATTTTTGTCATCCATCATCAGACTGTTCAAGTTTTAGTGAGGAGAAATACGCTCTCTGAGTGCATTTTAGCTTTTATATGCATACATGAATAAATTTGTGTCAGAGTTTGTACTATTTCTACCGTTTAGTAACTACATTTTTTTTTAGCTAGTCATGCATTCTGACGTTTAAAAAAAAATTGAGGTACATAAGATTATTTGTGAAATATAAATTAAAGTCTTCCCAGTTTTAAACAGCGTTTTGATCAAGCGTCAAGATATTTCAGCCCTATTTCTTTAGCTATACCTCTTTCACTGAGATGGGAGAGTGAGCAAAACAAAAAAGGAAACCGTGCAGGTGGAGACAAGAGGAAGAAAAGGGCAAGGAGGGCCGGTATACCTGCTTGACCCCTTTGAATGGAACAATTTCAGGAGGAGACGTGGAAAAATAGGATGTCTGGAGGGGTTTGACAGGGACAAAGATGCAGGTTTGTAAGAAGGTGAAAGACCTAATATGTGAGCGAGACAGGAGGACAGAAGGTTGGAAAGAGAAAATAAGTTTTGTCATCGCAAAGGCAAAAATATAGATAGGGTGAAATGACCAAGAAAGGAATGTCTCTGGCTGCAGAGAAAAACATGTCATCCTCAATCTGTGTTTGTGTTGTTTGTTTTTCTAGGAGAAGCATGCTCAGCTGGTGCGCAGGAACAAGGAGTTGAAAGAAGAAGTGACAGCGTGAGAAGTCCCAACAGGTTCTACGTCCCACCCCCAAACCTCCCACCACCAACCTGACCCTGAGGAACACCCCTCTCTCCATCTTTTCCCACATATCCCCACCTCTCCACCCTCCCCCTGCCATACTCCCCCATACTACTATGAAACGACCACAGCCCGAGACAGTGGGAGGTTTCAATGGGGTTGGGGCGGACCATAAATAAATAAATACACAAAAATAACAACAACAAAAAACCCATTAATGTCTCCTACCCACTCTTCTCAAAAAAGAATGTTTTTGCTCAGTTTCAAATGTGAATAAAAGAAGAAAAAAAATCAAATTGACAAGTGACAGTGGGAAATGGTTTATGTAAATACTTCTTTTTTTGTTATATACAGTACGATTCAAGCAGCAAAAGTATTGATTGCAGTGTGCCATTTTTTTTCTATATAAGTTTGCTCTCCTTGCATATATCTGGGTGTAGTTTCATTTTCATGTTTGTTCATTTCAGCCTGAAAATCTTTTCAGGCGTAGGTGTTTGTTGTGAGTTTGCCAGTTAGCTGATGTTTGCTGTGACTGGCTGCGTCCCCACAAGAGCCGCATCCTGGCTCCTTTCCCTGTTCCCTTCAAGTGGCCACTTACTCATTTGACCCTGCAGATCTGGGAACAGGTGTGGATCTGTGCTTGGTCGCAGTGATTTTCCATGCAGTTTATGTCAATGCTCCAATAAGTGAGGAACAAGTCCAGGAAAGCTGGCAGAAGGAAAGTGGGCAGTTTGCTTTCTGTGGGGACTGCAGACCATCGCTGCACATCCACTCCTGTGAGGTAGATGGTGACTGTACCACAGGAGAACACTCCTACAGCATTTAATGAGCTCATCCCCATCCTCATCCTCCCCTCCATCTGCAACCTCTTCATCTCTCCACATGCATATATATATACTGTAGAAGCACTCACATGCGCTTCACATGGGCAGGCATTTAGCCAATCATAGCACAGAGCTCTGTAGCAGCTCACTTAACTGTGTCCATCTGGCACTGGAAAGCTCGCATAACCTTCCTGACCAATGGCCTCTTGTATTCCTCGGAAACAAGCCTCCAATCACATTTCCATCATGATTTACTGTACAGCATACAACACAACCAAGGTTAAAGTGCATCTGAAGAATGGTGGAGACTGAAAACCTTCCCTAGAGATCAGATTTAGACTCTTACACTGGAGAAAATAGAAATAAAACCCACCTTTATCCATTTCATAGAGACTAGAGTAGTCCTCAACATCATCCGCGCCTGCTGGAATCATTGCGCTTCACTCAAAGACACTGTAAAAGCCACGGCTAGGTTGCCACAGGAAAGATATTGAAGCCATAACAGGTATCGCTGCAACAATGAGTCATCTATAAAGGTGTATCTGAGTGTATTAAAGTATCCAAACAGTTTGTAACCAGGGATGTGGAAGCCTGAGCTTGAACCCTGTCATCACACACGCATGGTAGGCCCATAGATGTGTGTGAGTGTGTGTGTGTGTGTGTATTTCAGAAAGGGCGGGTAGATAAGTGAATGTTTGTGGCATGTGATATTGACCCGGTGAAGTATAAACCAACACCATTACAGTGTGTAACAGCTGTCCCAAGTACATCACAGACAGTGACTATCCCACCTGCCTCTCTCTTTTTCTCCTCTGTCCATTTGTGTGTTTCCCCCTCTCCACATATATCTTTGTGAGCAAGCAGTGGTTAATAAAGATTTGGGGTCCAGTGAATGAAACCGGCTTTGAGTGACTTATTTCAGATGCTGTGATCAGTCATTATTCCAGGTTAGCATTCAGGTAGTGCCCGTTAATCTCTCCAACAATCTTAATGTACTTTAAACAATATATCACATTAGAACAATGTGTTGAATCAGAAATTGTCATGTATTATTAGGGATTAGCCTGTCTTTTATTTTTTACAATTAATCAATTATTCATTACCTCTACCAACAAGAGCTGGAGGAGGTTATGTGATCATCCATGTTTGTTTTTTCCACAACATACCTTGAAAAGTTGGCAACAAGTTTTGATTCAATTTTCTGTGTGGATCTTGGCCCAATGAGGGGTTGATTAAATATAGAGGATGATCCAGGTATGGGTGTAGATTCTGGATCACTTTATCACTGTCTTCAATATTGTGGGACAGGGCCCTTTAAAAAACTTTTTTTGTAATTTTTTTAATTTTAATTGTTTTCTCTCCAATATTATAAAAATAATAAAAAATAAAAAAGTCAATATAAAAGTCAAAATACCCAGACATGGACAGCCATGTTGTTCCATCTCGATATGCTATTGAATCCAAATCCAGACCAGAACCTGCATCATAATCTGGATCTGGAAGATTAAAACATATGTATATTTGTCAGGCAATATGTATTGGGTCACAGTACCATAACAGACAGGTGGAGACGTGGCACTGCCACCATTATGTAGATGAGATCATGCAGATTCAGAGTCATTCAAATGGATTTAATGTGTCTGTGCAAGATAAATGAATATATATAGAGATGAAAAATAGATCCACAATTGTAGAAAATCGTATTTTTGTTGATGTCTCATAAACTTCTGAAGATAAACACATGAATCCAAATTATTTTTAATAATTGGTGATACACCTCTGATAAAAAATGGTCATTTACTTGTAAAAGAGTGTAAATTTAGATTCTCAGCACCAGCGTTTGTGCTCCAATAGATGAAGTACAACTTATGACCAGCTGGAGGAGCTAAAACACAAACTGTCTCCATTAAAAGCCTCTTTGACCTAGCTTTTGACTATGGCTATGGAGAATGATGATTGACACCCAAGGAGGAAAGACAGAGCTGACAATTTAGAGAAATAGGAATATTTTGGCCAAGTTTTAGATAAGCAGAAGAGGGGATGGCGTGCAAAGAATAGCAGGTGCAGCTGTGAGCTGAAATGGTGGCAAAGGGACAAAACTGTTCTCTGCACACTTCCTTTCTCACAGACTCTCAGTCCTGCTCTCTCCTTTGATCCCCCTGTCCCACTTCTTTCTTCCCCCTCTCCCTCAATATCCTACACCACGCTCCTTTCCTTCTTCATCCTCTTCCAACCTTCCCTCCCTCCTTCTTTCCTCCTCCTCTGGTTCCCACGCAGCACATGGGGCCAGCCGGGCTGCTATTGTTCAGGATATCCCCTCCTTGTTAATGGTTTCCTGTGCACACACAGAGGGCTGCTGAGAGAAGCAGGCAGCCTCATCTGATACCAGGCACACACACACACACACACACACACACACACACACACACACACTACAGGCATCGATAAGCAAACATACATACGAGTCGACACAAAAACACATTCATAACCTTATCCACAATGTCAGACACTCTTGAACAAACAGACACACGAAAACACACAGACATGTAAAAAGACGCTGATAAAGCCACAGGTGATTCATCTGAACTCTTTATTACAGGGAAGTTGACATTCCCACCAGCAACAACTTTGAAAGGCTAAGAAATCTGACGCATCTGCGCTTGGTTGTGCTTCATACAACTATAAAATATACAAACTCACAGTGAGGTTTTACCAGGAGACACCAAACATATCAAGTGGAAAACAACAGGTGTTTTTTTTTTTTTAAACGAAAAAGAACTGAATTGCGTTGCCTTGTTGGTATCATGGATACAAACTGACTGACTGATTGTGCTTCTTTGAACTGAAGAAAATAACTTTTAGACAAGCATTGCTGAGGAATTTAAACATGTGGAAAAACTAGTCGAAACTGGTAAAACGTATGTGAGGCCTCACTTGTTCAGAACAATCTGTAGAGAGGAACCACAACATCAGGAAGGCAAGCTTAAACAATGGTGCACCATATGACCATCAGAGGTTGTGGGTAAATAATGTTTTATTTCAACCAAGCTGGTAGCTAACTTCTGTTCCCTGTATTAAGTCAAACAAACACCTGGTTTCGGTTATTCCACCCCATAAAATGCTGTAAAAAGGGGGTGACTCTCAAACATCTCCGGCTCTCCTTTCAAACCCCCTTTCTGTATGTAACCAGGGCACCAACACAGGGAGTTCAACTTATAGGGAAAACAAAGGGGGGACAGTTTCGCCCAGGAACTTGACGGACTGCGACTGCTTGACCATCTGGAAAAGCCATTCCTGATAGGCTGACAACAGAGGGTGAAACTTCTAAAGGGTGGGCAGGAACAGAGATCACTCACAATAAATCACTCCCGGTGCTTTTTTCTTGTTCTCTCCTCACTGTTTTTCTTCTATACAAAACACAGTACATTGGCAAGAAAATAAAAATCCTATAGCTATAAGTGTAGCCTCTGTGGGATGTCATCATCATAGAAAAAATAGAACTTTCTTATCTGGGAAAATAAAAAGTCTTGTCCTTGAAAGTCCAGCTCAGCTGGGTGGTGAGTTTACATGTAGATTGTGTTGATGTTCTCACTTCAGTCAGAAAGCTCCTATCTCCATACCCCAGGGTCTGTAGGGTTTGCCCACACTGGATGTTGGGGCTGGGGGAGTGATGGTAGCGGTGGGGGAGATGAGGGGGAAGGCACTGAAGGGGAAGGGGAATGCTGAGAGGGAGGAGAGGAGAGGAGGGGAGAGCTTGGAAGCTGATGAAGAGACCAAGGCAGGGTGGACAGTGGTAGCAGAGGCAGTGGTGGGAGGAACACGGACTGGGCCTTGATCTGAGTGTGGGGTGGCACTGCTGCTGCGCCTGCCTGGGGTGTGAGTCTCTGCGATCGATGAGGATGATGAAGAAGAGGAGGAGGAAGAGGTGGATGAGGTGGGTACAGACGACAGAGGAGTTTGTGGGCTGCTGGTGGCGCTGCGGGGTAAAGGTGCCAACGGTTGGTGTTGGAGGAGAAGGGAGTGGGTCAGGTGGGCAGGAGGGGATCCAAACGCAGACCCCCAGGCCAAGTGACTCAGGCCAGAATGAGCCTCTCTTTGACTGGCGTAGTTATTAAGGTGCGAGACAAGACGGAGCCGCAGAGGGTCTGTGCTGTCCAAGCCTTCGATTATGCTCAGATAGCGTGCCGTCTCAGCCAGGCACTCCCGGAAACCCAAACCACGGTAGTCCATCGCCAGAGCATGGGCATCAAAATAACCTGAGTGGAGGGCAAGAAGATGGCACATTAGTTAAAACAATCAAACTGTGGAAAAGAAAATACATTTGTAAAGAATTGAAGGAGTTTTCTGACATAAATCAATGTCCCTGACTTTCCTGTGACAAATACTCAATCAAACTTGTCAGACCTTTTTAGTTCATGGTCTTTTTAAAATCATTTTTATGTTTTTATGCAGATATACCTTTGCCTCCAGCAGCATGAAGCATCTTTAGATGGTCAACAGTCATCTGCAAAATCTCTGCTTTCTCCAGTTTGGCTGAGCCCTTTAGCGTCAGGAGAGAAAAGGGAGAAAATTAGGTATAAATAAGGTATAAATGAATGTCATATTGTTGTACCTCAATATTCCACTTCATTTATGTCGTTGCTTGTTGCTCACCTGTTTCTCAAAGGCGCTGGGAACAAGTCTGCGCAGCTCACTGAGGCTGTTGTTGATTCTGTCACGGCGTCGTTTCTCAATTATCTGGGGAATGCCAGGACACGTATTATTTTTCAGAATATGTGCATGTGATAAAATCATACACAAGGTCTCCAACTGCACCAAGTGATTTTTTTTAATGTGAATACAAAAGTAGGTCTACTTACTCCTCGACGCCTTTTCCTCGCCTGCACCTGAGTTGATGTAGTGGGAGACATGGACCCGAGAGGAGAGCTCATGTTCCTTCAAAGAGATGAAACACAGAGATTAAATCAATATCCCTTTTGAATTTTCCGACAAGCTTGATAAATATTAATGCTTGTGTCACAGGCGTTTGGTTCAGTTCGGCTGGATGAATAAAAATAGCTTACCCATTCTCATCCGCGCTCTCCTTCTCCACCTCAATTGTCTCATCCAGCTCGCTGTCCGAGGAGCTAAAATCGTGATTCCTCTTCATTTTGATTCGTCAATAGTCCCTCAGTGCGCCTGCTGTGTCTCCGTCTAACCTGCGCCTTCCAATCTTTGCCCGGAGCGCCTCGGTATGAAGCGCTCAGCTTTCCCACGGTGTCATTTCAACTCTGGAGCCGGCCAACAGAGGCGGGGGCTTTGGCCAAAGCAACCAATCACAAATCAGTGGTGGATTGGAGTGACAGCGCAGTTGGCCCAAGCGCATCCTGGTGCGCTTTCACAAGCCAGTGAGAGGAGAAAAAATTCAAGACATGTCACTCTGTGGGTATTATTGGACACCGTGGAAGGGATTTAAGTGTTTTCTTTTATCGTAATATGAAAAATCTTCATTTTAAAATTTTATTTTTTTTAATAGCTGTAAATTATGCAATGAAGTTCTATTGCCTCTTTATAAATTCTTATACTGGCCATATTGCCCACTTGCTATGGAATTATAGAAATCTGAATTTCCATTTTTGTTTCTGAGCATATTTTGTCCATGGTGGTTTCAAATGACATATATTTTTTTGACCTTGGAAACAACAGTTGAACCTAACATCTTTTCTTATAAGTAGTTTTATACTGGGATACCAATAAGACTTTTGCGCCTCTGTTTGGTCAGTGAGAATAATTTCAGAACCACTGACCACACTCAAGCAAAAATCTTTCATCAGGAGCTTTTAAGGATAAGCTAATGGCTTTTGGTTGGAGGCTGTTTCACACCAACCATGGTTATAGTCTTTCCATTATCTCAAAATTCGTGGAATAGGCCTACTTTTGCTTTTATGAATAAAAAAAAACAAAAAACATGCCAAGATCACACCAAAAAGTTAGGCATGGTCAGACATTATTTTTTTTTCTGTTCATTATCTTCCCTTATGTGGGCATATAGATCAGGCGGGCAGCCTGTATACCTATTATTTAGAGTAGGAGCATTGATTAAGACAAAACACCTCAATTCATTTGTATATCCCTGAATTACACGTCAACAGCCTCAGGGCCTTTACGATCTGCACAACATAAAACACTTCTCAAATATTGTCAAAGTTTTGTTGTCTTTTGAGTCAAATTAGTGACTCATCTTCACACACATAGAGGATCTTTAGGGAAACTTTGACAACGGTCCAATAGATTTTCGATCCGTGACTGTCCTCCCCACCACGACCGGCCCCCTCCTCCCCCCCTTGTGTGCACCGGTGGTGATGAGGAGTGGCTGGCCGGCTGTCAGCACGCGCTGGCCGTGGGAAAGTTCTCTAACCGGCGCTGATAACCAATCACAGGCCGACGGCCGTCTCCGGCGCTGCAATGAATGGAGCAATTGGTCGGGGCGACGGGCGGTCTGCGAGCGAGCGTGTGAACCTGTAATCCAATACTAACTCAGCCCGGAGAGACAGGGAGCACTGCCGCAACCAGAGGAAGCCACCAAGTCTAATCTTACCCCACAGAGAGACCTCATGCACGGCTAAGACGCTGTGGGGACTTCAAGGACCTTTGTGAAGAGCTCAACAAAAGAGCATAATGCAATCAAAGCCAAGTTTCGACATCATCACCACCACCACTAGACCGGTGGCTCCAATAATGGTCACACTCCCCAAATAATATGACAGATCTGCTAGTGTGTGTTTGTATACAGGAGAGGCTCATGTTACTGCATGTGGAGCTGGAGCCCTTCACCCCAGGGTCTCCTGCAGGGACTGGACTGTGGTATTTTTAAGTACATCCTCACATCCCAATTGTTACATGGATCTGCACCACACTACACACTCATACAGTATCAGTATCATAGATGTGTTTGATTTCTTACATCGTGATTTATGGATTATTTCCATTAGACAAAATGTCTTCGCAAAGCTAAGGAGGGTTATAAAACAAACAAAAAAATCCTGAATCTGCCCCTCGATCCAAATCCACACCAAAATGTAATGGGTTTGTGTCTGACCCATGCCCCACCCTCCACACAAATTTGTGGGAATTGATTCTTTAGTTTTTGTGTGGTTTGGGAAATTCTTGCAATCTTGCAATGATACGGAAAAGTATAACGGACCGCACAAAAATTGAACAGGTTCTTTCCTAACCCATGGCTCACCCTTCCACAATGTTTGTGGAAATCCATTACCGGGTGAAACAGGGGCAGATCTACAGTAGGGGCCACAGAGGGGCCACATGTTACACTGAGGGGCCAAGTATGTCCAACATACAGGTCCTTAATCCTCATTCCTCTTCAGGGAGTTTGTGTGTGAGAGAGTGAATTTATGTTTGTGTGTGCTGGACACACACTGTTTTTATGAAATAACATTTTCATTTTCAAACTTCAACAGAAGTAGTTAAAATCAGAAGTTTAAATTTTGTTGTTGTTGTTGTTTTTTAAGTTTTTAAGTCAGGAAAAAAAGTCAGAATTCTTGCATTATTCTCCTCAGAATTCTGACTTTATTCTCAGAATTCTGACTTTATTCTCAGAATTTCTGCATTATCATTTATGGCATGCTGAATTCAATTCCATCATACTTTTTCAAGTATTAATTTAATTTACTGAATAATGGTTATGGCATGACTGAAACATTGTTTTACAAATAAGAAGAGTCTTTCAGATGATGAGCTAGAGTATTTATTATTATAACATGAACTGAAATACACAGATTGTGGTTTCTGCCACTGGGGGCCTTCCGACAAAAACAAATCAAAGACATCCAGAAGGTAGAGTAGAATCATGCAGATCATGGTCATTGTTAAACAACCACCAGTGGCGATGAAAATCTACCTGATGTGACTCAGGCAGAAATGTTCACAGACAAGGTAATATTTAAAAGTTTTATTCACATTCATTCAGGCATGTTCACGGACTTCCTCGCTCACTCTCTGAGTCTGACTCTCTCCCTAAAGGCTTGGCTACAGCCAAGTAGTTTCAACATTGTTGGAAGCATTTGGGATAACAACCCAACAAAATTTAATAGATGTCTAATAATTTCTAGACATAATGTCGAATGCAACAATTTTTTTTATCTTCAATTAAAAACAATATTATTACATCACATAGTAATGCTAAAAAAAATTAATTAAAAAATTATAAGTAAAAAAAAAAATCTGTTTATGTAAGAAATTCCTACAGGAAAAGAGACAGAAAATAACTTAAATTTCCCTCATCACATTAATCTTTAACATAATATTTTGATGATTTTTAAAAGCTCTTAACAAGCCCAGAACTAAAGAAAGCTTTTCGGTTCCAGAAATACAGCCTTGTTAACATAATTCACCATCCACATTAAAACTAGTTCATACCAGCACCAAGAAAAACAACGTTTCAAAATGTCACTTTTTTTTATAACAAATACACTCCTGTAAAACATCCTATCCAGGAAAATAAGTGAAAGACAGACAGGAAGCACACAATTGTGATTCATCAAACATGAAACCAATAATGCAAGATTAATTACACCACATTTATTTTTTTTGACGGATCAACAGAAAACACTGAATTATGGATCACTCACACACACACACACACATACACACATACACACACACACACACACACATGCAGTAGTACGGTGATCCCTATCAGTGGGAAGCAACCAAAGGCGAACAAGTCATCAGAGAGAGAGGAGGCTGCCTTGTTTGGCTTATATGAATGAGAGGAAGCACTTAGGGCTGTTTTCATCTTATTGTTGTCGCACAAGGCTACGCTTATAGCAGGACAGACACACAGATGCACTCCCACATTCATCGAACTGATTATTGGTGACCTGTGTGTGTGTGTGTGTGTGTGTGTGTGTGTGTGTGTGTGTGTGTGTGTGTGTGTGTGTGTGTGTGTGAAGTTGCGTTCATCTTAGTTCATGCAACCTGAGGCCTTTGTCACAATAAACACAGGTGTGCTTCCATATTAGTTGCTGACTCTGTATGTGTGTGTGTGTGTGTGTGTATTACTCAGGGGAGGGGGAGGAGAGGGGGGAGAGGAGGAGGTGGGGGTGAGATCTCTTGTTGTATTTCAAGTTCACACAGAGTTCCCACGCTGTTATTTTCTGCACGGCTGTCTTTGTTGTACCGGTCTCATCACATGTTGTGATTAGTTGGGCCTTTCAGAGGCCGCGCTTTGAAGGTGCGGCCCCAAAACGACATCATCAAATCCCCTCCTCCTCCTCCTTCTTCTCTTCTCCCGATGTAAATCAGGCCACTGAACCGACTCAAACTCAGGGGCTAAAATAATTAGCTTTACAGTGACAGCTCACCTCCACTGCATTTTTGTTTTTCTTAAATGTCTAATTTCCAGTTTTCACATATTGTCCTCTTATCTTGTTTTTCTTGAAACATGTCCTCGATCTCTCTTTTCTGCATCTTTGTCAGTATTCAACACAGCTGTGAGATTGAACTCAAAGGTAATTTGGTCTCTCCAAACTCTGTTTTTAGCTGCCAAACACTGCGTATTGATACACATGGTTTAGGGGCTGTAATGCAGCTGTAATGGTAGACGTTAAGATTATTTAGAGATTCATTTTCATTTCCATGTTATTTGCCTACTTTACTCTATAATCAAAAATGATCATTTAATTTTATGAGTAGGCCACAAGTACATTTTTTTCGGACAACAACATGTCATCCATGTAGACATGAATGGAGACTGATTTTCCAAAAGTAAATGGCTAGAGTTATGCTCTGAAGCAGTTAAAGACCAATGAATTCACTTAAGTGCTATACACAGTCGATAGAGAATATATACAGCCTACTTCTGCTGTATGTACTGACACAGTGGTCCACGTGCTGTCAGGTGTTTAGCTGTATCGGTTTGTTTAATTTGGATTTCCTGCAGAAAGCTTTTGTGGATTAACATGACCTCAGTGAGGGTAAATGAAGCCTGGCTGCAGTGTCGACAGAGCGACGTTGATAAATGATGTTGATATCATGTTCAGAAAGTCTTAGTTAGCCTTTCACCAAAGTCACACTAAACTGTTAACTGATTTAAGTATTGGGTTTGGTGTCTGACCTCTAATGAGACAAAATTTATCGTGACGTGAACATTTTCATTCGCTGTTGTGTCACATTTCATGTCTAGAGTATAAGAGACACAAAACACACAAAATATCAATTATTACTAAGGTTGATTGAACAGATAAAACAACTTGTCTGTGTCAAAATGAGGGTAAACTGTAAAACCAGTACAAAGGAAATAAATTTGGTCATGTAGTCATGATGATACAAGGTGTGAACCGGCTCTGACTAATAATACTGAGAGACATCAGCACTAATTCAGCTGATGATAAAGCTGAAAGCATGTTTTCACCTTTTTGCAGTGTAACGCATCGTCAATTTTATTTATAAATCATGTGAAAACTCACATGATGTAATAAATCAAATGAAATTTGTAGGAAACAATCCCTCAACACATTTTGCCTTATGGAGTTGATTGTCAAGCCTTTTTTTTGTCTTTTTATTTAGATAATTCTTGCTCATTTTAGGTTTAAAAAAAAGAAGTGACAATATAACATAAATGTGTAAATATGGAAAAATGTACTTACTTGCAAAAAGAAAAATGAAAAATGAATAAAGAAAAATGTATTTTTAATATGTTTTCTTCCCTTCAAAATATCAATAAACCTGTTAAATTTCTTAAAAGCATATTTAATTCCTCATCAACATAAATTAATTGACATTAAACTCAATCATTGATAAAAAAAGAAAGAAAAGAAAGTACTTTCTTGGTGTTGGTGCACTAGAGGCTTAAAGTTTCCACGTCTCACATGTTGCAACTGGACCATGATTTGCTTCCAGTAATTAGATCATGCTAACACGAGTAAAAAGAAACTTTACATCTTCATCTGATGAATAATAAAACATCCCTCTAGTGTCAAACTCCTAAATTCTGCACAGCGATGGTCAAACTTAGAAGAAACACACATTTTTGAGGCTGTCACGGCTCTGTCTGAAGCCAAATACTAGAGTTTTTGAAGGTGAGTCACGGTCAACCACTGAGAGCTGCGGCGTCTGCAGGTTAGCCACGGACAGATGTTTGTCTGCCTAAAACAATACAGCGAGGAGCTCTCTGGTGAAACCCCGCGGAGGGCGAGCCTTGTTATTGTTTATAAATAGAGCTGTGTGGAGAACTGAGGAAGGCCAACTTTGTTTCCCCTGAAGGGGAGAGGAAGCGACGGCTAATTCTGCTTCTCCAGACGTGTGCGACACCCGACCATTGTGCCTTGGAGAGAGAAAGGGGTGAGGGAGCGAGAGAGACATTGTTTAGGTGTGTGAGTGTCTTTAGGAGGGTGTGCTGTATGTGAGGGAGGGGTGACGCTTGCGTGTATGAGGGAGAACGAGAGACACCCTAGTATTGTCTTCTTGGTGGGTGGGGGTTTGAACGTGGTTTCATTGTTTGCTCTTGTGTATTACTGACAGTTCCCTTGTGAGTTGCGTTAATGGGTGCTCTCCTTCACATTAGTTCATTTCTCTCTCTCTCTGTGTGTGTGTGTGTGTGTGTGTGTGTGTGTGTGTGTGTGTGTGTGTGTGTGTGTGTGTGTGTGTGTGTGTGTGTGTGTGAGGAAGTGAAGGATGTTGACCCATTGACACTCATCTCTGTCTTGTCTCCCCATGGGAAGTGTTCGAGGGCCTCCCTCTGTCACACATGCAGAAACACAGAGAGAGGGAGAAACTCAATCTGTCTCAATGACACAAGACAAATGTTTTCTTTTGAAGATGCATATATTTAACTCCTAAAAGCCTTCTGTTTTTGTGCTCTTCATGATTATTTTACAAGGATCCTATTCTGCCAAAATACATTTTTGCAGTTCTTAAAGTCTGTTTCAAAGTTTCGAGCAGAAATGAGGGTTTTTCGCACACATTGGATATCATCCTAGTATCTCAATTATTCTCTCTTACGATCCAAAGTTGGTTTGTGTTACAATTTAACTGCTCAGCTGGCAGCAACAGCAAATGTATGTTGAGAGAAATGTATTTCCACATGAATTCTGCTTTTGTTATCATAATGAGGAAATGATGAACAAATCTGCAGAGCTGCAAAATGTTCAGACAGAACTCATCTGCCAAAAATTTTATTTGCAGCCTGTTTCCTCTATTTCCTTACACTATGGCTCAATGACAGTTCCATTCAGTTTTATTCAAATTTGGCATTTTGCATTCATACAACAAAACAGGGCGTGGCTCCCTGCATGGACACTGGACTGCATCTATGAGTTGTAAAAAACACAAGGTGAAAAAAAATGTCACAATAAGTCGAAGAAAATAATAAATAATACTGGATAATTAAAATTTTACAGAGAAGGCTGGTGTCATACACATTTTTGTTATGGTAAACATTCATTCATTCATTTTCTGTAACTCCTTATCCTGTGTGGGGCCGCCTGCCGGCTGGAGCCTGTCCCAGCTGACTTTCAACCTGACTTTCAAGGCGCCAGTTCACCAGAGACCTCATTGGCACAACATCCATCTACAAAAAAAAAGTGTCTTAACATGTAGCTTTCCAATATGTTTAGTATGTCGAGTACAAGTTTGGTGTCACATATGACATCATCACCCCCAAACATCAAGGTCAGATAGTAATGCATTACTTGACATAATCAATGTAATGAAATTACTGAAATATGACTTTATAATGCAATGCATCACTTCATGACTGCTAAAGGTAAAATATTAATGTAACACATTATTTTTCTAATGTAACACATTGTTTTTTTTATAAGTTACCTCCAACACTGGTAACCAATAGACTTTCTACTAATAGTCTTTCTGTTGAATTATAGTCTGTCCTATGAGTGTACAGTTACTGTTCAAATTAACTTTATTTACTATGAAGACATTTTTACACATTTTCTTTCTTATTTTCTCTTTTGTATATTTACTGTCACTCTTTAATAAAGCAAAAACAAAATAACTCAAATAATTGCTTGACTAATCGGTAGAGCAACTGATTACTGAAATCATTGATAGCTGCAGGCCTGGTGTCCATGTTCTTTGTAATGAAGGCCACATGCCACCCAGTGTGACAGTATGATGTATTTGAGGTCTGTGTCACAGTAGAATTAGCAACATCAGGCTTTGGCGACACTAAATGTTGGATGTTTTGGTCTTTTTTCTGGAGGGAAAAGCAGGGATATACAGTTTAGCTGAAAATTAAGCACTTTACTGTACAGATAAACATTAGCATGACTCAGTTTGGCTGAAATGCCTCTGGCTAAAATCCATCCTGTCTGGATGTGAGGCTCTCCCACACCTGTAGCACTTCCCAGACAGCAGAATGATGGACATATGTTTCAGGGATCATGTCTGTGATTTTCCCTTTGGCCACAGGAAATTCAAACGACATGAGCACAGCCCCTTCATCTGCAATTCTCAGATTTTCTAAATGATCCTCTAATCCTCAGTCTGGTACATTTGATATCTAGATTCAACAGGTGGATGGGAGGAAGAATTCGACTCCCATTTGTTGCATTCAAAAGTACCTGCTGGCGAATAATCGCAGGATGTGATAATCAGAGCTGTCTGACTTTAATCAGGAGGTAATAATGGGAGCAGAGCGGCTGGTTTTGTGGGGGTTTGGGTGTGACTCATGTCTGGCCCCCGCTGGGTGGTCACTGTGGAGGAGAGATTGAGAGAAAGTCATACAGAACAAAGGCAGTTATTTAACTTTCATCTCAGCTTGGGGTAATTATTCGCTTTGAGTTTGACCCAGTCACACTTTCTAACTGGCCTTGTACCCCTGGAAAACTGGATTGTGTCCTGGTTTGACATTTTATATAATGAAAAGTTTATAGGAAAAGAGTGGCAGCTAGGATTTGAGTGAGAATAAGCTGTAGGCATGCGACTGAAGTCACGAGTAGCATAAGACGTTCATGGTTTGTGCCTGAAGACTGACTCAGATTGTTCCAGATTTCATCCTTTAATATGGCTGCAGTGATATCTTGGCCTGACAAACATTGGTTTCATGCATTTGTCGAATGTGCATAGACACACACACACACACACACACACACACACACACACACTCCAAAAGCACATAAACTTCTAATCACTCATCTTTACTCACTAATTCGATAACAAGCCTGAACAGTCGCAACATGTTTTAACGTTTGACATTTGGCCTCAAGAAAAAATAAAGAGAGAACCAAATGAGCCTCCGTTCAGTGTCGCTGCAGTCTTGGGAGAGAGCATCCCCGCCTCCCCGCCTCCCCCTCCTGCAGCGAGGGGTTGCTGGTCCTCTGACCCTTGTAATGATGGAGGGTCAGGAGTCAGGTTGTATGAAGAAACCATCTACGTCTGCTGAGCGCGTGAGGAGCGCCTGGGAACCAGAGCTCGCTGTGTGATCCTGTGAAATTGATCTCTCCAGAGGGGACCAGTGGTGTGTATTTATTTTCATGTGTGGCAGTTGTGTGTGTGTGTGTAGGAGGGGAACGACCGCGACACGAGACACATCAGTGGAAATGGTAGATCCCAGTGGTTGGCCTATCGTGTTGTGACCAAGGTACCATGTCTGTCTGTCTGTCTGTCTGTCTGTGTGTCTGTTGACAAGAGACAGTGGAGGGAAATGCTTTGATTGAGATGACTTTGCACTTCACTTATCCCTGAGAATAAGATTCAAATTAAATCTGAAAGTTAGCCGATAGCTTCGTATAAAGGGTGGAAGTCAGGAGAAAAAGCTAGCCTGGTTGTGTCCAGTGTTAAGAAGTGTTCTAAAACTCACAAACTAACACAATAAATCTTGTTTGTGGAAAAAGTGGAAAAAGTACATATCATGCCTTTATAGGGGTAATGTGGCACACTATTTCTTCTTCTGAGAGCATTGGCAGACTTAATTATCGTTGGACAGGCTAGCAGCTAACATCCGTTTCTAACAGGCTGGTGGCTGTAGCTTTATATATACAGTATGTAATATGAGGGTGGTATACATCTTATTATCTAACTCTCAGCCAGAAAGCAAATAAGTGTATTGCCCAAAATGTGGAAGTTTTCCTTTACAACTTCCTTTCCTTTTTCTACTTTCAGGCCAAGATGGACGAAATGTGTCGGTAATTCCATCACAACTGGGACAACAACTTAAGGCCAAGTTATGCGCTACGTTAAAGACGTGTACATATTTGGGTACGTTGTCAGTAATGCTGTACTGCGCGTGGCCTGCATTTAAGGCCCATTTATGCTCCCTCAAATGGATTTGTCCATCCGTAAACGGCCTATCTGTAAGCGCCTACATGCGCGATTACGTCCTCTACGTCGACATGGATGCAACCACGGTGCGGCAGTGAAGTTTCAAAGGTTTCGTCAATAACGAATATGGCGACGGTCGTAGGAGGTTGTGACAATGTACCCGGCGGTGGTCTGATGATCCGAGTGCTTCCTCTTCCACTATCCATGTGTGCATACATGTTATCATGTATACTGGGTTCCTTGTGCAGCATTGTCCTCTAACATTTGACATGAGTTCACATCAGGAAGAGAGCAGCACATGTGTGTGTGTGGTGTGTGTGTGTGTGTGTGTGTGTGTGTGTCAGTATCTGTGAGACGGACCCCTCCACTGAAGGCTGACGGCTCTTTCATCTTAAGCATCTGCTATTCTTCTTAGAGCTCTCGGGTCAAACCTCAAACCTGTCTGTCTGCTCTGCCTATTTAAATGTGACCACTTCAGTCATATCTGCAGGCTCATTATGGCAGCTACAAACCAACCCCTCCTTGTGCTTATTCAATCACAGAGGGATCTTGTGAGCTTTCTTGTCTGGCTGTTCCCTCTCAGAGGCTTTGCACAGACATTTTGAAACAATCAGATCTATTAGTTGGGACTTCTGATGTCTGATCCCTCCGCTGTACATGGGGCAAACCGCATTCAGAAATTCCTTGAGGTTTGCTCAAAAGAAAGAGAGAAAACTTGTATATGGGCAGGGTTTTACATGGCTATAATGCATGCATGAAGGTCTATAAGAATAGATATCCACTGTTTTGTGGTGTGAAGTACGGTGATGGTAATAGAAAGTGTCACATCAAACAAACCAACTGGGAAAGATTTGCACATTTTCAACAATGCAATGGAGGAGAAATAGATAAAAATGCAACAATGTGTTTCTTTATACACAATGCGATACAATATTCCATATACAGTGCTGCCTACACTGCTGTCATATATGGTAGCATACATACGGGCTGAGCAAGGATTCAATATTAAAATTATTTAACGATCAGGCAATTCTATTTTAATTTGTAACAGAAAAAAAATCTTTTTTAAATATTGTTATATTTTAAAAAAGATTTCAACGGTGTAATCATTAAAAGATATATGATTATATATCTTTTTCTTTTTGTCTCATTAGAACATTTCACATAATGATGCCAGGTCTTATAGCACATTGCATCGTGTATGAAGACAAAAACTGTAAACTGTTGAACAAAATACGATATTTTTTTGTTTATTTGATTAAGAGAGAATTGTGTAGTCTGTCACATATGGATATAAAAGGAACATTTTGTGTGAATAATGTATTGTTTATCCTTCATCAGATTAGATTATGTTGTTTGGTACAACGATATATTTTCTAAAGAGTAGAATAAACTTTAATTGTAGTTTTTTTATATTATGGCTTTGATGGTCCTTTATCAGTTTTTTAATTTGGTGAAAAATAAAATTCTATGTGCATTTATTTTATTGAGTTTAGTGATCAGCGTTAATTGATTACAATGGAAAGTCCTTCCATTGAAGTTACAGTCCGTAACTTCCATGATTTTCATCAATAATATGTTATTATTATGAAAATATATATTATGTTATGAAAACACACAATATAATGTAAAACAGTTGATGGTATATGAAATCGTGTTTGGTTTGGAGATGACGTGTTGCTTTGTACAAATCCAGGCTTGTGGAAAGTAACACGCTCACCTGGTTGAGGATGACTCCGTGTTGTAATTACATCACTCAGAGGAGAGAGGCAAAACATTAATTAGACAGCCCTCCCTGGCTTGTTTGAGTTTGGGCTTGTGAGTGACGTATGTAAGTCATCGAGCATGTGTGTGTATTTGTGTGCACACACATTCACGTTCCTCTGCGTATTCGGAGAGGTTGCCTAGGTTCACCAAGCTTTGGCTTTGCAGACTGTGTATGTGTGTGTTTTGTCATAGAGTGGTTAGCGCAGCACTGATTGCTGTTTATTTGGTCTGCGGGTTGACACAGAGCCTAGCAGTCAGGAGCGCTACTAACAGCTCTGTTTTTATTGGGTCCCTGTGGCCGCACCAATACTAACACTGGGGTCGTGGTCTTCCCTCTGTCCCCTGCACCCTGAGACTCCCACACCAAGTTTCCTGTCTGAGCTTCAAAATAACATACAGTAAATCATATGATCAAACAAGATGTTTTCAGAGCACCAAGAAAAGAATCAGGTCCAAAGCATATTAAACTGAGCAGCAGATTGTTAAGAAAATGTATTAAAATGGGAGGTAGAGTAGAGACATTACTGATTAAGCTGTTATATACAAAAATAAAAGAGCTTATGAACCTCACAACTTTTTAAAGGAATCATTTGAGTGCCAAATGTGCTCATTCTTTACACTTTATCAAGCCACCACCAGCTGCTGGTTAGCTTAGCTTAGCATAAAGACTGTACAGTATAAAGAAATAGGTGGAAAGCCTGGCTGTAGCATCATTTTTACTCTACAGAAGTCAGTGATGTGAACATTCTCATCTCACTCTTGGCTATAAATGAATGGTCGTTGTTCTTAAGATGACAACCGACATGTAACATTTCAAACAACCTATAATGTTAATTTAAAACATAACGTTGAAGGGAATAAATGCATTTTAGTTTGCAAACTCACTCTTAGTTGGATAGTTTTCAGTATTCTGTTAATTACAGTTTGACATTTTTGTCATTAACTTAGTTTCCGGGATATTATGTAATTTTAAATAATTGAAGCGCGGAACAAAGGAGCAAATTTTAAGGATTAAACATCAGATTTGGTATACAGGGTATTTACTGATGTCAGTTTCCCACCGGAACATTCCTCCATTGTCGGATAGAGTGGCAAAACATCCTGCCACCTTTAGTCGGGGAAACTGCAAAACCGAGAGTAAAACCAGCTCTTATCTCCTTGAATTAAGGCCATTTAGATTTGACAGTGATGCTTACAGCTAACTAAAGAAGTGTTCCATGGATATTAACATGTGGTCAGGAATCAGGTTTCCTGACATTTCTACTGTATGTGAATGCAACACCGGGGGAATACACAAAACAAAGCCTGAAGGCATACAAGAGGCTTGAGGCTTTGGAGCTGTTGGCAAAATTAAAGTGACAAGGACACCAATGGATATTCTGGTTGTTGGTGGATAGGTTTGTATGAATATTATTTCATTACAACTTGGAGAGACATGCTTGCTTGTTTGCACTTACGTCCGAAGTGAGGACATGCAACACACCGTGTAGCAGCTTCTCTTTTCTTTAGCTCTTGGCAGTCAGCGTTAAAAGATAGCTATGATTTCTTGTTGAATCTATTCATACAGTCAATCACACAACAGCTCTTTCCTATTCTGCATGTGTTTTCTCTGTTTTTGCAGCATTCAAGCAGAAAAGTAAAACGGCCTCTCAGCAAGAGTTTTCTGCCACTCTTTGGATGTAACCGCAGTGACTTCCAGCTACTGTGGCATCACATGTGAGGACACTTTGTTCAGCCTCGACCAGACTTTTGTGCCATGTAAAGGGGAGTGATTGATAGAGAGGTTGACTGACAAGTCACAATTACATGATAAAGCACAATACTGCATCCAAGTATCATCTTGAAAAAGCCACTGAAACATCCACAGGATGACAGATAAATGATAAAATATGCATAAATATTGGTTAAAATAGCAACAGTAAAAAGCTAACTGTTCAGTTTTTAGGTCAGAGTTGCTGAGATTTTATTGTGTGACCATTTGTGTTGCTATACAACATGAACTGTTATCACAGAAATGATGGAGGAAACTATGAAAACAAAAACAAGGTTTTAAAAACATCAAAATCAAGCGCATCACATTCCTGATGTTCAGCCTGAATTGTCTGGACACTGTGAACCATCGATGCACATGACTTGTCAGCGCCGGCACACACGCATGACAGCAAGACAAACACACACTTACACAGGCTGACACGCTCAAGATGGTATATGGTACATGAACACTTAGTCAACCATGTAATGTGTCAACACACACACACACACACACCAATGAAGAAAGAGGTCGCCGCTTTGCCATCTGGTAATCAGACCCCCTCCCAACCACACTCACACACACACACACACACACACACACACACACACACACACACACACACACACACACACACAGAGAGAGAGAGAGATATGCATATAATGATAGAATAACCTGCACCATCCAACAAGTCTGTCATTGTGTTGATTTTGTTGACGAAAACTACGACAAAAATTGTTTCTCAATGACCGTTTTTTCCTTGAAGAAGATGACAAGACAAGATGACACCGACATCATTAAACAGTAACTGTGTCTAAATCAACACGCAATATCGCTAAAAGTTAGTTTAGAAAATAAAAGCTTTACCAAAATCGCTCTTTATTTTCATCCACAAAAAATAAAATTCATCCACCAACTATTTGGTTCATTGGATGACATGTTCAGCACTTTCCTGTGCTGCCCCGGCTGAGGTGGGACCAACTACCACTGGTCCGTCTCACCTCTCAAGAAGTTGGAGCATGAGTGCATGTGACAGGACCCCAAGAAAGGGTGGACTTTGTCTGGGCAGGATGAAGCCAGAGCAAACTCTATGGAGGCCTGCGGCGGTCCTGACGAACGAATCGGTCGGCCTGGGCATGGGGACAAAAGACTAATGGAACTATCTAGAATCTGGTTGCCTCAGGGTAGCTGGTGCTCAGAGTCTCACAGTTTAATCTGGTAATAGCCTCCGACCTTTTCTCAAACTTTAAATGGGTAAGAAGCCCAGTTCGCTGGTTGCAGCTGGGGGTGTTTCAATATAACTATGCAAATCGGAAAATGTTCCATGTCTGGATATTTCCCTTAAAGTGACATCATCAGACCAGACACTTTCTGCAAAGCTGCATTCCTGATCATTCAACGTGTTTTTCATCAGATAATGATCAGATCAATCTGATGTGAAATCGGAGAAATAAGAGTAAAACGACCAAAAATATTGTTTTTGGCTCGGCTAGATTGACTGAAATGTTAATAATAAGCTGATGTCTTAGAAAAGACTAAAACTAGACTAAAATAAGACTAAAATCCTCAGACTTTTAGCTAAATAAAACTTGACAAGAAAGAAACTTTTGACAAAGGACTGAGACTAAATAAAAAAATAGCTGACAACATTAACACAAGACTGTCTCTTCACCCAACCTGACCGCTGACCCTGTTATACACACACACACACACACACACACACACACACAGCTGACATCAAGTAATGAGAGTATTGGGGAACAAGAGGAGTGGCATGCTGAGATGGGCCGGCTGTGTGTCTGTGTGTGTGTCCCTGCTGTAACGGCTGCTCCCGGCCGTCCACACAGCTGTCTGCTAGACACACTCACACACACAAACACACACACTTGGTGGCTGTGAGAGATCCCCCCCACGACTGCTTCCCAGGCCTGTGACGGAGAGAGAGGAAAGGAGGGGAAACGGCTGGAAGGGATTACACACACAGACACACACGTACACACCTACACACCAGCAACCACACGTGAGACATTATGAAAACATACACACACATACGCCGACACTATCTTGAAAATGTTTTGGTGGAGCTGGAGAGCAGATAAACATAGTATTGCTGCTTCTGTATGGGAATGTGAAGTTAAGTCCGACTTTCTAATGTTTTTGAATGTTGTCTTCTGCATTTGGCATCAGAGTGATGGCTGAGGTCTTGTAAAATATGGGAACATCTGTGACAACAAGTGTTCAGACGATAAGCCAGGTTGTAAACCAGCCAACAGTTCAGCCAAACACTTCATTTGAAGGTAAAACCAAAAGTCAGTGCACCCGAAACGTAGCATAACAACTTAAATAATAAATGATATTATAATAAAGTAGGTTAAAGTAAAATAATTAACTTTTTACTTGAGGTTTCTGTTGCAACAATGTCTGATCTGATCATCTGAAGGCTCCTATTCCTCTCCCCTCTGCCTTAGTTATCAGCAGCTAAATAGATGAGAACAGTGTTATATAGAAATCTCAAAACAGATCAAAAATAATTTTAAAAAAAGAAAAAAGAGAGAAAAGGTCCAAATACAAATGGTTACAGTAGTACAAAATAAATAGTCCTCAACAAAAATATTGGCCATTTATCAAAATGACACCTTGCGAGTATTATGATGTTTTATATTGGTGTAAAAAGGCTTAAGGAAGGCAGATGGTTTGGTGCACTACTGACTACAACTACTTTGACACTGGAGATCTCAGTTGGTGTTGCAGTTGCTCTATAATGGCATTCATTGTATAAATGCAGTTAAAGTTACCTAAGGGTCTCTGATGCTGCTAAATAACAGAACACACACAAATATTGGAAATATAACCAAATACAGAAATAGTGCAAGTAGCCATGGTTTGTGACTTCTAAATGTACTGAAGTTATCTCTCCAAAAGTGTGTTACAAATGAGCTAAAATATAGTTTTGATGGGGCAACAAGCATGTCCATGTCCAGGTGTGTTCATCACTTTTTAGTTTTTACCCTGGAAGCTGTTCCCATTGCTAAATGAGCCACTTGCAGCATTTTTGTGTATTTACTTTTGCTATCTGACCGTATATTATTTTGGAAAACGCTCCACAAGTGTTGTCAAATTGGTAAAGATATTTTTTTTATTATTTGCATTGTGTTTTCTTTTGCTGCAATGTGGTGACCTCCCAGGGCCACCGTATTAAAGTGAAACATTACGTTTAATATTGGTGTAGATCTGAAAATGGTCATATGTCCATTTTTTCAAGGACAGCAATAAACAGCGAATTTGCGTTTTAGGTATGAGGAATGATCTACCTCTTTACCACGCTGTCACCAGGAAATTATTCAAAGTTAACAGGAAACAGGACCACAGTCTCAACAGGAATGCATACTTTTTATTGCCCCCATGGGGGAATTCTTTCTCTGTATTTGGCACATCCCCGAGGAGCAATTGGCAGCCTTATGGCACCCAGAGAGCAAACTGGGGTTCAGTATGTTCCTCAAGGAGCATTACAGCAGCCGGCCGCTCTACCTGCTGAGCCACAGCCGCCCCGAGAAGCAATGGTCAGTCACTTCAGTGAAACCAAACCTCACTGGTAGAAGGTGGTTTTATGAAGAATGTGTCCATTTATATCTTCTTTCAACAGATATAAAGATGTATCAAATGTGCCACATCATGTGACTCATGTGTGTCACAAGGCCAACAGACTTATGTAAATAGTTATATCCTTTTATAGAGTGTAGGTTTCTTCTGGAAATGTTTTGACTGCAGAAACTGCGTTATTTTAGTTATTTGTTAAGGGCCTCATGGTATTTCGGACATGCCATGTGAAAACATGCAACCGACTCCGGAATATTCCCCATGTTTATGCTTGTATCGGCCGCTTTACGCTGTGTTTGTTATCCCTGCAGATGGAAATAGACAGAGGCTGGAGTTTCACAGAAACAGGAAAGGCTTTGTTGGCAGCAGAGCTGTGACTGCAGGAGATAGTATCTGGAAATCTGCACTGATATACTGTAGTTCTTGATAGTGATTAGGCTCAGTCAAGAAATATTATATGCGTTCAGTGGGTTTTAATGAGAGACGACTGTAAGGAGCAAAGAAAAAAGTAAAGATGAAGAGAAATAACCAAAGTCACTTAAACAAGATGATGATCTCAAATTTGTGACATCCCTGCAGTGATCACAGACCCCAGATGTAATGCTTGTTGTTCACCACACATATTTGCTTTGTAGCTTTTTTACGATTCTCATGAGTATTTGGGAGCATGTTGTGTAAAAGGCGACAGCGGGTTTCTCTCTGAGTATGTTTTTGTCAGTGTGGTGTGCGAGTGAGCGTTATTGTGGTTATCAATACATAGTTCTTATGAGACATGGCATTATGAGTTGGGTAGGAGTTTAGAGGGTGGTGGCGTGTTTGTTGTGTGTGTTAAGAGTGTGGGAGCGAGACAGAGTGGAGAGACAAAGACACAGACAGAGGGAAAATAAGAGAGTGAGAAATACACAGAGCAGAGTTAAAGGTTTACAAAGAGAGAGACACTCAAGCAATTGGATCACGATGGATGTGTGCGAACAAGACGGCAACTAAGAGAGTCAGAGGGACAGAAAGGAGGAAAGAAAGCGATCCTCTGTGTGTGTGTGTGTGTGTTTGTGTGATATGGTGTGTATTTGTGTGATAAGTTGGCAACCGGATCTAGTGTGGAGTGAACGGGAAAACATAACAACAGGAAATCATGAGTACAATCGCTATATCTAAAACCAAAACACAAAGACGCACTTGTAATTCTAACTCATATGTATACAGAGTAGGGGAGTCATTAGTTACATAATTGAATTAAAAAGAAAAGTAATTGTAATCTATTACGGTTACTGACAACAGTTACTAATCAGGATGTTGGTGATTAAAAAAGCAGTTACATCCGAATGTATCATTTCAATTAATGCCTGTGAGCAGCCATCCAACATCATTTTCCTCATAAAATCAAACCCTGGCTCTGACATTACTCTACAGTATAAGGCTTGTTTCATAGAGGTGAAAAAAATACAAACATAGTAATGCTTCATGTCAGATCTGAGGAAACATCTACAGGTGAGTTGATATAACAGCAGCTAATCACATAAAATAAAGTTCCTTGTGCTCAAGATGATATTTAGATCTTTATTTTGCTCCATGCCCGTCCATCTGGCTTCATGTTTGTGTTTAATCTGCACTCATGACACAATGATGCAGCAGGCGAAGACTTTCCCACATTTTAGATGATATAAAACTAACCATCTTGTACTCTTTTGGCCTTGAACCATTGAAAGACAACATGTCTTATTTAATAAAAACAAAATGTCAACAAATTGGCCTGGGTTGAAGCTCAACTTGGTCATCTCACTGATTTACATGACATCACTGATTTAAGTGTGTGTGTGTGTGTGTGTGTGTGTGTGTGTGTGTGTGTGTGTGTGGGAGTGGGAGCTGTAGCGGCAGCTGTTGGATATTACAGAGCTGATGTGCTCCTCATGTCCTTCAGAAGTTGTCGTCATGCTTCCTGTATTTTGGCCAGTAGTGCATGATGTCACTTCCTGTTCGGGATAGTGTGTGTGTGTGTGTGTGTGTGTGTGAGAGGGTGTGGGCCCCTCTGGGACCCAGCTGCAATGGGCTTCCAACTATCTGTCCCAAATGAATGTGACTACACACTCACACAGAGCAAAGGACCGACATCATCAGAGGAATCTGCACAACCCTACTCACATATCCTGTCGGTGTGTTTTGGGTCACCGTCCTGTTTAAAAACAAATGATGGTCCCTCTAAGCACAATCCACATGGAATGGCATGTGCCTGCAGTGTGCTGTGGTAGTGATGCTGGTTAAGTATGCCTTCCATTTTGAATTAATCACCATAGTGTCACCAGCAAAGCATCCCCGCCCCATCACACCTCCCCCTCCATGTGTCATGGTGGGAACCACACATGCAGATATCATCCATTCCCCTTTTCTGTGTCTCAAAGAGGCATGGCGATGGAACAAAAAATCTCACATTTAGACTCATCAGACCAGAGTACAGATTTCAACTGGTCTGCTGGCCTCCCTCTGTAGTGGTTTCTTTAAAGCAGCTCAACTGTGAAGGCCTGATTCACTCAATCTCCTCTGAAAAGTTGGTATTGAGATGTGTCTGCCACTGGAAGTCTGTCATGTACGCTCTAATTTAGATTTCTGAGGCTGGTAAGGCTTATCTACTGCAGCAGAGGTAAGTCTTAGTCCTCCCTTCCTGGGACGGTCCTCATGAGAGCCTGTTTCATCAGTGTTTGATGTTTTTTTTTTTCAAGCTGCACTTGAAGATAAGTTTAAAGTTTTTTACGATTTTCCAGATTGGCTGACCCTCGTGTCTTAAAGTAACGATGGACTGTCATTTCTTTATTTCGGTGAGCGGTTCTTGGGTCTGTGAATTATCTGTGTTTAAACTGTACATGTTCATTCGTTTTGTACACAGGTCTCTCTTGACAAAGAGATTCAGATCTCAATCAGACTACCTGTTTATATAAAGGATTGAATAAAGATAAAATGAAACAAAACAAAGGCAACGTGATAATGAACTTAACTCACGTACGTGCCCACGTTTAGAGTCAACAGCATGAATTATAATTGCTTACAAATACTCATTCATAGGAAAAATATTTGATAATCATTAAAACAAATTGTGCATATTGACTTCTGCACTTGTCTTAGCATTGTGTTATGAGTGCCAACCTCAACAAGTGTTTGAAAAGTATGAGCTGGTTTAATGTGAGGTAAAACAATATAAGAACAGAGTCACTGTGTGTTTTGTTTTGCATTTTATTAATGACTTCCGTGGACCCTGAGGGGGAGACATTTGATAATAAAATATCATCCATCCATCCATCCATCCATCCAGCTTCACGATAAAGCCTTTCCCCATCCCAACATTCCCTTCATCCTCTCCTGTCCATTCCTCCACCCCCCTGTTCATTCCTCTCATTTCTCCTCCCCTCGTCTATTTGATCTTGTTAGCGTGACCCTGTTTCAGAGTCTATGGTTGGCAGCTGGGCTGCTGGGACACGTGGTTCATTGACTGGGAAGGTCTGGCAACTCACTCTTTCCTCTCACACCATTAATTATCTGGACTGTGAGACTCCCAGGACCCAGGAGCTTGTACTGACATGAACACGGACACACACACAGTCACACACAGAGGACTATAAACAGCGCTCAGTGTGAGAACTTCAGCAAGGTCTCTTCACCAGAGTCACACAGATGTTCCTCTTGGCACCTCAGCAGGTTGTGGTGGGGTGGCTCAGGGGTCCTTTCTGGGGTCTGGGGGGCTGCTTAGGGCCAAACAGGGCCCCAGTGCCTAGATGAGAGCTTCCTTTGTGGGACACAAAGCATTGTCTGTGCTGGGAAAGGCTATGAGGATGGGAACACCGCCCAGAGCTGGACACTGAGCAGTGATTCTAGTTCTATGTGTGCAGCTCTTAGTGTTTTTTATTTGACACAGAGAAACAAGCAGAGTGAGTCTGAGTGTGGGAGAAAGTGTCTTATCACATATGACACACTGTATGTGCTCTATGTGTGTGTGTGTGCGTGTGGGGGGTGTGTGTGTGTGTGTGTGTGTGTGTGTGTGTGTGTGTGTGTGAATGACAGAGAGAGAGAGAGAGAGAGAGAGAGAGAGAGAGAAGAGTCCAGACTACCATTTAGAGACATACACTGAAGTTGTGTGAAAATCTGTCTGGGAGTGTGAGAGCACAGCTGGAACATTAGAGCAACCCACAATCTTTCTCTTTATGGTCTCATCAGTTTGAGCTCACACCAGAAGGTGGTACAGCAAAATCCATCCATATGTCTTTGGTGAACTAACCTATTGGCCAGCATGGCAGCATGGGAGACACACTGGCCAGTTAGCAACATGCTATCCACAGTAGCTCCAGACCCTTTCTATTTTCTCTGTAGTAAGACGTTGTCTCACCCATCCTGACATTTTGCTCTCCGAAATTTTACGTCATTTCATTTCAATCAGGAAAGACAAATGGATGAAGTAAAGATAATTGTTTCGTGCAGCAGAGAATATGTGAAAAGTAAGTCTGTTAGAGAGTCTTTTGTGCTTCGACTCTTCAGGCAGATTTTTTAATCGGAGGGCTTCTTTACTGGGCAAGCAGCAGAATAAATCCCCCCATGGAGTCCAGACACTGGTGGTGGTGGTGGCTGATGAAATGAAGTTGTTGAAGACGGGGCGGTGATGGGGAGGTGGTGGATGTGCATAAAGCAGTGTTAATGAACTAGAGGCACAGAGAAAATCAGGTTTAAATAGACAGCAGCAAGATGATAGGCTAACAATGAAGGTGTGTCGCTGTGCTATTGGATAGGTGTGACCAGCTGTTGAGAACAGCTGATATCTCAAATGACAGCCCCAGACAATGACAGCAGGAAATAAAGGACACTCTGTCGAAACTGATGACGATGAAGAGGCTGATGAAATGATGAAGTTGGTGAATCTACAAAAACTGTTCAGTGATGGGTAGGTGGAGGCCAAGATATCAAATGACAAAAGTTTCTTATTCCAAAAGTGGACAGGTCTATAAGATTGGCAGCACTTATCCTGAAGGGACATTATGTGCAGAAAAGTTCAGAAGCAGATCTGGAAAGTTAAACTTCAATTTTCCTGATGTCCCTAAATGTTACTTTGCATTATCTCAAAACTGCCCCACTTACAGCAACAATAACTTTTCCAAAGAAACAAACTTCAACATCAAATTAATCCTGGATAACGCTGTGACCAAAGCCATACCAGACAGCTTAAGAACCAACCCCACCCAGCTTTTCTCTCAAATATGATAAGATATGGTGCTGATGAAGGACCAGGAAGCATGGTAGCTATTTTAAGCCAAAAGACTGAGTTTGCATGTCTTCATGAGCGTGAGTAAAGGGGCACAGTGGGAGTCTGAGGGACGGTGGGAATGGATGAGGAATGTCAGAGACCCAAAGAAGGGGAAAGAATGAAAACAAAAAGCAAAGAAGTGGTTTATGCCCGCAGAACAAAGATGGAGAGAGGTTGTTTTTTTTTAAATTGGCTTTTCCTTCGGGTCCCAGACTCAGTGGCTGAGAGGAGGAGACAGGGGGACAGAGGAGTGCATGTAGTCGCTCTCCACCACACATACATTGACGCACACACAGAGACCACAAAGACAGTCCAAACAGCGGAAGACTCCAGGAACATATTAGGAGAGTTTGGGACTGAGGTGATGTGGGAACCTTGATAAACCATCACTGTCTAATTATTGTCGCCACAGCTGTTTTACTGGCCAAGCACATTACAGCAAAACAAAACACACACACACAATCACTCAGAAAGAACAACACACTCCCAAGCTCTTACAAAAACTTCTGAAAACATACACAATGCTTTAGCAAGTTGGCTCAAGGTCCTGAGGTTCTCTGTGGGTAGCTGTGTTTTCCATAAGACAAGCGTGACCCCCAAGCTCCATCAAGATTGTGTGTATATGTGTCCACTTTTGCAAACCACCCTGGAAAACCCCGCTCCTTAGAAGCCATACGGCTCTGCAAAGAGCCGCTGTCTCAGTTTATTCAGCTATTTCTGGGAGCTCGGTTATTTCAGCGTTGCGCTTGGTGCAGATGTTTACTTGCTCACGGGGAGATTGAAAGTTTTGGTTGTGTTTTTGAACAACGAAAGATGTCTATGACATAGTGGGATTTAATGAATCAGCCTGCAGCTACACAGGCATAACTTATGGGATCAAATCAATTGTTTGTTTGGTGGTTGCCTGTTGCCATATGGTGTGTTCCAGTTGCGTTGGAAGTCGGACGTCGGAGCTGGGAATGACGTCACACCTGAGTTGACCGCGTTCCAGTTAATCAAGTTGGAAAACAAGACGGACGCCTCCAAGAAAAGACTCGTTGTGCTTGCTCTTCTGGAGTATAAACAACTAGTAGCCCATACAAACACCGTAGGAACATATCCACAGATATAAGTTGGACAATAATATGTATACGACTGATTTAATGAGACACAAAGAAGTCAGTAGTGCTAATAAAAAGTATTTTACTAGAGCTTCCACTACCGTTGATACAAGGTGTAGCCATCTTGGATTATGAGGTCGGGGGTGATGGGGTTCCTCCAACTTTCCAAGTTGGAAATCTGACCTCGGGGGGTCATTCCAGTTGAAACCTCCGACTGGGAAATGGGAAATTCTGACTTCCCAGTACAACTGGAACGCACCAATAGGCTCTGCAAACCACCATTTTCTGTAGCCCTTTTGCTCCGTCGCTACATCGCACGCATACTCATCGCTATCAATAAGCCAGTGAGGCAAACCTGCTGCAGACTCCACATTGTAAAGCTCTGGTAAACTACAAAAGTTCATTTATAAAAGTAAAGCACAAATGTGTGTTAACACTTAGATGACCACCAAAAAGTGTCTCTGTTATTGTTTATTGCCAAATGCAGCTTACGTTGCTTTGGGTATTTTGAATCATAGGTATATAGAGAAAATACACAGATGACTGGCAATATGTCAGCATAGACACACACACATACACACACACACACACACACACACTGACATACAGTGGATATTGTCATTGAGCAGATTGCAGTAGCTCCAGTTGCGGTGTCTAGTTTCCACATGATGAGAGTGTAATCCGTGCAGGTTCTTGCCTGCTGCTTTGTTTTCCTTTCTGTCTGACTCATCCCTCCAACCTGTGGGAAGGAGGGAAACATGGACTATGTCACTGTCATAACATGGGATTACTGTCTACAATACACTTTTTCAAAGGGATGGGAAAGATGCCCTGGAGTTTCTATCTTCTCCTCTTTGTCCTCTCAGGTTTCTCAGATTGCACCTTTTCTTTATTGGCCATTATCACCTTTCCTTTTCCTTCTATCTTTTCCTGCCATCCATAGTTTTCTGGTTTACATTCATATTTTTATTGATACTGAAGGCTTTCCTTCTAAAATAGTTTTTTTTTATTTCTTTTTTTTACAAATGCTACGAAAACTATGTTAAATGCAACATACTGTATGTCCTTCAGTTTTTATTGTGATTCTCTGAACTTTTTCAGGTTCACTTCAGTTCACCTCCAGTTTCACCCATAAACACCTGACCTCTTTGTTTTTAATCCAAGTACCTCTTTTGCATCAAACAACAAGTGAAGATTATCACATTTGCAGCGTGACCAAGACAAAGATGTTTTTCAGTTATCAGAGACCCAAAGCCTGTGTCATTTGTTTGAGGTATTTTTTAGATAAAATATCTTCAGTTATAAACTCTTTCTTAAAATCTTGGGGTTCTTGCTCCTGGCTGTTTTTTTTCAGGGCATTTTTCTTTGAAACCCTCAGTGATTATTTTCCTAACATTGGTATAATTTACAAAAAATCATATTAAGGGTTACACTGATATAAGATAACTTCAATAGAACCAATTTAGGAGTAAAAAGTTTATTTACTGGGTGTAATTTATCAAGTGTTTTACTTCTACCTACAGCAAAACTAGGGGTCCCCCCTGAAATGCTCATGTTTAAGCACATTTATTTCCTAAAAAATACATTTTTACATTTTAAACAATGGTAAATAATTCTTCAATGTGATTTTTATTTTAAATAGTAAAAGATAATTGTTGTCTGCACCATTGAAAAATGCAAAAAAACAAACAAACCTTTTTTACTGTTATCACTATTATTATCAGTTTGACAAATACGGGTTGGGATTGCAGCTCTTCAAGGAAGTTAATTCAAACACATTCATGTAATGTAACTCTTTCTCAAGTCACCAATAGCGTCTCTTTCACTCTTCCCCCAACTTCCTTATTATCTGTGTGAATCCCAGGTCTTATCAGCCAGCACCTGCGCCGCTGCTCAGCTTTAGCAGACAAAATCCAGCCGGATCACAGCCAAACACTGTTGGATTACAAGAGGGTTTAACATTGAAGCATTGAGACTTGGGCCTGGCAGCCTTTCTGAAGCTGCCTCCCAACATGTTAACAATCAACCCGTTTTGCAACCGTCCAAATTGACATGCGGTATATGGCTTTGCTGCCAAAAGCCACCTGCCTCTCAAATTCAGAGTTTTAGAATGTAATGCAGCTATTTAACCCTTCAAACCCCAACATTTATATGTAGTATAAAGGGTGTCATGTCCTTTGGTAATAAAGAATCAAGTTCCCATTTGAGTTTCAACTCAATGTCAACTCCAAAGAATACAATTTCAACCTGATTCATGATCCTACATGCAGCCACAGAGCTCTTGGGTCTTAATAATTTGCCCTTTGGGTGGAGTGGCTCATCAAAAGCTTCACACATGCTGCTTTCCTGGGTGCCAAAAGAGCTTAACAAAGTACACAGGAGAGCTAATAACACATCTAATACAGCACTAACATAGACCTGTCCACCTGGCAGGAAAGGCCCTGCCAATAACGAAACCTCACCTGCACCTGTGTTGATTATCTGCCCTCTTTGTTTCAAAATCTTCCCCAATGGAACAAAAGGAGAAGTGAAAAAAGTTCAAGCGCACCTTGTCAAGGTTTGACGTATGTTTTTGAACTTGGTCGTTTTAAAGTGGTGATGTGTTCACCTAAACAAGGCTGGCAAGAAAAACAAATGAAGGTCGACGTATTTTCATTTGGAAGAAAAGCAGGAAGCTTTGAATACGGAATACCAACAGTTCAAAAGATCCAGAGAAGGTGGGAAAGGTGTAGACACACATACTCACACACACACACACAGGCATAAATATACACACAGTATGTCATTCAATTTAAACAAACAGGAGGCCTCTCGGATCCTCACAAGGCCATGTTCCCGGTTACTGAGGCTACCAGTTGCCTTACACACACACATACATGTTGGAACAACCATTGCAAAGCCTGGTTTGAACAAGTCATTGTTGTGCTACATTCACACACACACACACACACACACACACACACACACACACACTCACAGTCAAACGCACACAAGGCCCCTCGTTGCCTCTCCTGTTTCAGCTGCATGCAACCAGAAATGCGTACAGCTACACAGGAGAGGCCTTGTGTGTGAGGGGTCATAACAACTGCGGCAGTGGCTGAACGGCAACCTTTAACCCCTGACAGCATGGGAAAGTGGGAGCACTCAGCTGTCAGGACCCCAGTGGGGGCAGTTTCACCCCTCAGTAATGGTTAAACGATGATTAGACATCAATGGGAAGACACACACAACGTTGAGCGAGGAATGTCGTAAATGTATGTAAGTGGACAAAGTATGCATAAACACACATAAAGGAAAGATCGAAGCAATTGGTGTGCCTACACTCAAACACACACACACTCACACACACACACACACACACACACACACATATAGGCATATGCTGTACAGATCATTGTCCTGACCTATGCTGTAATAATGAGTTAGTGTTGAATATGACAAGAGACAAAAAGGGAAAAAGTCTCCACTCATTAGTCTAATTGACCTTTCTCTACAGCTCTCCCCCAAAGAGCGATTGTCCAATCATAGATTAGCAACCGTAACTTGGCCTGTCAAGTTTTGAAAATGGAAATCGTCAGCAGAAAGAGTTTGAAGCGAAGTGACTTCTTTCCCTTTTCAAAAGACAAAATACATGAGCAGAATGGCTTTAAAACACAGTTAAGCTGCAATCGTCAGCATGTAATGTTAGTTTACTGCCTCTAAGGCCAAGGAGCACAACAATACAAACACTGGTTTGTGAGTTTACTGGTTATATTTACAAAAGAGAAAGAAATTGCCATATGCATCATGTTCTGTAGTATTTCCCCACTGTCTGTGGATACAATCAAACTTTAGACTAATGTGAGTGGCACGGTTTTGCACATTTTTATCCAACGCCAAGAACGCAGTGAGGAGGGGGACATAGGAATGGGTTCCGTCTGTCCATCTATCTGTCTGTCTGTCTGTCTGTCTGTCTGTCTGTCTGCCCATCACGTTTCGTTTCAGGAGCACAATTCAAGGATTTTGATGGGACATTCTGCTTTAGTCTTCTTTGGGTTCTCACATCTCTCAGTCGCTGCAGGAATGCTAACTATCCAGAAACCCCCCTGGCTGTGCTGCCAGTGGTTAGGACCATGATTTAAAACAGCCCTGATGGTTCCCGTATAACACGCTGTGAAAGAGGGCATGTGGAGGTACAGTACAGGCCACAGTCAGCTCTGCCCTCAGCTCTCCGTGTGGTTTCATAGAACTTTTTTAGGTGGAGCAGAGCCAGTCACCTAGGGCAGCTTCACACTACTTCAAGAGACCATAACAGAATGTTTTATATTTAAGCCCATTAACTACAAATTGCAAACATTACTGCAAACCATTTTCCAAAGTGCGGTGTCGGTTTTAGGAGTGACAAATACAGTTTTCCTACCTTCCAGTCGGCCACAGCACACTGTCAGCCCTATTTTGAAGGAAAAGAATGTTTAATGTGGTGTTTTTAAATTCTTCTAATTTGTGCCAAAGGAAATTAGATTAAAGTTAAGGTGAGGCATAATATCTGAGACAAGCTGGACAAAGATCATGGTTACACTTTAAAAAAAAATGAAATGCAGGTTGAGATGGTAACCAATGGCAAGAGATGAGACCAATGACATCCACACCCTTGCTTTAAACTCCTCTGACATTAGCTCTGAACTTTACTACTGGATGTTAATTCTGCAGTGTGGAATATAAATGGTCCAAAAAAAAAGAAAAACCTGTTAACTGTGTTATTACAGTAAACTTACACATGAATTATTTAGCTGAAACAGTATCTTTAATTAGATATACTCAAATTAAATTGTACAATAAATAAACTAAATGCTATTGATGGATTTTCTCATCTCAAGTGTCTTTCAAGTCTAACCAAGTTGATTTTCATACATCTTGGATCAATTGAAACCAGTGCTCCCCTCAAGACGGGCAAAAGGCCTTCATGACTTAGACGCCTATGGTATGGTTTTGTAAAATGGTTAGCAGTCATGTCATGATTATGCAATATGTACTTAATAAGAGAAGACAGGCACAAAAAAAAAGAAGTCTGTTACGGCTCAAGAAATAATCTGCATTGACTGGTTGTATTTGTATTTATGAAAAGATGGATTCTGTGATTCATCAGAGAGAGAGAAAAAAACATGCCCCCCTTTCTTTTAACGCAAAGCTGAGTTTAGATTGTACAAGACATTGGACACATTTCTAAAGTGAAGACATAAATATATGCCTCTACCCTCATCAGGCTAGTTATAACGGGTCAATGAACACACTGCCCTGAAGGATCATCCTTCGATTGTTATAATCCCTCAGACAGCTGGGACCCACAGACTCACAGATGCTCAGGCGAGAGGAATGGAGACTGATAAGGAATGGAGGTGCATGTGTGTGTGTGTGTGTGTGTGTGTGTGTGTGTGTGTGTGTGTGTGTGTGTGTGTGTGTGTGGTGAAGAACTAGTTACTGATATGCATGTGAACATGTGCATGTCTGTGTGGTGTAGGTTTGTGAGTGCGTGTGTGTGCAGTAGATGTTTTCATGCCCTGCATCCTTCCCTTGTCAGGTTGGCAGCTGACTGTGATTAATATTTCACAGCTAACAAATGGAAAGCACAGGCAGGCCTGTGCGTGTGTGAGTGTGTGTGTGTAACCTTGCCATGACAGCAGTATAATTGACATAATTACCCACCCTTCCTAAACATCACACACACCCCGTCAGGCACAGTCACACACACACACACACACACACACACACTCAGACAGCACTCTACACCTTTCACTGTGTATGCTCACACGTCTAAAGTGATATATGTGACAGTCACATGCAGAGGAGTGACCACATTATCCCATCCTGTGCACAAACCAAACACATTCACACACACACACTACTGTTTGGTCATATCACTGTGCATCCACTGATAAGCTAATAACGTAAGTAAAGAAATGCTATTACAAACAGTGTTTGTAAATGATAAAATAAATATGACTTAAGCTTTCAAATAAATTAAACAGTGTAATAAATGACCAGAAAATGAAAAAATGCCTTGTACTACTGTTTTTTTATATTATCAGTATTTTTTTCTGATAATGTTATAATTAAATACAAAAAGAAGAATTCAGCAAGAAAAAATAATAATGTAAACAATATAACATCCCATCCCATACTGCACCACCACCCCACTGCTCCCACCCACCGTATACACTGTCCCTCCACCACCATCACTAATCTCATTTGATGGACAAAAAACGGACATGGTTACAATAAGCATCACTGTCAACACCACCGTGCCTCACTGTTTATTTATTTGCTTACTTATCCATATTTATTTATCAGTCACTTTACTCATCTATTTTTACTTTATTCTTAAGTCGAGGTTGAAAAGTTCACATTCAAAATCAAAGAATTTGGAGACACATAGTGGAATGTAACAAAATGCATTTACTCAATTACTGTACCTAAGTACAAATTAGAGGTATTTGTCCTTTACTTGAGAAAGGCATTTCAACTTTCTGCAACTTTCTACCTCCACATTTTTTAAATATTAATTTTACTCCACTGCGTTTGTCTCACAGATTTAGCTACTTTTCAAATTGCATTTTTGAATACCTCTCCTGTCCAGTGGAAACTATTCATGGCTTTGCCATTGTGAGCATACTGTATGTGCAAGCTTCTCTTAGCATGTAGCTCAAATGACTACAGTCCCTAGTAATAGAAACATGTTTTTTCTGCAGTTCATGATAAAAGGGAAGGGTTTTCATCTGTAAAATGTTGTCTAAACCAAAGCTAAAATAAAATAAGCCTACTGTCTTAAACTGGAAAAATTATGACTTGAATTAAAAATCTGATCAAAGAGTAAAAAACAAGACAACATATCTAAGCAGGTATTTGATGCCATCTTTTGGTACATGATAATTTGATAATCACATCTATGGATACACTGTGTCATCAAAAACACAGAGCTTTATACTGAGGTTTGATACTCAGCCCTATACACAGTACTGTAAACTTAATAATAATGAATTTCAAATATGAAAACTGATTTTCCCCAGAAATGTCATAAATTGTGGAATACAGGATTTCTTAATGTGTATACACACATTTTGAGTTTTTTTTTTTAAAGAATGAAAAAATAGCAATCCATCAAGCTGTGTACTATATCTCAGTAAAAATTGCAAGTCTCAAAATGACACGATTTTCCCTTACAGGACGAGGGCGTCAGCAGATAACTCCCAAAATCAATGCCAAAGTCAAAACGGTTATCTTTGTTGTTTGCTGTGTTTGTATGTGAAAACATCAAAATAAAATCTTTATCCGATGTGAAAGTTCTCCCTGATGAGACAACTTTGATGGAGCCTTTGAAGTGGAGGAGTCGTGGTAATAATAGTGATGATGGTAATTGATAACGGTGACCTGAATAGTAAATGGGAGTTCATCTGGGATAGGAAGTGCTGAATGGAAGCCAGACTGGATGCTGCTGAGCCTCAGGCTGTGTGATAATAAACGGGAGGGGTTGAAACAGCGCTGATAAGAAATTGTGTGTGTGAGTGTACACTTCCAGCACATGCTGCGTGCATGAGTGTGTTTACTGTGTTTTGTACATGTGGTTTGCACTGGTGGTTGTGCAGGGCTTGCTGGGGGAATTGAGTGTAAAGGTCTAAGAGCATATGTGTGAATGAATGCATATGATTTGTGGGTCATGGCAGGTGGTCGAATGATAGCAAACCAACATACACTGTCACTCTGAATATAAGGGGGGGGGGCAGACTTAGGGGGGATCAGGGGGAGATGAGGAAAAGAGAGTGTGAGAGAGGAACAAGAGCAAGATAAATATACTGTATATGTCTTTCAAGAAATAATATTGTAAAATATGACGTATAAAATTTCACATTGCCTTTTTGTAATTTTAATTCAAATTATTCTACCCCTTGAAATGTATTTATTTTTTTATTGTTTGTATGTTTCTCCACGTTCAAATCAAGGTCTGTGGAAAGCGGCTGTTTTATACTGTGCAGATTGTAAAGTCTTTGAGTTTGGGAAATAAGCATGAAATTGTTCTACCCAACTCAACTGGACTTTTCTGTTACGGAGAGAGAGAGAAGTAGCTTGGTAGTGATATAAAACATAATCATTTAAATTTGAATTTTGAATAAAACTTGAATAGAAAAAATGGAGGCAACCTCACAAATGGATTGGAAGAGAGGAAACAAGAGAAAAACAGACAAAGATTTAGTCAGACAAGAAAGCCAAAAAGGGAGAAACAGCATGACAAATAGGACCGTAGCAGGTCTGGGTTTGCGTGTGTGTATCTGTGTATGTATGCGTATGTGTTTGTGTGTATGTGTGTGTGAAACTGTGCCCTAAACTAATGGAGCTGGCAGGGCGGAATCAATTACTGACCAACAAGGATTTTCCCACAAGCTTGAACTGGTGGGAAAAAAATAGCTCGCCAACATACATCTCTCCTTGTGTGTGTGTGTCTGTGAGTGTGTGTGTGTGTGTGTGAGTACACCCATGTCACAGCATGCAGAGGTGGGTATGCACACGTCTGCGTGGCAGCTCTCAGTGCATGTCTGCATGCAAATACGAAGGTGTGTTAGTGTTTACTTTCTGTCTGTGAGTGTGTGTACAGAACAGCTGGCGTGGAGCAGAAATGAGCCAGCGGGCCTTCAGAAGAGACACGAGTTGATTTATAAACGTCTGAGTCAGTAATCACCACAAACCTCGTTAGGCTTTCTGTCTCCTCCATCGCTCCCAGGGGGGGGAAAAATGTCTCAGTATATGCGACTTTTGATTTCAGTCAAGACTTCTTCAACACTTCACAACCTAAAGTATCCTGTTGTCAGTGCGATAGCAGACTGACACATATGAAGTTACAGTGTGCTCCAAAACAATACATACTAACAAATCAGACACAAACATTGTGTTCCTTTTGAAGACTATATTCTTTTTTGTGATCAGGGGTTCTCTACTCTAGAGTCACATTTTGCATATGCTGTATTTGCGTGTCTGTGGGTTTCAAGGATTTTAACAGAGAGCCAGTGTACCGATGTAACAACCATTTCCCAGGATTAAACTCCCTTGAGTCTTTGCCATGAACGCACTTTCGGAGCTTACTAGGAGATTTTGTTGCCAACTGCTGGGAAAATAATGTTTCACTTTAATTGACATGTGCATTTCAATCAGGAGTGACAAGTGAATGAAGTAAAGTAAGTAGTTTATTACAGCATATTATAGGTGATACGTTGTGTGTCAGAAAGTCTTTGGTGCTTAGTCCAGGGAGACTGTAATGGTAGAGCATTTGCAGCAGCAAGATAAATCCCCCCATGGATTCCAGATACTTGTGGTGGTGGTGGTGGCTGATGAAATGAAGTTGTTGAAGACGGGGCGGTGATGGGGAGGTGGTGGATGTGCATAAAGCAGTGTTAATGAACTAGAGGCACAGAGAGAATCAGTTTTAAATAGACAGCAGCAAGATGACAGGCTAACAATGAAGGTGTGTCGCTGTGCTATTGGATAGGTGTGACCAGCTGTTGAGAACAGCTGATATCTCAAATGACAGCCCCAGACAATGACAGCAGGAAGTAAAGACTGAGCTTGTGTGAGAGGTGTGAATGACAGATTGCTATGAGATATACAATACAGGGCTAAGTGTGCTAATATCTATCTGTCTGACATTTGATGTATCATGTATGTCAACTGAAAGTCTAAAGATGACAGAACAAAGCCTGTTATCAAGCCACCACTTGTCTCCAACGTCACACTTACTGCATTTCTACAGATATTCATTTACATCTTTAAAACATCCATGTTCAGGGCACACATGAAACCATTCAGTCATTGAGATTTTTCTGCTGGGAAAATTAATTTCAATCACGAAGTTGTACAATATGTTTACATATGCTTTCTTAATTTTCAATCAGCTGATAATGGGTGGGTATTCACTCCAACCAATCTTATTTAGCCACAACCTCTATTATCTAATCATCTTGTTGTCTGAACTTCCCCTTTGTGGGCTGCTGTCAGCTGTCATTTTAGTTTCTGATCAATAAGACCAGCCTCTAGCAGTCCACCTTTTCTGTTCATGAGAACCAGCCCAGGATGTGTCAGAACTTAAGGTTGGTCCAATTAGTTTTTCAGGTACCCTTCTTGAGGTCACATTCATCTAGACCTTAAATCTGCACCCTATAGCCAATATTTATATGTATATGTGCAACCTATGAAATAAATTCCCTCATTCTATTGTTCTAATTTCTATCATTTGATTCTCTTCGCTAAATTTCTGTAAATAATTGTATGAATTTCTATATGGATGCATGATCAGCTGTAGCTGTAGATTAATGCACTCGTATATTTCTGTGTGCATCAAAGAGAGTCAGTGACGGTCCTGTTCTTTAAAAAAGAATTGAGCACAAGCTTCACATTATTGTTTATTCATGCAAAGACATGTAAGACTATGCAAAGGGAGCCTCAAACTGCAAACAAGGCCAATTATGACCATCTTAAGTGACGTTTTATATTTGTAAAACCTTCCTCATGGCGAGAAAAGCAATTCAAAAATCTCTGTGACATCATCACAATGTGAAGTCTGTTTGCTGATGAGGTGCTTGTGGCTGAGGCCAACAGGAGGAACACCACTGTGCATATTCAGTGGTCTGCCTGCCCAGGATGTAAAGCTGGAAACTAGAAAACATTGTGTCGTATGCTCCGAGCAAGGAATTCTCATTGGAATGAATAGGCGCCATCTTTGTGTCCGGTATCTAGTTCTATTAAACATCTATGGTAACACCCAACAATGACAAGAGCCAAGATGTCTGCTTGATTGGTGTTTAAAAGACCTACCCAAGAGACTGTTGTCCAGCCCTATTGGCTCTCAATTGTGTGTGTGTGTATGTATGTGTGTGTGTGTGTGTGTGTGTGTGTGTGTGTGTGTGTGTGTGTGTGTGTGTGTGTGTGTGTGTGTGTGTGTGTGTGTGTGTGTGTTACCAGTCTCAGTATCCCCTGGGTCACCAAGCTCTAAATCCATTCCAATGTTATCCTCGCACAGCATTGCTTCCTGCTGCAGTTGGTCACTACATAGCAGCAGCCATTCAATGCAGAGCTGATTATTGAACAGAACAATCAGGCAAATGAAAGGGCAACAACATGCATGCAAGTGGCTACGGCACACACACTTTCAGCCCTGGTTTTAAGCTGGCCAGTGTATCTCAGGATGCAGGGTGTTGTTCCAAAGTTGTACATAGAGAGCGGGGAGTCATTTACACACTTGTATCAGAGGAAATACCCTTCATTTTCTAACAAATTTAAAATAGGTTTCATATTGGATCATACAAACACACACTTGTTTGAATACAGCGATAACAAAGTGCAGACTGAACGCGAGTGACTGCATAAACCCTTGAACGTTAACACTCATGGGGCACCAGCATTTGCATGAACAGTGGCATTAACACACACACACACACACACACACACACACGAATACGCACATTTATTTTCACACAAAAACTCCCACATGCTTTCAGCAGCTTTCACATACATGCCTTATCCCTCAAGATGTTTTTTTGTTTGTTTTTTGTCCTCCAAACACACACGCAGCCATCCCACACACGTTCACTCTTCTTTGTATCTGCCCCTAGCAGCTTTCTCCATCCTTCCCTCCCTTCCTCCCTCCTTCTTCCTTGCCTCTGTGCTTTCTTTTGTCAGTAGCCACATTAAAGTCTAAAGGAAACTTTAAACAACTAACTCTCGTACCACACCGCTGCTCTTAACGATGGCTGCTCTGTCTTACATTAAATGTCTTAAAATGGTTCTGCCTGCTATAATAAAACTAAATCTGGCTGTTAAATTATATTCCTCACTGAAAAAACCCAGGCCAATCTGGAGGCTAGTTTGGCAGCAAGAATCAACCTGCATTCAGCATAAGTAATGCTGCAATAGATAGAGTTCATAGCAGGTGTCCACAGTGAATATTTCAAGTTCAAAGTAGTGGATAAGGTGTATTGCACCCACCATAGAGCCTATCCCGGCTGACATTGGGAGAGAGGCGGGCTGCGCTCTTGACAGGTTGCCAGTTCTTCATAGGGCCAACAGACAAACAACCTCTCACACCTAAGGGCAATTTAGAGTTACCAAATCACCTACACAGCTTTTCTTTTTTGGAAAGGAGGAAACTGGAATACCTGCAGGGAGGCAACGCAGACATGGGGAAACTCCATACAAAAATACCCCTGGTCGTGATTCGAACCCAGACCCTCCTTGCTATGAGGAAATGACAGTGATAATTACCACAAATCTGTTTGTTTTTTTTCTTCTTTTTTTTGCTTATATTCGACTCAGATATGTTCTTTTTCAGGATAGTGTGAACAACACAACATGATCTTTTCAATTCTGATTTGGGCCACTTGCATATGTGGTCCTGAAGAAGCTACGTATCTGATTCTTGCTCATGTAACAACAGTGTGAAGAGTCACATCAAATTTCACGTGGTTAATATTTACTGTATAGTCTATTAGCCCGGCCATCGTCTCTCCACTCATTCCAAGTCATATTTGCACTCATCTATTATCTTCAGCTGGAGAAGCATGTGAAGCTCTTCGCTGAATTTTTTCTTGGGGGTCCCAAATCAGAATTCTGCTCATTAATACAAGAACTGGGAAATAGCTTATTTAATTACTGTTAATAATTTCAATCAGATCCTGTTTTTGCCTCCTTGCCCTCTGCCTGAAAAGCTGATGGACCGTCACCACACTACTCTGTCCACAAGCAGTGCAAGAAATTAATCCCTGCATCACGTTTTTTAAAATAAATTTTGATAATAAACTGACATACCAAAGACATTTTCTTTTGTTCATTAGCATGCTTGCTGTGCATGTGGAGTCATGGTACAGATCTGTTTACCCTGATGTCAGATACAGTCAAAGCAAAAACATCACATTTGAGACATTTGCTTTTAGCTTCTAGGAAGGATGTGCGTCATGCCACATCTCATCATCTCACAAAACACACACACAAACAAACACATACAGTACACTATATACATTTGTGTACACAAACAAACATGCACAAACACATCACCAATGTCCGATAACCTCCTAGATGTCTGAACGGTAGGTATAGAGTGTCCCATTTGTTTATATGAGTGTGGTTGTGTCTGTTTGTGTGTGTGAGAGTGTGTGTGAACATGGCTGCTGCTGCTGTCAAGCTCCTGACACCGACACAGTAAACTGATACTAAGGGGTCTGAGAGGGGAAATGTCTCCCCACCGCATACAAACACACACACATACACACACGCACACATACGTATATACACTCATGCACACACTCCAGAGGGAGAGGAGAGCTCTGGAGGAGAGGAGAGCTCTGGAGGAGCGGCACTCACACGGAGATTGAGTTACAGCTGAATTAGATCTGAACTGTGGGAACCAGCACCTTCCCTTAAACACACACACACACACACACACACACACACAAACACACGTGTTGTCACTTCTTGACACCGTAGTCGAGCTGGGACACACGCTGAGATGATACGGTATGTGTACACATTCATACACACACACACACACACACACACACACACACACACACACACACACAAACACACACACACATGCTCTCCCACACACGCATCTCTTATAAACAACCACATGAACAGATGCAGAAGGACCCTCAGGAACACACACACACTCTCTCTCACACACACACATGCTCTCCCACACACGCACTGATTATAAACAACCACATGAACAGATGCAGAAGGACCCACAGGAACACAGTCACACAAAATATGACATCAAACAGAAACTATGTGATCCCACAAATAAAAAGCAAGTATGAACACATGACCCGAGTGTGACTGTGTGTCTGTGTATGTCTGTGTGTGTTTGGGGCAGGATAAACAAACACAATCATTAAGACGCTGAAAAAAGTGTTTGTTTGTTTTTTATTTACTTAATTTTATTATGCAACTAGTTCCACAAAATAATTGTATCTAGATTCAGATACATGTTTAATTATTTTATGGTCATTTTACACTAGATTTTGAATATATTTAGTAGCTCAGTTAAAAGTCACCAATTCATCTACACTCAGAAAATTTTAAATTGACTTGAATTAAATTTATTTTGTCAACAGGCTTCACAAAATTGCATTACATTAGTTACAAGCAAAAAATATTAAGCCATGTCATAAGCTTTATTAGAAAAAAATATTTTAATAAATATGTGTATTTTAAGTATAAACCCATTTACAAAAAAGTTGGGACGCTGTGTAAAATGTAAATAAAAATAATATGCAATGATTTGCAATTCATTGAAACCCCATATGTGATTGGAAATAGCACAAATACAACATTTCAATGTTGAAATAGAAAAATGTAATTGTTTCTGAAAATTAAAATTAAATTTTATACCGTTTCAAATTCAAAAATGAGCACATAATAATTTAATATAATTTTCAAAAAATAGTAACATTTCTCATTTTCAACATTTGATGTTTGACATTTGACGCAACATTTGATGCAACATTTGTCTTTGTGCTTTTTTCAATTAAATATGGGGTTTCAATGATTTGCAAATCATCAAATTCTGGAAGCTGGAGGGAAGCCGTGACAAAGTGAGAACATGCAAACTCCAGAATGCCCCAGGTTGGGATTTAAGCCCACAACCTTCTTGCTGTGATGCAATAGTGTTAACCACCACTCCACCACAGTGCCAAGCCTTTAAACAAGAGGAAAAGAAAACCCCTGCCTCCAGAAAAAAGTGGCGTCATGTGTCTGCACAGTCACAGACAGGACCGCATGTTGGAATTAAATTGCACATAATTGCTTTTAATTGAGTGAAATTAACTTGTTTTAATACATTTTATTATTAATTTGAAAAAGATGAGTTGGATTTAATAACATACTAAAATCTATTAAAATAGATTAAAACAGATTAAAACATTTAAAAGGGCTCAGAATGTCTCTCAAGTATGAAGAGAAATAAATAAAACCACAATCACACATTTCTGTAAACACCAGAGAGAGAGGAAACCCGAGGCAGCAGGTTTACACCTGACACACACACTCCCTGCCGTGCATAATGTGTGTGGGGCAGTGTGTGTGTGTATTAATTGTGTTGACTTGGAAGTGGTGGCCCTAAATAAAGTGAGGCTGAAAAGCAAAGAGAGACAGAAGAGAGGCCAGTAAACTCACCACGTCTTAATTGCCCTTTCGTTTTCACATGTTAATGCCTCCCTTGTGTGTGTGTGTTTTTGTTTGTGTGTCCCTGCCAGGTTCGCACAGCAAAGTCCGCCAGGCCAACACAGTGTGTGTGTGTGTGTGTGTGTGTGTGTGTGTGTGTGTGTGTGTGTGTGTGTGTGTGTGTGTGTGTGTGTGTGTGTGTCTCCTCCTGCCATAAACACACACACAACTCTACTACCCCAAGCTCCATTGTACACACAGCCGGATGGAAGGATGGATGAAGGTTTCCACCCCCACATACACTCGTTTTATTTCATCAACCGATGTTTCCCATCATCCCCCCGCCCCTGCCCAGCCACTCCTTTATAAAGTGTTCTGACATTTTCGTGAGTACACCCTTATTCTAACTTTTTCTCAGAGGATTTATTTAATTCTGTTATATTTCAACAAACTGAGGTTGGGCTGTATTTATACTTTTGCTGGGTCAGGTCACTGTGAAGACATGAGCTGCTTTTACTTATAAAGATGCACACCAAATGACAGAAGACAAAAAAAATATTCATTTGGCACAAAATTTTAAAGTTGGTGCCACAAACTCCACATTTTTCTACCAGTTTTTCTCTTTTTGCTTTTTCTTGTGTAAATAAAGAGTAACTTTGTTGTGACTTTTCAACAGCGACTTTTCTCTCCACACCTCCAGGAAAATGTTGAACAAATCATTGAGCTGTGCAGGACTGGAAAAACTCAGCTCTTACTGTTGTATTTTTTTAAAACAACAAACAAACGTGATTTCTTTGATAAAACACGGCATAATTCCATGTTTTTTTGTTAAATTCAGGTTATATGGGTCATCCATCAAATTTGTATTGCAACAGTTACAAGACGGGGCAACAGGGTGGGGCAGTGGTTACCACTGTCGCTTCACAGGAAGAAGGTTCTGGGTTTTTCAGACCTGGGGCCTTTCTGTGTGGAGATTGCATGTTCTCACAGCATCTGCGGGGGTTCCCTCTGGGTGCTGCGGCTTCCTGCTGCAGTCCAAAAACATGCAAAATAGGTGAATTAGTGACTCTAAATTGCCTGTAGATGTGAATGTGAGTGTGAATCGTTGTTTGCCGACCTGTGATGAACTGCCGACCTGTCCAGGTTGTGCCGCACCTATAGCCCAAAGCCAGCTGGGATAGACTCCCGCCCACAACAACCCATCAAACAATAAGCGGTTATAGAAACTGGATGGTTGAATTTAACTATTACGAGACCTGAGTTATCTTGAAATTTAGTCCCGCGTATTGGTCAAGCTCCAAAATCACTGGACAACACTAATGTGCAGTATTTCTCTTTAGAACACATCTGCCGATTTAATGTCCTCATGTTTCAAACGTAGCTCATAACACCGGCTTCCTGTCAAATATTTTCAACTTCAGGCTCCCTCCAGAGCCACAGAGGACATTATGCAACTGTTTCACAATCCTTTGTGTGTAAAGTTATCACAAAGGTAGAACAATCAGAAGCATTAGACAGACGCACAAAGATTAGCTGTCAAATGTTAGCGCTACGAACTGTTGCTATCACTTCAAAGTGTGTTTGTAAAGCTTCAGTGTAAATGCGGGCCACGTGCAGCGCAGCATTAAGCCGTCCTGCTGGGAACACTTTACGCATGAGAACCAGCTTTGTCTCAACACCAGTGCAGGCCAGGGTCACGGCATGTCACAGAGGAGATAATGGTGATCGGAGAATAATCTTCTCCATTAATGTTTGCTCTCCCTTTGACCTCTGGGTGCCTCTGTGAAGCTGTGAAGAGGACAGCAGAGTGCCGATATGATGTGAATGTCAAAACCACACACACACACGCACACACACACACACACACACACACACACACACACACACACACACACACACACACTTCATACCCACACAATGGTAGGAACTGGGGTTCCCCTGTTGACAGCTGCAGCTGTGACCACATGATTACCTGTCTTTCCACCTTAGGTTTTTAATGTCCAACCCACAAGAGGTTCTGGAGCACCAGGGGAGAGAAAGGGGAGTGCAAACAAACTCTCCCCAGGTCTGAGGCTCCGGTTTCAGCCTTCCGTCTGCCCTGGCTGGGGGGCCATGGGAACACGAAGCGCCAGGGGCCCTGTGTCAATAAGGAGCAGTGGTTCAACACAATGGGGGCCTGCCTGCAGACAACACTGCTGACAGACACCCACACAAAAGGGTCTGTGAATGGGAAGGAGGCTCGTGCATGTGAACACACACACATACACAGAACAGTGTAGTGCAGTGTGTGGCTGCCCGCAAGGCCAATGTTTGATGACTGCCTCCGTGTTTGTACACTCAAACACACGTCAGCGCTCATGCCCGCGAGGAAATAAACATACTACTATAAACTGAGGCCTGTTCACAGTGTAGACTTACAGTACAGCATGTACCACAGCGAAACAGTGTGACAAACACACATCAGTACATTGTACTTTTAATGCATTCTTTGCATTCGTTTCAGTCTGTTTTCAGTTCAAGAGCAACGTTGGTGAAATGCACTGCAGCAATCTGCTTAGATAACGTTAGATAAGTTGCAGGCTGCAGATACTTTAGTCTGCTCCTCTTTCACAACGTTGTAATTCTGCTTCTCATGAGTGCTTGGTTATGGGGAGATCTAATCTGCTAACGTGAGTTTCGCACCTTAAATGTGTTTACACGGCTACCTGAGACGTCTACAACATCGAAACACAAGGATGGAAGACAAACGTTGTTTAGGTTTTGCTACAAATGACACGTAAATACATAATTTCTGTTGCATTTATTTGTTTGCTTAAATACGTCAGTCACCAACCAGTAAAATCGAACCTAAATCTAACACAGGATCAAATTCCTGCTTGTGTTTCAGGATTCATCCATGAAAAACAAATCACATAACCTTGTTACTGGTATCCAGAAAGCACTGCTCCAAATTTGCACAAGTGGATACATCTCTTTATGCAAAAGGACCACAGTCACCAAGCTAAGTATGTGATTAACAATGCTGCCATTTAATGAAAAGGACATCAGGTTTACCTCTAATGATATGTGCCCTATAAATAAAATGATCATTTCCACTGCTATTACCCCAGTCAGTGTTAGCAGACACATATGACATCAATGCATTGATCAATTCTTCCATCAGTGATCTCATTAACTGGGACAACACCAAAGCTCTGTTGACTGTGTTAGAGGAAATGTAAAGACCAGTGCTGCCACCTGGTGTTCAGCTGAGACATAAATGATTTAATTTTAATCTCAAGGCTAACGGCAGATGGCAGCACGTTGGTTTTTAGGGTGAGAGTGGGTTCACGGTACTCTTACAACCCCATCCCCATCCTGTCATTTAAAACTGAAAACCAGTCTTTTTTTTCGTGGAGGTTTATTTGGAGATGTGTGCAAATCTGACAAACCACTAAACAAGGCTGCACTGTAAATGTCCCTGCTTTAAAGCTGCGCAGATAACAGAATGACTGTCAGGTGTATGGCAACCTACTGCCATCCTTTAACCAAAGGTGTCACGATGAAAACAGAGGATGCTCTTATAGTTTCAGTTAGATAAGATAGAACAGACATAGTCTGAGCTGCATCTTGACTTTTTTTTTTTTTAAAGAAAATGTCTGGAGTTTTGACTCTTGTTAATTTTTCTTGAGAGATAAGATTTTTGTGTAATTGCGAGAAAAGCAATTGTCTCAATATGGCACAATAAGTGGACAAATAGGGTTAAAGCAATATCAAATTTTTATTTTTAAAATGTAGTTATAGAGAGGAACAGTAGTACAATTCAGAAAAAAAGGAGAATGTAGTTCCATCTTTGAAAACCTTTGATAAAAACGTAAAAAGAGTAACCTGAATTTGCCTTGTGTTCAGAGGGCACTGAGGTGCGGCCCGAGTTTTGCATCACTGTTAAAGTTCGAGAGAAATTGAAAAATACCTTTTGCAATAGCGTAAAAAAATACAGCTGGGGGAAAAAAAACCTCTGCTTTCCATCTGTAGTGTTTTTGCTTCGTTTTTTGTGTTTGTTTTTTTTATATCCATATAACAAATACAGCATAAAATCTAAAATGATACATCATAGTTTTGACTTTCATTCATTACAGTAAAATCAGTAGAATGGTAAATAGTATCAAAAGAACAAACAGGAAGGTGTGATGAACAAGCACACAGCGTGAACAGAGAGAAAACGGAAGGTTAAAGTTCATGGAAATAAACCACATCTGGAGGCCTGTAGCTGTCACGTGTTCCATTACACAAATCCACTATTTAAATAATATATTCTTCATATATATATATATTTATCATATATATTCTCATACATCTATCTGTAATATAACCCCTTGCACAGTGATTTGAAGGTAAAAGTGACACAAAGAGGCTGATATTTCTATGACTTAAACTATATCTTCTTCCACTGAGAGTAAAGGGAAGTTACACATCCTTTGTATCATTACCACTTCAGTACATACTGTATATACCACTGCATATTAACAGATACTGCTGTTCCAAGGTCTCAACCCGCAAACAATCCGTGTTTCTTGAGAAAATATGTGCTTAATGAAATCAAAGAGAAAGGAAACATAAGTGGAAAGGAGAAAATTAAACAAAATATGTATCTAGGATAAAGTGAATGATTCTGTAGCATAAAAACATTTAAAAATCTCAATTACAGACACAAGCAAGGATTTTCTACACTAAGCAAGTTTTCACCTGGCTTTTCTCATACATTATATTTCAACAATTAAAAACAACAATTTTGGTTGGACAAATAGAAATTAACAGTCTTGATTGCATTTTGGAGTCAATATATATATATAATATTAAATAACAAAAACAAAATGTCTAATAAAAAAGTTGCTCATTGGAAGAAAGACACAACAGTTTTTATATAGTTCCATTCAGACCCGCTTTTGGGGAAGCCAAGAAACATAAAAGCAAATTATTTTCATGAACAAAAACATAAGTGCATGTCTATGAGGCGCCATAGAGCTTCACTTCTTGTGGAACAAAGTGTTTTTCTACCTGGCAGACCTAAAAAATACAAACTTGTATCAAATTAATCTGGTGACATTTTGTATACCTTTTACAGACAAAAAAAAAAATGGAGTTCTTTCAAACTGACATCAGACATCATGACTTTCTGCACACCTCTTCCCCCTCACAACCAAGGTTCAAGTGATTCAATATATATATATATACTGTATTTATTATATAACTCAGTACCAAATATAAACAAATGCATACAGGTATGGGTGTCCACTTAGGTCCGCAAAATGTCAATTACAAGTACTGCCTGTAGTTCTACAAAATGGTATGTGTGTGTGCATTAAATAAAACAAAAGCTTAAAAATAATGGCAAAGCATACCTGATAGTCGCCATAGCACAACAGTGTTCTATAGTTTGAGCTGATTATATATGTATAACTGAGTCAGTTTAAGCTTTATGACTATAAACATCATATATAGCCTGTAGGTCCAGTATTCTGCGACAAGCATTACAGCACCAAACGTTTCGTCATTTGGCAAAATTCAAGCTTTAAGTGAAAGTCAAATGCTTTTGTTTATTAATAATAAAGTGTTACTGTGACGCCATGATTTGTATAAAGCTAGCAATAACATTTCCCCTTGTACTTTCACTTTTTTTTTTTTTTAAATTCATCTTTTTTCTCACTTAACAAAAAACCTCACGTTGTCTTTTTTTTTTTTAAAGCGTATTCAGTAGTTTTTGTTTCCTGCTAAATCTTGGTGTGCTGTCTGTTTGGCACAATATCGCAGCCCTCTTAAATTACTCATAAATATGGCTGAGATACATTAGAGTCACAAAACAGATTTTTTGGTTCCAAGATTTGTGCAGGGAAAGAAAAAAAAAATTAGAAAAGAATAATATAATATTTAGCGCATCTAAAGATCTACAGAGCAAGTTAAAAATCTTCCTGTGGACAATAATGCTCTTCTTCCGTGCACTTCTACAAGCACCAAGCAATATACTTTCAGATTGTGCAGAAAGCGACAGCTATAACTGTGCCTCTGCCTGCAGACGAAAACAGAAATAAAAATTATAGCATTTGATAAGACCATAATAACCTCTCTTCATAAATTAAATAATTAACATTTCACTTTTTAGATGATTGGCCTACCCCAACTCTACATCACCACCGAGCCCCTACAATCCCCCGAAAAACAGGAAATAAAAATACATCACCAAAAACCTGATTCATCATAATATTCGTCGTTATTTATCTTTCTCTTAGGGGCGTAGGACCCAGAGTTGGACACATTTGAACAATAATAAATCTGTACATCTTGGAGTTCCCATTCTACCAAAGCTTTTTTCTTTTAAATCCATCTCTTTGTTATTTACTTACACAATTAAGTAACCTCGAGGTTTGATAGCACTTTGGAGTTGATTGTTTACCAGCTAGGTTTTGTATACATATATATTAAACATCAACTTTTAAGCTTGTTAAAATTCTTAGTCCTCTTCCGGGGCAGCACTGCCGTTGCCCTCGCCCCAATTTGATTGGTCGTTGTCGGTGGGTTCCTCCCCCTCCAGGTCCTCTCCATCCTCACCTTCGTAGTCTTCATCACGAGGAAATTCCATGCCCTCCATAGCCTCCAGGCCCTCCTGAGTGGCCTGATGCGAGTCGGCGCAGTCCGCACACACACCGTAGCGCCGCGAGCCGTGACGGATACCGACGCTGGCCGCAAGCATGAAGATCTTCTTGCAGACCATACACTTGTACTTTTTGTCCTTCTTGTGCACCTGTTAGAGGGATGGGGAGAGAGGAGGAGGAGGAGGAGGTGATTGGGGAGATGAAGTGAGTCTGCGATCTGCTAATTTATTGGTATCACTACATTATGGAAATTTGGCAATTCACTTTATTACAGAGTTACATGAGACAGACACAACTCTCATATCTGTATAATGAACATAAATAAAACACTAGCAGCTAGTTAGCTTAGCATAAAGGCTGAAAGCAGGAGGTTACATCAAATTGTGTGTTTTTTCATTTAGTTTTTCTACTAATTTAACAATTAGAGAACTTAACAGCTGCTGGTAGGCAGATTGTGTTACTTTTGGACAGAGCTGGACTGGGTGTTTCCATTCTTTGTGTTTAGATAAGCGAACAGCGGCAGATATGTTTAGCAAAGAGAAATGAGAGTAGTTTTGATTTTCTCATATAACACTCAGCAAGAAAGTGAACAAGTGCACACATCAATACAAGATTTTAAAGTTGCAAGTTTTGGACTTTTTCTACAGAGTTAGTTTAAAGTTAGCATAAAGAAAAAAAACCTCTTAACTCAATACAACAGTAACAGATTACACTACCTGCCTGTTCATCAATCTTTGTTGCCAATAGTGATACAAAACCTCTTGATTTCGAAACACAAGATGGCCTCACAAATAAATTTATATGATACTTCCTTCATTACAAAACAGATGTGTTTTACATTCTCTCCTTTAAGCATGAAGCTGCCTGACACATACAGAGAGGTGTGGCGGTAAGATGTGAGGGTGCACAGAATGCTATAGTGTCTGGAAGAACACTACAGGTGTGCATCACATGGTGGTAAAAGATCGGAGAGGATAATGTGCGTATGTGGACTCACCAGGGAATGTCTCTTTACGTGCTCACGGCGGGTGAACAGCTTGCCACAGATGTCGCAGCTGAAGGAGCGTACGCCCGAGTGGATGATCAGGTGCCTCTTAAGCGTGCGCCGGTGCTTGGCAATGTAGTTACAGTGGGGGCACTTGAGCTTATTGAGGGCTAGGTGTGAGGACTCGCCTGGATAGAGACAGAAATAGACATGGAGACAGAAGCACAAGTTCAGATTTAGTATTATGTTTTAGTGCAAGATCTGATTTACATCCGTGCTTTACATCTACACAAATACAACTACGGTTTGTTCTTTGAGGGTTTTAAGCGGCCTGGAGGTGATTGGAGACGGAAGTTAATAATAACACAAAACCTGTATTCAATCTATAGATCCTCTAATGAGATGGAGTCGAGTCCGGAACCAATATCCTGTTCATCCAATCACTGAGCTGGATGTGGTAACCACTAGAAAGCATAAGAAACCACACACTGATGCATCAAAAAAATATTCATAAGTGAAGAAGATTACTAGAGAACTAGGTTGGTTGCAGAGGCAGCCAGGTTGAGCTTCAGCATCCTGCTCCTTCACCATTGCTAAGCAACTGGTGCATATCTGCAATGATGCTGGAGGTCTCACCTCAGTCATTTTCTAAAGGATGCATGCAAATGCAAAGCAGCACCAAGGATCTGTTGAACTACACGGACATAATAATGTAGTTTGTTCAACATGCTTAAGAAATCATCATTGCTAACAGTTGCGATTGTTATTAAAATACCTTCTATTGCCAATCAATTGATGAAAAGGACCGACTAATGATTTCAGAAGCTGTCACTGCAGCTACTGTATATAAACCCTAATGCTAAGCCTCCTAGTCTTTTTCTGCTTTATGTCTGCTCAGTTCTGGGTGTTAAATATCAGAAACTCCTAACATCAAATATAATTAGAAGAGCTAAAAACATCTAAACATGAGAACACCATGTATTATATGGCCATCATACCACTAAACGAGTCTAGAGTATAAAACGTTTTTCATTTCAGTGCCCTTAAGATGTCCTCACCCCCAGCGCTGCCTTCACTAACCTCCCTGAGATGTTTATGCTAATAAGCTCCTGACGACAACTGGGCTCACAAATAAATACGCAATCTATTGATTTGGAAAAGGCTGCAAACAGAGTGCTAGTCTTCACCGCAGAGAGAGAGAGTGGGGTGACAGGGCTGAGCCCTTTGTTTGAGCCTGGCTGCACACAACAGAGGCGTCGTCAGGGCAGGTTGCTAGGGGAGGGGGGGGATAGAAGGGAGGAGGGGAGAGGGTTGATGAGAAGCAGGTCACCTGTGTATTCTCGGTATGTGTGTGTGCATGTGTGTGTTGATCACAGCAGAGAGGAACCTGATGGAAGTGCAACAAGATGTTCATTTAGACTTTAAGGATGAAATGTTAATTATCTGCTGTTGTATATAGGGCCGAAAAAAATTACCTTAAAATGAAATTTCTATTTCATTTTTTTCCAGCTATAACCTCGCTGGCCTGGGACTTCATCTAATTGACCTTTACTGCGTCTCCCTGATGCCTTTTAAGCTGATGTCTGGACCAACGACTCCACCCAGCAGCGGCACCCATACATGTCAATTCAACTCCAACTTAAACCTGAAATACTTCATCCCCAACGAGTTCACTGGTATCTTTGTTGCTCGGGGTGTTTACGAAGCTGTTCAACCACCAGCTAACACTAATTTTATTATTTTTTTCCCCCCAGCTGCGGAGCAGCTCCTCTGTTGACTTTGCGCAAAGCTTTGTGGAAAGGAGGAGTCCATCAACAGCACACACACACACACAAAAAAAAAATCAAGTGGGTTTTTCCCCCTTCTTTTTCATCATGTGCATGATGTTATTTCCAGTTTTTGACAGCGACAGTGAACACACTGCATGCTTACGCTTAGTGTGTATTATGGATTTGGGATACAGCCTAGTATACAGTAGACACTGGCATCCTCATTATCCATTTTGGCTAAAAATTGTGATTTTGGCTCATATAAACAACATTGACTTTACCCATTCATTTCCTGAGATGGATCTTAAAGTCCTACAGTCCAACTACACATTTACAGACTGGTTGAACATGACTATTTAAACTAAAAATAAGATGTGTTAACATACTGACTGGACTGCCCACACTCACTTGAGAAGGTGCATTTTTTTTTGTTTGTTCAATATTTAAACTTTCAATCCTGTTCTTACCATTCTCCCAGGACTCCCCTTGCTGTATGTCCTGGATGATGCTATACTGGATTTGATTGGCCAGCTCTGGGAAGGGGGTGGGGGTGAGGGTAAGAGAGGTGAGAGGGAGAAAGAGAGATGAGAGGTGGTTGAGAGCCTGGGGGGGGGGGGGGGCGCGCACACACACACACACACACACACACACACACCTCAGAACACTTTGTTCACACAACTAGCCACCCCCACCCTCCCAACCCCTGCATGAAACAATGGACGTTTCTGTTAACAACGTAGGTAAACAAGCGCACACACACACACACACAGCCCCCTACTATATGTAAAGCAGTTAGCGCCCCAGGACAGAGCAAAAGACTCCAGCAGGGAGGGAGTTAATTAGAGAAAGGGAGTCGAGCCCTCACACAGGCTCAGCTTACACTCGGCTTTTGTAAGCACTTGTGTGTGAGCACCTGTGTGTGTGTCTGGTTCCTCCGGCATCAGCGCTTAAAGCCCATTAAAGACACACCCCTGTGAGTGTGTATGTGTGTGTCCATTCTCCCTGGGTCAATATTTGGAATGGTGAGGACAGCCCCAGTGCATTAGAGTGGATTAAGGAGGGAGGGGACTGCCCCTGGTGGCTTTGCACCTCGCATGGAGCGAGGAAGTTATTGTGTGCGTGTGTCGTGTGCATTTGTGCGCTCGCTTCAACGGAGACTAGTGTGTATGCAAATGTATCTCACCTGCTCTGTGTGCATCTGAGGGCAGCACCCACCCTTTAAACAATCCAACAGGCTTGTTTGGAGGAGACCCAAGAATTTATTGGCTGTGGGGCTCAGTGTGGTGAGAGAGCAGCCAGCAATGGCAAAACACTTATATCTCTGAAACCACCCTTCACTTTCAACTGTATTTTCCACTAGACTTCCAGTCACTGTAAACTGCCCCAACACCAGCTGCCTCTACTGTTATTTGTCACCACTTTGTCTTTATGGTAAACCATTACAGATACTTCTAAAAAGAGACATCCACCATTTGGCGAAAGAAGAAATGTGCCATTTTCAAATTTTGTATTGGTGCAGCATGTAAAGGTTGCTGAAAGAAAATAAACCGTTAATTATTTTGTAATAACTTGAAGGTTTACGACATTGCTTACGTCTCCAGCCTCTCGGGTGTGCAGATTTTCAACATCTTTCGACTGTTCGGAAAAAGCAAGATGTCTCCCTCTGACTCTAGGGAAATGTGACGGGCTGTTTTCTGACATTTTAACGACTGCAGTCGTTGAGAAAACGATCAGTAAATTGATCCATAAAGACAATATTTGCTACTTGTAGCCCTAAATATTTAATTAGCAAAAGATGCTTAAAAACAAGCACATACTTTGAAAGGGATGACAAACAACACGGCAGAAAGCGTACCACCGTTTGGGCTACTGTGTTTCCCTCCTTGGAGCATGACAGTTCAAACTAGAGCAAAATGAGAGCTACAGAGTGACATCACTGTGGGAACTTTGAACAGCCAATATCGGTAGATGAATTTTCATAAACGTAAACAAAAATATGCAAGCAAACGACTGAGGGTGCAAGAGGACCATCAGATTTTAGCGTGACCATCTTCCTACTTAAAGATAAGGGTCGTCTTCCTGATCGTCCACACGAGCAAAAAAAGTCTGCCTCCTCTGCAATACAGTGTTTCTATCAGCAACATTATAGAATAATCTAATAAAGGGCAGCTGATACATTTTCATTTTTGCTTTCCAGAGAAATATTTCAGTGATGCACAACTAACAAGTTAGACATCATGTGACATGCACATTCAGAGCAAGCCACAACAAATGAGCACTGTACGCAATACAAGTCTTATCAAGCGTGACTTGCATGACTTTCTCCACATAAATAGTACTACCATGTTCACACGTATGTCCGAAGGGATGCCGAATGAAAATGATTTAATAAACATGATTTTGTGTGCTCCATGACACAGCAGTTTTCTACCCGGAAGTACTTTTAAATAAACGCAAAATATCCCATAAACAAAACAGGATATTCCTGTCAAGCACAATTTCTTTTTAAAACAAATCAAAAGGCCCTTTTCTCGCTTCAACATCAAACGGCGTCTGGATAACGTGTTGCACATTTCTGCCTCAGTTTCTCCAGACACCACCTCTCACACATGTTGAATAATAGGGAATGCATCAGTTGCTGACATTTACTGTTCTTCACTTGAAGATTAGGAGCTTATTTTTTGGTGATCCCTTCTACACAGACAGATCTTTACTTATAGAGGCTAAATATTCATAGATCTATATTTAAACTGTAAATATACAATATACTGCATGAATGAATTCCACAGTTTGAACGTAATTGATCTGTTGAACATAAAACTATAATTTAGGGGGTAAACTGTTGGCTTGAAACCTTTTAGTGCGACTAACAGCCCACTTTAAGTCTTAACCATATCTTTATTTGGAAACGAGGTACATATTAAATAGAGGCATGGAGCTAAACAACACAGATGCATAAAGAGAAGAGGGTTGGAGAATTTGCAAACATGAGGACAAGCTCGGTCTGCAGTCTCCATAGGCTATTACAACACCCTGGATCACTTGGCACACACATTAATAGAGCCCTGCAAGGAGTTGGAGGTACTAAGAGCATTCAAGTGCATTTAGGGAGGCCTGGGGGGAGGAAATGTTTCCCCCGCTTGCGTCGTTTTCCTGCATTAAGGATAGCCTCTCTCGACCATGCACACAAAATGTTGCTCTCCCTTTCTTTCTCCCCCACACATCCGAACCACTCCGCTTAATATGTCATATCATTATGGTTACGTGGAGTGCAATGCTTAATAGGGCCAACAGAAGGAGAAGGCTGGAGCAGAGAGGAGATTACCAAGAGTGCTGCACTGTGCGTGTGTATAGGATGGATGGGGTGATGATAGATTATTAGATGGAAAGAAGAATTTGTCAAGAGCATAAAGAGAAGGGGACAGCATAAAGTGTGGGCTTAAAAGTTAAAGTGTGATAGGACAATTTATCCATTTTTACTTAATATTGGCATGTCATTATTTTCTACTATAAAGCATTATAATCTATCGATCCAACTCATTAAATCTGTTTTAATACAGCATTTAATCTAACCTCATAAAACGGCTCATCTTTACTTTATAATACATCTCAGTAGTGATGTGGCAACACTCCTGGTTCTGGAGTGATTATTATGGCTGTGACATGACTTCATATGTGAATATAAATCTAGATTTAAATAAACATATGCAAAATTTTATAGGCTGGAGCACCAGGATTGTCAGTATTTTCAGTATTTGAAGTCTTGGTTATCCTATTCAGCCTCAGTGGGTAAATCTTTGCAGAGGCGTGGTATGGGAACAAGCATTGTTCAAAACTACAGTATTTAATTGAAGATACTGAGGGAAAACAATATAAAAGGACTTGAAGATTTGATGCAGTGGTCCAGCCATTAAAACATAGCGTCTGGGTTTGTGTAAGCATCGTTTAGCTTCAAGGAAGTGTTAGAACAAGAAGGAAGAGCGGCATTAGCCTAACTAATGATGCAAGCTGACATAACTGGTTATTGCGTCTCAAACTATCAACAACCTTAGGCCAAGTTTGCAAACATAATGACAATGTCAAAGCAGTACACTAATGCAGACGTGTACAGTAATGCTACTCTTCCCTGACCCTGGTCATGCTGTTGAGCTTTATGCACTAGATGATATTCACGTAAATATGTAAGGTTCCAACTTAGCAGAGCTTTCAATACATGTGTAGGAAAATATCATACACAGACGTCACATTCAAATGACCTCTTTATCATAGGTCACAAATATAATGCAAGCACCTCTCTTCCTTAAAAGAGGGCCCTTGTAAATTTCCCCACTGTGGGACTAATAAAGGGATATCTTATCTTATCTCTTCTTTCTGCTTAGTGTTAATACAGCATGACTAATGAAAATAAATCCACGATTTAAATGTGAAAGCTGTGCATATATTATGGAAGAAAGGAGTGGGCATAGACAGTGTGTGAGGTGTGATTAGAGGTTCAAATGTGTGTCATACCAGCATTTTCGGAGAGGGAGGAGAAGTCCTCTCTGGGGTAGGAGGCTGAAGGCTGGATGAACATCCCCTCGTCAAAACCCTCTTCAGGCTCTGGTGGAAAGTTGTACACAAAACGCCGCGTGGTGGTCTGTTTTTTCCTTCTTCCGCTTCCAGCTGCAGGATCCGGTGCTTCTCGCTTTATTGCTGCAGCGCCACCTGTGGCTGGCTCGTTCCAGACGAATACCTGCACCTGGCCACTTGCTGCTCGTGTTTCATTGGTCTCTGCTGAGTCAGACGAGTTGTCGTTGTGGTGGGCCCAGCTACCAGAGGACCCGGGGGTCACCAGGGCACAGCCCTCACCCCCTACCACTGTCACATCTATATCGCTAGTCTCCTCCTTCACCTTGCCACCTTCATCGTCTTCTTCCATCGCCTCCTTTCCTTGGTTGTTGCTGGCCTTGATCGACAGCTTTGACAGGATGCTTGTGGCCCAGAAGTTGCTCGGCTTCCGGTCGGGTCCTCTGTGTCCATCTTTGGCAACCATCTGCCTTTTGTTGTAGTCTACCACCACTGAATCAGGAGCCTCCTGCTTGATGCTGATATTCAGAGCATCCTTTATAAAAGCCCTACACGAGTGGACAACTTCGGTCATCTGGAGGTAACTAGCAACAGACATCACCTCAATGGCATTTTGGCTTGTGAGCAGCAGATTCCCGGAATAGAGAAAGTCGAGGATAACTGAGAAGCCCTGCACAGCAGCAACATCCAGATGTGTGACAGTGGCCTGGTCCTGGGCCTCACCCTTGGTCAGACAGTAGAGAGTTTTGAAGTAGCGGCTGCCCGCCACCAGGATGTTCTTGTGTGCGCGAAACACCTGGCCTGAGACAACTATGTTGACGTCACAGAGGATGCCACTTTTGCGTTGCTTGTCCAGCTCCTGGAGAAGTTGGTAACAGTAGGAGTTCTCATTGGGCTTGTTACGGTAGTCTTCCCCTGAGCAATTAGTGGAGGGGCTGGCGTTGTCTGTGGGCCTCAACATCTCCTTTTAGGTGAAAAATAGCAAAAGAGAGACAAATTATTGCAGATTTGTGGGCGCACACACACACAATCCATTTTCCCTTCCTGTAACTCTGTCTTGATAAAACACAAACACACATATACACCCTCAGGGTTCGTGGTGTGACAGACACACCTCCCCTAAGGGTGAAACAGGTTTGACAGGCTCCTGTTATGTTGGAGTTGGTAAGGATGTAATGAAAGGTGCATTAACTTTAGGCTGGGCAGTATCACACAGCCCTATGATTCAACTCCATCAAAATTAAACTTCCACAGCTCCTATCACAAGAAATAGGACGCTAGGTCTATACATATTAATAAAGCCTGACAAATTTAATTTAACATATAAAAAAACAACATTTTTTTCCTTTTGTCATAATGCGGATGGGGAAATGTATCCTATACATCGTACATTTACATATCATTAGGCTGAAATATTTAGCACTTTCCAAAAGCCATTGTAATTTGTTGACTTGCTGTAGACTTTGCTACAAGGCGGCATACCAACTTATAGTCTAATTAATGATTTACTACATTTTTGAGAAAGCATTTCAACAAACCCAGAGGACATGTCCAACCCTTAAGAATGTGTTTGCGTTTTTAATGGGTGGAGAAATTAGCGTAACTGCTTGCTTGATCTGACTGACTGGTTCTTGTTTGCTCAAAAATACAAAAGAGTGAACCAAGAAAGAAACCCTTGTATTGATTCAGATACTATAAAATATTACCACCAAACAAGAGAAAACAGAAATTCAAGGGACATGACCTATGTCTATTTTCACAGATTTGTATGACCGCTCTTGATCAAGATTCCCCATATTATGAGGTTTTTAATTTCCTTGAAAGCGACAGTGAGGAATCAATTTGCCAGGAGCATAAGACTTCATTTGTTTTAATAACACTAGAGAATGGAAAATTTAGTTTTAATTATCACCTCTAAAGAAAGACTGGAAAATAGACTTGTAGGACTCAAAACTGTACAGCTTCTGTACAGTAAAATTATCTCTTTAACCTGGAAGCTGGATGTAAAACAGGCCATAATTAGACCTGGAAGAGGGCTGACAAGTGTCCAAAGCAGGACACACAACGTGGCTGTAGGAAAGGAGGGGAACTGGCAGAAGGATAGAACTACCCTGTAACAGCCCCACAATCCCTCCCCTGCTCCCCCTTAACAGGGCAAAGGGCCAGCCTGGTACGAGGCAGAGAAAAGGGAGTTATACACATATGATTACAAATTACATGGCTTGACTTGTATGCCCACCTGCACATAGAGAAAAACATTAAAGCCCATTACACAACAAAAATGCTTGTACACCCTTCATGTGTACAAGTCTACATTATAGTTTTTAAGACTCGAGCACACACATGCACACACATGCACACACATGCACACAGCAGCATACATCTCTGGCTCATTTTAGAATTGCACAGCAGATGTCCTAATCCAGAATAATTCACATTGCTCGAGCCCTGCATTTTTGCCCCCACTCACCAACATCTTTTCTGTGCACATATGCATGTACACACTCACAAACCAAGCTGCCCACACACACACACACACACACACAAACACACACAGCTGGGGTTTCAACTAGAGTAATTCAGATTAAATCCATTTCTCTGGAGGTCCCCACCCGGTCCCCACCCCCAACTCTACTCCCTCTACACTGCAGCTCTTGTCCAGGGCAGCCTGGGCACACAGGATAGTATAGGGGGCTTATCATCCTCTGCCACAGCTGGAGGGGGAGAGATGAAGAGAGATAGGATGGGATGAAATGAGAGGCAGAAAGAGGGAGAGACGCATAGTGGGAAAGTCAATGTACTTTCCAGACTAAAAGAAATAATAAAGGTGGGAGTAAGGACAGAAAAGGAAGGCAGAAAAGAGCAGAATGGAGAAAAAAAAAAGAAGCAGAAACACAGCGGACAGAATTAAGTGTGAAAAAAAGATGAGAAATGGTGCTAGTAATAAAAAATAGAAAAGCCTGATAGCACATGCACAAGAAAAGGAGACCATGAGGCAGAGATAGAGAGCACAAGACCGTGAGCCTTGACAAAAAGGGCGGAGGAGAAAATGTGGAGCAATGGGAGCCGGAAAGCCAGCGCGATTGTGAGAAGGAGTTGGGTCACCCCATTTTAGCCTTCACAATAGCCCATGTTCTCCCCGAGGCTCATTGTCCACTCACTGTGGGCCTTTGTGAAAGGGCTCGGCACTCACTCTCTTATTACATACCATCTCCCACTCACGAGCTTAGAAAGGAGCCAGGGTGTAGTGGGCGAGGCGAAGACGATGCAGACAGAGGAGAAAAATTATTCCATGATATAAACATCAAAGCCTCTGGAGGGACTTGGTCATCAAGCTGAGTATTGCGGTGGAATATATTGGTATGGTGAAGGGCTGGAGTGCAATCACAACAAGAGGAGCTGGGTATGCTTCAGAGTTAGATAGTTAGTTAGCCATCCTACCCCCAAACTTCATGACTCCCCAAACCTCCCAATTAAACAGAGCAAGGCAATGGGCCAGAGAGGTAAGACTCTGCCTGGCAGTTCTGATGTGTGTGTGTGTATGTGTATGTGCACACTTATTGGAGTCAGGCTAGCACAGCCTGGTACTGGTAAAGTTGCTCCATACTGGCCTGATCAGCAGCATCATCCTTTCTCCAGATGTGCCACGTGTGAGCTGAGAGGTTGGAGAACCAACAGACAGCAGACCAACCCTGCAAAGCAGATGCTGGAGGCAAACCTTGCCTGAGCCAACAGCGAATATGGGGACAATATCAATGACGTGGCAAGGTTTTTTTATTTAAGCCAGAGAGGGTAGGGGTGGAAGAAAGGCAGAAACATGATGTGAGAGATGGTGGGGATGTTTACTCCCCTCTCAGGAATGAATCAAAAGTGTGGAAATATTTTGTATTTTGGAGAATAGACGGATCAGCAGACAAAGCACATGCCATATGCAAACAATGCCACTATGATAAAATACACTGTAAACACAACAAATTTTGCCAGGCATCTCACTTTGCAGTCTGCCAATTTGCTGCTCCCACTTGGGAAATTTTAGTTGCTCTGTTTCAACAATATCAGGCTGAGAAAATGTGCATGAAGCCCAAAATTCAACTGTGTCTTTCTGTCAGGATATGCAATCACTTATTCTCTCATATCTAATGTATTGAAATTGTATTGTGGCATTGTGATGTCAGCAAACATTGTGTCCTTTCCCAAAGAATTGATATGATTTTGTGATAAACTCCAGTTTACATCCATCATCTACTCTGTCTTTCAAAATATAAACAATGCATCCTTGTCATTGACTACCATATGCATATGTCAGGAATCCCAAGTGATGCTGTCCCACACCAGCGTTGAGTTAATGACAACAACATAATGGCGTCAACACAAAAGAGGGTCTGATCAAAACAATTAAAATGGATGTATGGACACACATGATTTACAGTTATGCAGAAAGGACAAAACACCCCCATGACAACAATACAAACATACGTGACTATAGAAGATGTACCACCCCGATATTAATGCCCCAGCTAACTGTGAGTCCTAATATTAACTAACAGTAAGTGTGCGAATTTGCTACTGTAAAGTCAATGTTGTGGCAAATTTGCTTATGAGGTAATATGGCTTGAATTCACTGGAATCCAGACTCATTCAATAAAGAATGAATGAGTCAGGATTCCAGGCCAACATTGACTGGGTCGATGTGTTAGCTAGCATCAGTTGTTCAAAACATACGAGTGAAACATGCTTGACAATTAATGTTATACTTGTGCGGGACAAGTAAACTGGTTGGTTGGTGAAATCCTTTATCATATACAGTATTCTATACTGTCCTTTTGTTCGAGTGAAACATGTAGAAAAAAAACCAATATATGCTTTAAGACCTGTTCCCCAATGTGTCTCAATACGCAACACATGTTGTTGTAATGTTTATAGCCTGTGAGTTTCTTTTTTTATATATATACACATTTGGATAAGCAAATTGTAATTTTTTTTTTTTTTTTTAACCAGTAAAAGTTTAATGGCAAGCCCATTGCAATTACTAGTCAAACCGTTGTTTCTGAGATTAAATAGAAATTTATTTGGAAGATCATTTTTAGAATTTCCTTGCTCTAAGGCCAGGTAAGCATATTAATTGTTTATTATTTTAATCACTTGTGTGATTTTAATAGTAATATTTGTAAGTGCAAACACAACAGCTTGATCACACTCACACGTGTAAAAAGAAATCTGCAAACATCCGAGATGCTGATTAAAGAGGTCTCCTGCCTCCAGAGCCTCTGTACAACACTGGCTGCACTCCATTCTGGTTAACAATACCTATACAAGCCTAATTGAGATTAGTTTTTAAAAGAGAAATTTGACTATAAGGTGCAAATTTCTTTTAAACTAAATGCTCACTCTGAATTTGCTACATTTCAAAAAAGCCAGTACCAGGGTCACTTGTCTGTTAACAACACCCAGTATGCAGTTGTGAAGGGAGGACACTAATTGTTGAAGTTTTCTAAGCGGAATTGTGAACCCCTCTGGCTTATATATGACTTCAGTTGCTCAACAGTCCGAAGTCTCCATTGTTATATATTGCGCTTCATTATACTCCACACATTTTCAATGGGGGATAGGTCTGGACTGTAGACAGGCCAGTCTTGTACAGTGACTCTTATTCTGAAGCCACGCTGTTGAAATGCAGAATGTGGCTTGACATTGTCTTAATGGACTACGCAATAAAGTCCCAGAAAAAGAAGCTGTCTGGATGGCAGCATATGTTGTTCCAAAACCTGTATGTACATTTCGGCATTAATGGTGCTTTCACCATTAATAACACCATTTCATCTTGTTTTTTTAGAGCCAGAAGTGAGCATATTTGGGTGATATTGTGAAGCTTGTTAAGAGTGAGGGGTAACACGGGTTAATAGCGACACACCAATGCCAGTACTATGTAGCTAGCTTAGTCAGCATGGTGCATTTATGATTTACACTAGAATATTTCTACTCACAAAAAGGCTGTAGATTATCTTGAGTAACTGGGAAATGATTTCCTGAAAGACACAATGCTGGTATGTTTTTTTTCAGAAATGTATTTTGTCGTGCTTTGAGCAGCACAAGCAAAGTGGCATCTAGTTCCATTATATTTGAGAGAGGGCATTCCAAATCTCTTCCATTTACGACAAAAAATTGAGGATACGTTTTTTTAATTATTATTTTGGGGTGAACTATCCCTTTGACATTGTCATTTATTACTAAGAGGAAAAAAGCTTGTGACGATAGATTAGATTTGTATCGGAGATTTGCATCGCTGTTCCTCTATCCTGATAGGCTGCTGTGGTAGCCATGCCCTAAAGCAAGCCCTGCTTTATAGTCTATTTTGCTCTAAATTGGGCCATGATTTACAAAATAAATATCATGCTGTATAGAATAAGACATCAAACTAGGGATTGCGATCATTAACTCAAAAGGAAACCGTTTACAGTGTTACTAAATCAAGTGAGTCGAGTAGGGTCAGTCGCCCCGTCTGGTCATTATAAAGAATGCAGGTTTAAAGCACTTATGCTTTAGCTTCACTTTTCAGACCCAGAGGCAACACCCACACTTCTTTTACACAGTCCATGAGCCAGTCCCATGACCAGCCCAACCCTGAGGCCATCTCCGCCGGTGCCTCACCAACTCCCCTACATCTACTGTATCCTTCCCTCAATCGCCCCTCCTCACCCAACCAGTCTGTCCCCAGATGCTTGAACAATACTGCAGTGTGTCTTTGGCCCAAGGTGTGGGAGGGCTGGACTGAGTGTCTTGCAGCCTCCTAACAATGCTCTGACAGAAGACATGGGGGAAGGAGGGGGGCAAGGGGAGAGTAGAGTCAGTGACGGATTCAATGAGAAGAATTCTCCCTCTGGCTCCAACCCACCCCATTCCCCTGACCTGTGCCCCCCAATAAACATCCCATCTATCTGGCAGACACCAGCATGCAATGGGTGGGTCCCCTTTCTCATTTGGGGAGTCTTACTCTTAACAATGAGTGTGGTGTTAGTCTTAACTAAAATCAGAGGGTTGAAAAAAACTTGTATAGGTCCCCCATATCTGAATTCCACTCAAGGATGAACAAAAGTACTGACTTATCTTATCTGACACCCAATTTAAACCAACACAGTGTGATGCAAGCATAACGTTTGTTTAAACATCAAATTGAATGGGGAAATGTGGATCGTCTCAATTTGGATCATCCGAATAGGCTTCATGAGTCGAATCCTAGTCTGGGTTTTTGTTGCAGTTTGGTTTTTGCAAGGGTGTGGTGAACAGGTGTTTGTATTACGGATAGAAATTAAATGTGTTATTGAAGTTCAAACAAAGGACGAAATAGAGAGACATGAAAACTCAGAAGAGTGTGGAAGAGACAGAGGGAGTCTATGGAGAGAAATGAAACTAATGCAGAGCAGTAATGATGCAATGCCCCTCTGTGTGTTATGATGTACAGTTGTAAGTCTAGAGATTCTATACACGGTGACAACATGGGACTACTCTGTGACAACCAGTGTGGGTTTGACACGTGACATTTATCAATATGTGAACAATAGAAAAAAAGATGGTACTAGAGAAAAATATTGACTTATATAGGCCAGATATGCAATCTCATGATTGATTTAAGGGAACCAATGATGTACTTTTGCCTGGTCGTAACTTTTTATCAGTGAGCACATGGAACGAACTGAGCACAAGACCGCATCTAGAGAATTATGGACAACGGCCCCCTTCTCCAAGGAGACCCACATTCACCACAGCTGCCCTGGTGTGCTAAGGCTAATTGAGTTTGCTATAACGAATGCAGCAGAGGCCTGACTAACGTCAGGAATGGGTGAATAGAACAAGACGTTGCCTCGTAACACCATAATTCCCCTTTAATGTGCTGCTTCACAATGCTGCCTTGCTTAGCTTACACTGTTGCTCATGATATCAACAATGCCGTATATATGAAGACTACACTTTTAGACAAAAGGCAGTGTCAAAGAACAACCTAATCTGAGACATGTCAAATCAGCAACGAAAGAAAATTCAATTTTCATTTACAACAGTGCAGCGATGGGACTGTATCCTCACAGGTCTACACTACAAGAGGAAATGGTGTGGATAAACTCTCAGTGCAGTGTCTGGGGTCCTTGTTGCTAGGGAAAAGCCATACCAAGCCCCTAATCTAATCCTACTGCTCTCCTTAACAATTAGAGATATACACAAGTTGGTGGATCACTTTAAGTCATTCTGATTAGTGACTGTGTGTGCAAAGGAACTAAATGTAGTAGTGCAATCCTCTTCACTCACAAATTAGATTCAAATAGCAACCCACTCTTAATTCCCCTGACAGCTCAAACCATAGCCAGTATAGGAACATGGGATGTGGTATAATGGGCAAGTAACAGTAAGTAGCAGCAAGGCTTTATTATTTTCAAATGGAGATTGATGGGAGAAATATGCTTTGACACCAGGCTGTTTGGGGAAATATGCACTCCCTGTTTGTATGAGATATATGAAAGAGCATAGAAGAAATGCTGCATACACTAATAAAAATAATGAACCAATAAAAAGACATCTTGCACATCGATAAAGACAGTTCACCAAAAAGTGGCTTGGGTGTTTTGAAGTAAACATTCAATACAGTGATTCCTCAAACATAGTCTCCACATTGTATTTATATGGCAATTAAATTAAGTGGCGTTATATTCCAGCTACTAAGGTCTCCCTCTAGTGCATCCAGAATAGGGCTTAGTCACAAGATATTCCCCCAAAACTATAACACTTAAGGCCATTAATACAGAAATATGTGGATGACATGGTCAGGTGATGCCGTGTCATTGTATCTACTGGCATCTATTTCACTCATTCATGCCTGTTAAAGACAGTTGTATACAAGCCTTGCAAGCTACCAGGCTCCGAGCAAAATGATTTACTCTTCTACTCATGTCCAGCCCTGCGAGTGACACCATCTATGGATTTTAGGGGGGGTTCATTCTAGCACAATGCCTCTAATTTAGCTCCCCAAAGGAAGAAGGAGGTGGAGGAGGAAGAAATTCACCAGAGGTCACCCGGGACTGCGAGCCAGCAGAACTGCAGGAGAGGCCAAGAGGCGGGGGTTGGGTAGGGGTGCGGTTCCCCAAAGGCTGATAGGGTCGAGCCCTTGCCATTGTGTGACCTCTAGCTAGCTAGCAATCAAGACAGCTGCCGATGCAACTAAAGGGTATGCTGTACACTGTACAGTGTTTATCTAAAAATGAAAATACTTTACATCACTACCAACGTGCAATTTGTTTCAATGACTTTTTAGTCATTTAAAAATTATCAACAAGCATTTGTGACATTCTATTATCTCTTCATTCACAGAGACTGACTCCGGTGTGATAGTAGTTAGCAGGTGTCACACTGGAGCAGGTTTAAACGTGTAACTTGACTGATGAGTGGGCAGACATTCAAAATGAAGACATCAGCTTAATCAGAGAGATTGGTGTCACTGACTTTTAAAAAAAGTGTTTGTTTGTTTTTGCTGTACAGTAACTCAGTCGTAATTAGACTCGCTGAGGGCTTCGCACTGCCGCCACTGCCTATCTACCTCCGTGTAGGCAGCAAAGCTACAAGCGGCTAGTTGGCTAAGCTAGTTGTTAGCTCAGGTTAGCAGGCTGATGTTAGCTAATCAGCCAGGAGAAGGGATTGTGAAGCTTAGGTAGTGGCCTATTTTCGCCTTCGTTGCGTTTTAAATATATAGAAGCTGACTAAAATAGTGACAAACAATATAGATGAAGGTATATGTTTTGACAAGTGTGTGACCGGTGTTTAATGCTACGTAAATAACTATGAGAAATCGTCATAGACTAGAGCTAATGTTACCTGTTTGGTGGGGTCATTTCTCCCGTGCTCGGAAGACAGGTGATGTCTCAGCAGCAAGGCCCGTTTGTAGTTGCGACTTCCTTTGACAAGCTCGTCGCTGTTTTTAGTGGCAATGTTGTGACACCAGGAACAGGACATGAGTCCCGTCTCTTGGCAGAATTTGAGCCAAGGAAATTCTTGCAACCACGAAGCGTGGAATTGTGAGTGTTTCTGAAGCAACGTCTGTGGTCTCATCTCTACCCCAGATTTCCTAGATACCGCCTCGCTTCCCGACTCTTGGCCATCGGCGTTGTTGGGACCGTTCCCCGCTATTAAGCCGTTCCCCTCCCTGGAACCGTCCTCCCCTTCTACTAAGCCGACACGATCGACGCCGTCCCCGGCAGCACAGCTGCCCCCTTCCGGGTCCTCTTCCTCCTCCGCCTCGGGTTCCGTGCTATCACTGACAGACCCAGCGCCCTCCACTCTCTTCTGCGATGATCTGTTTGCCCCAAGATCCCTGTCCTCCTCTTGATCCGGCCTGTTCCCGTTAAATTGTCGGTCTTGACAGGCCGGGGCCTCCCAGCTGTTACAGTTTCCCCCACCGATACCGCTGGAACCCGATAACCCAGCTAATCCACCTCCTCGGAAAGCCAGCGACCTGCGGTTTCTCTCACCGGACATTTTTCTTAATATATATTAGAATCTTCACTTTCTCAACAGTATCCCCCTCCGACAAAAAATAATGTGTTTGCACAGGATGTATTTTCCGAAGAGATGGACCGTCGTCGTTTCTTTTCTCCGCTTTGGCCCTCCCGGTGAGAGTATGTAGGTTATGCGGAAATAAATAAAGGTTTTAAACGCATAATGAATTTCAGGGTTCTCGCTGCGTCCGCGCAGGCCCCGCAGAGGTCGAATGGCAACGACTTTCCTCCCCACAATGCACCTCGACCAGAGACAGGGGGTTGGAGAGGGAGGGGGCGGCTTTTAAAGGAAGATGGGGGTGCTGTTGATCAGCAAGGGGTCTTTTTGTTTAAGGGCTGCACCCATTTTAGGCATGCTTTTCAACTTTTGACTTTGCTTGTCTTCTCAGCTCAAATGCTTCCTTACGTGCCCAATGTTAGCACTTTTCGAAGCGGGGTTAAAATATTATTTCTAATATAACATATTTGTAGGAATTCTATAAAAAAATTGCAGTCTATAATTTTTTTTGCATTTTTATTTTGCATTTTTATCATAGCCAAATATCTAAAATAAAACATTTTATCAAATTTGTATGAAATTTTTTGATATTTGTATTATTTGTATAAAGTAAATATAAAGGTGTATAAAGTGAATATAAAGATCTAAATTAGCTTAAATATATATATATATATATATATATTTAAAAAATATATATATTAAAGTAATTTTCAATTACATAAGTATTAACCCCACTACAGTAATACAACGTTTTTGTCTACATTAATATACACGTACAATAGTAGCCTATATTTATGTATATGAAATCGTCATCCTTCAGAGACTAAGAAGATGTTATAGCCCAGAGTCAAGTATTCTAACATACTGTATCAACATGTGTCTCATGTCTGTTTCTGTTTCTTGTCATAAAGATTGTGTCCAGCAGGTGACACTCTTTCATGACACCTATCTCTGTATGTGATGCTTGACATAGTTTGAGTGTCTGGTTTCAGTTCTGTCCAATTAAGGGCTTTGCACATAGTGTGTGAACATGAGTGGGATTTAACCTAGGTTTTGATTACCATAGGGTGTCAATTGTGCATCCCACTGTAACAGTCAAATTCCTAAGGTAATAAGGGATGACATTCATAGTGTGTCTATTTATTGCTCTGGCTCATATAGTCATTGGCAATCATCTTGCCATAATCGCCACAATGAATTTGACAAACTGACAAAAAAAAGCCTTGCAGTGAATAGGACAATATATGCCAAACTATTCTCTCAGGTATGAAGTAAAAGAGCAAGACTTGGAAGTATCCATAATATAGTTTCTGCTTCTGTTATGCCTTCAGCCAGCTAGCGAATAAATTATTGACTATACTTGTATTATTTTTAAAAATGGTTGTTGCTTCAACATAAGCACAGAAATAAAACCTACAGTCCAGTTTAGTGTCAACTCACCCAAGATATTGCCCTCAAGCACCAACAGAAATTTTTCAAACATAAATGCTTGACTGGCTACATAGTCACGAGTTTTAATTCAATCCAGAAGTAAATTAGTTTTACATAACTGATAAATGTTTCATAATTTAAGAGGACTAATTTTCATGAAATGTACAAATGTTGCCCTGTTTTTCGCTCTCATTGGGATCGGAAGTAAAAGGTTTATTTGGGGTGACAGATGATGGACATTTGTATGTACAATATGTTACCTTAGACCGTGTATTTATCTCTTCAGTAGTATTTACCTTTTTTTTAATTGAGCATTTCACTACCATTCTGAACAACAGTAAGATAAAAAATAACTCTCAAAAAGTAATGACGTGTCGGAATCACACAGCTGAGAATTACAGATGGTGTAAAACTTGATCCACGTGCTCGCCTGTGTTTACACTCCTGCGTGATGACGTCGCACCGAACCCCTCCCCGCACCGCGAGCTGCTTGGCAACATGAGAGAGTGAGCAGGAAGACCCACTGCAGCCTATAGAACAACCTGCACAGTCTGGACATAAAAACTCAGACAGAATATTGAGTCGTACAATGGAGGACACAGTGAAAGGTAACTAATCTACTAAAAAGATTCATAGTCTGTATTGTTATAGAAAATGTTTTTACTTTTGTCTCACATGAAAGTTAGCAAACTTGCTAACTTTGCGCAGTAACTAAAGTTACGTTCGTTCGTTGGAAACACATGCTAAGTTTTTTCATACAAAAATAGAGTTTTCCAGACAGAAATAACAAATTTGAGAAAATAAGTCTCATGAACATTACATCATTAGAGTGGTAGGAGTTTCCAAAAACATCACGGAAGTTGCATATGAAATAGCATTTGTTCTAACGTAACGTAAACCAGCCGATGAGCTAGCTTACTTCAGTAAAAACAAACGAGGAAGTCGCATATTTATTTAAGCAAAAATGCGCTCAATGCTTGGGTCAGGAGGGTACACTTGGCTTAGAATTGATCAAACTGATTGATCAAACACTCTAGTAAGTATTGGGAGTTTTTAGATTCGGTGAAATCTCGTGTTAACCTTTACAAGTAAGTCACACTCGTTTGACAGCAGGTGTTTTCTAAATGTCCCCATACAGATATTCCAGTGAAGTTACACTGTCAACATTTCTGGTCACTTTTGCACAGAAGAATGATGCGTTTAGTTCTAAGTAACTCAGCCATTTATCAGCCTCTGTTTGAATGCTCTTAGATTATTTAGTGGGGTCAAACAGGGCTAAACACACGTTAGGGACGTCAAAGTATTCTAATATTAAGAGATGATTAAGTGAACTACAGGCATGCTGAGTGTGTGCTCTACTCTCTCATACCTTTATACTAGTTGCTTGTCTTTACCCATCATTCAGGTTTGTCTATTGCATCAGCTACTGTCTTGGTGCTATACAATAAAATTAGCATCAACATTTCCAAGAAAAATCTTGTCTGTGAGTTTAGACGACAAAAACACAATTTTCTTTATTTTTATTTGCAAGTACTTTAATTCATGCTTATTGATATCAGACTTATTGGTGTCCATGTTAGTCAGACAAAGTTCTATAGTAAAGTTGCCCTGGAGTAAATAAGTCAGTGATGCTCATACTGTTTGGTTTCATATCTGTAGTTTGGGAGGTGTTCCATCCCGATGACATTTATTAGAAAAATGTTTGCAGTCACTGCTCTTGACTAGGTGCTAATTATCTTGTGATTATGCTTCCTCTTTGGGCGGTTTCCTGTGCTTTGCATTTGCGTTTAAGGTTTTCACGTACCACATTACATAATTTTCTTAAATCTGGTTCTGAATGATACTGTTTTGCATTACTTTACACTCCTTGGTATAAAAAATTAGGTAACCTCATTGCATAATACTTTGGAGAATTATTATTGTTTCACTGAATAGAGGCAAGATATGTGACAATAAAATATAGCAAAATGTGATATGTGTCTCGTGAGCATGTTCGAAATTTGTTGATAGTCTTTTTTTTAGGGAAACTTTTTTAAAAAGACAGTTCCATCTTGATTTTTGCTGTTCATTATCAGTCGTGTCTAACTGCTCTTTAGGTAATCAGATTTTTATTTGCTCTTACTTAAAACTTCGTTTCATATTAGACCCACATGCACACACAAAAGACACAAATAGTGTGTCAGTGTATGCCACACTGTTCCTGAACAGTGAAGCTGTTATTTTTGTTTCAAAATGTCTTCAAAAATATGGAAATTTCATAAATCTGTTGAGGTCAAAATCACTTTGGAGTGATGAGTCACATTTTGAGCTGTGAACCAATACTCCAAAACACTGTCTTCGTAGGTCAGGTGAAAAAGTCAACCCAGAATGCCTTTCCACCACTGAGAAACGCATGGGTGGTGGAAGTGTGCTATGGGGGATGTTTTCTGCATCTGGTGTTGGCGAGCTGGTGCCATGTGACATGTCCAATAATGTGAAGGACTACCACATGATTTTATTAAAAGAGTTGCTTCCAATCTTGAACAAGTTGTGTAGCAGAAATAAAAGACAAGAGGCCATTTTTTAACAAGAAGATGTTCTAGCCCACAAGGCAAAAACAACGTCATAGTTTGAGCGGCATTCTCTGTCTGTGATGTTTTGACCTGGTCAGTCACCAGATCTTAACCCCATACACAGAATTTTTGTGCGCATATCAAGACCAGACTGGTTGGCAGAAAATCTGGCGCCACTGACCATTTTAGGGAAGCAGAGATGAATGGAACACCGTTAATGCAGCACACTGTAAAAGGATTTCAGACAGGGTGCCCAAACGGCTGTTTTCTGAAGAAAAGCAAGGGAAAAGCTATCCCATAATAAAATGCACCCTGCATCCAGACAATGCAAGGGGACGAGTACAACAGTGTATTTAGTGTTACATGCAAAATCAATAAAATTTTCAGACAAAAAGCAGTCTACAAGCTTAACCAAATTGTCCTTTACTGCAGGGCTAAGCTGTTGGTTTGTTCGTGCCTTCTGCCTGCAGACCAAGATTTTCATTTTTTCTAGTAGTCATTGTATCTCTTGTAAATATAATCATAGGAACTGATGAGTTCTCCTTTTTTTACTTACCCTCTAATGGTAACATACAGGTGTCTATTTTGTTCTCACTCTTTCATGCAGGTATCTGTGGCAACTGTAGCCTGGCACCATCTGTACCTGCATCCTTGTTAATGTTTTTTCTTGGCACTGTCACCTGTTGGATTTCAGCCTGCTCAGTCTATTTGTATTTGAGTATAGAGAGACACTTTGAAGCATCTTATTTTAAATCTCTCCCTTTTTGTATTATAGTATTATATGTTAAAGATTACAAATAATGGATGAGAAGGAGCTAGCGCAGCAGGTTTTAGCAGGTGTATTCTCAGTGGTGCATCTGTTGCTGTCTGCCTGCTGTCCTCTGTACTTGACCAGTGACTTTAGATCAACATGGATCATTTTAATGCTTGAGTGGGAATTTCTTTGCCTCAATAGTTCACACTTTTTAGTACATTGTCTGGAACTTGAGGTTGTCTTTAGGGAATAGCACGCAATTTGGCCATTTTGTGTATTGTAGCAGCCTTGATGAATATTTTTTTAGCATTTGTGGTATTTGTATTTTTATGGTGTAAGTGTATAGAAGTAGGCAGCACTTTTAGTGTTGAGGCCTCATACTCCATTTGTACTATTTTTGTTTAATTCACATAAGCCTGATTGTTTCAGGATTAGGCTCATGATTGTTTTTGGAATTTCCCCCAAACAATTTATTCTTTTCAAATACTTGAAATGATCTTTTAAAAGTCTACACAAATTTTGGGACCCTGTAGCTTGACAAGAAAACGGTGCGTGAACCAAACATCTTTTGACAATTTTTCTGGAATTTGCTGCTTATTTGCTCAGAAATTATGGTTTTAGCTCAAATCAGATGTTCAAAAATGAGACAGGCCGGCTTACCAATCTGTGTTGTTTTTCAATGTCTAATGACATTGATCATGAGCTCTGGCAAACATTTTTGCTTTATTAGATTTCACTGAGGCACAAATGGATGCTTTCAGCTGTCAGAGGAAGTCTGTTACAGATAACGTTCCCCAACTATGTACAGCAGACCATTTTGAGTCAGATGTGATTTACTAGAACAAAATTATGCTTTCAAAATGCCATGTATCCATCCACATATGTTTTCAAGTGTTTAGGATCATGCTGTGACATATTTCAGTAAGAGGAAACTAATCTTTCACTTTGAGATGAGACTTGCGACCCCTAACATTTGGATATGTGAATTTTGTCTCAATACTGACGGAGTAAGAAATGGTTAATTCAAACATTAACTCATCATGTGCATCATAGGTCAAAATACAACTCAGCCATTGTCCTCTTGTGTTCCATGTAGGTGGAAGTGGGTGTTTAACCCTCAGAAAAAAGCCACTTACTTTGTTTAAAAAAACAAACACCTACCCAACCCCAATTAACTTAATGCACAATATTATTTACTGTTTAGTCCCTTTTTAGAGTCACTTTTTTTAAGAGATGCAGTTTTCAAATGATTCTGTTGTTATATTTTTGATTTCCACATCAATTATGATGTTTTGTTTAAGTTAGTATTTTTAGGGGCCTCAGATAGCACAGTGGGTAGAGCGTGTACCCCGTGTACCGGGCCTAGAGTCCACTAGTGGTCGGCACGGGTTCAATTCCAACCCGTGGCCCTTTGCCGCATGTCTTCCCCCCATTCTCTCTCTCCCCCATTTATGAACCAAATGGAATCAGGTGTAAGAATTCATCTTAGAAATCTAATACAACACTCAGCCATGATGTGACAGTTAAGGGCCTGTGTACATAGTTTAAGGGTAACACCTTGTCACTAAGAAGACAGGCATCTTCTTCAACAGCACAATCCCATATATATTTAGGGTAGGTCTGCCTTCAGTTTTTTTTAACAGATTAAATAAGCACATTTATTTGTGTGCTGATTAGGGATCTGTAGAGGCACTGTACTGGTAGATAGATTGTTTATACCTTTGCAAGAAAGAGATTGTTTTTTGAAATTCATATAGTCATCTATAAACTGCACAGGACATAAACAGTATTTGTAATAAATCAGAGATGTTGCCGCTCTTTGCCTGTTGTAGCATGATGCACGCATGGGAACTTAGTGGCCAGGCTTGCTGCATCCCCTGACATTCATATCTCATGACTCTCATTTTAGGTTAATCATGTGACAGGGTATGCCATGAATAGTAAGGTAATTGATCTCATGTTTCACTTCATTAACAACTTGAAGATGGGTCTTTGTTAGTGGATACAGTCTGAATGGATAGGTGCCAAGGTCATGGGTGTAAGAAGCATTGGAAATGTGGGTGGGGCTATGTGTCGGGAGTCTAGGGCTCCTCCACCACAAGAGTTTTAACAGTAGATGTGTTTTCCTGTACTCTTTTTTTGTTTTCATATTTTATATAGCATGAGAGGAGTTATGGGTGCATTTTGTAATTTCATACAGAGGAAGTTGAGCGTAGATCACATATATTATGATATTTAAAAGCTAAATTTTGCCACTAAAATGGACTCAATGAGAAATTCAGAGCCATCTTTAATAATAACCATTTATTAAAGTTTGGGGATCTCTTAAAGCTTGCATGCGATTACAATTTCTCTTATATGAATTTCTTTAATGTTGTCAAATCAATGAATTAAGTGGAGAGGACATCTGTTGTCAAAGTGCCTTCTACATTCTCTAATAAACTACATTTTATCGTCCAATTATTTCTAAGGAAGAATCACTGAGGCCTGTTTCAATGTTAGGATAATAATAAAGTTTATTTCTATAACACTTATAAAAGCCATCAAAGAACAGACTTAAACACAAAGATGAAACACATAGTAATGCATGAATAAAACAGGCCAAGACAAGAGGAATGAAAACTTAACACCAGTGGTGATTAAACACACAAATGTACAATGTTAAAACAAATGGATTACAAAGTACCGAGGCTACAGTTTTTACTTTGAGGGGGTCATGTGGATGGAGTACATTGGTGTAGGATTGAAAGACACAGCACTGTTACAGTAGTTAGCCTTGCATGACCCATGCGATTTGTGCAGAACATTATATCACTTCTGTCAGTCTGTATATAAAATATGTAGCTTTCATGTGTTTTAATTCATATAAAGCTTCATCTGAAAGTTCAACGCTGCCTTCTCATCACTTTGACACGCATCCTTGTGGAATTTATGCCCCAGTACATCAGACCCTCCAGGACAGCGCCGTGTCCTTCTCCCTTAATGGAAAGAATTTCCTGTTGAATCACACAAACATGCTCGTCCAGCTCTGTACCACAGAGGAAAGGTGGATCTCGGTGTACTTTTGTACTGATCTGATATTTTTTGTCAGTTTTTAAGAGCATGAGCTGCTCTCATTAGCATTAGTCTAATGTTGTAAGTCAAAATGCAGTTTTTTTTAAAGGGTGTGAGTTTATTTATGTTGAACTACTTTGTGGATATTTACTTTGTGGGTGGTTGATTTCTGTCGTTTCCATCCTTTCCAATTCCGTTTTAGTACTCAGTCTTCAACCAGAGCAAACTTCTGTCTTGATTCTAACACCTAGGCGCTCTATTCTAATTCACAGAATAATCTTTACATGCTTCCTTCCTTCCTTCCTTCAATCTTTGTCACCAGGCTTCTTTTCCACACCATTGCAGCTTTGAGATTCTAGCAGGTGCATGCACACACTGAGATGCCCCCCTTTATGGACACTCCATCAGTGTCTTTGAAGGAAATGTGACATGACCTATTCTTACATATTTGTTCTCTTTGGCCATTTGAACTCTTGCCAGTATATTTCAGTGATGTTTTTTTGTTTGTTTATGTTTTTGTAAAATTTCACTGGTTCCAGCTTCTGAAGTCTGAATATTTGTTGGGTTTCTTAGTCTTTCTATCATATTAAAATGAAGTCATTTGGGTTTTTGAAGCATTAAGCAGTCAGTCTGTCTGAAACTAGATTATGATGGGATTTTTCTTCTTTTTTAAGACTTTTTATGTATCAGCGGATTATTTCAGAAAATAACCTGATTGACAATGATCATAGATCATTCGATGCAGCTCTTGTGTTTGCACACAGACACACTCGCGGTGGCACGTTTTCAAGTGTGTGCTCTCCTTACGTCACATAGAGCACTTTCCCACAAGTGCACACACACTACAAAGTGATGCCTCTGGCATCCTTTCCCTTGGCTGAGAAGCATTACTGCTACTCCAAGCTGGACTGCCCTGGATAAGCGCTTCACTGTAATCTGGGACACTGCAGATTAAGCTTTCCATCAACCCCCCGCCCCAATCCCACATACACACCATGTGACCAGCCAGTGCAAATGGGACCTCTTTCATTTCCTCCTTGGATGTCAGGCTTGATGACAGGGGAGGGAGGGAATTGACAGAGACACCTGAGAGTATTGAAACTGGAGTGTCACGGAATATCACTGCAGCACTATCACAGACCGCATCTGGAAACAGTGCTGATTTGTGCAAATGCATGTTTAGAGGATGGACTAAGACCTGAGCTTTGGAATAACTGTCGAGAGAAAGAGGGAGGAGGTGTGTGTGTGTGTGTGGACGGGAGTGTGTGTGCGGTCGCTGCAACAGCTGTGGGAAGGGACAGGTAACTTATTGACACCAAGGAAGGAGCAGAGGGCCCACAAAGCCTTGGCTGGCTGCAGAGACGAGGGAATTACCTGAAAACTAATACAAACCCTCCTCCCTCTTCCATTCTTACACTTGGACATTGTATCTCTCCGTCGCACACACCACCAGAGTCCAGGACGCCGTACACAAAGAGTCACAGAGCGAGCACGCGCCGGCATCACATGCATACAATCAGCACTTGGCTGTTTTTGCTTAGGTAGTAGCGGCGGTCACTCTGACCAACAACACACTGCAAGCCATAAGCATGGAGCCCCTGGAGGAATACCACTCTCCATTTGACTTTGAACAAGGAGTGAACGCCAACTATCTCTACCTCTCCCCGGCCTACAGCGACACGCCGCCCAGCTCACCAGCTGTCAAAACCAGAGGTAATCACAAGGAGGAAAGGGAGAGGCTGGGCGGAGATGTGAGGAGACAGTGTGTGTGTGCTGAGAAGACAGACAACGGGGTTTGGTTCATTGTATGGGAAGAATTTATGTTTTTATGTGTGTGTGTGTGTGTAAGAGCTGCAGTTTCCCCTTCATTTAGTTTTCAGAGTTCTTGTCTGCTGTGCTTCTTATTAAAAGTTTTTTTTAGAAAATACTTCTTAACTACAAGTCCACTCAGTAGAGCACATACAGTACCATCACCAAGCCCCAGCCGTCCCTTTTAATAAATCAAACCATAACCTAAATGCCGATATTACCCTGACCTAACATGGTCATGAAAATCCATTAAGCAATTTATGCCTTATGACAAAAATGGTTAATAAAAAGCTCTATCTTGCAATTTTCAAAAAAGTGGGAGGGAAAAAAATATCCTGAATCCACCACTTTATCTGGATTCCCTCCAAAATGTAATGGGGTTTTCCCTGCCACATGCTCAGGCCTCGGACCACGTGTGGGAAAATCAGTCATGTAGTTTTTGTGTCAAAATGCTAAAAGTCAGTCAAACAAACCCACAGATGTTGTTGAAAAGATAACCAACATCCTTAGCGGGGATAATTAGATTAAATTTATTAACTTACTAATCACGCACCTCTTCTCCAAAACATGTTTTTTTTCTTTTTGAGATTATTAGATTAGATTCAGCTTCATTGCCCTCATTAGTGTGTTTCTTACTCATTTTTCTGTATCTCTGACAAGGAGGCCGTGTTTTTGGCAGCATTGGTTTGTTTATTTGTTGGCAGGATTAACCAAAAAGTTCTGACCAGATTTTGACAGTAATGTTTAGAAGAGTAAGTGCTTGGCCTGAGGAACCATCCATTAGATTTCAGTGGTAATGTGGATCATTACAGGCCCACAATGCACTGCTCATGTTTTGCTGCGTGCTCAAGGTGTTCATCAGGGAGATGAGTGAAGAAGAGCTGCACCTGCAGTTCTCCAAGTTCAATTCTTAGAGTTGAAGAAAAATCGTCCCTAAGAATGGATGTTGTACTGTCCTTCAAGGTGACTTGCGTCAATGTAAATGTATGAATTAGCGATCATATACTTTATCTGCGGTGTAACACTTTTCATCACATGTAAGTGGCAGCTGATGAGATGCGTCTCCACCCTCTTCACATTTTCTTTGAAACAAAATTTAATAATCTTAAGCGTCCAGTGAATCAGGGATAATTTAATATCATCAGCTGAGTTTAGATTTGGGCCTGAAATTTCTTCGTAACAAATTCAGTATGACTGTGCTTGTGTTGACTGTTTACACACTGTATTTCTTTTAATTTATATATTGTATATATATATATTGTGTATATATATATATATGTATATATATATATTGTGTGTATATATATATATATATATATATATATATATATATATATATATATATATATATACAGTATATTGTTGTTATATGCAGGATTGATTGTATTTCGATGCACTAAACATGTCTTTCTGTTGGGTTTTAATTATTCTGTATCAGTCTTGTCATATTTAATTTCAACAATAAGATTATACTTAACCCAGACTAAAGATGGTGATCTGTCAAGTTCACATTTCTTTGTACTGCTCACAGATACGTACAATAGAAAACATCACGCAGTTAGTTATGACAAAAGAAAGAGAATTATCGGTCGGAAGTTTGGCGAGTCTGTTAAAATGTTCCTCTCCTCTCCTCTCATGCTTCAGCCGCACAACTTTGCTTTTTTAAGATAGTCATTTATTTGAAAGCTGCAGACTCACGTGGTCGAGGCGCAGGGCGTGTTAGTCAAAGAGGAAATGAGCTACAGCAGAGGGATCGGGCAGTAATGTGGGTGGGTATGCAGTTTGGTGTAGCAAGCCAAACGTCTGCTCACACCCACATACGAACTTCTCTCTTTCTCTCTCTCCCCTTGGTTCTTCTCTCTCGCCCCAGGCTCGTACTGGTGACAACACACCTCCGAGGCATACATTCACCGCATAGCTCCCCACACACTATATAGAGATGAATTTAAAAATTCATACTGCAGATAAGTCAGGCAAGGCGGTCAGCCTACAGAACGTCTTCTTCTCACCCCAAGGAGGTTGTGGACTTTTCACTATAATCTTTAGAAAGTCTGTTTGAAGCCGATAGGAAATCTATGGCATGCATGATGCAGGTTATCAAAATAGCTAAAGTAGTAAGGAGGGGGAGTTGTACTGGTAACTGAAGAGTGTTATAAGAGGAAGTGTCCATTACACAATTATTCTACTGTAAGCAGCTTTGTATCTGTGTGTGTGTGTGTGTGTGTGTGTGTGTGTGTGTGTGTGTGTGTGTGTGTGTGTGTGTGTGTGTGTGTGTGTGTGTGTGTGTGTGTGTGTGTGTGTGTGTGTGTGTGTGTGTGTGTGTGTGTGTGTGTGTGTGTGTGTGTGTGGACATATGTAAGAAAGTGATATGCGGTTGAAGGCAGATCATGTGTAATGCCCAGGAGCAACAGTTTGGGTGGTTTCAGCTCAAAAGAGAATTTCCACAGTATTTCTTCTCACTTATTTAATTTAACACCCGCCTCTATTTCCTCTGTTAAACGATTACACTCATTTTTTTTTTAAATTTAATCCCAAGCATGCCTTAACATATGTATTGACATTTGAGAAGTATCCAATCAGCCCCTCTTATTTCCATGATAGTATTTTTCGCTACAACGTTAACATTGCGATTGGAAGTCTGAGAAATGTTGTCATTTTGCGAGCAGACAGTCGTCAGGATATTAGTCTTCATGGCATGGCATTTCCTGATTCCTGTTAGTTTTTTGGTATCTGTCCTCCACAAACATTCTGTCTCACTTAAAATAGTTTTAAAGTATGGGGAGTATTGGTTGTGACATGAAACAGGGTGGGTGCCAAGAGTTTGGAATGAAGTGGGAGGAGAGATTGTGGGGCTTGTAGAGTGAAAAAAAGATGTATAAAAGTCAGAGCTCCATAGGATGGAAAGAGCCTACCTGTACTCCTGACCTCATCCATCAGTGAGCGGTCAGAGGTGGAGCAAAGAGAGGCTAATGCGATTCGGAAGAAGTAATTACACTTCAGAAATAAATCAGAGCACGGAGCAATCAATGAAGTTGGACGGGAACATTCTGGGAAATATGATTATTTTCTGTCGTGCAGAGTTAGAGAGAAGGATTAGTGCGGCTCTACTGTCTGGGCTCTGTATATGAAGCTACATCCAGTTAGCCTAGCTTTGAATAAATACTGGAAACAGGGAAAAATCTGTCCAAAAATAACAGCATCCACCTGCCAGCAACTCTAAAGCTCACTAATTAATATGGTAGGACTATGTTTTGGCCCATGGTCTGAAGGGTATGGTGCAAGTTCATTTAGGGTGTGTTCAGGAGTTAAATGGTGCATAATGTTGGTGCAAAGTGAAACACAGACAATCATTCATAGGCAATTAAAACTGTCTGGAGTCTCAATTCTGAACCTAGAAACCTCACATTTATTTATTTATCCATTCATTCATTTTCTGAACCCAGGACCTTCTTGCTGTGAGGCAACAGTGCTACCCACTGCGCCACCGTGACGCCCTTATTCATTCATTCATTTATTTAATCAAATTTAAAAAATAATAATGTAATAAAAAACATTTTGGAAAAAAATTGATTTAATTTATTAATCAATCAGAATAGATTGAGGTTAAAATAATTAAATTATATTAATCCATCCAACCAAAAAAAAAGCGAATAAGCATATTTCCCAAAATGTCGTAATTTTCCTTTAAGGGAGAGCAACGTGACACGTCATCCAAAATGTCCCAATAAATCTTTAAATTACGTCTAAATTCCTACTTTATCCATGACAACATTTGCATGTGTTTTGTATTTTCAGAGTAACAACCAGACAAATGCTCAACAAGATGTTCTTACTGAGCAATTAACCAACTCAGTAATTCTATTTAGCTTCCTCCTGTATTTGCATGGGTACCAGTTACTTTTACAAGCATGTCATTAAACCAACTCTCAGCTCTGTTCAGGCCTCTTCTTAAGTTCCGCCCTCCCCCCTGCTGAGGTTATGGTACAGTATATTTATTTCTCTAGCGGTTGCCTTTTTATCCTTCCCCCACACTGCTTTCCTCTTTTCACAATCATCATATTTTCGTCTTTGTGTCTATATTTTTACTCTCACTCTGAACACTCTGAATCCTTGAAATACGAGATAAAAAGAAAGAAACGACCTCAGAGGCACAGCTTGTGTCTCCATCTTCCAGCTCAGTTCTGGCCCCGAAGATCGCCTCTCACTGTGTCCTTTTGACTGACAGATCCTAACAACCTCTTTGCTCTTGTGTTTTCTCACGCTGTCTGAGCCCAGGATGTCTCCATCTAGAAAGTTCTTTGTATTATTGATGCACTGCTGCTCCTACTGGGCAAAGCTCTGTCAGAGATGGCAGCATCAAAGAAACTGTACGCTGTAAGTGTGTGGAGTGAAAATACGACCGTGTGCGTGAGAGAGAGAGGAAGCTGTTTTTGTGCAGCTGTACAGTAGGAATGAAAACGTGTGTTTTTGATCATGAAAGGTTTTCCCCCTTTTGGCTCCCACGTGTCATCAAACAGCATATTTAGCATCCTTAATGTTCCTCGTCTTACTTTCAAACATAGGCACCTATATGTGTGGATGCATATGATTCGCCATGTGAGAGGATGTATAAATGCATCTAACATTTTTTTTTTATTGTACCTCCCAGGTTCCCAGCAGCATCCGGAGCCAGTCCCAGAGATGGGAGAAGATGTGATGACATCCATCGGTCCCTATTCTCCTCCCCCCGCCATGACAGAGGAGGAGCGGCAGGAGCTACAGGAAGAGTTGGCCAAGGTCAGGAGGGGCATCTGGGGTCAAAGAGGTCGTGGTGGAGGTAGCCAATCGGGCATCGGAGCTTATTTTGATCTTTAAAAACAAGCTTTTTTTTTCTTTTTCTTTTTTTACATTACGTTGTACACCTCTAATTTATGTTTTAATCCTAAACCAGGTCGAGAATGTCACGATTTAATTTTTTGTTGATCGATTAAATAAATAATCAACCATTTGGCAATAAACATTATACATTATAATCCACCTTTAATCTGTGTTTGGTTCTGTTGCTTACCTTTTGTTAATCAGTTGAACTGAGACAAGGTAAGAAACATGAAGCATCCTTTTAAAGCCTCCAAACCTTTGATAGAATTGTAACTGTGTGTGTGTGTGTGTGTGTGTGTGTGTGTGTGTGTGTGTGTGTGTGTGTGTGTGTGTGTGTGTGTGTGTGTGTGTGTGTGTGTGTGTGTGTGTGTGTGTGTGTGTGTGTGTGTGTGTGTGTGTGTGTGTGTGTGCAGGTTGAGGATGAGATCCAGACCCTGTCCCAGGTGCTGGCAGCCAAGGAGAAGCAGATGGCAGACATCAAGAGGAAGCTCGGCATCACACCGCTCAACGAGCTGAAACAGAACATCACAAAAACCTGGCAGGAGGTCACCACCTCCACCGCGTAAGGACCCCACCACGACACTACAGCTTCAAGCTTTTAGGCCGGTACATCTTTGGAACCTCACAGCCAACAGCTTTATTATGCAACATAAGCATAATAATGTGTTTTCTTGTGTATCTGATGGCCCTGAAACATGGTTAACTGTCAGCACTGTGAGAGAAAATTCATTCTCCTCTGAACTAATAACTCCTCTAATGTGGGGGGGAAAAAGATGTCGGTGCCCTTCACGAGCTGTCTGTATCAAACAGGTTTTACAGGTTTCATATTACAGGAAATGAGCAGCATTCTGATACTTTCAGGCTATTTAAAATGACAATGATCAAGGGTCAAGGTAAACGTTAGTTTCTCTGAGGGGCAATTCGTTTTCCAGCCAGCAGAGAATAAAAAAACAGTAATAATCACTCACAATCACACACACACACACAATGTAGTACACATAATACAAGAGTGCAGATGGGAAAGAAAGTCATATGATGCCATTAATGAGGCCAGTGGTAGCAGGGACGAGAGAGTTCTTACATATGATATCAAATAGTTCAGTTCTGGTCTTAATGCCTCTCTTCACTCTGTCATCTCTTTTCGCCACTCTCCTATTCTTTCTTTTTGCTCCTCATCGCTGCTCCCTCGCTCCCTCTCTCCCTCTCTCCGTCCCCTCGTCTCTCTTTTCAGCTATAGGAGGACATCTGAAACACTTTCTCATGCGAGTCTGAAGGCGACCGCAGCGTTCTCCAACGTGGGCTCCGCCATCAGCAAGAAGCTCGAGGATGTCAGGTCAGTTTCACAGGAGGCGTCAGCGTGACGGCATATTCAATCATTTTAAAAGCTTGTGATATTTTTTTTTTTTTACAGTAATAAATCGTTGAGAAGCCGTTGTTCCATTTGTTCGACTTGCACATTTTGTGATCTGTGCGATATTGTGCTGCTGACCTGAGAAACCTGGCGATTGATTTCCTAGAAATTGCTCAGAGGCCATAGGTGCGCTGGGAGATAAAGTCCCTCTCTGGGATATGGTTTCACGTCGGGGGGGCTATTTGTTTGCCAGTAGCAGCGATTTCCATAAGACCCACTAAAACTGCAACTTGGTTTCTTTGGTTAATGTACGGATTAAACAACTGGGGAGCTTCACATGCTGGTACACTTGTTTCCCTGTGCTCCTAGCCTTTGTGCTTTTTTCTTACCTATCTCCTATTTCATTTAGCAGGAACGCTGTTTTTACACATCACAGCAACATCTAACTCTACTGACCACTACATCCAGAGTCATATCCATGCATAAATGTTCTGGTAATAACACGCACTTGTGTACAGCCTCCTTGTGTTTGTATTTTTTACAGTCTGATACGATGATGCCATTAGGTTCCGTCATTAATGACCAGTTTTACCACCTAACTTTGCTTATATATGTTCCTATCGACCAACTTATCTGAAGTTTAAACACAACTTAATACACAAGGTTAAAAATTGTCCAAAAAATAATATTGTGCCTAATATAAGATCCATTCATGAATCACACTCTTCAATGATATCCTCGATGCAGCACCACCCACCAGTCGTCTCCATATTGTCTTCTCTCCATTCATGGAAGGGATGTATTATGGTCAGCATATGTATATTGTATATGGCAGATCCTAATCTGTCTTCCCCCCTGTCATCCCTCCTCTCTCTGGATTACTTTACTGAGCTGCAAACAAGATTATTAGGCCCCTCAGAGCACTATTGTGCTGAGAAAGGCAGCCTCGCTGATGAGCCTCAACACAAAGCTGCTTTAGGGGTGGGGTAGTGAAGAGGGGCTGGACAAGGGTCAGCGGGGTATGTGTGTGTGAGTGTGTGTACATGTGTTAGGGTCGTTTTGTGTGTGTGTGTGTGTGTGTGTGTGTGTGTGTGTGTTTGAGGAGCTATTTCCCCCATGGTATACAGGATTAGCACACCCACACTGTGTTAATACACAATCAATCTTAATAGGATAAATCAGGATTTATAGGATCCATACTCTTAGAACACTCATATAGTAGAATACATGAGGGCTTGTACTGTATGCATGCCTGTCTTTCTCTTTTGTTCTTTCTGTGTGAAACTGTCTGTCCTATGCTAAGATAACCACTAATGCCCCCTTTCTTTTCCATAATGCTGGCGGATAGCATGCGCTCATTGCAGCACTCAACTAGCATGCCTGTCATGAGGTAAGGGGACCCGAGCTAATGTTTGGTCTGGCAAAAATCTTTTCAAAATGTGACTTTTGTGAATTAGAAAATGCACACCTTCAGAAACGGCTCCTCCGGTTGGTTTTCTGATAGAGCTGGAATAAGTCTGTCAGTGGTTTGAATCACATTGGTAACACAATCACCTCTGTCCCTCTACCAGTTTCTAACCAAACTCTGCTTTCAATTTCTTCACATCTTTTTGAGGAGCAAGTCTGGATATGTGAGATTATATTTTCATAAATAGAATTAATCTGTGGATTATTAGTTGATTAATCAAGTAATTAATTATTTGATCAACAAGAAGTGTTTCCTGGAATCCTAGATAATTAAATAAAACAAGAACCTTCATATATCTTTGTCCAGAACCATTCAAATGTTTGCAAAAATATATATACATATATCATCATACTTTCTGATTGCTGATGAGCTGATAGATTACTTTTCTCACCTTTGTGAGATTTTCTCTTCAAAACATGACATCCATACTTGTGAACCACTGACCCATATCCTACCAAAATATCACAAAATGTGAGCGTCCATCTGTTCGTCTTGGTAAAAAATAGTGTTTGATATAGATTTCTTTTTAAGTCTGCCTAAATGTATTCAGAGTTGTGTGAATCAAACGCACCTTTTCTTAATGCTACACGCTGGTATTCTACAGAGGTATGTTGACTGTTGTTTTAATGCTGTTTGTTTTGCATTCTCTTGATTATGAACATAAACAGCTTTCAGCACCTTTTCAGGAGAGGAGAATAGATTGAGGTCATGTAGACAATCCCGCATTGTCTGTGTTGAGTATCAGATCACATGCCTTTTAAAGGTGCGAAAACAATCCTGCCTTCTCCCTCCTGAAGGCCTGACTTGTCTTCAAGTATAATAGAACACAGTAGGTCATTCTCTGATCTTGTCACACTTGTCTGTCTTTTACAGGAATGCACCGACTTTCAAGTCATTAGAGGAGAAAATGGAGAATTTGAAGGTACAGGTAACTGATTTAAAAACAGGACCGTTCATAAATAAACATGTCAGAATGTGTTAGTGGCAGAAATGTTAAAACCCTGTGGCCCCATTTATAAAACAGACTCGTGATCAATTTTGATCTTAAGTGGGACTTAGGCAGAAAGACACATAAAAGTATAAATAAGTATAAAACGTTTTTATAAATGAAGCCACAGGACTATGTACAGAGCTGTGCCTCTAACCTTGATCTAGTCATTATTATGACTTAAAGATCCATCAGGAATATATACAGGAAATGTGTTTTTTACTGTGATGTTGCCCTTTAGAATGTTAATGAAATCTATTGACCTGGTCAGGTGGTTTGTGTCATGTCTTATTTCTATTAATAGCTTTATTGAATATTCCTGGAGGTCACAGTTAATAAATAGACCCTTTTAAGTGTCTGTTAAAACACAAACTCACCTTCACAGTTCTTTTTGATCAACATTTATATGAGACTATGTCATTTTGCTGACCTGCTGTCACATGTGGCCATTGATCGCACTCAATTTCTCTTAATTTTGTGTAGCAGTAACACGAATAGAGAAAAGTCATTAAGTCCTCTAAAGTGATCTAAAATCAAGACGTATACAGGAATATTTACAATATCTAAAGTTAGCTAGCATTAGCCAGCATAGGTTACTGGACATACCAGGACAGATGAGGTCATAGCAGCTGTATTCCTCAATGTATTGCATTTAAATGCAAATAAAATAAATGCAAAAACTGTTGTTGTTTTTTAAATAGTAGCATCTTGTGTTTATGAATTTTTACATTACAGTGATTGAGAAGAACATCGAATTTCAAATACGTCTGTAGCTTTTGATTTAAAATGTTATTTCTCACCTCGTTTGTGTGCATAAATCACATCGATGACTAGGACTATAGGAGTTAACACTCATTATGTCATTATTCCTCCTCCCTTATTCTCGCCCCCCTACTTCAGACCAAGATGAGTCCAGCAGCGACCGCCGCTGACCCCAGCAACCAGGACAGCGGCAGTCCCGCCAACGAGTCTGTGGGTCAGCCTGACGGCTCCCCCACCCAGCAGACGTCGATGGACTGAGACCTGCCTTATCCCCCCTGACCTCCCAGCACCTCTCCTCACTTGACCCTCTAACCCCTGGACCGCCAACACTCGCCTCCTTAACTTTTGTGTGCCAGTCTCCCTTTATTGGAAACAAATGCCTTCCTTGTAATCTATTTGTCTTGTCTTTTTATCCGACATGTGAACTCACTTGTTAACCGTTGTGGAAACTGAAAGCATGGGATGGGTGCAGGCTTATGGTCTTGTGCCAGTTACATTTTTTTTGAGTCTGTTCTAGCTCACAGTGGGAGAAATCCACCCTGCTTTATGTCTTTTTTTTTTCTCCCGTGCTTCTTATTTCTCAGCTTTTGTCTAACCAGCAAAGCTCAGATACCAAACATGCTCCTAGTTTTTTTTCCTGGAATTAACCCAGTTTTACACTTTATACTTTGAGCGTGGAAAATTGCACAAATATGTAAAAGATTTAAATTTAAGAAGTTGATGTGATTAATGAAGGATTTACTCAGAACGGTGTTCTCTTCATGAGAACTAGGCAGTTGTTGGCTTATTGCTTCTGCATGGCCCTTCTTATATGTTGAAGTTATTATTATAAGAACTTGTTTTGTTTGCCTTCGTTTTGGGGCAGTTGTTTGTTTACTGTGAGATTCAATTTTGGGGCCACAGTGGCATCAGTTTTCTTCATTATATCAACCATTTAGTTATGATATAGTCTAACACTGTTCGAAAAATGAATATATGCGTTTCTGTGTCACATGTAGGTGTACCACTTTGTAATATCTCACCCACAGTACTGAGCTACTGATGCAGAGTGTCACAACTGGAGTCACCGACTCCAAAACGGGTTTGTCAAAAATGCACTTCAGAATAAAAAACATCCCTTGTTCCATTGAGTCTGTAATGATCTCCATGCTTAGATAGTTGCAGGATAAATGGCCAAAATGGGCAGAACAGAGACAGAGCAAACACACGGTGAAGATTTAGCCATGACCCGAGGTGAGGGTGAAATAAATAAATGTCTCTTTCAGAGCCAGAGTCAATATTTTAACATATATCCACTGTTTCTGCGTGGGAAGTTAACTCCTCGCACACACCCACGTTCAGTGATACAGATAAAAGCAGTACAAGAGACTCTGCTGGTTTTTGTACTCAAATGCAGGATAATTTTGTAAAAATAGGTTTAACTCGATTTTCCTATTATGTGCAATTTCGATGTTTTGTTTTTAGCCACACAAGAAGCCTGGCTGGTTGGTCCACTGCTTGTTCCTGACTGAAATACATGAACTGCTGGATTGTTTACCGGGTGATTTGGTACAAACACTCATGTCCCTCTGAGGATGAATTCTAACCACTTTAAGGACCTTAATAGTCAAGTGTCATTGTTGGATCTAAATTTGAGTCATTCCAAATGCTTTGCTTCATGATAAAGACATTCCCGTCAGTCTCAGCTATTCTTTGTGTTTACTGCAAATGCTATCCTGCTATCACTAAAGTAAGATGGTGAAGCTAGTAAACATACCTGCTTACCATAAGCCTGTTAGCATACAGCCTCAAAACATTGCTCCATTTGATAGTCATAGCAAACTGCAACATCCTGTACAGTATTTGCTGAAAATGCCTCTTTAATAAAGACCACACATCTTTTCTAAATGTGTTGGCGAACTGATTACACAACTCTTCTCTTTATTTGGCTGTGCAACCTCATTCTGCTGCATATGTTTATATACTAGAAACTATTAAACTACTGAACAATTGATCTCACCAGACAGGTTTTTGGTGAGTAACACACTCGGGGGGGGGCTCTGATTGAGGTTAACTACAACTTGATGGCAAACAGACAGCCAAGCTTTCCTGTGATACACCGCTGGAGGACAGAGAGGCTTCTCCTGTGCTTGGGCAGGAACAGCCTGATACAAGTCTTCCCCTGCTGGCAGGCAACTGTCTCATCATCAGTGTCATGGAGTTTTAATAGTACAACTCTATCTCATGTCCTCATGTAACACCAGTTTCCAATCATGACCTGGTTGAATGAAAGAATTCATTACAGCCTTTTATCTGAGACACGATGGTTTTAAAAAAAAATTTAGTCATACACATAACACACACAAACACACACAGGGTTTGTTTGTTCTCTAATTGGAACCACGGAGTGAATAGAATTAAAAATACCTCCTGATGATGATTCTTTTTGTATCATCAAGGGTTGGACATGAACAACCTCCTTTAATTCAATGAGTTCCTCAAGTGTAACATGTTTGAATGATGGGGCAGTTTTTGTCTAATATGGGAAAAACCCCTTTGAATGATTCAACAGAAGGTTACAAATAAATGTGACTGTGGTCAAAACTGATAACAGCCCACATACAACTCCATTCAGCTGCAGGACTTTGCTTGAACACTAGAGGGCAGCCAAGAACAGAAGCAACACTTGGTTTTATTTTTCTCAATCTGGACCAGATTTCCTGCAGACCAGACTGAGTGTTGGTGTTGAAGTGACTCATAGTTATGGCTGGTACTTGGATTTAGTAGAGCTCTCCCTAGTGGTCCAGTTGCATGAGGATAGTGAGGAAATGAGAGTCCCAAAACATCCATCTGCTTACTATTAGCAACGTGGGACCTATATGACACAGTTTTGGTTATTCTTTATGAGGAATGTGTATTTTGGTCTTGCTCCTATAACGGTCTGCATTGGACAGAAAAGTTGACATGTTTCATAGGTACCAATCAGCATTCAAACACCTTGTAAAATACTGTAAAGGAAGAATGAGTAAAACCTCTGGGGAAATGCAAACATCCTATTTAAAGTGGTGGTAAACGCAGAATTTCAATTTTTTTCTATTGGTGGAAGGGTGACGTCAGTTCCTCATAGTCCAATAGGAGTTTTGGAGTCATTGGTTAATCCAACAAGTAATGTAGAAAAAGATTATACAGTAAATATAGTGCATGTATATATATATATATATATATATATATATATATATATATATATATATATATATATATATATATTACATATGTACTATTTGCAAAATGTACTTGGAGCAGGCTATCAAAAGTAGTCTTTATGCATCAGAATGGCCTCTGTGATTTATTTTATGGTTTGTATTATTAATGATGTATTATTGTGAAAGCAGCCTGTGGTAGTAAGGTTGTTGTTGTTGTTGCGTAGTTTAATTTATGAGAATGCATCATATTGCATAAAGTGATCACCCATTTTGTATTCATATATATAATAAAATAAATACATTTAAAATAGGAATCTGAAAATCAACTAGCACCAATTTTAACAAGAAAATGTAGAGGAGTAGGAGTAAAAAGTAACAAAAGTAAAATACTGAAGTTCAGTACCAGTAAGTCAAAAGTGTACTGAAATACAGTACTTGAGTAAATGTACTTTGCTCATTCCACAACTGGAGAGGATAATTGTCATAAACATAAAAAAGAGCTGATTTTGCATTTTTGTGTACAAGTTTTAAAGTAAAGTATTATGGAGTGAGGTGTTCTTAAAACTCAGCAGAGATGAGAAAAGACACAGTGACAGTGGCTAACAAACAGCTGCCAAAAAAACCTTTATTCAGTTAGAACCAGACGCCTCCAGAGTCTTCCAGTCACACAGATCACTCTGGAGAAGGTCTGACCGGAACACAGAGTCAAACAACAACAGCACCAGAACGCAATTTGTCAGTAAACACAATTTACAACAAGAACGAAGGCAGTTCCTACACAATGGATAAGAAAAAACTGGTACAGGAGATAACAGTCAGTGTGTATTGATTCTTCTTTGAGAAAAATCGTCATATAGTCATAGAATTCATTTGATTATATAGTGGAAAAGAATATAAGAAAAACATCATTGGTGCAACAGACTACTTGTGACAGAACATACATATTGTAATGGCTTTGTGTGTCGTGTTAACAATAAAGAAATCCCATCTTTAGACTGAAATTATGAAACTGACAACTGTGTCGACAACTGTGAGTCATATGATGAAGCCTTGTTTTAAATGTGCAGAAAGGGAACATTCATTTCAAACATGGCTTGATAGCTTATGTGTGAGTTTAGAAGTAAAAAAAAAACCTTCAGAAATTGTCCCAAATGACTTCCCATACCCTATAGATTGAGAGTACACCACTTCGATGTAGAGTTAAAAGGAATTAGCTGATTATTCACTCTCTTATGAAGAATTAAATGAGAGTGTTGCCACCACTGTCATCTCTGTACATTAAATATAAAGCTACAATCAACAGACAGCTAGTTTAGTTTAGCCAAAAACATGGGACACAGCTAGCTCCAGTCTGTCCAACTAGCAATATCCATTAGCTATAGGTGTGGTTGGTAATTTTTGTGGGTGTTACAGCCCACTAATAAGCCTATCCAATCATTTGATTTGGGCGGAATCAAATGATTGGACGGCCTTCCTGTCTGTCTACCTATGCACCTGTCACAAGGCTAGGTGGCTTTATTGCTAAAGCTGTTAGCAAGCTAGTTGTACAAGAATGGCAGTCAGCTGAACTACAGCGCTGTCAATAGTTAGGCAGTTTACACTCATGTGTTTTTTAGGAGTGAATTCAGGAGTAGGGAGGGGTGAGTTGGATAATTTAAAATCTAGCTACTCTTTACCAACCTCACCTTTAGCACGTTATATCTTAGCTTTTTATTATTTACAAGAGAGTCCACTTAAACAGGGTTTATGTGCCAGACTATTGCTTGGCTAAGCTAACTGTGTCCTAGCTGTAGCTTCTTATTTAATGCATAAACATTAAGAGTGTTTTTCAATCCTCTCACCTAAATCTTGGAAAGAATAGGAATAAGCATTGTTTCCCAAATTGTTGAACTATCACCTCAAAGTTTGAACTCTGCAAAGGGCAGGGAGTCAGCTGTGACTTCATCTCAAATATTCACACAAAACGAGAATCATGCTATGGTGCATTTTTTCTTTTTTTTACCATAATCAGTCACTATTTCTTCTTCTGGTGAAACCAGGACCCTGATCACCTATGGCTTGGAGACATTTCTGCAAACAGGCAGAATCTGAATATCCTGTAATTTTGGCTCTCTCAAAGCCAGATCATCTGTTGCAACTTTTCAGATGTAAAAAGCTACATGGCTTGTATAAAACTGATCCATATGTGCCTCTTTCCTCCTTCCCACCATCCCCCTGCTTTGAACCCCCTGAACCGCACAGGGAAGCTACCGATTTCATGGACAGCAGCGATTCTTATCAACTAAGGTCACAGATGGAGCCTGTGCACATGTGCTCTTTTTCATCACCCTCATCAATTATTCAAGGACTCGGACACACATGTACACATAAACAGCTCCCTGCGATACGTTAAGACCCCAAACATTTTGTGAGCTTGACTCACTCATGCCTTTATTTTCTGCACCTCAGTCTGACAACTGCACAGCATGTGTCCACAGCGTAGAAAAGCATCACTACAATCACTGTATCATGCAAAATGTCAGTGAGCTTAAACCAGATGTGATGTGACCTTGAGTTTAGCATCATAAACATGGAGAATCTCTTCACTATGGGCTCGTTACATTTCATTTTGCACTACTAATGGAGGGTATGATAATGAAGCACACAGGCTTCGGCTGGTGGGAAATACAGCAGGGGGAGGTTTATTATGCTATGTCAATGTACTAGTTTAAAATGCATGAGGTATGACAGCTTGCACATTGAAACATGTGCATTTACGGCTGCAGGAATGGCTTGAGGTGCACATATACACACACATGCACACGGTAAGCGCTGTGCTCACATGTTCCGCACAGAAACACACAGACAAACAGGAGGAAGCAGAAATGCTACATTGAGCAGATGGGACATACTTTGGGCGGTGATCTGAAACACACACTCCATCATCTCATGCTGCACACACAGACATTGGATGCTAACAGCTCCTTGGCTGAGCTCTGCGTTTGGACCAGTGACCTGGTGAGACACGAGCAGCTTTCACCAACGAGCTCTTTGCATCATCACGGGACGGGACCTGAAGCCACGGGGACATATGTTGAGCAGCATGGGCGCATATTGCCCTGACGACATGATCACATACAGTTGGCTTTCACACCTCTTTCACTCATTGCTTTTGTGTGAATGTGAGTTTGTCTGTTGTGTGTGTGTGGAGGCCTGTGATTTGATCAGTTTATGCATGAGTGAAGTTAAATATTATTTGATATAAGGGCGACAAATGTTCACAGGGGAGATATTTAGTTGCATTTCCAAATGCTTTCTTAATAAATTCTGCTTGATAATTGATGCAAACAGATATAAATGGTGCTATAACTTAGAAAAGAAGGAGTAGCTTTGCCAATTCTTGCAAAATTAAAGCATGCACCATTTATAACCTTAAAAGCAAAACAACCTACGGCAAAGTGAAAATGTGTCCCACAGTACTAGAAGTAGTAGTAGTTTAAGGATCAAACGTTTGAGGTTATTAATAATAAAGATGCATGGAAATATTGCCAAATCATCAATGTCGACCAATAAAGGGTTTTAAATGAAATATTGGCATCAGCCTGAAATGAACATTTCTGCCAATATGAAGAGATGATCCATTAAATACATGTATGCAAAGTGAACTGTCAACTATCTTTTATATTTGCCCATGTAGTGAATGTGCACATTTTGAAAATCGTTGTACGTCATGTGCCAGTGGGCTATCATGATACTGTATGGTAAATCCACTGCAGGGTTGACTTGATGTTTTCTGCAATTAGGTGGAAAAAATATACGTGAATATATCGGCATCAGCAATTGGCCAAAATGAGTTGGAAAATCGCTGATGAAAAAACAAAAAAACTTTTCTGGGGACGTGACAATACAACAGTGTCCAAAGTGTTGCCTGGGATTTTGCAACATTTGCAGACAGGTTTAAATACTTTCCATCCTTCCCTTCTTCTCCTTTTCCTCTCCTGTATAATATAATAGAAATAATTTGACATTTTTGGAAATGTGCTTTGCTTTCTGGCTGAGAGTTTGAAAGAAGGGGAAACAGCCAGTTGACTCTGTTAGAAGGGGTTAAAATTCACTTACCAGTATGTTTAAAGCTCAACAATTAACATGTTAAATCTTGTTTGTTTAATCCATAAAAGAAAGAAAGGAAGTTCTTAGCCAGTTGGAACTGCTCAGCTAAGAAACCAAGAAATATTATAGTTCATATTGTCCATATAAACTATACACATTGATACCTTATATGGGCTAAACAAACAAGACACCAATGTGTTTATTTTGGGTTTTAAAGGTAACGGTAGATGGATTTTGTCAGCTTTTGACAGGCAAGCTGTGCCCCCCCCCCCCCCAATATTTAAGCCAAGTTCCTAAAATGTCAAACTATCCTTTGAAATTTCCTGAACACTGAGCCCAAAGCTGCACCGACACGGATCGTGAATTAGCATTCTGAGCACAGAAATAGTAAATATTCCTATACCATATTCCTTATTTATGCTAGACAAGGTAGTGTTAGCATCTCAACCTAACGCCCCATTCTGTGGCGCTAACAGGACAATGGGTTGTGTCTGCGAATTAGTTTACAGTCTGGAAACACATATCAAATATTTACATTTAGAGGCTTCAAGAGGATATAAAACGCAACATAGTGTGCTGGGCATGTCGGGGTGGAGAGCAGCCGCTGCCAAATGAAGCCTCAGTAAACACAGGAGGGCTATAAAATCGTTTATGGAACAGTCTCACTCTGTTTAGATGCCTTAATGACAAGTATCATGTCAAACTAAAGGTGGTATGAGCAACACACGTGTAACACGTGATTTTGCTCTCGTGTGATGACAAGATGAAAAAACACCATCCTTTAACAGATGCTGTCAGTATGAGCTATCAGAGGGCTGCAGGTGGATTAAAAACAAGCTGCTGAGACTTCATACTTCACACAGCCTCCTCTGATAGGACGAGCCAACTGTTGCTCCCTTGCATAAATTTGAAAACATGAGACATGGATTTATTTTTCTATGCCAATCTATTTTTTTTTCTTCTCCTTCTTCTAACAGTGTCTGAAGTTTAAACAAATAAAAATACACCGATGCAAACTCCCGGCTGCTCCCAACCCCCTGTCACGGCCGCCGCAGCACAAATTGAGCACATTTGTATAAAGTCACATAATCTCATACGTTTCTTATTTGCATGCACATGCATTATTAAAAATACAGTTAGACAACAGTATATATACTGTATGAAAAAAGTGTGTAAAAATCCAGTGCGACAGTCATTGAGTTCTTGAGGTCCACATGATTGTAATCAGGTGACACAGACAATGAGATGATCCAGTTTAAAGAGAGGGGGGGCGTCAGCACCCTCTCTGTTGCATATCCAAGATAAAGCTGAAATAATTTAATGTTTAGCTCATGAATATTCTGGATAATCAGATCCAATAACAGATTTTAAACTCGTAAGAGAGTTTTCTATGAGCTCTCAATTAATTCATCACCTTCATCGCAAAGCGAGTGATGCCTTTTCAGCTTCCCGCGGGGAATTACAAAGTAGCTCCGTGCTACAAATGGATCATCTCACCAGACCGTTTCACGGGCTGTTCGCTGAATGAAGCTACCTTGATTTCCCAAACATTTCTAGATTTCACCATGACAGAGAGTCTTCACATGGACATACACTGACGAGCTCTTGTACAAAAAGGGAGAGGGATCATGTTTGGGAAAACAAAGAGATGGAAAAACAACAGACAAGTAAAGACACTGAAACACAGCATCATCATCAAAAAAAACAAACTAGTTTACAAGTTACAGCAAAGAGTAGAAAAGTCGCTCTTAAACCTTGCAACATCTTTCTAGAACCAAGAAAAGACCAAAAGGGCCTCTGGACGCAACTCATAGGACAAATCTTTGAATTACAGGTATAGAAATCAGAACCCAGACTTGCCAGCACCAGAGACATTCCATTATCGTCGCTGTGGCCCTGCATATCACAGCGACACACCTCCGCACAAAGTTACCAGACATAACGTGGCAACAGCTGAGGTCCACTCTAGAAACTTTACGTTCATCAAGGCACATTCAGGACTCCTTTAATTCCTCTTAAGGTTACCATAACAAAGGTGAAGCAGCTCCCGGAAACACACACAACGGATTTCTTTTTAATCATTCATGTTCAAAGCTCAAAAACAACCTCACAGTGTTTGCAGAAACCCTTTCATCCACTCTTTGACCCTCCTCCTCCTCCTCCTTCACATTCCTGAATGAATGGATGAATGAATGAAGAACGGACTGCCCCCCTCCTCTTCTTATTGACAACAATGCCACCCTGCCCCAGCAGCAGATAGGGAGCAGAGATGTGTAAGACTTGGCTGTCAGCCTGGGCCTGTGAAAACTGAATGAGACACACTGCTGCTCTGTATAAACGCAGGGTCATGCAAGGCAACGCTGTGACTGCTCAGGTGTACTCAGCTGTGCACGTAGTCAATTTCTGCGCTTTTCACGCACAATTTCAAGTAAGTCTAATTGCATTTCCAGTTATTTTCACACGACTCCACAGAAGGACACCTGCTGTCAGACTATTGCTGAGTGGTATAACTGCGGTAGAGAGGAAGGGTCTGTGGGAATGGAACTGCAGGCCCTCGGGCAGAAAACGACCCCATAGGCATTTGCTCAAAGATTTCATCACCTGCTGGAAGTACGTGACCGGCTGCTCTGCCACCACAGAGCTGTCTGACACATGAAAATGGAAATAAGTATGAAATTTGAACATTAAAGTCAGGGACATCTCATAAATATAGTAATACACAATGATACTGTATCTTAGATATACTGTAGCAGCTTAATTTGTATATATTGTATCATATATCGTATATTGTACTTGGGTAATATAAGGTCTAGCCTCATAAGTGTCAGTTTCTTGTCACAAACAAGTCTTGTCATGTATGAAATATTGATCTCAGTAGGGATCAGATACATAAACCAGGAATGCTAATAAAACTGTCAACTCCTGTTAAAGCCATCACTGCTTAGCAGCTAAACTGGACAACCGTGCATGGACATACCATGTGTGTGTGTGTGTGTGTGTGTGTGTGAAGACATATGTATCGAGGGTCCCTCGTAACTCACAAGAGTTGATTTTTATACCATCCGTAAGCAGAATAATGCTATCTGGTTTTATTCAGCCTATAAATCACAGCTAATAGGCAGCAGTGGAGGGAGGAAACACACCAGAGAACAAAAGCCAGAACAGCTGCCGCCGCTTCATCTGATGGAAAACAAGGTCCTCATAAGTATTCATATCACTCTCCGTGGAGCAACAAGACCGCCTATTGTGGCTCTTTGATACCAGTTTTAATTCTGCTGTGCAAACACACGTTTATACTGGCAGCCCATTCCTGGGCTCATGTTTGGACGCTCTCAGCCGCAGGACTGAGAGCTGACTTCTGCTCTGATATGAATACATTAAATGATCACATAAGGAGCATAATACCATATGGCAGATTGGCATCATTATGTTGTCAATGTGGGAGTGGAAATAGGGTTTTCATCCCTCCTTGTCTGCCAGTTTTGCCAAAAAGAAAGTAACGTATCCAATATTGCAAACATCTCTATTCATCTAGTTGGTAAGAATTTAAAGTTTTGGATTTTCTTCTTTTTTTTTCTTGCAAAATTTTGATTAAGAGTGTGACAGTGAGTTAATTTGACAAACTAAAAAGCTTGTTTGTCATGTTTAATTTGCATCATGGAAAGCTCAAAACACAGGTATAAGAAGAGAGCCTCAGACTCAGCTCAGGACCCATTTTACTCGCTCATTTTGGAGCTTTCGACCAAATCACATGGTCGTGACCAGTGGACGGAGTCATGAAACAAAAGACGCACGTTAAAGTTTGAACATCTTAAGTTCTGCGACAACTGATGCAGACTGTGTGATATGGCTGAAATCTCCAAAAACAAGCGAGCTGAAGTTGTTGAAGCTTAATTTGAGTATTGAATACGTTCGTTGTTTGGAATATGCAAAACTACTTCCATGCCTGCACATCAGAATTTCTAATTGTGCAGTGATGTCATGCAAATCCAGTTTACTCTGACCTACAGGACTGCAGCAGACAAAAGGGGAGACGGTCATGAGCACCAAAATAAAACCATCACCACTGACGAGGAAGCAGGAGAGAGAACAGAGGTTTCGGAGTGACCCACTCACTAACTTGTGTCTGGACACTTGGTAGACTTGAGGCAGGGTGTTTTTTATTTTCATGTTCTACAGCATAACATTGTGTACAAAATGGAGTTAAATGACCAAGAGAGCACATGGGAGAAACAGCACGGCATGGGAATATAGCACCTCTATTTCTCCCCCGCTGAGGCCACAGCCCTAGAGTGTACAGTATGCAAAGACAGACCTGGGCTGAGTGTCTTTGAAAGCACCATAAAACGAAACCCATCTTCGTGCCATTGTCAGTGAATGGGACTAAGACGTTCTCAGTACAACGGTGCAGGCCCGGTCACAGTCCACCAACAAATCCCAGAGCGACACACTGATGAAGCATGGCAGCAAATATCCTTTTGAGATCATTTGTATTTAGCTTAAACAAGGGTTTTAGCTTAGCTTATTGTGGCCAAATCTTACTACAAGCTATTTGATCGACACACCGCTGACCTAGAATCAGCAAACAAGAGAAGTTCTTTTTAAAATTAGCTGCCTGGAGATGCTGCCGGTTTAAATATCCAGTCTCGCCAGAACCTCTGGATGGTCTGAGCTATTGTAGGGACTTGTTCCTGGACAGAACATTGTCAGAATCGGCTTGGCTGCGAGATGTTTCCTCACACTAGTGGAGGCGACGGTCCCAACACAAACATGAAGCACCACAATGATGGAGAACGGGCAGTAGGAAGTGCATGGAGTTTTGTTTTTTTTAAAAACCACACACATCAGAAGCATCGAGCCCTAAAGCCTGGAGCAACAAAAACAGCCTTGAACCCCCCCCTTCAAAGTGTGTTTGTCAGGAGCCACACAGTGGACTCGACCTGCACACACTCTGACGGGGAAACGCCACAGGCCATTTGATATAGGTGTGTTTCTCCCTGGGAGGACCGAGAGTCATGCCTAGAGGGGGGAGCTGAGCACCATGCTTCAGTGGCAACCCCCACACTTTGCCGGGGGCTCCTTCACGTTCACAGATATAAGCGTACAAAACGTGCACATGGGCGCAAACACACAGAGTTGTCAATCAAACTAATTGAAAGTGGGCTCGCGTGACAACGGGAGAGGACAATTGGAAATAAGATAAAGGTTTTAATCAACTGTGGGTTTTTGACCGCTTAGCAGCGGCAGCGTGACATGAAGGAGCTCCAGGCAGGAGGATGGGGGTCACATTCACGGAAAGGAGCATAACAAGCCTGGCTTGCAGTGAGGATTACTCCTGGGCTCCCTTCTGCATGTACAATAGCCACAAATATTTCCTTCAGCAGAACATGAAAACAAAATTCATCATCAGTATATATATTCATATATGTATGGAAAAAAAATATAAGCAGCCAAATCAAAGTCTGTTTTGCTTTGAATCTAAAATTCCAACATGTTTTCTTCTTTATGTATATATAGATTTATCTTTCCTTAAACAATAATACGTTCACATAATACAATGGCAAATCAGTTTTGAGATAAACTATTTCTTACTGAAACATAAATGAAATGACATGGAAGAAGCGCAATGCTTTTCTTTTTTTTTTTTTTTAAAGAGTGACTTTAAGGCTATCCATATATTCTAAAAAACAATAATAGCCCGACAGGTTGAACACAAGATCTTTTCCTCACGCAATGTCATGCATGAACCTGTCTTGTTCATAAGGTGGAAAATGTAAAGACCGAGCTAAATGGTCATAAACATGGAGATTGAAAATGATACAACAACCACATACATACATGAACGGACAGAAAACAACAGACAAAATAGAAAGTGTTGAGCAAACATGACAGAGCTATGATTTCAAAGTGTGGAAGTATTTTACGGGGGGAGTTTACTAGCTGGTGTTGGTTCTCAATAATTTTGGCATTAAATGATCCTGTGTGAGACAGAAATGCCAATAAAGATTTCAGCATGCAGTCAAACAACATTTCATATAATGCAGATAATAAATGCAGAAATAGAAACACAAAGTGCCTGTTGGTGAAAACATTTGTCTAAACTTGAACACAGGATATTTCTATTAATTTGAGTACATAAATGTGGTGTAATTGAGTAGAACGCACCCCCAGGTGACAGAAGAGTTGGTCCATTAATCACTGCAAAGAGAACATCTGTGAAATATTTGGCCTTGTGATTTTGTTTCCTGCCTTGGAGCCAACAAAAAAGGCTGGAATTCAAAGGAACACATTCAAATGAGAAAACAGATCATTTCGACCAATGCCACTCTTTATCTCTTTTTACCTCGCAGAAAATGTACATGTCGAATGCAAGACCTCTCACGAGAACTCGAGCATAAGTTGTCCTGCTGCGAAATAATCAAGAGTGGCTTAAAATCAAGTGCTTATAACTTCTTACGACCTTCTCCAAAACACTTGGAGGAAATTATGCTTCTAAACAGGGGAAGTAGCCATGTCTGTGTGGTCAAACATTTGCTATTTCCTGCCTTTTTGATCGGGTAAATTGAAAATGAAGAGGACAAGTGGAACATTTATAACTCTACAAGTGACCACAAACGTACCAAGTGCTCTGTTACACACGTACAGTGCAAGTGCCTCACTTTTGGTTTTCAGCCCTCCCCCGTTGGTTAACACATCATCGGGATGCTCCTCGGTGGTGCATGTAAACACAAAGGTATCCTTTTCCCTTTGGGAAGGTGTAACAGTTGAGGAGGAGGGCAATCTTTATGACCATGCACACTGCTGACTCCACGCTCCCAGTGCAGTCAGGTTGGTCTTTTGATGCACCTTCTGGAGCAGGTGGTGGGTAAACAGTCTTGGTTTCGCGAAAAAAGAGAGAAATGGATCTACATCAACAACAGAGAGCGTGGCTCCTTAACCAAAACCAAAAACAGAAAGAATGAGATAAAGTAGTTTTTGGTTGCAAAGTTGTTGTGATTGAGATAGTGCTGTATACAGTATAAACCCAGGTTTTTTTTTTTAGCTGCTGGTTTTTGCTTTCTTTAGAATCACATCCCTGATAAAACAAAGAAAATGAATCAACTGGATAAAAAAGTGACATAGAAAACCATCTCTGTCCTCTGCTTTGATTTTGTATTGTGTGTGTGTGAATGCGATTTTTAAATCACTGACATGGTCCATCTGCTTTTCCTGACTGTAAATTGTATCTTTTTTTTTTTTGCATTGATCATTCACCTCATGTGTCTCTATTCTTCCCTTTCTTTCTACGAGTCCATCTTCTCAGGTCGGCCGTACATTCCCTCAAGGCTGTCAGGAGTGAAGAGCAGGTGAGAAACCGGGAGAGGCCGTGATGTTGTTGATAAAAGATCACCTCCAAAAGGTCCAGGAAAAATCAAGAGATGAGTAAGGAAGAACAAAAACTGCAAGCTTTACCTCCATGCTTTTTCATAATGTTCTTCAAGAACTGCAGCAAGAGGCCCATTTTTCTTTAGGATAAAAATGTTTTTCTAGTAACTAAAGAAACAAAAAAAAAAGGTTTTGGCCTTTGTTGCGGATCATTTCCTTGACAAGACTTTCCATTTAAAAACAAGAGCTTTACAAAACATAGAAAGATGCAACACTGACCCCAACATAAAAAAACAAACAGGAGAAAACTATTTTTTTTCTCTACACTGTTTAGCTGCCCTGGGGTTTCCCAAAACTGGGAATGAGAATGGCGAGGCAGTACTGGGAATTCTGGACGGCATTGTAAAACGTGATTCCGTTGTCCTTTGGTTCCTTCCACAGCTGGAATGGTTCGGTGGAGCTGGGGGTGGGGTACGACAGGGCCGAGGCCGGAGCTTGACAAACAGTTGGGACTTTGAGCTGAAGAAAACCAAATGCATGCAAAATGACGCCCCTCCCCCTGATCTCTGGCGAAAAGCAGCAATGCCTGTTGGCGATGCCGCAATGTTGGAGGGGAGGGGCTCAGTCGGTGAATCTCTGGCAGGCCTTTTTCCAGCGGCAGGCGGTGCACCACATGTCGCGGTTCTCCATCCCGTACACCTTACGGCACTTCTTCCCTTCACCACGCACCTTTCGACTGGAGAGGAGAGACGAAGAGCAACAGGTGCAACGGTCATGATGGAGAAAACTGAGGATTATTATCTTAATGGAGAAACTTGTGGTAGAGATTCCATTAAAATGGATCTAAATAATCTTGTTCCTCATGAGCTGAATGCTGAGAAGACTCTCAGAGATTAATGCACCAACATTTTATTGATCAACAGTTTGGGAATTTTTGTTATTTCCTTTCTTGAATTAGAGAACCATTGGACAAAGCAATGCAAGCTGGTTACCCTTGTTTCCAGTCATCATGCTACGATATGCTAACCAGCTGCTGGCTGTAGTTTCAGATTTACCGTACCAATATGAGAATGGTTCTCATCTAACTCAAGAAAGAAGATAAGTGTATTGTTTGTCATGAACCTTCAATATGCATTAACTTTGTCCTTTCTTGAATCCAGCAATGATTTTTTTTTTGTGTCCTCATGTTGTAAACAGGAGACACCTCATAAATCACACAATCTAAAATATATAATCTGATTGAGGCCGACTAATCACAACATGTTTTTAATTAAGAGTCATTGAGCTGATGTGTAGGAGTCAATATTCCATTTCTCACATGACATTATTTTCACGTAGTAAGATTCAAGTAGTAAATCATATTAGATGCATTTCTTGGTAATATCTAATATTTGCTCCGTCTTTAATAAAAACTGAAAAGCAAATGTCAAGTAAGCCTCAGCGAGCAGCGAGGATCGAATACCTGAGGGCTGTTGCTGCTCTGGGAGGGGACGAGAGGGCAGCGAGCGTGGTCTGGGAGCGCTGTTCACCAAAGCTCTGGCTTTTACTGGGGGACACCTGCAGAGGGCAGACATATTTGTGGTTATAAGAAGCAAATATGGAACTGCTGTATGTCTGCGTGCTTGTCTTTGCATGGGCTTTCAAATTTCCTCACCATGCTGCCTGTGAAAGTGACAGGCGGCGACTGCCAGGAGATGCTAAAGCTGGAGCTGTTGGTAGGAGTGAAGCTGGTGCAGCCTGAGCCGGTCGAGTTACTGCTGCTGGATGGGATGGACACCGGAGCCGTGGCCTGAGGGCAGAGGTCAAAGGTTAGAAAGGTTGTATTTGCTACCCAAATGGAGATTGAGTATTTCTATGGCCTCCTCAAAACACTTTTCATTCGATACAGTCATTGTTCTGTAAATCCAATGAAGAAACGGTTTAGAATAGCCATACTGTATCGTACTCCATCACATTTGATTATGTTTCTCTTTTATTTGGAACCATACCAACAAAAACAACTGCCTCACATGAGACTACATTTACGACATTATTTCAAACTGGAAGCTTTAATGCCCCTTTCACTGAATTTACAATTGCTCTTTCCTCCGCCACATTTTCTTTCACCATCTTCTGTGGCAGTGGGCAAACCAGCTCCATTACAGCCTCAAAATGTCATATGACAACGTGGTGAGCAGTCCTGCTGCCCAAATCACGTTATCCTGAGGCAGCTGGAAGATCATGTACGAGTCCAGCCCTGCTTTGCTACAGTCTTCCTTTAATATATAGAGGATACATGAAAGGATAGTTTTGCGGGGGGAAATGGCAATGCCAAATCTCTACTGGATGTCCCATTTCGCTAATCACCAATACTAATCTCATCCTTAAAGAAATTGGTAATGGGTTTTTTTTGCAGTAAATCTCTCTGATAGGTATTTCACATAATTACGTTGAACTTACTGCCGTGTGTCGATACACCACAAGCTTTAGCGCTGCTGCTAATGGAAAGAGGAACCACACGTCACTGTGACATCATTGGATTTTTTTGTAAACAAAGCGACACATAATCAGGATAATGAGGACTGTGGTGGCAGTATGTGTGAGGAAATACGTGCATTTACTGTGTGACCTGATAAGTGTGTTGTGGTGTGTATATTGATCCGGAGAGTGCATCGATCCTTTTATCTTCATGATGAGTCCGACTGTGTGTGTGTGTGTGTAGTACATTGATCTTAATCTGGCCAGTGTGTATGTGTGTACTTACCTGGTAGGCGTGGTCCGTGTGGATGAGGTAGAGTGCGCTGGGTGCAGAGCGGCTGAGCGGAGTGTTGCCACCGACGTGAGGCTCCTTGGTATCGGTGGACTGCGGAGGTCTGTGGGAGTCTGGCAGCTGGTTGAGAGAAGGGAGAGGAGACGGGGGAGGTGGAGGGGGAGAGAGGACGGACGGGGACACGGGGGAGAGGCTGCTCAGGCCATCAGCCACCGAGTCCGTGTTGAGTTTGATCTCCGTGTAGTAGAAGTCTTCCTCGCCGTCACTGCAGTCTGAGTCACAGTTACGCCTACGAACAGATTAAAATAAGAACGCTGACTTTAAATTCTGGTTACATGAATGGTGCAAAGAAAAACGTGTTAGTGCTATCAAACAACACCCTTGTACACCAATTCAACATTAATGTCAATGCAAACTGCTAAGCGCTGTCATCTGCTGTTAATCAGTGTGGAGCGGGGGGGGGGGGGGGGGGCTGCAGTTTAATTGAATGTCAGTATAAATGTGTGATATCATTGTTCTCCGTCTAACTCATTTTCCTTTCACCTGTCACCTTCCTGCCTGCACCCAGAGCAGGAAGGATGTGTTACCGTGGCGATAATCCATCAGTTGTTAATCTGCTGTTTTGACAACGAAGCTGGTTGGAGGGGTCATAGAGGAAGTGACAAAGAGGCTTTAATAGGACTGTAGCCAAGGTACTGTGTGTATGTGTAATGTGTGTGTACATGTGTGTGTTGGTGTGTTACCCCAGATGGATGGTGCGAATGTGTCTCTGGATGCCAGCGGCGGTACTCAGCACCTTGCCACAGTTCTTCCACAGGCACTTGAACATCACCTTCATGGAGTTCTGCAGGAAAGACATAAAGTGCAGCAGCCACAGTAAACAAACAGATGACTCCATGTTTGAACGTCAACATGAGGTTGGTTTTAATGTTTGCTTGATGCTTCAATGACATCACAAAGTGTGCCGTTTAACTCCTAGACCTGTTCTCTCATGATGTATTAATAAAAATGAATAATTCATTTCTTCTGTACATTTAAGAAGTGAGATTCATCTAGTATTTCGCTCCAGGGTTGGTTAACTATCCAAAAAATGACATGATTAAACTTCCTTCCTTACTATTAAGCAGGTAAAATACCTGCACCTCTTTTTCTCGCCTACTAAAAGAGGTCAGTTTTGGATTGTGATAAAATGCAATGAATCGAAAAACAATCGGAAAAATAGTTCCAAGGCTGTGCCAAAACAAAAACCTGTAACAACTCCCTCTGAGAGCGTGAACAATACAAGGATTCCATTTTGTTGCATTACTGCACCCAGGGCATAGAACCCACTATGGTGATGTCACCATGATGTCGTTACTTTGCTCAGATCAGACATCGCCCCCCTTTAAATATATATTTTAATTTCGCAGATCTGAATTACGATCCGGATCTGAATCCACTTGCACATAACGGTGGAACCATGCTTGGGTATTTTTTATTTTGATTGGCTATTACTATCATTTTTTCATGATATCATCATATCTCTCAATGTTGACGAAAGTGAAAAAGTGATGCAGAACCCTCATCCATCCCTGGATCTGCTTCAAAATTTAATCAATTCCTCTTTGGCCCGACACAAAATTTCATCAAAATTCACTGACAACTTTTTGAAACATCTTGCGGACAAACAAATAAATAAAAGTGGTGATCACACGACCCACCAGGCCTAACATCTTAATCTACTATTTCCAACATGTTATCATATGTGTATTATTAACACAATATCAATATTTCACTTTTAATATCATTGTAATCATCGATACCGGGATGCGGTGCCACCCTTACCTCATACTACATGCTCCTTTGTCTTTGTTTGTGTTTGAATGTGCAGAGAGCTTCACTAGGTCATCTTTCTGAGGAGGATATCTGCACACAGGATCATCTCGGAGCTGATTAACAGTACATTTCTCTCTGGTGGTGCGGTAGTTAGGCTCCTGTATGTTTAATCTGTCTACTGTAATTACACCGCTGGCCTCCAAGAGAGACTGCGCATTGTTTTCACGGAGCCCTGTGAGATTTCTCCCTGCGCTCCTGCGTCTGTGATCCAAGCCATTATGAATGGTTTTATAGGCCTGTCTATCAAACTATTGTTGAGGGGGCTGATTTAATTTTGACAGCATGTTGTTGTTTTTTTTAATTTTCCTCCCGTCTTCAGACACACATGCGCACACAATCATCAAGGGGGGACGCCTTGCAATGTTTCGTCTTTTGGGTAACAAAAGCCTGTTATGTGTTTTGTGAGCATTTGTGTGTTGCTCTCTTGAAAGGAAGCATTTCATAGTTAATTAAATGGCGAGCTCCAAACTGTATTGTCTTGCCAAGAGAGAAGCAATAGCCCAAGAGGAGATAATTTCATGTGAATCCTTGGCATCGCACAAATGACACCTGTGTGTTTGTGTGTGTGAGTCAACTACATTCTTATCAACACTGTTTTTGTCTCCACTCCTAAATGTCTGCCTAACCCTTTCAGTACCCCCCTTTGTGGTAAGTCCCCAATTAATACAGCACAGTGTGCTGATGTGGAGCTCACCCAAGAGTCTATTGATTTTAGAGGAGGATTGAAGCCAGCGGGATCTTTATGTTTGCTGTAGCTTGTATTAAAATCATTACGGCCATTGCAAATGTCAGGGGAGGACACGCACATACAGAGCGATTGGGGGGGGGAAAGCGGGAAAAGAAAGGCAGAGAGACAGACAGGAAGAATAGATGGATGATAATGGCAGTGAACGACAAACCAGCGAGCAGAAGTGCAGATAAGGAGAGGGAGATAAGAGAGGGAGAGCAAAGCAATATCCATCTGAAAAAAATAATGAGTGACGCTGAGCTGTGGATGCGATGAGCTGTCAGTGGTGTGTAGAAATGAGACCAGCCGAAATGATGAGTGAGAAAGAAACTGTGTACATGTGTGTGTTGAGCTCATAACATCTGGGCAGCAAAGATGAAACTACAGCTGGGGCAAATTCTTCATCTTCTTTCCTGTCGCATCTTTATCTCTGCCAATCAGTCTGAAATACATCCATAACCTCAGTGGTTAGTTTCAGAGTAAGAGAGGGATCACCCAGCTCACGTACATCTGACAGCAAATCAAATGCGAGAACCTGACCCTTTTCTTGTGGAGAGATCTGCTTCTTTTCAGGAGAACTGTTGCTGTCGTCCTCTAAAACCCTTTCATGTGCGAGTCTCTGACAGCTCACTGTATGAAAAGTCTTTGCTTTCCAAAACCTCTAGGGCACATAAAGTCAAGTTTTATTTCCTACAAGGTGTGACAGTTGAGTTGGTACCTTGCCAATTTAATTAGAAAATTCACCCAGAAGGAAAACAGCTTTCATAAATAACTATTTGTCGGTTTATTATCCTGACAGCTCTTCAAATCTTGTCCAGACTAAAATGTTTTGATCTTAAAAAGCATCTTTTCTCTTCACCTTTGACCTTCACTCCACACTGAACCATCACCACCACTGCATTTTTCACACCTCAGACCAAATATTTTCAAAGAATACATCTGAAGAAGCCAGCCTGCTGTTCTATGAGGACTCAGACCTTTTTAAAAATATGTAACCTTGATGTTGTGGGCTGTGAAGGAAAAGTATTTAGAGTTCAACTTCTTGCTCTGTGATCACTTCTTTTTTTTATGTCAGTCTAAACACAATACTGGTGTTGTAATTACTGTATCTGGTATCGACTAAATGCTAATTTTTTCTTATTGATCGGAGGTTACAGATTGAATCTGTGTGTTTTTGTTAGTTCGGTGAATATTTGGACATTAGTAGCTGTATTCTTACCGTCCGATGTTTTCAGCATGGACAAATTCATTATCAAACTTCTCTCCTTGTGAATGCCTATTTCTTTTTTAATAGCAGAAAAGCTGTTAGCTCCTAAAGGCCCATTTATGCTCCATGTTAAAGACGGGGGCCTTAATTCACCAATTTTTGTCTTTAGCATACAGGAGCAGAGCTGCCCTTTCCTTTACCCTGTTAGGTCAGATGCACATTGCAATATTTACCTTGCGCTTGCGAGGGATGGGTTCATCGAAAAGTAGACTGCTGCCATCCTGCTCTTCCAGGCTAGGGTCTTCGGGTCCTGCAGGCCCGGGTCCCACGCCGCCAAGACTGGGCACGCGGAAGGGCTTGAAGCTGTCAGCACAAAGTGGCGGTGAAGGTGTCGAAGGGTTAGACTGGTCACTGGGGGCAGACCAGCTCCAGTAGCCCCCCGAAGAGCTGTTGCTAGATGGAGTGAAGGGGCCAGCTGAGCCGTTGTCCTTCCATGAACCACTTAGACCCTCTAAAAGGACGGGGGTGAACAGGAAAAGGAGAGGCGCAGGGGTGAGGAAGAAAGAGAACATTGGGGCGGGGAAAGGGAAGTGAGTAAGAATAAATCTAACAATAAAGTCAGAAGTGTTCAGTCATATTTGTGGATACAACCCCAAAACATGTAGGTGTCTCTGTCAATAAGATCAAGACATTCAATGAAGTTCAGTTAGCTTCATTTGCACTTCACAAAAGAGCCTCCAAGCACTCCGTTTGGCTGTGACACAAAAAAATAAAGGAAGCGTATTGTTCTATGACTCCACTGAGAGACTTCCAAGGTCTTTTTTCTTGATCAAAGAAATGTTTCTTTTGAATATCTACCACAAACATGTGTAAATGAGTGTGTATGACAAAGTTTATGTGTGTTTTGAGGTGTGTGTGTGTGTGTGTGTGTGTGTGTAGGTGAGAGAGTGAGTCAGAGAGTTAAGAGCTTGGTTTAATTAAGCTGCTCCTTGGTTTTATATCTCTGCTCTCTGTCTTGCTTCTTTCTTTACATTTCACAGTAAAAGGAAGAGGCTCTTCTAGAAGACAGGCGTGATATTCATTGGGTTTTATTGGTGCAGAAAAGCATTGAATGAGGTGCTAATAATATCAAGATAAGAAACATCTTTTCATCTACAGTAGTTCGAACTAATTCCATCACACATGGCAGATTGTGTGTGTGTGTGCACTATGCAACAAAACCTACTGATGAAAAAAAGCACATTGTCTGATCTCCAACATGGAATCACGAGTGTGACATCTGTATGATTTCATTAAGATAAAACTGCATGGTATGGAATCTAAAATCCACTTTGTGCACTTGTGCATGACGTACAGTATGTGTTATACATTTCACTTGTGACCGCTGGTTTACGTCTGCTTGCCATAAAGGCGTGCATGGTGGTCGAAGGGTTGGCTGCATGTCTGCTTGGTTGTATGAGCAGCTATTTGGTTGCACTGACAATCTAAGTGGTTGCACGTGACTGCAGTTACAGAGAGTACTTTGGATTTCTGCCACCATGATGAGTGCCAGTGATCCAGACTCCATTGTGCTTCTCTGTGGATTTGCAGAAGTCATTGACGACAGAGTCCCAAAGCACAGCAGGTGGCAGCAATTTATCAACCAAAGCTTCCATGTGCATTCACAAGATAACAGCTGCGAGGGAAGGCAAAGTTAGCGCATAGTCGAACATGCAAATTACAAGCTTAGGTTGGCCTCCTTTTTCCCCCCATGTTAATATCTTTAAGGTGTGAAGTTTAAAGCATGTTGTATTTGTCGAAAAAGGAGTTATGAAATAGTCATCATACTGACCGTTGACTTTGACAGGTGGACTCCTGACCAGAGGGCTGGTGGAGAGACTTGTTAGCACCATGGCAGCCGTCACCTTGTCCATGTCCACTTCCTCCTCCGACCGTCTGTGGAAACACAAAAGAAACACTGAATTTCCCTTCTGCTCCCAATATATCATCACAGATTGAGAGAGAATCGGATGCAAAATCGGACATGAAGTGCACATAGCTGAGGAACACAGTGACTGAGTGTCTTCAGCGATGAGCTGCTAATTACATATAGGCCTAAGCTTTTTTTTCTAATTCTTTGTTGGGCGACTGATGCAATCACCCAGACGCCATTAGAAATATCAACAGCTAGCAGCTAAAATACGACTGTATGAGATTTTTTTTTTAAAACTAAACCAGACTGATGAGGTTCTTTGTATCCAATCGCTACAGCCTGTGTTATCAATATAAACTGTAAAGCCAATCCATAAGACAGACTGTTACCAAACCCAACACACATATTTGTCTCTTCTAATTGGCGCTCAGCAAACACACGCTAGAAGGCAGGTGTCTTAATCCTCTCGCCTGTATTCCCCAAAGACAGAGAATCCCAGTGATCACAGAGATGTCAATAGCTGTATTACTGTCAGTATACCTATCGTGCATGCTCACTATTAATGAAACAAGCTGTGTGTGTGTGTGTGTGTGCGTTTTGTTTGAGATTTTAATGTGTGTGTGTGTGGGGAAGGCAATTGATCAACGTCACTTCTAATAAAATGATGAAATCTCCGGCTGCCCTTGGAAAAACATGACATCAGCCATCACCAAGTTCTCATGGTGGCTGAGATCAAATGGTAGGTTCCTGTATACTGGATCTTAATTGGTATGTTACCAGTAAGGAAATTAACTGTTGAAATAATCTTTTGCTCTCCTAACACCTGTCATTCAACAAACAAATGGCCACTTAAAAGTGAGAGAATAGAGGATTATACAAGTAAAGAACATGCGAGATCAAGCAATATATGTTGTTACCGCCACCAAGATGTTTACTTTTTGGTGGCGTTTGTTTATTTGTCTGTTAGGAGGATTACTGAAAAAAAATAATCATGAATGGGATTTTGATGAGTTTTTTTTAATATTCTTTTTTTATAGATAGGATATGGCCTCCATAAGGTTAAACTCTTATGGTTAAACTGGTCTTATCAATGCATTTATTTCTTACCTTCTCATGTCAAATTTCGATGACATTCAAAGTCGTGACTGAAGTTATTTTAGAGGCAACTTCTGTTATATTTGTAGAATATCTCCGATCATACCAATGATAATCAATAAAGCAAACGCTCTAACAAAATAAGGAGAACTAATCTGTTTATTTAACTATTTATTGGTCTGAAAAACAATTAAGAGAGGTTGTTGGACGGGGCAAACTTAGTGCAATGCTTATCTCTCAGCTGGAGCTATGAGGAAGTCAGTGCAGTCAGGCAGTGCATGTTCATGCATATTGGAGGTGATGCTTTTGAGGGAGGCCTGAAGGGAGGGAGTGGGGATTTTTTTCCACTTGGATATTTTAAAAATCTGGCTTGCCATTGTTGGTTTCTTCAATCTTACCAACACCAGCTTTAACTTGAGCTACAAATCTACATTTATCCTGAGCTGCAGGACCCCACTTCATGACTAGTAGCAAGAAAATGAACCTCTCTACTTTTCAAATGACCCAATAAGAACAAAGATGAGGGAATTAATCTATCTAGAAACTCTGTAACGATGTCTTTCAAACCCTTTCTAAATACATTCCATCTTGAATAAAATTAGATAAAAACAATAGAATATAAACAGGAGGAAAGGGACACAAGGGTCTGATACAAGAGTGCTTTAGCTGTGATCGGAGCACACATGTTTTAAGGCAGACAAAAACAATCTAAGACAGGAGACAAGTTGTGATTTTCACTGCCTCTTTAACTGGAGCAACACCCGGAGAATACCGTACAACCAAAACCAACAGTGGAGAGGTTTAAAAACAACAGTGTTGAACTTCTTGAGTGGCCCAGTCCAGGCCCAGACGTGACTCCCCGTGTTTATTTTTAGAATGGCTTTGAGGCACAGACGCTCCCCATCCAAGTTGACCGAGCTTAAGCAAATGTAGAAAAAAGAAAGGAAGTTACCGGATCCAGATGTACCAAAGTAACAGATGTGTTTAGGACGACTTAAAGGGCTCCGAAAAATCCCCGACAGAGTCGTGATCTATTTAACTCTATGAGAGAAGGACCACAACGACACAATTTACAAATAAAAAATAGTAATAGTAATGGTATTTGAGTAAAGAAATCTGATTCAAAACGTCTTAGAGCCTTTAGTATGGGTCTTGTTTTGTCTAATTCCCTCTGTAGTCTGTATTTACAGTATGTTGAGCACAATACATGTAATATAAATAAATGAGATGTCTATAAAATCAAATAAAACGATAACAAATTTTAAGATAAACAAGATAATACTAACAGGAAATATTACTAGACCACGAACATAAAATTGCAAAACATTCATATACATTTATCATATGATCATCGCCGTCGTACAATTAGTATCACTAGGGCAAAGGAGCACTGCAGTCGCAATACAGTTACATTGATTGGCAGACTCTTGAACGTTAGTGTCTTGCTATCAATGATTTCCTTGTGAAGGGAGTTTCAACGTTAAGGTGAAAGCTGTTAAAAGTGTATTTCATTCACAAAATGAAGAGAAGAAGAGGAGAAGAGAAGAGGAGAGGAGAAGAAGAAAGGAGAGCGTTCGCTAACAAAGAAAGCTCCTCAGCCCCCATTAGTGGATATCTAATTTATGACCCCTTCCACTGTTGAATATGATGTCATTACAGCCTCCACATAAATCAAGAAATGAAGCCGCGCACAGAACTGACACTTTTACTCATAACCCCCCCACCTTATGTTGCCATAAAACCACTTCCTGGTCACCTTGGGAGGCCACCGTGCAACTGAAGATATCATCTCCCCGGAAACAGTGACAGAAAATAATTACTGGGTGCTTTGTCTGTCCTGAAACACGGAAGAGAAAATCTCAGAAAAACACATTAAGAGGACTAATAATTAAGATGTGATGTATGAGGGGGAGAGAAAGGGAGAGCGGGAAAGGGGATTTCCTAAATCGCATTTGCCATTAGTGGTCTGATCAAACTTCGTTTTCGCCAACTGCTTATTATGCCAACAATTAACACAGACAAAGAGAGAGTGTGTGTTAAAATGAATGACACATGTGACACAGGAGACGCAGTGGGATGGCTGATGGAAGGGTAAGACGAATTCTGATAATGTTGTGGTGGTGTGTTTGTGTGTTCCACTATGTGCCAGTGGGTGTGTGTGTGTGTGTGTGTGTGTGTGTGTGTGTGTGTGTGTGTGTGTGTGTGTGTGTGTGTGTGTGTGTGTGTGTGTGTGTTTTAATATCCAATAAAACATCCTCCCATATCTGATCCCTGAGGCTTCCTAAAAGGAACAATAGCATGGATGCACAGCGAGAAAGTTAAGAGCTTGTTTACTTATGCAGATGACATGAAATAAAACTATGTAGTGTTATCTTATCTTACTGCCGGCTATATTCATGAATAGAAAATGAGTTTATCTTCAGGGGCCAAACAAACATTAGATATAGATGTAGCTAACATTGTTAGCACCTCCAAAGATCGCCAAGGTTTTTTTTTTTTTAAAGTACCTCAAAATTGATATATATTTAACTGAAATAGCATCATAATACAGTATGAATTATATCTCTCCTATTTATACATGATATTCACATGAATTATCTTTGCTTTTTCATAGAAAAATACCAACATATATTCATGTTTACACGACAACACTCATTATAAGACTGAATCATACGGACATAAAGAGCCACACTTTATTTTAAGGGTAGTTATAAAGTATGTATATCCATCTTTAAATAGTCTTATTGGCAATTTGGAAAACAGGAATGTAATGTCATAGAATCATAAAGGGCTCCAGACTAACTTTTAACCAAAGTCAATCTTTTCGTTTAGGTGCACCAGCACATACAGTAAGATAGGTGAACCCAATGAGCATGAACTTTTTTTTTGGTCAGTTCCCAGACACAGTGGTAATTTCCTGACATATCATGCAAATGATCGTAAACCGGAATAAAGGTGCAGACAAAAGTTCTCTGTTCATTTAAATCCCAGCACGCAGCACAACAAACTGTGATAAGAATTGTTCAAAGGACAACCCTCTGATGAGTTTGGATGGATACGGTCTATGTGTGTGTGTCGTGTGCTGAAACTTCCCCTGACAGATGTGCCAACTCCTTTAAGTAGCTTTAACAAAACTGAACAAAGGGCCAGCCTGGATGGGAACAAGCAAAAACAGGAGGGAGGCAAGGTGAGGTGAGGGTATAGGTGTGTGAGGCCAAGTCTCCACCACTGAGGGAGAAAAGGCCGTGTCCAGTTTCAAACACAACACTGGGCAGGGAGGGAGACAATAAGAGGGGATCAAGTTACTCAGTTTGACAAGTAGATGTGATCCAGTGAAACGAGGGCCTGTTTTTCTTTTTTCTTTTTCATGTTGAAGTTTAGTTTGACGTCCAGGACGGACAAAGTGCTGGAGGACAAATGCTCGTAGATTTCTTTCTTTTTTAGAACAGCATTGAATAATTCAAGGAGATGCTCCTTCACCCGTAGGAAGGATGGTAAATGAGCAAACACATTGGTTTCTGCCTTTGAATTCTCAATAAAAGTGGCACTCCAGTCGCTGAACTTATTTGTTATTCCCTTCCAGACAAGCCCTACAAAACACTTTTCACAATTCTGTTGACTTGTACTTAAAAGCAACCTCTTACCAGCAAGAGCAGCTTGTGGAGGAATTACCCAGAAATTTTAATACAGCCTTAAACGCTTAAAGAAGAGAGACGCTGTACAAATCTTCTTCCCTGGAACGACATTTGGCAGCAGAAACATCTCAACATGCACCGATTTAAAGCTAATGAGGGAAAATTCCTGTCCAGAGTCAACAAACTTATCGCAGGTCACATTCTTGACAAGTTCAGATTCGACGTTTGCCGGTTCACACGTAGCCACGGCGCTACACGTTGAGCAATTTTAATCTTTCTCTCTTTATTTTGAACAAACTCCCCCTCCAAACTAACTCAGACTAAATGGGCCAAGGTCATTCTACACACACACACACACACACATATAGATACATACACACACATATACACACAAACCCTTTGTAGTTTCAGTTGTTATGTTACCCAAAAAACCATTAATCAGTTCTAATGAAGGCAGCAGAAAGGTGCGTTGGTTTACAGGAATTCCCCTGAAACGAAGGCTAATGCTGCCGCGCACATCCTTCACTCCTACACTCTGTTCCCCGACTCCGTCCTCTCTCCCCTCTTCCTCCCTTCACCCCTGCTGGACAGACTTTAAACTTTTCCTGCTCCCGGCTCACGTTCCCTCCCACACTTTGAGCTTCTTCGACTTAATTTATTGGGAGTCACGCCGTGAGCAAAGTAAGCAGGCAAAGAAAGACAGCAACGAGGCCTGTGTGTCTGTGTGATCCTGAGCAACGCAGGGAGGTCCGGCCGTTTATTACAGCCACTGGACTATGACGCCTATTTCCTCCTCAATAAGCTCCAGTAAATCAGAGAGCTCCTCCTTTAGCATGTGCTTATCAGATCCCTTTCCTCTCCCTCTCTCCCTCTCTCTCTTACACACACACACGACACAAAAAACCACAAAAGGAATCTGCATATGACATGGGGCTAACATGCATGAAGGGCACAGCTTTTGATTGGCAGATGTGTATGAAGGTTTTTTTCCTTGACATGTTCGTGTGTGTGTCATTCATGTTACAGATAAAAGTCCCTTGTTGGACACATACACACAAACATACACACACCAAATAAACAGCATTTCAATAAAACCTGACAAGTATACACAGGGACATATCCCAGCATTGTGTTGCATATTAAATTTCCTGTCAAGACGTGTGTATGTGTCACACATGAGGGTGCAGTGAGGTTTGGACAGGTGCTGCCGATAGCTGCAGGCTAATGTTTCCCTGACTGAAGAGCCGAGCACATGGTCTTCAAGAGGAATCCGTTTTTATGCACACAATAGGCCTTTTGCTGCACTTAGGTGATGTCCAAAATAAATAACCTGCTGGCTGCTGTTGGTGTATATGCTGGCATTAGATAATGAACCTCGCCTCGCCTGAGGAGTTTGGTGAACCTCTTACTTTTCCTGTAAAGCCACCGTGAGGATGACATCAGTGGTTTGAAGTGAAGTGTCTCAACAACTGGTGGATGGCAGCAGTTAGCAGTTTCTTTAGCAGCAAGTCCTGCTATTTGCCCTGCAGAAAACTCTGTATATTACTGAGAGTTGACACAGAGGGAAACCTACAATACATTTTTTTCCCAACATTCCAGTTTCGCCAAAATAGGTGGTCACATTTAATTTGATGGTAAAACAGCTACATTTATATAATGCTGCTTTAAGACGGCAAAGGTACTTGAATCTAAATCAGTTCCTCACACACACACACACACACACACACACACACACACACACACACACACACACACACACACACACACACACACACACACACACACACACACACACACACACACACACACACACACACACACACACACACACAAACAAAGGACCTAGTCATCGTCCTAGCCATAACAACATATGCAGCCAGTTCATCTTTCCTTCACGCACACTCAAATAGAAGAAGAGCCAAACCTCCATCTGATTCGCTGTAACTCGATCTTTACTATAAACTGTGGCCCGGGACAGTGTTCCTCCACTATTGAAAGATGGCCTCCTTTTCTTAGACACGTCAAGATACCCTCATTTCAAATTTGATACATTGTTGATGCATCACATCAGAAACATTGAAAAAAAAGACGGTTTGAATTACAACGCCCTTGGACTGAAAGGTGGAACGATATCTGAACAGAAAACAAAGTTATGCATATGGCCTATGTCTAGAGTTTACCATGATATTACCTGCAAAGGCTAGAAGATGGGATCAGCTAACTTCTTCAGGGTTTCTCCTACCACCAGGCCAACAACATGCCAAAAACATATATATATATATATATATATATATATATATATATATATATATATATGTATATATATATATATATATATATATATATATATATATATATATATATATATATATATGTATATATATATATATATATATATATATATATATATATATATATATATGTATATATTTTTTAAATATTATTCTTTAGAAAATAATTGTTTGCGTTTGGGAGCATCTGTGCTGCGCTGTTCTGAAAGGCGCCGTGTTGCTGCAAAGACGTCGTAAAACGCGAAGATGACCGACTGTGAATGTAACCAGCGTCGTTGTTTGTGCGTGTAGAATTCCACTTAAGTGTTTTTCATATGCTTGGGAGACAAGTGAGGAGTCACAGATGAAGGGACAGGCAGTGACTGTAGAGGGGAGAGAGAGAACGAATCATAGGGGACGGATCACTCACTGCAACATTTGGACCTTGTGTACGGCCATGGTTGCCATGTGTTTCTTTTATTTGCTGTGACTTATTCCAGTGAACTGAAGCATGGCAGTGTGCAATGAATGCAGTTTATTGAGTCATCCTCTCCTTGTGATCACTTTGTTTTTTTTTTGGTGAGCACACATAGTTTTGATAAGCTCTTGCCACTAATATCATTCACACCCGAGTGAGACAGACTATTCTGCAGTCACGAAAAACAAACGCCGACAACCACATGACCGCAATCTTTAAGGAGTCAAGTAAAACATCCTGAAGAAGATATACAGCAAGGCCGGTCACGTATAGACAGTCGACATGATGAAGTCATTAACGCTCAACAATATTATTGCTGAGAGCCACACGGTGTCTAATTATTGGCATTTGCTAGCAGCTAATTAGCTGATTACGCATTAGCATGTTTTAGCAGTCTGCCTCTCTGTCTATTTTGTCATCTAGACGCACACCAGAACACACACTTGGGTAAAGGGATGTATACAGATGCATTTTTGCGCATGAGTAAGCAACATGCAGATGGAAACAGCACAGTTCCCTTTTTGAAACGACACCATTAGACAGATACACAAATTGTTGTGCACGCCCTCTGGTAAGAGCAAAACAGGGCTTGGCGGCCATTAGCTGGGCATGGAGCCAAAGACCCTCTGCATAATGTGTGTTACTTCTTCTGCAGACTGACAGTTACAGCTGTACAGTAGCTGTGCGCAACTGTTTGCAGATCAAGACAGCATGGCTTAAACTGCACATCTATCCATGCTTTGCCTTTGCTTTCCTCTTCTGCTTCGAACGCACCCAGACTGGGATGTTTTTCATGCTGTAAACGCATAAAATGAGTCGACCCTGACCCGACGCTGACACACACCGCCCCTCTCTCGTAGGATTTCAGTTCATTACCAGCCACTCTTCCTTGCTCTATCTCAGAGCAAAACAGATCTCCAGTCTCACAGTAAACATCTGGACAAAAACAGTCTCCCTCCTCTGTGCTGCTCTTTAGCCTAGTTATCCAGCTACACACACTACGCCGCTGGGAGATAGAGAGCGTGCACACGCACACGCACACACACACACACACAAGGAGAAGACTTAAATCCACGCACACACAAAACTGGAAATTAGATCATACATGTAAACAGAGACACATACACCTGGGGAGAAACAAATTCTTTCGATGCAACAGTTACCACAAAGCCACTCACACACACTTAAAAAAAAAGGGTCTTAAATGCTAAAATAATTAGAGTATTCACGTATGCTTTGAATAATCAAACATTTTAAAGCGTGCTGCCAATTATTGTCCATGAGCTCCACAAATATCTCCTAAATCGGTTTATTTATTTATTTCTGCAACAGTGTGGGTCGGCTAAACAAAATGACCTCCAGCTCGCTAAACTCTACTTGTCTAATAAAATGAAGAGAATAAACAGAGGCGTGCAGGAGATTTTTATGACATATTTTATCCTGAATAGACCTTTGAAAATGAAGGTAAACATGTCGCGGCAAAGCTAATTAGAATGGCATCTGGATTAGAGTGCATACCTCTGCCAAAGCAGAACAATCCTAGACATTAGTCTAGCTTGCCTGACCCATGCCCAACCCTTCCACAAAGGTTTGTGTGGAAAGGGTTGTTAAATAGTTTTTGCGTAATTAAGGAAAATGTTGAAAAATGCCAAAACTAGCAACATTAAAGAAAGAGCAAAAAATTCTTGCATCTCTCTCTCTAGAATTGCACCAAAGTTTAATGGGTTCTTTGTTGGCTCACGCCCCATCCTTCTACCAAGTTGCATGGAAACCCCTCCAATAATTCTGCTGAAAACAAGTCACCCAACAAAGGAATACGGCAGAGGCAACAGCATGAAAGAAAGACTTGAAGTCTTCAGGTAGTGTTTGTATGTGTTTCTATAGGAAAACAGCTACAGGGGTAGAGAAGCAGGTCGTCATAGAGAGTGGAAGTGTGTGTGTCAGGTTGACGTATATAAGTCCTGATTTCTTCCCATTTCACATCAATAAAGACAGAGTTAAGCCCTTGAGCGAAAGAGATGAGGGAACGTGCTCATCCGCTCTCCCTGCTGCACTTTACCTTTTAATACGCCTTTTGATTGACACACACACACACACATGCTTCAGCAGCGTGGCCTAGATTTGATCTATAAGTCGGGGTTCCTACATGCGGCGTACCCTTTGGGCTTTGGGTGAACACACACACACACACACACACACACACACACACTTGGTGGTTGTGCCCTAGATTGGTGCTTTGGGTTGGAGGTCCTACTTATGTACCAGCCTCTGGGCACACACACACATATTATGTACACAACACTATGAGGGTTTGCCATAATCCAATATTGTAGTAGCAGGTGAGGAGAACAGCAGGTGGAAACAACTAGATGATGAGATGATGGAGAGGAGGATGAGGCGGACGAGGGAGAGTGGATTTCCTCCATGCAGTATGTAGACAATGTTCTGTTTTATATACACAATTGTTTCGGTGTATTTCTCTCCACCTCCAGTCAAATGCAGTGTTTTCACAAAATGTCAATCTTATGTATACATATGATTATAGACCAAGTGGTGTTTGCACTGTTGTGTTCTGGTATTTTTTTTATTTTTTTGTATTTACCTCGTGTCTGGATGTACTGAACTTGTGCGCTTGTGTAGATTCTCATTCATCCAAGTCATTCTAATCCTTGAAGAAGCCTTAACGACTCTCAATATGTTAACGACCTCACAGGGGGTTAAATACCCGAGACTCCCCACCAGTCAGAGAGAACTGTGGAAGCCTCTTGGATGAGAGGTGAAACATCTTCAGATCATAAACAGAGGTTGAGTCGCTTCCGATTCAACCTTTGAGGATTTACTGAACTCGTGCTATTTTTTTTTTTTTTTTTGCATCTTTTCTCCGAACTGAATCTCCCCCTTGAATCAAATAAGCACCTCGGCAAACACATATCAAGATACAATGAACAACAAAAGCAACCCTGTCCTCTCTTTTAAAGGAAAAAGGTGAATGTCACTGCAGCTGTGAAAACTAATGATTTCAATCTGTTTGCCGCTTGAACTTGTGCACACAATTTTTTATGAAGATAAAAGAGGAGTCTGAGCTCTCTGTAGTACTGTACGTCACTTAACCCTCTGTCTACTAGGCCTGCCATTATTAACTCAACACTTATCATGTGGGGTTTCTCCTCTGAATCTTATCAAATAAACGCAAATGTCTTACTTTCAAAAATGTAATCATGACCAAAGAACAACAAAGCAGTTCAAATTTCAAAATGACATGACAGGTAAAACCAGGAAGGTACTGCTACAGAAATAAATATCTTATTTCTGAAGATGCAAAGACATCAAAAAGAGTATTTCACAGCAGGTGATCTGAGGATTATATATCTTTAAGGCGTTCACGATGTACTTCTCAGTCGAATCGTTCTGCCCTACAAAGGCAAAGTGCAGTATCTGCAGTTTTTTTGTTTTTTCTCTCTCACTTTTTTGCCCCGATTCAGCGTGTCATACCTTTTCTTCAATCTTTTAGGGTGTTGTTGTTCTAACACCACATTCTTTTCTTTCTTTTTTTAAAATAAATCTTTACACTTACTGAGAGAAAAACACAAAAAGCTGTTTTCTCAGTTTGGCATTTTTGCAGATACTCCACTTTGGTTTTGTAGGGCAGTGCAGATTGCGGTATTTCATGTCCCCAAACTTCACATATCCTTATTGACCAGCAGATCAAGACTGTGTGAACATATCAGTAGAGTGATTTAATCAAATAGAAAAGCGACTGACTGGACAAATGACATTCCGTGGCTCTTCTTAGGGTGACGCATTATAACAATGGAACATCTTGGATGAGGAGCTTGTGCCACAAAAGAACAAGAAGATATTCAAAGGTTAATTCCAGTCCGGCTATTGTCTGCAGGGCATTTCAAAATTGAGGAAAAAGATCGTAATATAGATCGTGGATTGTGCTTAAAGAGATGGTGAAATATTTTAGCATGATGAGGAGGGGCATGGAAGAAGAAAGAGGGATAGGAGCTATGAGCAGGGATAAGCCATCATGACTCTCACGCTCACACACACACACACACACACGCACACACACACTGATGGGCTTTCCCAAAATTGATGTTGCTGTATGCCCTAATGAGCAGAGGGAATACACAGGATCTCACTGCTCCAAGCCACTCATTTGGCCTGATGTGCGTGCACGAGACTGCATGTGTGCGCGAGTAAATGTGTCACTTTCTGCAAGTTGTTTATGTATCTGCTTGCAAGTACCTGTGCGCATGGATGCCTGAACCCATGCTGGCAGATATGAATGTATATGATATGTATATGATTGTGATATCCAGTGAGAGAGTGTGTGTGTGTGTGTGTGTGAGCAGCGAGGGGGTGGGGGGTCACCCACTGATACGAACAAAGGCAGCAGCTACGCCGCTTCATCCCTCTTTTTCCTCCCATGTCCCTCTACCCCCTCCTCTCTTTCACCTGTCTTTGTCCATCCCCTACCTTCATTTCTCACTCGTGCTGGAACGACTCTCTTCATCCATAGGATGCAGCGCTGCAGTAAATAAAAGGATGTCAATGAAGAGCCTGAGAGTGTGTAGGGGATGTGGAGAGGATGTCTTCCTCTCTGTTGTGCCTTTTTTTCCCCTGGCGTGGTATAGGATGATTTCTTTTGTGTTCTGGCAGATGTATCGTGACCTGTGTCGTAGCTCTGGCTCTGGCAACTTACTGAACTTGCTAAATGATTCAAGAGGCAGGTATGGTTCAGAAAAAAAATCTGCAGAATCAAACCTTTATTTGTAGTGCTGTATTTGCCTTGAAACAAAACGGTTTTAAATGTAATGAAATACTTGTCAGACATGAGCGATGAAAATCTATAACAAAATATCTTTCATGTCATCGCTTTTCACAGGGGACCTAAAATATTAGCATAGCTACTACATGAACAGTTAAGGAGACTGGTATCCTCTAAATGTCAGCCAACAAGTGGCACATGTTGTGATGTATGCACAGAATAAATTTGAGCAAATGAAAAAAGGGTTTCTTTCATTCCAAAGAGTCACAAAATGCATTTGGATTTAAATTTGGATTAAATGCTGTGCAACACAATGTCTATACAGTGAAAGCAGGACATTAGCAGAGCGGCAGCTTCAGTCCTCATCAGTGTCTACAAAGGACGCATTCAGGCGTGCAGTGAGCAATGACCATGTTTAGGCAGCTTTCAGAGAATATAGGGTTGCAACAGTATCAGATTTTCATTATATGATAACAGTTTTAGAAAATATAACGTTTCACAGTAATAAATAATAATAATAATACATATTATGGTATAATCATAATGTTGTTATCACTTTAATTTGTAACAGTAATAAAACACCTTTCAGGTTCATTTATAAGCATTGCACACATAAAAAATGTGGTTATTAATTGTCTTTGGGGACAGTATTTTTAGCAGGTCAATGCAGTTAATTGACATAAGCAGTTATAATGATTCTACTTCATCAAATAATCCAAGCTAGGGCCAACAATAGTGAAAAATGATCTTCTGTGAAACTTGAGGTCTATTTTGTCCACGTCCACACCTCCCTCATGTCCTCGTCTGCCTTCAAGGATTGGGGGACCCTCCACGAACTACTGTACCCTCCACCTCATCAGCGTGTCTGTGTTTGTGCGCTCATGAGTGTTTGGTGCCAAGTGCAGTCGTGATAATAGAGCCGCAATAGCGGCATGAGTTCGCCCCTTCGAGTGCTCCTTTCTCTCCACAAGCCCTGTGGACACACATGCGACCTGTCAATAAGTGCAATAAACCACACAGACATAAAACACGCACAAGCACCCTTTTATCATCATTGAGTTTGATTATAAACACGCTGCCTTCAACCACAGCAGGCAGACATACACCCACACATCCATACACACCTCCAGCCCTTCAGCTCCCAGGAGAGCGATACACACACTGGAGGAAGGGGCCTCTTTCCCAATTACACATCCAAAGAGGGAGGGGGCGTAGCTGTGTGTGTCAGAGTGCGTGTGTGTGTGTGTGTGTGTGTGCGTGTGTGTTTGCTGAAGGTGCTCATAAAGCCTCAGAGATTGAGCTGATGGAAGGCATTATAAAAAGGCCTATCAGCTGATCCAATCGCTTCACACAGCCCCAAGGCAGGACAAAGGATCTGACCACCACTTCAACATTTACCTAAAGGCCTTTTACTAAGACCCCTCCCCCTTTACCCCCACCCCCCTCTCTCTCCCCCCCATCTCATTCTCCCACTCTTCCTCTCCCTGACCAGTTTATTCACCATTTGTGCGATTGCTAACCTTGACTTACCCGGAGCAAGTGAACCAACATGCAATTGTCCCTATCTCACCCAAATAGTTGCCAGTAAAGGAGAGAGAGAGAATCGCTCATTAGCGGTCAGATAATCAATACGCGTCACAAAGCATGTTTAGATGACCTTTATTGTCCGTCTTGGGTTGGCGATGGAAATTGTGTTGCGGAGGGGGGAAAAAATGACAGAGTAGAGACAGAAGAGGGAGTGAGAGAGGGAGAGAAAGAGAGGGGATGGGTGTGCTTTGGGGGGAAGGCCTCCATCAGGCAGGCATTATCTCTGATTAATTTACTGCTGTGTGGTATGAGGATGTGACACTGAGCGTGAAGAGACAGCCATGACAAAAAAGAAAACAGAGAGCGAGAGAGAGAGAGAGAGAGCAAGAGAGCGAGAGAGAGAGAGAGAGAGAGAGAGAGCCCACACCGCCCTTCTATGCTCTCAACCATGTCAACAAGTCCACACAAAGACTCCTCTGCGCCGATATATATATAAGTCTATACTGATGCATCAATACAAGACAAATGCTCATATTGATAACGGCAACTATTTATAAGCAATACCAACATTGATAAATATTGTCTTATATTCTATAAATGTAGGTTGTTTTGTGTTATAAAAGCCCAGCAAACATCAGATTTTGTTGTTCTGTTGTTTCACGAGTGGGCAAAGGTAGATATTTCATGCAAATAAACACCAATCAATAAAGACTATTAGATATAGTTCAAGCAGTCATCATCAGTGCTCATATGAAGAGCAGTCTTCAACAGTCTTGGCTCTTTTTAATGTAAACTCCTGCACGGTTTTCAGGACTCTGACAACACATGGCCTCCAATGGAGAAATACCCGATCAATCCAAGTTGATCAATCCAATCCAATCCGAGTTAAGGCTGCCTGTGTGCAAGAGGAACTCCACCAAATGTGATCATCTGAGACAAAGAGGCATAGAGTTCTCACTGCTGATCACGTGCTTAGTTGCTACCAGTGCAAGCAAACAGGCAAAAGCAGTGCATTTGCAGTCTGTTTACACACACTTAAACACTTAAGTGACCAGGTTACTCAGGTAATCTGATGTTTCTGTTTACTGCAGTAATCAGATTACTGTATTTGCATGCATGCATGCCGCAGGCCGTAATTTCTCCCATGGTCCCATTTTGGACGCATTTCTTGCTCCTTTTAGCTTTATTGGTGACAGAAAAGGCTGCCAGTGATTGCTTTCTTTCTCTCTTCTGTGTGTAGCATTATGGTGCTACAGATTACCTGCACACAAAACCACAGAGGAAACACTTGACTTTTGAAACGTGTTATGGTGCGAAAGACCAAACAGAGGGTTGGGGATAGAGACGGGAGCAGCAAATTATTCTAAGACTAAAGTGGTCCAACAAATAAATACAAATAGTTCATATTACAATAGCATTATTTATTTTTCTTTATTGTGTATGATATTAGCATTCTTCAAAGCATAGCCTGTGCCTTGGTGTGCAGTGTGATTGCAAACGACAATGGGATTTTTGAATGTGCCTCCAATTACAAGCTCTGACACAAATATAACAACGCAACAATAAACTGCACAAAGAAATCCCTTCAGCTAACATACAGAAATAGCTGGGCTCCTGAGCTGTACTCTCAGCACCTGTGTGTGTGTGTGTGTGTGTGTATGTGTGTGTGTGTGTGTGTCAGTATGCCACGCACGTCTTCAGCGCGAATGCCCCCGAGCAGCCGCAGGCGAGGCAGCGAATTGACGGACAGTTTCAGCCAGCCAACGTGCCAATTGTCACTTAGAATTTGGGTCAATCTTGCACGCCTTCTCTCACAACTGCCCGCATTCAAAATGTAAACAGAAACTAAACGTGGATTTGTTTTTATTTGGACAAAAAGACGAGTGTATAAAATCAGGGGTGGAGTGACAGGAGAGGCCAAGAAGACACACAATGATTAAACAATGGATCTCCCACTCCCTTGAGGTGAAAAAAAACAAACAACAACAAAAAAAGACTGAAACCAATTTGGGAAATTATAATAAAAAATAGGAAGCACACAAAATGAGCAATGTCATTAAAACAAAGAACATGCATGAGCAACTATGTGAAGATGCCTCTTTGCTGCACGTCTGACTATGATATCATAATCACTTGTAAATGTGTGATTGTGCACCTAGCATTAATCATTAACTCTTCCTGTGGGGGTTAACTGCAAATGATTGGCATATTTGCATACATAATTGGATTCGTGCATGTGTGGGTGTGTTTGGTGGACACACAATTTGTATGCATGTTAAGTAAACTGCAGGTTAATTTTTGTGTAGATTATTCATTACGGCGATTTTCTCCATTTCCTTTGTGAAAGCAGACGACTGGAGGCACTTGGGCTTCAAATTTTGAGAATGCTTTGGTACCAAAATTTGACAAGTTTGTCAGAGAAAGCTCAGGCAAACTAACTGTACTCAACTCACTGTGTTTGTCTCTACTCATTTCATTTAGCCAGACTGCCTGTTGTACAGCGCCAGCACATAGCTCAGCAGTGGGCTAACATCTCTCTCTGTCTGTCAGAGGAAAAACACAGCCCCACACACACACACACACACACACACACACACACACACACACACACACACACAAGGCAGGCAGTGGAGAAAGGAGACAAAGGAAGAGAGGGAGGGCTAGGGTGCCGGAGAGACAGCAATCGTAGGGGAACGAAGAGGGGATATGAGCGGGAAAGTGCAGACGGAGAGAGCAAGATAGAAAACAGCAAATCAGAGGCGGTGAAAGCAGGAGAGAGAGAGAGGGAGAGAGAAAGGGAGAAAAAACATGAAAGGGGAGAGCAAAGGTGAAGAGCAACAGTAGAAAGCTGGTTCAGCCATCTGGGGTAAAGTGGGCAATGAGAGAGAGATGGAAAGAATAAAAATAAAGAAAAAGAAGTAGGCAGTGAGAGGGGAAAGTGTTCTGTAAGAGGGAGAAATGGAGACAAAGGGGGAGGAAAGAGAGACTGGAAGGGGGATAGCGAGGTTTTCCATTTTCTCTTTGTTTTAGTGAAAGGACATTATTTGTTACCAAGACTCTAATCCAATATAAAATATTACACTGGCCATCAAATCTGACTTTTTCCAAGTCCAGGGGCACAGACAATAAAGAGTTTCCAAATAAAACCTTAATATGATTTTGGCATGTGATGTACATTAAATAAAAATAGACTCTACATCTGCACTTGAATTAGTGAAAATTGTGTCTTTAACAAAGTTAGCAGAGGAAATAAAAACAAAGACTTGCTTGAGATAAGTTGTTCCTTCAGCTCCTCTGTGGTGGGAGGAGCTGAAGGAAGCACCCGGGTTTACAAAGATGTCAATGGGCGAATATAAAATATACACGCTACATGGAGGAGCATGGCTGTGCATCATGTGTGGCTTTGCATACGCATGTGTGTTTGTCTGTGCTTTTAATGTTTGCAGGCCTAAAACTCCAGAAAATGCTTTTACATGTTTCAGTCTAATGGGGGTGTTTGGTTTCCCTGCACCAAGGCTGTGAGCCTCAAACATCTGCAAGAGAGAAAATAAGAGAGGGATCTTTAAGAGAGAGAGAGAGGGAAACAGAGGGAAGGAGAAGACCCTTGTAAACACATCCATTTTCGGCTCATAGTGAGGTAATGCTGCAAAAGCTACCACCATCCTAACACACACGCTCAAATATATACACAGGACCACAACGTTCTGCAGGCAGCCCTCAAGCTTGGCAGAACATTGTAGTCCAACCCGACGCAAACACCTAAAATGGTCGCGTGCACACAACGCTTCGCTCACATATAGGAGTCAAATATGGCATTTGGAATTCAAAACAATAACAACCTTGCAGATGCTGGAAGCTCAGGTGAATGAAGCCACTGGCTTCCTTTGTTTACAGGGAGGGAGGGACAGAGGATGGGAGGGAGGTGACAAATCTGTAGTTCAGGCAAACTGCTGCCTTGTTGATATTACAAGCTCTATGGCAGTGGGGGTGGGTGTGTTTGTGAAAATAGGAAATGGTCTGAACGTCTCCAAATGGGGGTTGAGGGGCCAACTGTACCAGCTGTCTTCTGGATTCCAACACCGATCTCCTCCCCCCCCAACCACCCACATACACACACACACACAATCAACCTTGGAAGCTAAAAGTGCCACGGCTGCCTGTTTACCCCTTACAAGCTGTTCTGTACTACAACAAGGGACAACCTGAAGATAAGCAGACGAGTGAAAATCTAACCTTTAGCTTCAGGGAGTCGTGTGTGTGTGTGTGTGTGTGTGTGTGTGTGTGTGTGTGTGTGTGTGTGTGTCTACGTGTGTGTGTCTAAGTGTGTGTGTGTGTGTGTGTGTGTGTGTGTGTGTGTGTGTGTGTGTGTGTCTACGTGTGTGTGTGTCCACTCCAAGCCAGTTTGCAGGTGAAGCTAGTGAAGCTAATGACAAATGTCTTTGAAGAACAAAGGACAGCAGAGAGAGAGACAAAGAGAAAGTGACTGTGTACAAAACGAACACACAGAGAGAGAGAGAGAGAGGTTTTATTACACCGGACCCATGCAGAGAATAGAAACAATAATCAAAGCTTTATCTTGTTTGACAGGCTGGATGGGCTGTGGCAAGGGCAAATTATGATTGGGTATGTTTATGAAGCAGCTGGGGGTCCACCATTTAAAGTTTGACAATTTTATTACGGCAAAATGGACGTTTATGCCTTTCATGGATTCAAAATGTCGTGATGATTTCGAACGGGAAGGTCCCAAGAGCTTCACCAAAAGTAGTAACTGGGCAAAAGCAGAAATGCAAAGTTTGAAAAGAGCTTGCACGCAACTGGAAGAATAAATCAGTGGTCAAAAGATTGTCTAAGGATGAGAAATTTCCATCCATCCATTGTCTATAACCACTTCAAACCGCTTACAGGATCGCAGTGGTGGCTGGAGCCTATCCCAGCAGGACGAGAGGCGGGGTACAACCTGGACCGCTCGCCGGTTCATCACAGGGCCAAGCAATGGAGAGACAAACGACCTACTGATTCATCTATAGAGCATGTTTTCCTGAGGGAACCCAAGCAGACACATGGACAAACTCCACACAAAACTGACCCTGGAGCCAGTACACCACCGTTCCACCCATGAGAAATGTCACTTTTCCAAATATTAAGCTACAAGCGTCATTGCAACTTCAGTTGAACAGCTCAACACAACAGTTGTCATTTCTGTTCCTCTTTGTTGGGTTGTTCTGTATGTATGTATGCATGTGTGCCCAAGTGTCCGAACTAGAAACCCAACAGATGATGGATTACCTTTTAAATTTTCCTTCGCCAGTGCCAGGTCTCTTATTTACTGTTCTATTCTGCTGCCTACTCACAGCGTTAGACCTTACTGGAGACACCAAAGCCAACGGAGACGCCTTACTGAATTATGAAGCAAGAGGATATACCATTGTTGTCCTAAATGGGAACAAATAATGTGGATTGGCCCCTGCAGATGGCTGTCAGATGTCGGACTAACAAATGGGTGACTTCCAATGAACATGATTCTTCCCTACTCACAACAGAAGGTCTTTTTGTTGAAGAAGACATCCTTGAAGTTTCCACTAAACATCTGGCTCATCTAACGGCAGTGGATTCAAGGGTGCTGAGCAACATCTGGAGAACACAAACTGTTTGAGATGCTGCATGTTGAATATCTTTATTACTTCATGTTGCCTGGATGTTATGACTGCCATTACACATGATACTGGCAAATAATTAATACGAAATTAAGCAATTATGTTCTCAAAAGGTCCCCTGATGCATGTTGCCCTATCACCACTTTACGCTTGTGTGAAAAATTATCTTTTCACTCTGTTGGAAGTGAGATGAGATGTCAGAGCACCAAACACTTTACAGCCTCTCCCACAGCGTAAATATCTTTTATTCATCGGTTAGTTCAGAGGGTGAACTCATACCACATCTGGGAATCAACACTATTGTAGCATCATTCCGTTCCATGAGTTAGGATCCTATGAAAGCAAATAGCAGTCTACAAATCTGTTACACCACTTTAAGTTTGTGTAGTAATGACTGTACAGTACATTAAGCATTATATAAAGAGGATCCTAACAAGTCATGTTTACTTACTGCTTTCAACATGAGTTCTTTTCAGTGTGTAAAAGAGTGGTTGGAGGATTCAAGGTCAGTTCTTCACCATTACATCCTGTCCTTACAAATGGCTAACCAGCAAGTGATAGGTGTCCTTGCATTATCGATGACTGAGCTGTCATTACAGCAGTACAAACACTGTTGACAAAGATGGCAGGTGGTCAACTCATTGCTTGAGGGATTTGGGAGGCGTGTGGGAAGAAGATGTCAGATTCATCTGAGCGGCTTCACGGTCCAACAGTTGTTAGGAAAGCAGAGACATGTGTGTTCTGACCCGACATGACCGGGGAGTGAGACGCAGAGGTGCCACTGGTGGGGAGGATACATTCATTACATGATATGACCGTGGAGCTACAGCGCATTCTTGCAGGTGGCGGAACAGGAGGTGGAGCAGGCTGTCCAAACATCTGATCATAGGGTTGAAGTTGGGTTTGATGCCCACCTCCTCTTGTCTATATGTCGAAGCGTCCTTGAACATGATAATGAGCCCTGGGTTGTTCTCCAGCCATAGATAAATCGGTGCATTCCTCATTGCTGGTCCCAAGCCAGGATAAATGAAAGGCTGTTATGTCACTTGTCCTCAGCAGCGAGCTCCTCTTGTTGTCTCTGCTCTCCCCCCTGGAATCAGCCTGCTGCTCATCCATCCAGACTCTGTCCTCCTCATTTGGCTTCGGCGGACTGTAGTGTTGTCACTAATCACTAGTGGGATTTTGTGTGGCATCCGTAACATTCATGAGTATTAAATGTGTTAATTTAAATGTGTTAATTTAATTAAATCAGGCTAGATATTTCTCTCTCGGACCTTTTCAGCTCCACTTTTTTACTTATTCAGTCGTTCATCCATTTTCATTTGTGCTTTCAATTCAAACTCCACTCTTTTAGTCTTGATTTAATGTCATTATTTCCTGCTTCACCTCTGACAATGGATGGACGGATCCACCTGAGGGAGTGGGGGGAAGAGACAATGGTCGGCATTCCTTCATGCACTTGTCTTTGAGGATGAGTGGACTGGGAGTGTGAGCAATAGTTGGTCAACTTTTGTTCTTTTCTTTTCACATTACGCTGATGGCGGCTTTATGGCCCTCTGGGTAAGCCAAGCCATGTGACATTGGCCACAGTAGCCAGATAGATCCAAGCCTGCACGTTAGATTAAATGAACAATCGCACACAACTGAAGTCTGATAAACAGTTGTACAGAACTGCATTAAACAAGCTTCACTAAAATGTTTGGCAGTCACAGTACTTCGCAGCATTTTCCACTTTCTATTCCAAGTCCAGAAAACAGACTCTCATCTGGAGGACCCTTTAGAAGGAATTGCGTTGTTCCCTTTTGAAATGTGTGTCTGTGTGAGACCGAAACAAGTTACAGAAGCACACAGAAAGTACGTTTATTTAATTATTCCTTTGGAAAAAAAAAAGATCCAGCATCCTGATCAATTAAAAGTACATTCAAGCAGCCCAACACATTGTAAATATGTGTCAAGCAGATTAAGGGAAGGACTGGGATCTTCTCTTGGATGCGCCCACCTTTGAATTTAATTTGCACTTATCTCCTCGGATTATGACAAAGAATAATTAATGTTCTCATGCAAACTGTCATGCACGAGGAAAGGAAGTCATTAAAACATCTGCTCTTTAAAGCAGGCAGTGCTGACATTCCGGAGTGGTATCACATGATGGCTTGTGCATGTACACCCAAACACACACACACACACACACACACACACACACACACACACACACACACACACACACACACACACACACACACACACACACACACACACACACACACACACACACAACAGGGCACCGCTCTGTCACACCGCGCCCACTCTGCTAAACCGTGATAAAACTGATGTGCGACACTCAATTTAAGACGGGGCTACAATTATGACATCCTCATACCGTGCTCTTAATTAGTACATCTCCATTTTAATTAATAAAGCCTATCAGCCTGACAGATATCAATAATTCAAACCAGACAAGTCAATGGAGCTGTAAAATTGATGGCCATAATTAGAAATAATGTGTGGAGAAGGTACTTCTGCAGGGATTAGTTTGTTCTTTAATAGGTTACACTTGAGAAGCATGTCACCCACTGTGCCACCAAGTCTTAGCCCCAAACCAAAACTTCTCATGGGTCAGTACAGTAATAACCAAATCAGGCCTGAGCAGCACAATTTTTCTCGTTGCAAAGCCTATGCTGTATATTCATTCTTCCTGTATTCAGTGTTTGTGTTTTTGTGTGTAGTTTCTTCTTTATTAGCTAGGTCATGTGATCACATGTGATTTGCTTGTCCGTCTGTCTCTTTTGTTTGCCCGTTGGATATCTCATAAAGCTGTTGGGAGGATTTGAGGCAAATTAAGTAGGGGTGGATCTTGGGTCGAGGAGGACTTGATTAAATTTTGAGGCGGATGGTTTAGATGTGGATTTTTTCCCCCCAACATTGCTAGATATGGCCTTTATTATGCCAATATCTCAAAAATAATACACACCCATATATTTCATTTCAATAGATTTCATGTATCTGTGAAAGATAAGAGGTCATATCTAGACAAAAAAATAGATCTGAATCCGCCACTATGGAAAATCAGATTTTCGTTGCTAACTCATAAACTACTGATGATTAAACACGATTCCAAACACTAGCAGCAGGTTTCAAGGAATTAACTGGCATTTTTTATTTTATTTTACGAGGCAAATTCAAGTAAGTTTATGTCATCATCACCTTAGTGTGCACCTATGCCCAAGGTGCAATGACGCAACAATTGATGATGACAACCAACCAAACAAACGAACAAACGAACAAACAGATGCTGGCGATGAAATATAATAATATCATCAATTTTAAAATATAAAACCATGTCGTGCATTCGGTGTGCTTTCAGCTGATGTCTGACTGTGTGTTAATAGGTAGAAACTCATTTCTTTCTTTCTTTTCTCATCATTTTGACTTGAACAAAGTATCTCCTGATTGGCCTGCCACGTTACGGCAAATTCTCACTTTTTACCTAAAAGAATTGATGTTCAGTTAAAGATGAACTCATTTCAACTGCTAATCACAGCTCCTGTTTGGACTTAATGTGTGGCACTTCTTTCAATTAGTACCACCTTGTCTATAAACGGTAGATGACCATAATGCACTGACGTCGATGGAATCAATTGGAGGTTTTTCCCCGGTAGCACTCTGTGCCATCAGTCCATTAAAGCTGGGGACTATGGATTAGCCTGAAGAAGCAGAGGGCTCCCAGAGCCCGCTGTCGCATAAACATAGGCTTTGAGGCTCTAAATTATATAGTACGGATAGCAGGCAGGGAATGATTGAACACAAAACTTACAGACACAACAACGGTGATGTAGGACAAATTAGCATACGAGTGACATTTTCTGTGAAGCTTTAGATTGATTTGTCTGTTGATTCATGGCGTCGGTGCTGTCGAGCTGACACATTTAGCCACGCTCCCTTGACAGCCATAAAGAGTGTTCAAACTCCTGCGAAGCAGTGTTGTCTTTATTTATGACTTCAATAACTTGGTAACAGATTTTTGCTGATGACTCCAAAAATGAATGTTGCACATGCTGAGTCAATTCCCCCGCTAGCATTAAAGTAATAAGCGCACGACATTTAGAGCGTCAAATGCATAATGTAGATCAATTGTAGACGTTGTGGATTTCATTTTAACTGCATGACGCTACCCTTAATGGGAAACGTGGCACAGAATTACAACTGATGTTTAATTACTGTACCAAATGGACTCTGACGAACTTGGAAGTGTTTTTAAACCAAATGTAAAAAGTGGATTGAGAACATGACGACATATGCATCGCCTACATGTGCTTGGCACGGTCCAGCGCTCTTGCAAAAGCTACAAGAGAGTTCAGGCCAGGCGTCCACTGATCCACGGTTAACCATTCCCAACTCAAACACTCACTGATATTCAGCGTGCTTAATTAAAGAGCTAATTTGCATATAAATTTAGACTCACAATTGCACTCCTGTGGCATAACAGGTGGTCCATTTCTCAGGAGCCAAACCCTGTCAAACGAGCCCTCGCACAACAAACTTGTGTGCCATGGGTATTGAGAAAGACCTAGGGCTTTGCCTTTGATTACTCTGCGTGCAATAAACCCACAGCGGAGTTAACAGCAGGGTGGAGTGCTTAGATGAATGCTCAGCAATCTTATATGCGATTATACATGCCGCATGAGGTAGTGTGGCTCCAGTGAATCCTGATATATGGAGAGTCAAGTGAAGATGGAACAAGCCTATAAACATGGATGTGATATTTAATTCACACAGGCCTCTGTTTAATAAGATACTCCCTCAAGGAAATCATTCACGGCAGCAAATCACAATAGAGATCTGCGCCACACAAGGTTCTTTCTGTCTCATCGGGTTTTCTCCTATGCGCTTATTCCTCCCCACCACAGAAACACATCTCATTTTGTCCTATCACACTGAATCACATTATACTATGCAGCTTCATATTATGAAGATGGAAAGTGTGAGTTTAGAGAATGGTGCAGATGATGGTTAAGTAACTGTGACCAAAATGAGATCATATCGCTCTAATTTTAACATGTTTGCACTGGTAATCTGATACCATCTGAATTGATTTTGCTGATCCCTTTTAAAACATGAGCACAGGTGGTACCAAGACATGGACACAGACATTTCGAACTCATCTGAGGACCCTGGCTTTGGTGGCCACTGGCTGGTCTGAGGCAGAGATTAAGAACAACATCAGGCTTTTCCCATCAGGCCTCCTAGAAAATGAACCAACCTGTTTAGATGAGCTCATGCTCTCTAAGTCTGTACATTTACTTAAATCCCTTCTTAAAACCTTCTTTAAGACCTTTGTTTATTGCTGCTTTCACTTCAAATGTTGACACTATTCACTTTGCAAAGTGCTTTGTATCATAGTTCCGAGGAAAAATGTGCATTTCTGCTTACTATTCAGGTTTTGCACACTACACCAAAGCTAACAGTGTACAGGAAGGATCTGTTACCACAGTGTGCGTTTGGTTTAAAGCCTTTTTGTTTGCAACCTTTTCCTGAAGGATGCAGCAAAATCAATTCCCTTCATGTTTGGGAACCATTATCGTGCCTAAAAAACAATAAGCCTTTATTTACACATGTTGAGCAACGTCTATTTCAAATGAAAACAAGCACAGTTCTGTTTGGTATTTTCAGCTTTGTGTAGCCGGGCCGATCTGATACAGTTTGAATAGAATATTTGAGATGTTTGGTCAAGTACACCTCAGTGTTCAATCAGATAAGTCTGGAAGCGCGAGACTGGATGTGGGGGTAGATAGATAGAGAGAAAGATAGATAGAGCAGAGAAAGAAAGAGAGAGGGGGGGGGAGACAGAGAGAGAGAGAGAGAGAGAGAGAGAGAGAGAGAGAGAGAGAGAGAGAGAGCGAGAGTAACTGCATAGTTTTTGAACTCCACTGGCATCCAGACCAGGAAAACTGTTTTCTTTGGCAAATCTCTCTGTCACTCACTCTTCGGAGAGCCCACACCACTCTCATGCACATGCCCCCCTCCACCCCTCCCACTCTTGTTTTGAAACTCAAACGCTCTCCTTCGCCACAAACACAAAAAACACATTGTGCAAACGGAGTATTACTGGTGTGCTCCAAAAAAAGTAACAAGAAGTGACCATAAAGACAACCGAAACCACGAGCAGAGGTGGAATGAGTGGATTAGAAAGCTCCGATGCTTCACGAAAAGACAAATGATAAACCGACGGTCCTTGTGGGCCTCTCTCTGCACAGGACGGGGTGTTTGGCCTTGTTCCACGTCTGAGTTGGCTGATGCACTAGGCTATGATTGTGTAACACATGTTTGGCTCGGAACAATGAACTGCAAGCACACTGATCAACAATAAAAAATGATCAACAACAACAAGCAGTTCTGTTCCCGACCCCGCCAGCTTTATTGCTTTGAATCACAGCTTTATAGAATTAGTTACCATTGAAACTAAATATGGTCATTGTGTTGGACTTAGAAAAAAAAGACAAGGTTAGACATTATAGACATTATAAAGGGCCACAAAGGTGTCCAGTTATTTTCAGAAACCTGAGTAACCTCAATTCATGCTAGAAACTGAAGGCAGGCTTTTGGGAGTCTAAAGAAAAGACTTGAACCCTCAGATCTGTTGTTTTTTGGGTTTTGCAATAATAAGCCACACACTCACTTGATTTCCCCTTCAACTAAGGTTATACTTCGCTTCCCCTGCTTGCAATTAGTCTTGAGAATGCTATTTGTCAAAAGCCAAGCCATTCGTTTCCACTGGTCTGCCCCCGCCAGCTCCTGTTACAATTGACTGTTTCCTGCATAGAGAAAACATTTAAGCCCATGGAGGAAGGAGAAGGCCCAGCAGCTGGCTAAAACCACAGCCCTGACAATGTGTAGAGATGTCTGAACATTCAGCAAGGAGAGACTCAGACAATAAATATGGCATAAACAAATCAGAAATCTGCCAGAGTGAGCAATTCTCGCTTCTGTATTTCCAGACACAGCACATAAAAAAAAATCTTAAAGGAAACCATTTCTTTGAGCATATGGGAGTTGAAGTGATGCAGAAAACAGGTCAATCATTGAATGACACGTATTGATTTTTGGAGAAAGATCTGACGACATGCAGGCGTAGTAAATGTGCTGTAAACAAATACGATGAAGGAGGCTACTCGATAAATTAATGAGAGCCTGACCGGCTGACAGAACCATAAAATGTAGCTACACAAAAACCCCCGAGGTCTAACATCTATACGGCACAATGTCATTTTCCCTCTATTTTTCCAGTGATTGCAGACAAGGCATTGGGCTCCTTCAGCAGCTCCCACTGAGGTAGGAAATGTATTCTATCTGGGTTACAAGGGACCTGGAGAGCCATCAAACAGCCAGACATTTTTCCTGGTAAATCACCAGCAGAGAGGGAACTTCTGAGAGTGCAATTAACAACCTCAAGGTCAGACTTCTCTGGAGAGTTTGCTCTGGGAAAGAAAAAAAAAATCCTGAGGCATTGTCTCTCTTTAGCTGTTATCCACACAGCTGCACCCTCTAACACAGGCTCTCTCCATCTCCTTTACCCACTTGTCCTCCTCTCCGCACAGTGCATTTCCTTCACTTTTTCAACTCCCATTTTTATCCCCTTTCCGCCATCCTTACAAGCCTCCTTGATTCCTTCTTCTCCCCCACCCCCCCGTTGTCTTCTTTACAGAGATATGTGACTTGCTGTCGTTGGCCACACCATTTCTTCCCCAGTTCCAGAGATGGGCTGAAAATCGGTGGCAGGTGTACCGAGGATGAGAGCCATGGAGCTTAATGTTAAGGCAGTAATGATGCTGTGCACTGAAGAGGTCACTGTAGGGATATCTGAGAAGGCAATTCAGGCTTATACCTGCTCTTAGGATGTGGCAAGAATGAACTCCCCATGTTCTTGATTGTGTGAGCACACCTATAATTTGGGCTGAAATTGATTTTTTTTTTAAAAAGTCTGGTTTTGCTGTTGGGTCTGATTTAGCTCTTGACGAGCACAATGGATCTTTGTATTTTGAGTACCAGGCTTTGAGGTGCCATAGGTAAAATAATTAGATGTGTTATTGTAACTCCTAACTAACACCCTGTTCTTTATCTCTGTTACTGAAACTACATTTTGGGGCAAATTTAGCAAAACATTTATCTTAAATTAGAGAAAGGATAGCTTTATACTAACTAGGGATGGACATGAGCACTGAGTCTTTCAACATATGGAGTAATCACATTTTTTTTAATATATAATTGAGTAAATTACCCCTGTTTTATATGAAAAGTTAACTTTTTCTGGACTGGGCACAGTGTTATAAATGCTATCTATGAATAACTTTACACAGTATCTTATAATAATGTTCAGTATTTCAGACAGACATCACTCGATCTAATGTTAAAGGCAAAATGCGATCAGCAGGTGATATTTGGAAGTATGTCAACAAAATACACTAAATTAATGTGCGGTGCGGTGCAAGCTATGTAATGTTAAACCTGCGTAACATACAACACATAGTGCCATGATCAACCATTTGCACACTAAGCACAAGAAGGAAACAACACAGATACATAACAGGTCATGTTTTGTCACCTCATTAGCAGAAAAGAGTTGAAACAGACAATAAAAACATGCACTCACAGCCCAACAGCTGCTAAGCGTCACTGTATTTTTCCAAAGGCCTTGGGTATTCTCTAATCATGGCTGCTGGAAACGCAGCACATCTGATTTTTCCAGATACAAGACAATGATCCAAGCCAATCTAACCTTTGTCTCTACTTGTTTCTACTTGTGTGGGGGTTTGGCTGACAATTCTTACACTAATGATGCTTCAAAGATGCCTGGACAGGCAAATTAAAAAAAGAAATCCAGGAGTTTGGAAAGAGACAACTTGGGTGGGTTATTGGAATTTCATGTGTGCTCCCAAACTAATAACTGGAAGATATAAGGCTTTAGAAAAGGTTGTGGCTTCTTAATACCACTACGTCAGGATTATTGTACGCTGAGAGTAAGTTCTGATTTATTAGACATTCCCCGTGGCTTTTTTCTTGTCCAATGGTTTCATTAGGAGGACAAACAGGAACTTGGATTATAAAGTGATTGTCCCAGAGGTAAGGCCACAAGCTGAGCTTGTGCAAAGGCAGTGAGATGATCAATAAGCCATTCCACAATATCCATATGAGTATCAATATTATGGCTATTCCTATGCAAGGAGGTAATTATAGTGGGACAGGTGTAAAACTTCTGTCTAATCTATTGAATGGATTCAATTCAAAAACAGATTTTTTTCCCCTTAATGGGCAACAAGAGAGAGCCAAATCAATGAATCATCAGCAAATATCTATTAAATTTAAAGCTGGGCTCAGGATGCAGTGATAAAGCTGTGCAAATGGGAGACAGGGGACTTTTACTGTACTTTTCAGGAAGTTGTCATCGATTGGACTCCTCCGGCTTGAGGACAAGTAATGGGGAGTGATGCTCAATAACAGCGAGGTGCTTTACAAGGTAATAAAAGAGTGTTGTTTCTTTATTGGATGGATCCTCAATGTCATGCACTGCCGCCTATTAATGCTTAATTGCCCCATTATGGACCAGGTTCAGTGGTGGATTATGCTGACTACCTTAAAACAATATTTTTTGTGTGTGGTGTTAAGATAATGAATGTGTCTTCATAACATAATAATAAATAATGATAATAAAATGTTTTCATTTATACAGAATCAGATGGATTATGTGCTCCAATTTTATTAAACCATACTGTGTTTTTGGCTTTTTGAGCAAATTTTCTCTTATGTCTATCTTGGCTATCAGGCTAACGCATATTTAAGGACTAACTGTCTTTGCTATGGAGCACAAAACACACATGCAAGATGGTAACTGATGTGATTTACAATGTTAATTGACTCTCATGTCCTGCGTTGCACAACTTTTACAATTTGGGAAAGCACCAGAGGCATGCAATTTCAATAAGAATAACAATAATTGCTCCAGGATGTTAAGGCATTGGATCCTTCCAAAACTGACATTTTGCACACAACTCATTATGATGTGAGACAGGGACAAATACAGGGACATTTACATATGCTAAATTCAGTCAGAGTTCTGCAAAATGGCTTTGAGGATCAGTTGGAAAAATGGGATATGAGCCCATATAAGCTCTGTCCTATTTATGAGATGACATATCTGTGTCATAAACCTTCAGTGAACTTTGCATGTGTGAACCAAAGCCAAACTCAGAGCAGAATCAGACTGTCAAAGAGCCAGCATGCATGCACACACACATGCACGATGTCCTACCTGGCATGAGGGACATCGATGCTGGAGGAAACCACTTTACGTTTCTGCTCTAGCAGGGACACTGATCGGGCGTCGGGGTCCCTGCCAGGACGCTTGCCATCCGCCATGCGCTGCTCCTCCACCGCTTCTGGGCTATGGGAGCCGCCTTCCACCTTCTGGCAGTCTGGAGCTCCGTTGCTAGAGCTCTGCTGGAGAGGGATGAAGGATATTGTAATGCCTGGGTACAGAATCAGGTACGAGTTAATGACAGCTCTGATTTTGGATGAGAAATGTTAATGCAAAGTACAGGAACAAGCCTCTTTTTGTGATGAATGTGTCACATACTGTATTTCTACTGCAGCTAAAAATGCTAAAACCACTGAAACAACCTTTAGAATGTCACAGATGTATTACTTAAGTGCATAAAAACAATTACATAATGGATACGGTTTTTCATATTTACACTTCATATAAAGGGGTACATGGTCTGATATCATTTAAAAAGCTTATCCACCCTCTTGACCTTAAAAAAAAGCCTAAAAATATATTGTGGTCTGTTGCACAACAAGGAGCGTATTTTTAATTCCTGCAGGGCAGTTTGCAGATATGAGGTTTTAAAACCAAAAGCCACATGCTATTGACACTTGTACTAAAAGTAACTTCTCAAAATCGAATATAGACTAAATTTAATTTTTTTTTAAAAATATGCATTTGTATACAGGATAATTTATATTACCCCTCATCTGTCACCAGGTTTTCTAAGGACACAGGAACCTATAGGAGGAGTCAACAGTGCATTGCTTAAAGGGAACCTGTAGAGTTCTTGGCAGTGGTCCTGCTATGAAGCAATGGTTTTACGAGCTGGCCCCCATTTTATTTGTATTTTGCATGAAGAGTTCATGAGGAACACTAAATCTTAACACATACCTTCTTAGAAACAAAAAAAACTTGAGATATATCAGTATCAGAGTATATGTTGTCCAATATGTTCCGACGTGAAAACTTTTTTTTTAACAGAAACTAATGCAGAAAAAGATGCTTCATGGGGTAACTTATAATTATTAAATTCCCTTTCCAAGTTAAGTGTTACACTGTAACATATTCTGCTTCCGCTGGATAAAAATCATTCTGACCGCCTGTACATAGATTAGACAGTAGAGTTGTTGAATCATTATTATCTTCTTTTTTTTTTTAAATCAATTTAGTGCTGCCCTGAATTAAAACAAGTTAATTTCACTCGATTAAAAGTAGTTATGTGCAATTTAATTCCCAGATTGTCCTGTCTGTGAATGTGTGAGCAAATGCCGCCACTTTGTTCTGGATTTTTTTGTACTCTTTTTAGCTAGAAGCTTCGCAGCTTGGCAGAGTGGTAGCTGGCACTGTCGCCTCACCTCACCTCACCTCACCTCACCCCCTTACTACAAGAGGGTTCAGGTTTCAAATCCCAACTGGGGCCTCTCTGTGTTGGGTCTGTACGTTCTCCAAGTGTCTGTGTGGATTCCTACACAGTCAACAAACACGCAATGTTGATGACTCTAAATTGAGCTAATATTATACACACAGTTAAAATGACCAAAACTAATAAGCACATTCAACTTAACAAATCAAATTAAACACAACTTGAAAAATGTACCAGTTGACTTAAATGAACAAATCATTTTTTGCAGTGTCTATTACAAAGCTTTGAAATAGTTTTGTCATGTGTGTGCGTCCATGCCTGCGTGTGCGTGTGTGTTCTATATGCGGGTCTCCTCCAGACTTTTAAAGTCCGCCTACAAAATACACACAGACGGCTCTGCTGACCTGAAAACCACATGCAACAACACGCAAAGACGTAGCCTTATACACAGCAACACCAGCAAGGCTGCACCACACAAGACGACATTTTCCCATGCTACACACTCTCTGGTAGGATAACCACTCAATGACACACAAAACACAAGCTTTTCTCTCATCACAACGCTCTGAAGACGCTGACATGTGGCAAAGTGAAATCTCTGTAGGTAACTAAAGCCATCAGGCTCTTAGAGACACACAAACACAGTGATGGTGACATGAACTGCTGCCCATGCCAGGAGGATGGGGGAGTATGACATGCAGGCCTGTGTGAGATCATTATCTCAAAGCACTGTAACATGATTAAACTCGACTGTAGAAAAGGCAATAACACCCTACTCAATCACTCAGTCACACATGCACACACAAACACACAAACACCAAGAGGAGAATTTACTTAGATTAACGAGGTAAAGGAGAAAAAAAAAAGGAAAAAAAAAAAAAGAGAGAGAAATGAGTATCTAGTATCACTCATGATGAGATGTGAAGGGCTGGTCGCTCGAGCACTCGGCGGTGCGCAAAATGCTCTATGAAAGCACAGACTTGAGTAAAACAACAAGATGGATTACAGCAGCCTGAGGAAGATTAGGTTTGGTGTGTCGGACGAGTGTTAGTCCTCGGATAAAGCAAACTGCAATTCCGTCGTTCGCCAGATTTATGAATGATGGCATTTCACGTAGCTAGGAAATTGTGAAGCGTGCCAAATTGGTTATGAAATTTGAACTGTGTGTGTCAAAGCTGGTGTATGAGTGTGTGTGTGTGTGTGTGTTTGTGTGTGTGTGCAGAAACAAATACCCCAAGTGTCCCTCATATCCCCCCTCTCTTTATCTCTCATTCTCCTTCTCTCTCCCACTCACAGGGAAAACTCATAATAACCAACTTGCTTTGGGCACTTTGTCAAGCATAAAGATTCTTGAACCTTTGTGGGTCGGAGGTCACAATAAAGCAAGTTGACGCTCCATAAATTGAATCCCATGGACCGAACGCCATAAAAACCCCAAGCGACTGCATCTTTGAATTCAAATGGTTCTTTGTTGCTACCGAGCATCTGCAAAAGCATATCCAGCGAACGTTTTCGGGATTAGGAGAGGTGATGATTTATCGGTGTAACATTAGATTGTGTGACATACAGTAGCATATGACTTCAGTCTAGAGATGAATAATAGATTTTATATTGAAACTGCATGTAAAAAAATGTACTAAGCTGTAGCTAATAACTAATTAACATACAAACATGAACCTCAAGTGTGGCAGACTGGATCAAATTTGAGTATTAATGAGGAGAAGATTAATTATATTATATTATAATTCTACTAATGCAGTTGCTTCTTAAATATGAGCTAAATTTGTACAAATATTTATACTAAAAATAGATTTTTTTTTTTTTTACAAACAGCTTGTTTAAATAATATACAGGCAAGTAGGCAAGGATTTCTGTCTAGGTGGCGTTAGCTTACTGCACGGACTCAAGCGTCCCAGAATGCATTGCATATTGTCAGATTGTCTAATGGTGACTGAGACGGACCGTTTTGTAATTTGTTCTGTGTGTGATTTCACCACTTAATTCACTTATGGTAATTATTTAGGAGAGAGATCAACTCTGCAGATTTTAAATATGCAGCTTGTGCTGCTTTAGGCAAACTTTATAAGTTATGGTACGAAGCCAGAGACAAATCCTCCACCTCTTCTGCTTCTTCACAGGAGCTACTAACATTAGCCTCTTTGATCTTAGTATTTATAATTACCTTAATGCCTTATTCTATGGATCCAATCTGAACCACAAACAATAAGATTTACCAATCTTTAATTTGCCTGGGAAATACTGCATTGAATGGAAGATATAATGTTGATTTAGGTTTGTGATGAACAACAAAAACTTTCAACAGCAGCTGGAATATTGATGCATTGAGATCAGCAATGCTGCGATCGATACAGTCATGTGATTTAGAAACAGGCGTATTGCTTAAGCATTCTAATGTAATTAGCCTGCTGGTGACGCCTTACTTAATGGTTCTTTTAGTGGGCGGAATGTAGTGCATACCAAATATGTCGCAGGCACTACATCAGATGCGATTTCGAACAAGAGGCACATACTTCCAGGCGTATGTTTTCTCTGAGAAAACCAATAGCTGGTGACTTCACATTGCTAACTCAATCTCTAGTCTGTTACTACAATGACAAGCTACAGCAGCCTCAAATGATCAAAATACTCTAACTCAAATCCCCAGTGGGTTTAGAAATACAGCCACCACTATGAGGAGGCCCTGCGAGCCAGGAGAGGGCAGCATATGTGGCATCACATTTTCTTTATTATCCTTACAGCACTTGTACATTTTATTCACCACTATTACATGCAGTCCAGGGTTCAGAAAAGGTGTTTTCAAGTTCAGTATCATATGTGAAGGATGGCAGTTTAAAGGCTCTTTTTTTTTTTAATTACACTTAAATTATGTTCTCTTTCAAATCAAACATCCCAAGATATGAGTGGAAAGTATTCGTCTTGTAACTGCATTTATAAGCTTTTATTCTTACCCAAACACAGCATAAATCATGTCACATTATCTGTTTCTCAAGCATACTTTACCATCAAATAATACAGGGACTACTGCAGGCAGTTGCAGCTTCGCAAAAAGATGCACGCAGAGCTGCAAAGTGTGACTACATTTTGGAGTATTATTGCCAATGAGAGACATAGTGAAATTTGATGGACACACCTCTGTACAGAACTGAGAAAGGGGGGATTAAAATGTTTAAAATTAAAACTTTACCCTTATGAATTTGCACATACAGTGTAAATCATCACAGACTTGGAGAGGGCAGCATTCAGACCCTTGACCCCGTGGCCACTGTGCTTCATACTGATCCCAACCAATAAGGACAGTCGATGACAGGCTGCCTGGGACCAGCGCTTCTGAACAAAGAGTCACTCAGCTCCTGTCATCTAGCTTGATCATTGACTCCCACATCGGCATATGATCAACAGCGATGACAACAAAGGCACCGGCGAAACAAAAACAAGCACCGCCTCTTTGTTGGCAGAGAGGGATCTGCGCGACATTGCTTACACAAAAACACTTGCAAGAAACCAACAAGTCAACAAGTGGTACCACCCCCCCAAAAAACAAGGGGACTTCCTTTACCATTTTGGGCAATGTGCCAACCATCCACATTCTTTGGAGCATGCCATCCAACCTGGGGGTGTCCGCTCTGTTGTCTGTACTGCTGCTGCTGAAACAGGGCAGCGCACCCTCACAAACAACCCCCCACTCCAACATATAAAGTAGTCACCTCTGACTCATTAAACATACAAATACACATGTGGGAGAAATCAAACTGATGCACGTAGAAAGCAACACAGACGCACATGTGAATCCTCATGCACAGACACACACAGCAGACCCCCCTCCTCCTCATTTCATGGCTTGTTTTCGACCTCTGTAGGACTTGAGTGCTGAAGAGACTTGACCATTGTTGCTGACAGGCTCACGCTCTCAGTCCCAGCAACACTACTCAAGCCTGCACCGGTGACTGTAGCTGTACTGTGTAACATCTTTTTTTCTTCTTCTTTTTTTAGTGCAGCACTGCATACATAAACGTGCAAGGGAACATACATTTTGAATGCATTTCCCATCATTCAAAAATTGGTGGACATTTTCCTCCATACAGAGCTGCTGCATGCCCCCTTTGTTGAGGTTTGACACGTCTGTGTAAAAGTTTTCCAGAATATTCTACAAGCATTCGAGAGAGTTGCATCTGTATCTTTAAACGTAAATCCTTATAGCTCAAATTTGCATAAAGGAAATGTGAGCAGTCCATCATGAGGGGTAACATTTCCGTTTTGGTTACAGAAATAAAACTTATGATTACAGCCTCTGAGTTATCAACACATCAAAACACAACAGCACGCATGAATGCAAGGAGGCAATCACATCAATATCAAGTCGTAAACAAGTCATGCATTCAGCCACATGCATTCCTCAGTCACTCCCTCGCTATAAAAAGGACACAACAGACACACACACACACACACACAAAGAAACACACACTTCTCCAATGCCTGAAACAGTGCTTCCATCCAAGAGCTAGATTAACTTGTCTTCCCCTGCACAATATCTGACCCCATGTGACTCCAAAGCATTTAAGTTGGATATGAAGGCAATGAGGTCACTGCTGATTAGCACAACGACAAATATGGACATCATCATAACTTCCTATTCTGCCCCTAATACCGCAGGGAAGTATCTATATCTCACCATTACAAAAAAATAATAATATTCTTGTTGTGCAACTCACGTGAAATCCATTTAATATTCAACTGCAAGATGCACCATCTATCAATGAAAATGTCCAACATATGATGTATTATTTGTAAATGTGTAATTAGAGGCAGGATGCACAGACCCGTCTGTAAAATATGTGCGATTTAAAACGTAGGCCTATATGCAAAAAAAACAAAAACAAACTCTGACCGGCTCCTTTCATCAATCCAAAACGCTGCAGTCAGTGTTTGTTTGCCTCAGCTTACCCACCCACTAGCCCACATAAACATTGCGCAGGCCCTATTAAGCCCTTTGTCCTATATATGTGATGAGATGACAGCCCGTTATTTGATGAACTATGCGTCAGAAGGTCCATTATAGTTATTCTGAATAATGCTGGTTTTGTCCCGGCTGCTTACATTTGCCAGCAGCGGTGGCGACGCCGTTAAATCCGCGGCGTGCAGGAAGCGGTTAAACGCTGCAAAACACCGCACAACAACAACAGTGAAGGCGCAGCCTACCGGCCAGGCGCTAAACCCGCACACACACCTTCAAGCTGGACTTGAACGGTCCTTTGGTCGCAGTGTGGTTGAACCCGGCGGCTATCTCCTCCTCGGAGAACTCCTTGAGGCTCCCGTCTTGCATGAGGACGGTGTAGACGCTGCGCCGAGCTCCTACAACCGAGAAGTCTCTGTTTTCCTGCTTGACAGCCTGAACCACTCCTGTCACTGGTGCACCGTCCCCCGTCGGACTCGGCGCATAAACGCGGCTGCCGAGGATCGACCGCTTCACCAAACGCCTCGTATGCATGTCTAAAAGAGTTAATCTGAATTCAGAGTCGGCGAACTGATGGGTTTAAATCATTAATCGTCGAATTATAGCTGATAAACAACGTCGTGGAAAAAACAAAACCGCAGCGGGTCGACTACGCGCTCCAACAGCCCTGGTAAAATGTTAGAAAGCGGCAACATACTCGGAAACTACAGCTAGCTTACGACATGCACCGTACTCAAAAGCACCGAAATCTGAAGAAGTTTTGTTTAGCACCTGACAAAAGCCAACAACATGTACACGATTCATTTGCCGCTACACAACCTCTACATCCAACCGGCTACCAATCCTCCTCCGTTCGACCTGTTTGTTTTCCCCACTGCTCCCTGAGAGCTGAGCGGGCGGCGGGAAAATACGGAGAGCTGCTACTTTTAAAAACGGAGATTGCATTTGTACACGATTTAACAAAATGGCGGCTTAGACTTAAAAAAGACGACTTGAATATCTCATAACGGAAACGTATACGTCGAATTATTTCACATCACCCGACCGTGTGTGTTGTCACCCCTCCGTGGATGTCGAGAACAGTTGAAAATACGACTGCTAGGTGACTCCAGCTCCGTGTTCTTAGAGCTCCAGTCCGCGGTTGGCTCCGTCCGAGCGCAGCCTCTACCGGCGGAATGCTGCCTGTAAACATGTGCGGTCCGGCGTCAAAGACAGGCTGCAATTGGTCGGTACAGCACACGCCTCCACAAGCCCCCACCGCTCCCCCTTCTCCTCCAACAGAAGGTAATGCAAGCCGGGAGGATGCTCCATTCAAAACAATGACGCAAGGATGGAGAGGAAACGAGAGGGGAGGGGGTTTGGTAGAAGGAAAGAAAGGGGAATTTAGTCTTGGGAAAGAAAACTTAGACCAGACAGACGCGCTTTATGCTATACCCAAGTTGGTTAAGGCATGTAGAGCCTACATTCCAGGTGCCATGGGACCTCTTAATTACTGTGAATTGGTTTTAAAATTAAAGTAATCAATTGCACTACCCAACAAGTTATTTAATTTCTTGTGGGGTTTTCATTAAAATGCCAACATCTTCCAGGACAAGAGCCAGCCAGATCTCAGCCAGCACCAAAACTCTACTGGGACACAGGCCCCCCCCATTACTCAAATCACATTTTTTCTTGAATGCCTAAATTGGTGTATGAAAAATGTGTCATAAATGTGCTATATGAACCAGCCTTCTTGCTTAGCCCACTATTAATGCTGCTCTCTAAATTGGGAATCGAGAACCAGTTCCAAATTGGAAACGGTGCCAAAACTCCAACATCATCTGAATTGTTAATTGTTGCTGCTATTGCAGTTCCTGAATAAATTTCACTTGCTATAAACTTTGTCACGATCAAATCCTGAAATATATATTTATATATAGGTAAAACACACACAGACACACAGACACACACACACACATATATATATATATATATATATATTTCATTTCATTACAGCATTGCACATAACAGCTCTCACATGCAGCTAACACTTTCATGAAAGCTACATCCTGTACTAAATCGGAAAGTGTGATCTCACAACATGACACAAGTTGTTGCTCTGTGAGAGAGAATAATATATCTGTTCCTATTCATTAGAAAGTTCACAGTGCTTTGGTAAATCATGTTCACCACAAGACTAATTCACTTATCTCGGTTATCAGCCGTGTGTCATAAGGAATATATCAGCTAATGTTTTCACAGTAACAAATTGTCTAATTAATGTCACACTTAATGATTTTGGAATACCATTCGCAGCTCACAGTCTTTCCTTGACAGCACCCGAGTGAAAAAAAAAGACACAATTTATTATATATGTATTTTTAATAGAACAATTCATGTCATAAAATATTTACATACAGAGAATGGTAATCGGACAGAACAGAGTGACAGATGTGGCCATAACGGCTAAAACGGGCTTTGCACTGTGATCAAAGGCAGGTGTCACCATGGAGTCATCTGCTGGTTATTGGGGGAACAAATGGTCTCATTATGGGAGTAGTGGAGCAGAGGGGGGGGGCAGCGAGGGAGCATCTCCTCTACCACATCCTCATTCTCCGAAAGTGTGTGTGTTTATATGACCAAGACAGACAGCTAGAGAGAATGAGTGATTTTAGGTAACTATCTGTTAACTGTGTCTTTGTGTCGTTCTGATTAGATTTGGCACTAAAACATCCGCCTTTGACAGATCATTTCCTTACAGGTCATTTATAACATTCTGTGAACACTATTAGATCTAAATGATGACACCACCTTGATACACAGGGACATCACTTGGTAGGAACACTGTTTTGTGGGAGTGTAAATAGCAATAATAACTACATCTTTGCCCTTTTTTGAGGGCTTAATTTTTACATTTTCACTCCTAAAATACTGGGAATGGATTGCATTTAAAATCAGTGCTTTGAGACGCAGTAGCATTTAAAACGTCTGATATCATTTATGAATCCAATACCAGTCAGTGCAGGCTAGCGATGTTTGTCTGAACCAGCAACAAGCTCCTACACGTCTAATAAAATATGAGCTGAGGTTGGAGAAACAGTAAGGCTGTAATATTTTGATGTGGGTGGAAACAGATGACACAACAGTTTATCTAGAAAGAGATACTGTCGAATTGAAAGCGATATTCACAGAGAGAAGCACCTGTTAATGTGAACACAAACATCAAACAACAGTATTGAGACATTTATTTAAAAAATGAATTAAAGTACCTCACTTATTGTTTCTTAAAATGCATACGTACCAAAACGGTGTACCATATTTCTGACATGTGACTGGTTACTACTTCTCAGAACTCAAAAAGCTACTTGACAACTTTTAAGAACAATACAAGGCAAAATTCAGGGTTTGAAAGTAGACATACATCAGTGTTCTTTACAGTCTTATTTTAAAATTATACCACTCTGGACATTGTACAAATAAGTAAAAGCTTACATAATCTTCCAGCGAGTAGCAGTTGGTTAAAATAGTGCTCTAACTACCTCATATACAAGCCCTGATTGGCATGTCGTCAGTGCAACTACAGATAGACAGATATAGTCTTCTCAGAGTGCTTCTACTAAATTAAAAGTACATTCAATATTCAAATTGCAGAGATGTGACTGGGTTATGATGATGGTTTTGATAAGCTATATATAAATCCAGTACCAGGATATCAAACCTTGTGCTTTAAAATGAACCTGCAAACTGAAGACTGAATACTGTACCAACATTAGGCAAAAAAACTTGACAACCAAAAATACAGTTGATCGATTTGCAAAAATAATGCAAGTTTGTACATTTCACATCTTTTGAATTTGTTTTGACCCCTGTGCAAAATGAAAACAATATACATTCTCATGGTTTGTAATCCTTTGAAGCAATGAATAAAAAAGTCAGGGGATGGCGTACCTTTACATCTGTCATTATCTGGCTTTCATTTAGTTTTAGCTTCAAACTTCTAAAAAAAACCAACCCTACTCACTGTTCTCTCACAGACACACTCTAACATATCACAATTACACAACAATATGCATCTTCAAATAAATATGAACTTCACACAGAACATCGACATGGACTCTAAAATGTCTAAAAAGGATTTCAAAATGTATTGTGAAACCATAAACTCAAACCACTGGCCTCCCCTCATCTGTGGTTTCCATGTTTTTTCTGCAGACAACTAGTTTCATATCCTTATGTTTGCAGTAAACTGTCAGATGCCATGTTTGTTTCTACTCAGCACTTGGTCACAGATAAGATCGGCTTTTGTTCTCCATGCTGGAATCCATTCACAGGAATTTCAAGCAGAGAATGCACATCGGAGGCACTGGATGAAGAAAAGCCAAGAAATACACCATTCGACACTTCAATAAAACATGACAGTGAGTCACCTGGAGGGAGCTAGAAAGTCAATAGCAGCTGCAGAAGTGGCATACAAATAATATTACCTTCATATGTACAGCAAGTGCATGATATTTCATCATTGTATGGCACCGTATTGTTTTTTTAATTTCACAGGCACTAACTGCGTCCTCAGTGAACTCCTAAAATTCTGCATCAGTGCTGTGATTGGATATCTATTTGTCAGTGTATTTATTTGATCTTTTTCACAACTTTTGTTAATTTGTCCATGATATGCATGTGTCAAAAAGACAAAAGAGGAATTTAATGATGATCCAAAGTGCACTCTTCCACATGATTAATGCCCAATGACTGAGGTACTACAATTCCAGGCCTACCAGTACCAATGACATTCTATAAGTTCAGATATGATAAACTGTACCAAGCTGTAAAGAGGATACTCGTGCGTCCGAGAGGAAGCCTCTACTCAAGTACCACGTATGAAGCATGAAAAACTCAGAGGCGGGATGTTTCCCGACTCAGACCCAAGTCTCCGACACTCTCATAGTCTGGCTCTGCTTTGGCAGCATCTGACCCCTCTGCCCCTATCCCGGCCCCGTGGTCATCATCCGAGCTACTAGTCTTTGGGATGCGGATAGTTTCGTAGCCGGGATCTGTGCTGTCCAAGACAGGGTCTTCCCCTGGTCGGGGCTCGTCGGGCCGGGTGTAGATATCTCGGACGGTGGCGTAGAGGTCACTGGAGGAGGAGGCCATGACGAGACCCTTGATCTCTGCGATGCTGCTGTAGTCGTGCTCCTTGTCGTCCTCATTCACAGCATTGTCACAGTTTGTTCTGTTGACTGTAGAGTACACGGCTGACTGAAAGATACAGAAGACACACACTGTTAAATCTTGCCTGAAAATGTCATTAACATGCATTTATGTCGGTAACAGGAGTGTGAAAAGAAAAAGATACACACATTTGTGCCCAAAGATTCCTGCTAGATTTCTTTTCCTCGTCGCTTTTTGTCTGATGTTGCTCAAGTGTTTCACTTTTTTTGTCATTTAAAAAAAATAATATTTTTGTGCCTGGAGCAATTGGCATTCGCAGAGTAAAGTGCTGCCGTTTTGGGACTGAAAATGTCAGTTCGGGGAATAAGGGAGTTTAACGCACACTTACCTCATTGTCTGACAGAATGCGGTTGTCGAACTCTGCTTCAGGAGACAGAGGAGAGTGTAACTGGAGGAGAAAAGAACAAAAAGCCACATTTACATATGGCAGAAAGAAATAACTGAGTGCATGAAAACTCCTAAAGCTATAAAGAGGATACCTTTCTCCTCCTGAAAGTGACTGTTAGGAGCATTTGAGGTTGTCACACATTTATATTTTGAAGAATATCCTGTAGTGCATGAAAAAGTATCACTGTGAAGACTTCAAGCTGTTTCACTTATAAGCAAAAGCAGAAAACTGTAATACTGAAACTGAGTAGTAACATACTGTGGCACTTCCAAACAACTTTGCAGGACTGCAATTAAGATATCCTTGCAGTTCTGATTGATCTGCATGACTAAAACATGCCTGTAAAATATTGACAAGTTATCAGAAACACCAGTGGAAAATCTCCTTGAATGTCTTCAGAGAGTTCTTGGTCACCGTTCAATAAGGTGATCTAAACTATTCCCAGCAGTGGGACACAAACAAGCTCCACATTTGCTTTTCTGCTGTGATACATATGAAGCTAATGTTGTATATAACCACCTATTCATTAAAGAAATTATTGAGTGAAAGTCAATAGGCAGTGACAGAGAGTGCGATGTTTTTGCGTACAGCCTCTGCCGGCGTTATGATCGATGAGGGAGCCATTAATCAACAAAGCACATCTGACAGCAGACCCACACACCTCAGGAGTCTAACAAGAACTTCAATACTGCTACCGGCATTGACTAAATAGTTCAAATCACCTGACATTTTTAGGCGCTTCTCCGAGAGGAAAAACATTGCTTTGTGTTTTATTGTTCTGACTGGATGCAACGAATAAATTCAGATTTACTGAGTCCTTGGTTGGAGGCACGGAGGTTAATGCTGGTGCATTTGAAAGAAAGGGAAGCTGTTCACTTGTCATGGTACTCACTTGTACTTGGTGCTTGTCAAGGGCACATTTTCATATAACCTTTGCTCTTATGTTTTGAATAAGAAACTGTGTACAGAGATCATGCATCCCGGCCAATCCGACCCAGCTCTGTGTCATAGTATCTTTATGCAGGTACATATTTCTTTGACATTGTCTCAAAGAGAGCAAATCAATGTGATTACTTTATGGATAAGCCATGTTTGAGGACATGATTACTTTTATAGATCCAACACATGCTCCGTAATGCAGTAGATGCCTTTTTCATTCCTCTTTAATTAGCCAACCAATTAGGCAGAGTGCCCCGGAGAAGTCTCCATATGAAGCGCGGATAAAGGTTACTTGAGCCTGGCACTGCACCTCTGAGTGTGTCTCGCAATATTTCTTCATCGAATTTTCAGCCCCCCTATTAGATCAAACATTACTGCAAATTAAAGTGGAATATTCTTTAAGGCAGTCAGAGTTAGCGATGGACACATTTAGCCTAGGTTTTCATGCATGTAGACGTTAAAATCTGAGTCTTAAAAACTTTATTGTACACATATTGTTTTGTGTCTACACACAAAGAGGGGCTACATCTGAGAGATTAATAGTTTGGCGGGTTACACTGAGACGGTTGGATGTGCGTGAAAGATGGGATTATGGGAATGTGTTTATGTAAAGGCAGGAGATACAATGACATACAGGTCATGCGAGTATGACAGTAAACTGATTACAGTGGCCTCGGAAGATGGACGACTCAGGTGTCAGGGTGTCAGTCACGTTGACATGCGCACATATAAATCAGTAAGAGTACATCAGATCAGATTATCTGCATTTCCTGTTTGTTTTGCACATGCTTAATGAAGTACATAAACAAACTATATATGCAAAATATATAAACCACATTAACACCAGCTCAAAATATAACCAACACACTTACACACACATGTATTACATACACAAATCCGCTAACAATAGAGATAGCCTTTAGCGGATAAACAGTGCTGACCAGCAGTTTACCTGGGCTGCATGCCCGATGTATATCCCAGCAGCCCCAGGGCTGGGTCAAATTCATTTCCTGCACCTCATGTGAAAAGCCCACAGGCGACACACAAGCAAATGACTGCAAACAAGTGTTAGTGTTGTTCATGATGGTTCAATCACTGTAACAGCACACATTCATAGAGGCTGTGAAAGAAAGGTCACAAAACACTGTGCGAGTGTGTTTTTTTTGGTGTGTGTCTGCATTAAAAGCTCAATTACAATCCAAGGTGTGTGTGTGTGTGTGTGTGTGTAAAAATCTGTGCATGAGAAAGCCTGCCTCTATGTGAGTCTGAGCAGCACTTACCACACTGCTACCTGAGGGGATTTATCTTTTGCATATAGGCGCACCAGCATTTGTACAGATGCATGTGTATATGTGTGTGTGTGTGTGTGAGCGAGAGAGACAGAGAGTGAGTTTCTATAGCCCATATCATCCATCATGGAGCCAGACTAACTGTCATAGTGATGGTGGCCAGCTGGCGCTCACTTGCCTCAGACACACACACACAAACACACACGCACAACACACACACTCGATTTGACAAGACAAATCGCTGATGGCTCCTGGTCACACACAAGTGTAAACCACGGGGAGCCGGGAACATTCAGGGTTAACCTTAAATCAGCCCCAGGGAGTCTCTGTGCAGCAGAATATATGTAAACACACACGTGTAGCAGGGTCTGTGCATAATATGGGGAGGGGGGATGGGGAGAAGTAACAGAATTAATGCTGAATGGACAAGCAACAAGGTAAATGTGCGGGTGCATCTATACATTTCTATTCATCTGTTTGACTGTGTATGTATTTATGTGTGTGGCTGCTTTGGAAGAAAGCTTGGCGGATTACATGGTGGATTCGGGGGGGTCACATGAGGCTAGACTCGCCCTCTGTCCAAATAAACAGCAGCGATTAACTAATTGTGAGAAGAGGGTGCATTTCATTAAAGAAAGACAAAAGCCTATTACTGAATTGACAATGATTGAGGGACACACAGCTATGATCCCATTTGTCTGGCCCCTCTTGCAGAAAGTAACTTAGGTGTTGCTAGTATTTAGAAACACTATCCTTAGTCAAGTATTATCATGAAAAAACAAAATCCTACTCCGTAGTTAATCAACAAAATATAAAAGTATGACATACTAACATCCCCGTATAAGGTATCTGTTTCATTTTGTAGAAAATTAACTTGAAGTCCCTTTAAGTCCCTGTTATTTGCAATTCTTGTTCTCACCAGTACACAGGAGATCTGCACATAAAGTTTCATGAAACAATATTGAACAGTTTTTGCATTATGCCCCAGAAACCCTCATTTTCTATCATGGAATGTGTATGAGTTTTTTTTGTGTACTATCTATTTTGGTGAAATTGGTACTGGAAAATACCCAGAAATGAGCGAAATAAACAAAACGAAATGAAATGAAAACAAATGGGAGAAAAATCCCGCTCACACAATGAGCCTAAGTTCAATTTGTATCCACGGAAATGGAAAAGAACATAAAGAATAAATAAAGTCGACAGGGAGCCAGTCTGTAGGCTATGAGGAATACTTTCAATGGACAGTTTGGGGTAATGACCTCATCTTTGTTTTCACTCCCAAATAAGTTTGGCCTTGTTTTGAGATTTTGCATCAAGTCTGTGCGATCATCTGACTGCTCGTGTTCCTTACCCCATCTGACTCTCTGGTGACGATGACACACTGGCAAATCTCAGCGACTGAGTCAGTGAATGCAATCTTAATAATATTACTGACAGGAATGACAAAAGTAAAGCCCTCTCTGCAGCTTTGTGAGCTGACATGCTGATGCTAGGCAGTTAAAATGTTTAAGAATGCCACCTTTTGTTTGCGTCTTACGATGATATCAGTGAATGAGCACCGAACATATGGATGGACAGACGGACAGGGGTAACCATATCTGCCCCCTTCAGCGGGGACATAAAACAGTTGCCTCTTTGTGCAGCTTTGTGGCAGATTGACAATGTGATGTTTGCCTGCTCTTAAACAGTCTGATGTAATTTTTCCTGACTTCTGAGAGTGTGTTAGTTTATGTGTTTGTGTTCTCCTTGTGTATCTCTCTGTTGGATCTCTGCATATTGAAGACAGCAGCAGCTCTCTTCAGTGCATGACACCGAACTGCCTTTCTTCTCTTCTCCTCAGCTCTCCACTCCTTTTCCTCTTCCTCCCTGTCTTCCAAACATCCCCATCTCTCACTAATACCGTTGCTTCTTTATCACCATCCTATCTCCCCTTCCTCTCTCCTGCAGATGGCTCTATTTGTATGCTGCTGGGTTCCTTTTTTTCTCTCTCTATCTCACTCTTGACACTCTCCCTCTCTCACCCTCATGCCGACCGATCCTCTCAGCTCTTTTTGAGTCAGTCTCCCATCATCTATCTGTCACGATCTTCATTTCATCTATTACTCTCCCCTGCTCTTCCCATTTCCATTCTTCTCTTCCCCCTCCACTACTACACCATTGCCTCTCTGTCTCCCTCTTGGTCTGTCACTCTCTCTAAAGCAGCACTGAGCTGGCAGCTTAGCAGATGATAATTGCAGTGGCAACACATCTCCCCTTTTCTTTGTTCTCTGTGGTCTCTATACGTTGACTCTCTCACACCGTGTTACCATGAAACAAGAGAAAAGGAGGGTGACCTAGGAAATGTAATTGTTTGTCTGATTTTTCGTCGAAAATGAGTTCAGTCATGTGGCAATAATCTAGTTAAAGGGGGTCATGTCAATGGTGCTGTTTGTTTGTGTGTTTGTAAGCAGATTATGTCAAAAAATCTTGAGCACATTTTAATGAAATTTTGTGGAAAAGTTGGCCTTTGAAAAGGGAACAGGTGATTAGATTATGAGGCTTATCTGGAAGATGGTATGGATGCAGGAGGCAAATTTACGACTCCTACTATGGCAACACCACGATGCCCTACATGATGATGACGTTTCTCACGAAGTTGACGTCGGGCTACTTGAGAAACATCAACGTCCAATCCAGTTGATCCATAAAACCACCAAAATTTGATTTACTAAATATTTATTGATCCAAGGTCATGCTATGGCTGAAAATCACAATTCAAAGTCTCATTTTTTAAATTTAAACATTTATTTCCCATCCTGTCTTTTGGTTTTCTGCATCTGCTTCGCTCTTTTAAATGAGGTTTCATTTATTCCATTAAATTAGGACTGAACCAGCATTATGTAAATGATGACTGACTATAATCTATAGGTGTAAGGCCATATACTGTATATACAAACTCCATTCTCACCTCTCCATTGTGGAGCCCTGCCCCCGCCAGCCCATTCATCACCACTGGCTGGTTGTCATTTTCATCCAGAAGCTTCTCTGGTACCGGTGGAGGTACCTCCTCTGGTTCTTCCGGAGGCCTGTGGGCGTGCGTTTTGGCCTGCATTTCGGTGCCGTAACGGCTCTTCTTTCTCAGGTCGACGGAGGCGTATTCCGCCCTTGAGGACAGTGGCCTCCGCTCAGGTGTGCGTTCAGGTGTGCCGGGGCTGAGTTGGCCGTTGAGAAGGGTAGGATGATGGGGAGGTTCATCAGGGCTCAGCTGGATGGTACCGTTGGGGAGGCCGAGATGTGTCGGGGGGTCTTTAAGTTCCTTGACCGTCTCGTACAGGGAGTCTTCAGTGCTGATATCACGTGATGACACCACAATCTCCTTCACGACCTGGGTATCAGATACATACATTATAATCTTTCATACGCTTCTAAATGAACAAAGTACATCTAATGGCTCTGTTTTCTCACAATAATCTTTATCAATCCATCAACCTTGTGGAAAAAAATTCTCATTCTTTGTCTCTTTTCGACCTTGAAATCAATCAATCAAGCAAACAATGAAAACTTTAATATCTTATAAATGCCTCATTCAAGCTTAGAGCGAGTAAACACACGATTCGACTCTGGAGAGGTGACTTTAAACACTGACCTCATAGGTGCTGTCCCCTGAGGCTGGAGGGCCGTCCCCAATAAGGGTGTTGTTGGGAGGAATGCTGGGAAGCTCGCGGTCCTGAGGACACTTGGAGGACCTGAGCTCTGATTGGCTAGAGAGCATATCCTCTGACGGCTGAGGGCTCGTGTCCTGTGTGTCCGAGAGGACTGCGGAGCGCAGGGAAAAAAAGGTTAAGGGCGAGTAAAAAGCTTCTCATTTGATGACTTTCACTCTGTTTTTATGAGAGAACGATTTACGTTTTCTTCAAAGTGGTTTTGTTATGACTCACTTTTTCCTTATTCATCCCTGCAAAATATATTCATTACTATTTTCTGTTACTTTTGTTTACCCACCTTGGTAAAAGGTAACGCATTACATAGATATGGTTATAAAGAATACCATCTGAGGTTTGAAATAAACCAAAGCTGGAAACTGCATAACAAAAGCTGATAAGCAAATATTATTATACAGCTGAACTTTGCCGGCAGAGGCTCTCATGTTAATATCACAGATTTAAAATTGTTCACTACATCTACAACAAACACATGGCATGTTAAGCTAAAGCTAAGTCGCTAACTGACTTACTTGTACCGCTGGTTAAAGGACCATTATGAGAGCTGCTGATGGCCGCATCAGTCGCTGGACTGTCTGCTGATTGGCTGACGCTGTCTTTCTCTAACACCTGCTAAACAAAGAGGATGAGATGTTTGTCACGGCTGGGTTGCACTGAAACGTGTCAGTATTATTATTTCTATGTCAATCACACCAAAGAAAAAGGTGAAATTCCTACAGGGAATGGAAATTAATCTGCATTTTGCACAACGTGGATGATTTTAACACTTCGGTGCAAATCCAAAAGTCACTGTGAGCCGATTGAAATGTGCTTGAAAACTTATTTACTTATATCTCTTAAATTTGCAGCACTGATTACAATTTCCACGCTTCTTTGTTTGTTTTTTTTGTTTTTTAAATCTCTGCTTTTCTTTGCTGTTCCACTCTCATCGCTGATTACTTCAAGCTCATTATCAATATGTTATGCATACTTAATTAACTATAGTGTATTTTTACCCACCAGCAGAACACATCTAGAGATAGCTGACAATTTATGTGAGAGTAAAACACAAAACTGCTTACAGTTTTTGTTCCTTATGAAGACATAATGCTGTGATTAGAGTGTGATTGGCTGGCTGAGGTGATCTTACATCCCTCTTCAGTGTAAAAACTTCCATTGGCACCTGAAGTCACTATGGCTCAATAATAACGGACACTGAAACCAAGTCATGACAAAAATCACGGTACTGAGAAGGGACATGTATTAGTGGTGTCAGATGAATAAAAATGAAAACCAGAGAAGACAATCTTTCATCGGATACTATGAGGGAAATTCACATCTCTAATTTTAACTCCCTCCCTCTCTAAAGAACAACGACGATGCAGCTGGCAGGGAATCAGTCTTGCTCAAGGACACTTCAACACAGCCGATTTTTCTCACACCACATCCGTCAGTTGGAGGCTGTTTTGCTACATCACATTGCAAAATCAGCAGCTGGATGAGCTCGATGAGTGAGCAAACACTCAAATCACCACCATCAATGACAGACTCTACAGAGAAACTGCACTAATTAACGCTGTATGAGCTGAGCACCTGCCACTCATGATTTATCAAAAGACACCTAAAACACAAACGGCACTGTCTCCGTAATGACATCGCTCTGTCACTCACTAAGAGGTTAGAAAACACTGACAATGTATTAACTGGTGCAACTCAAGATTGTCTTTGTTTAGGTTTGTTGTTTTCATTCTGTGTGAGCAGAATGGTGCATATCTGAGGCTCCACAGCCCCACCTAGTGGCCAATCCCTGTCATAACCACTGGCGTCTATGAGGTAATCTTTTAACTATTTTATGACCCCAATATTTAATTTTTTATTCTTTTGTTTTATTTTCTGGACAAAGGTAGGAAATAGTTACAAGATGCAGAAACCAAGCTTTGTCACTTAGTCTCAGCATCAGTACAGTTATCTTTCTTTATTTCATTACACCTTCAAATGCTGATGGAAGCCCTCATGGCGCAAGGATTGATTGAGACAATTTTAGATTACTGGAGTTTTTCTTTATCTTTCTTTTGAATTATATAATTGTGTGTGATCAAACCCGCCTTTAAAAAAAAGAGTAATGACAGAACATGTGCTTCCAAAGTCTCCTTTTTCAGGGATGGATCTCACCAAAAATATGAGTGGTTGTGTTTTAATAAGTCTAGATCCAGACTGAATGAGGGACATATTTAAACAATCGGGCTAGAAATGTCAACAAGGGAAAAGTGCGAGGTGAGGGAGCGAGTTCCTTCACGCGGCCACAGTGGAAGACTGATTGCAGGGGGAGCGAGGAGAGACAATCTACCCATCCGCAAAGACAAAGACCCCCATTGAACCTATCAGGCTGTGACATGGTCCGTCATTTAAATGGGCTCCTCTTGAGCACAATTCCACCACGCCACTATTCCGGGTTACGATGAAGATATCAATCAAACGCAAAAAGGCTCCAAGGAATGTGTGTATCCTCGTATGGGAGAATGTAGGCTGAGACACACACACACACACACACACACACACAAACCCCAGAGGGAGTGACAGGATAAGAGAGTAAGTGGATGTCACTTAGTCTGTGAAAGCCGGGCATTTGTCACACTTAAATGTTACCCTGGTTACTGAAGCATCGGTATTATGGCAGTGGGCAATTACCATCTACGCCCATGACACAAAGCTCAAATACCTAGAAAGGACAGATGTCAACACTAGAAATAGGGGTTAGTCAGTTTTTACGGATCATTGACGACACTGTCGTATTGTTTAACTGGATTTAACTACATTCTTTCTCTTAAATGACTTCAACATAAGCACGCTACCATTTCATTATAACATAATATGTGAGTAAGAACCGATGGAATTTCCCACATGCGCTCTCTCAGTAGGGGGAACCGCTTTCCCATCAGCGGCTGCTGCATATTTAGAGACAATCTCACCAACAACTGGAGGCTGTCAATCAGCTGTGTGTAAGGAGGCAGTGTTTCTGTTTCTGATGGAAGCGGGTTAGAAGACAAATGTCAGAGGGGGTGTGTTTGTCAAAGGATATGAGGGCGGAGATGTGTGTGTGTGTGTGTGTGTGTGTGTGTGTGTGTGTGTGTGTGTGTGTGTGTGTGTGTGTGTGTGTGTGTGTGTTATTCAAGCATGCAGCTAATGTGGGAGCTCTATCCACAGTCTCATTTACAAGTGGTTAGAAAGCCTGATTACAGACATGTCAGTCACATACGCTGGGACTAATGAGGGCTGTATGTGAGTGTGTGTGTGTCTTGCTGTGTATGCATGCTTCCATCTGTAACACATTGTGGATTATTTTATTTAACAGAAGGAGAATGGATATATATTTTCCCTGCATTTAATTTTAATTATTATTTTAATCTTTATCACACACACGCAATTATTTATATGCCTGACAATTTGGAAAGCTAAGTGAAAAACCTCAGGCGTTCCCCTCCACCTCAAATATCACATAAATACTCACACACTCATGCATACAAGCTGCATCAGACACAACGGAAGTGAAACTTAAAACCTGATCATAATTTTGGAAATGGATTTTCAGAGACAGCTTCTCTATTAAAGGAACAAATCCACATTTTTGTATTGTTTTAACTCACAATTTTACCTACGCACCAATATTCCCCCTATTATTCTTGATATGACAATACTCTGAATGTGATAGGTGTCTTTTTACCAGCATACTGCATTTGGATATTCTGAATTAGGCCTTTTTGTGAGTGGAATTTTCTGATTAAGACGTGAGATTTGCCAAGTTTTCAGTATTATTCAGATTTTAAGATTTGAGGAGGATTCTTTGGACATGTATACTTTACATTCATAGTGTACAGTATGTCTCTGTAGGGGTGTTTGCCATAGGGTTCCACAAACAGCTCCTTGTTTGTGGTCAGCTGTGTTAGAGACAAAGATCCTCTCTGGTTTTAAAAAGACTGCTTTTGTCAAGCACAAAATCCGTGGCAAAAATGTCCTCTTAAAAACCAAAGTTCAAAGAACGTACACAGATCTGACAAAAGTCAACATAACAAACTTAACTTTAGAAAACTCAAGGAATTGAGTTCAAAATCCAAAACATGACAGAGCACTTTGAGTTACAAAGAATTAGTGAGTGGACATAACTAAATAGGGCTGTCATGTTTTATAGTGCAGGACTTGACTGCACCTAATCAAGAAATAGTTCAACACATAAAACCTGACAAAACCAGAGAGTATTGTTTTCACACTTTGGTTTTTGCACGGATTAAGCAAACAAGAAATAACGTTTGAACTGTTCAGCTTTAGAGGTGCTAGTGGGCAGATTTTGTTACCTTTGGACAGAGTCTGGGATGCTATTTCCAAAGCTAAGCTAACCGGTCGTGTATTTCTCCAAAACTATTTCTTCTGTGCTTGAAAACCTTAAAGTCTAACTCACTTCCTTCACGAGGTTCTCATGGTCTCCAACTGGTTGTCCGTTGGCTGCCGTCTTCTGCCTACAAAGAGACAGAAACGGAGAGATGAGAGAATAAAGAGGGACCGATCGATTATTGCAAAATGTGGTGATAGGATCTTGTATGAATCGAAAGGAAAATATTGTTGTTTCTCTCCTCGGATCAAGTGCAGGCCAATGTGTTTATATCACTGGACTTTAATGAAACAGTAACTATGAAGTTAAAAAGCCGGTTTTCAGGTTTGACCAACCCATAAACAAACAAATGGGTGAAAACAGAGATAATTAGTTTAATAAGTTATCTTTTACTTCCTGCTTTCTCAAAGTGATGAAAACAACAGTAATGATGTACTTTTTTTGCATTGTTATTGGTTTTATTCATTGCTTGTACTTTTTCATTGATTACAGACTATTGTCTGTGATGCAAATTTACCAGTAGGGACATTAGAGCTCTTTGAACTTTTGGTTTAACTCAGGCTCAACCATCTTGACTGCACACTCATTCATTATTTATAATTGTTGTATACATTCTGTACAGTTACTTAGTGAAAGCTATTCCCTGCTACACCTATAACTACTGTAGCAAACAATGCATCTTAGTTATATGAGCTATTTTGAACACCACAATGCAGAGCAGGCATTTCCAGCACGAGCAGATTTTTTAGATAAATGGATGCAACCTCCCATCCTTCTAAATATGTGTTACCTTCAGTAACATGAGTAAAAACATTCACATAGGTCAGTGGAGTTCCTGACCGACAGTAGCCTGTATGTGTGTGTATACATGAGATGGTGCTCACCCCTGGCAGCTGGCACACAACAGCAGCAGCACAGAGACCAACAGCAGGGCAGTGAGGGTGCTGAGGGTGACGGCCAGGACCAGCTGCCCACTTCCCAGCCGTGACCCCATCTCCGTAGCAGCTGCAGCCCCCGACTTGATGACGCCCATCTCCGGCCCCCACAACACTCCACTCAGCACCGGAGCCATGACGCATCACATAGGGGCGGACAACGGACCAGCTGGAGAAACACAAGGACAATAAACACAAACGAGTTTTAAAAAAAATTGTCGTCACATTTCTTTGCAGTTTGAAAACCCACAAACAAAATCAATAACTTCCTGAAAGTGGGAAGTGTTTCTGCTCTAACTGGGATCCAGTTTTAAAAAGGGGAGCCTACGATTGTGAGTCGATCCTGGTCCAGTATTCAACTTAACACAAGTGAGTTGTGGATACATTTACAGATCCAATGCACACTGAGAATGGACTTTTAAGTAAAGAAGAAGTTAAACTTTTGAAATGAAACACACATGCATAATCACAAATCTAGGAAAAGCAGCAGATGTACAAAGTAAATGTAAGGATTAAGATAAGATAAAACAAATCAGAAACACATTACTAGTCAAAGTACAGTGTTTTATGTACATCTTAAAATATGTTTGGATGGGACCTTTAACATTCATTAAAGCAGGAAGGTCCTCAGTAGAGCCCCTGAGGTTCTCACATCAGTAAAGAAAATTAAAGAAAGAAAAACATGGATTCCCCCCCCTTTTCTGGATCTAGTCAAATTTCACGGGTTCTTCCTGAATCCAACTCTACTGACAAGTTTGATCAAAATTTGTCAAACAGTTTTGTGTAATCCTGCCAAAAGACAAACAAACAAATAAATAGTTACGGGTAAAAACATGACCTCCTTGGAGGAAGTAAATATGTCTAGATGGGTCTTTAACATGAATTAACAACAGAAGATTTAGTATTCCTGCCGAATCGATTGTTAACCTGCAGCTCAGTTGCTTACTGTGCCCAGCAGGTAGCAGCAGATAGCAGAGTCAGACTGCAGTGCAGACAGGGAGTCTGCTGCAGTGGACCTCACACAAGTCACCACTGCTGGTGTCTGAGCTCTGCGCACAGCATAAGTAACCTCATCACGTCCCTGTCTAACAGACAAAGTTGGGTTTCACTGAACTCATGGAGTCCCTGGTATCATGGGCTGTGTTGTGGGTGACAGCAGGGGGAGGTTTTCCGTAGTTCTTTCTTAGGCTACTCCAAGCCTAAGAAAGCTGATCAGAAAGATAAGAGACATGCAGGATGACTGAGAGGGAGAGCAGGAGGAAAGAAGGCACACAAAGTCAGGAGAGTTTTCTCTCTGCTTGTTTATCTGCACAATTTTTCTTCTCCTTTCAATCAGCCGACATGGCAGAGATCGGGAGTCAGTGATAAAAGCACGTCAGACTACCTTTGCTCATCTTTTTCCTCTCCAACATGTGCAGGAGACAAATTCCTGTCTGCTCCTGTGTGTGTGTGTGCGCTTACAGAAAGCATTTTGTGCTGCTGGTTCTTGTCTATATTAATGTGACTGGGGAGTGTGGGAGTTGGGGAGGCGCTCCTCCGTCTTCTAGCAGCAAAAGAAGTTCAGTGGCGAATCAGACGGAGCTGCAGAAGCCAATTTTAACTTCTCCTTCTTCAAAGGACGTTGAGGAATTCCTGTATTTGTTGAAATGCCGGGTTGTGTTTTCCTGGATGAAAAACACACCAAACACAGCCTTACCTTGACACCTTGGATGATTAGTCAGGTTGGCCTCGCCTGGAAGAGAGCAGATAAAAAAGAGAAGGGGGGGGGTTACTGTTTGGTAGATGTAAAGCACCGAGTTGAACATTATCAGGATGTGTGTGTGTGTGTGTGTGTGTGTGTGTGTGTGTGTGTGTGTGTGTGTGGGTGTGTTAGTGTGGATGCATGAACATGAGCTGGGGAAGTAAGTGGGAGAGCAGCAAGGGAGCTGTTGGGAGTATGTTAGTGCTTTTAATACCCATATGCAATACATACTGGACAACAGACTGCCTGCAGCATCACAGACACACACACACACACACACACACACACACACACACACACACACACACACACACACACACACACACACCCTCAGCCATATGCAGTTTCTTTAATACTGTCACACACATGTCCACTATATTGACCAGCGTGCCTATGTAACTGAGAGGATAATAACCAGGTGACATCATTGTATCATATAACACATGATGTTCACATCATAGACACACACACACTTCCCAAGTTGCCTTGTTTCGGTCTATAAGCTCAATTTTGACCCTGACTTCCGGATTTTACCTCGATGATTCTTAAATCTGATCAAAACATCAGGTCACACCTGGCCTTACCAATTCCTTTATTGATCTCTCCTGAGAGGCTCATGCCCAGGTGTCACTATGTATGTACTGTATGTATATATGTACTGTGGTCTGCCACTCTGTACCAGCTCACATGTGTCTCTGCTGCTACTTAAACCAGAATAATTACCGGCTGCCACGGCACTTTGTCGCCATGGCAACAACATCCCCCTTTTCCCATCAGTGCTATTTATGGTGGCAAAGAAAAAAAACAAAACATACTCATACTTTGGAGGAATATTAAGCTGCAGGTAATGTGTGTGTTCAGGCGTGTTATTGGTTTTTAGTGTGTTTGGTTGTGACTTTACACGTTTTTCAGCTTTTGCTGTACTTTTAAGGGATAAATGAAGAAGACGACGTCAGCGTAAAAGTAGATGATCGGCTTCCAGACTTCTCCACAGAGTACATCTTACTTATTCCCAATGATTTGAACCACATCAGTTGTCGAGATGTTTTACTGTAATCACGTGACAAAGGATAGAAATGAGATCATGTGACAACAGGTGGTCGCCTATATCATAACCAGAGTCTCTGCTAAGGAATGGTCACTATCATCAGATGATGTCCATAAGCTGCAGAAGGCCAAAGGATGTGTTTGAAACCTTCAGAAATGATTTTCAGGGTGAGCAATGAACCCACTGTCGGTGTCAGTTTAGTTTAATTCATGTCAGCGAGGAAGCCGTTTCATCTTAAAATAACCACACAAAGAAATTATTCATTTGAGCAGACAGGAAAAAATCCAATTAATAAAAACACAAAGAAACTGACATTTAAGAGCTGAATAATTTAGTTGTTCTGTCATCAAATCTCAGTTCACTGCCTTCATGCAAGCTGTAACATTTAATTATTTTTATTCATTGAGGGTTCTCTCTCCTGATAGTGTTTCAGATACCTGAACTCAGAGTAATGGGTACCAATACACCAATGCTTTCATTTCAGCTCATTTAAAAACTGTACATAAGGCGGCGTATTACTCATTGGATCATTATTATGTATGATAAGATGGCCAGGGATCGCCGTGACACTACAAACTATCACAGTCACGGTCTGCTGTGACTGAATGAATGTGCATCTCCTAATATATATTTTAACCTCCCACATCCACATAATAAGCCAAATTCGTATGTGGATCCGGTTGCACTTAGTGGTGGAGCATCATGAGTTGTCCATGCCCGAGTATTTTATTTCTATTGGCCAATTATTATTTTTCATGATATTGGCAGAATGTTTTAAGGGCAAGCGTGATCTAGAGTCTAGAGCCGTATCTGAATCCACCTCAAAATTGAACAAACTCTTCTTTGGCCCAAAATCCACCCCTTCATATTCATCCATTCGTTTTCTGTAGCTGCTTATCCTGTGTAGGGTTGCGGGGGGGGGGGGGGGGCTTTGCTGGAGCCTATCCCAGCTGACTTTGGGGAGGCAGGGTTCACCCTGAACAGGTCGCCAGTTCATCACAGGGCCACACATAGAAAGACAAACAACCATTCACTCTCACATTCACGCCTATACGGTCAATTCAGAGTCACCAATTCACCTCTACTGCATGTTTTTGGTGGTTGGAGGAAGCCGGAGAACCCTGGAGGGAACCCACGCAGAGACGGGGGAGAACATGCAAACTCCACACAGAAAAGCTCCAGGTCCTCAAGTTGGATTTGAACCCAGGACCTTCTTGCTGTGAGGCAACAGTGCCGCCAAGTAATAAACCAAATTAACACAAATATGTAAAAATACAAAAACACAATCAGCCAAGTCATACTGTGACGTTGGGTTGTTGTTAATCGTCACTGCGTCATTGCATCATCAACGCGCGGAATATCCGGCACAGCACAAACTTACCCTTTCTCAATCCAAACACTGGTCTGATATCACCAGTGGTTTATGGTCGCTACTGTTAACAGACTTAAGATAGAGATTGCTGTCCCCCTGACATTAGGTCAGTTTGTTGACTCTCCTCCACATACCCTACTGTTACCCTGAGTTCCAGTATTTGCCCTTTTCCTTTAATTGCTCTGTTCAAATAGCATAGTGTTAAATTTCCCCTCTGAGAGCTCCAGTGCATTCCTCGCACATTCATACCCTTTCATCCCAGTATTTCCTCTCTCCTACTTTACAAGGCAATCGCGTTCTTGCTATCTTCATTCAAATGCCACGAGGCACCTGTTGAGTACAAACACAGATCCAGCTGTGGATGATATTGCCGACATATTTCCTCGCTGAGTAGAAAATACTGGTGAAGTAAATCAGTGTCATACATAAGAGCTCTGATCATGTTTTTCACTGTTCAAAAGGCGTCACAGGCCACCAGCATGTGATACAGTACGAGACACCAAGCCAAGGGCTACAACTGTACTCCCTCGTGCTGTTGTTCTCTTTCTTCCGGCGCTTTCAGGCTGTAATGAAAGAAAACAGAAGCCTTGGATGAAGCACAATCAGTGCTGCTGTCTTCTGTTTCATGCCACAGAAAATAACTGACTGGAAAAGCCATTTTGCAAGGAATGTGTTTTGGATTAAAGGAAGAAATCCAAATTCTACCCTGGCACAGTTGCGCATCCACAAACACACACACACATATGCACACGCAGATGCGAGACGAACCAAAAGCCCCATCAAACCTTCCATGCAAGAAACGAGAGCCAGGGAGGCAAGGACTCCAACCTGAGCCCTGCTGCTCTACAGGAAGAGACCCTGCCTGAAATCGCAGCGAAGCGTACCAGCCAGGCAAAGGCGTGTGTGTGTGTGTGTGTGTGTGTGTGTGTGTGTCTGTGTGTGTGTCTGTGTGTGTGTGTGTGTGTGTGTCTGAGGTTCATCTGTTGCTCAAGCTGTCAGATGGAAGCAAAAGACAAAGGGAGAAAGAGAGAATTAACATCCACAGGCAGAGCAGTGCTTCACTCTGTATGGATGCCTTTGCGGCTGCAGTGTGACACCACCCCCACCCCCCACCCCCCCGCCCTCTGCAGGGTCCTTTGGGTGCATGCAGTTGGGGAAGGTTCACAGCTGGATGGCTGCTGAGAAGTGAACCCCAGGAAGCTTCTCAGAGGAGAGCCAGAGGCGTTTCCACAATAATAAATAATCTGGTTTTAAGAAGTCATGCTATAGTGTGGCACACAGCAGGACGTTATAAGAGGAGAAGAAGCTGATGACTGAGTTAGTTGCAAACAATGACATTTTTTTGTTGTTTTGTTTTTTGCTGCATTTGCAGCCTCTTTTTTTGTGCAGCATTCTGGTTGGATGACCTGTCGGTATCATTGCAAAAGCATTTCAGCGGAAAGCACTATAGTCTGTCTAGTTTTCTGTGATCTTATTGGGCGGCAAAAATAGCAACACATGCATACGTACGATGTACAATGTGATAGCACTGACACTACACTTTAAGATCTGCAGGGAGTAAACGCAACACAGAGACCTTATGCTCACTGACAACAACGCAGAGCCCTGCAGGATCAGTACTGCTGTATACACATCATCTCCATCATGCAGCATTGTGCCTCAGCATTGTTAGTTAGCTAGAGGTTAACAGACCACCTTTGTTGACTTGATGATATCACCACGGCGATGGGGCCATGGCTTGAGTTAATCAATGACCTGCCAATCAGCATAAGTGGTATGTACACACATAGAAGTTAGAAGCACAACCAAGTGTGACACTAACATATCTACACAAACATATTCTAAATAGCTGCACAAATTTCATTAGTCATTACACAAACATCAACAATGAACAGAGATGCAGCATATAATATCAAATAAAACCTACTGACCATCTTGTGTCCTAACCAGGGGGCCATTTGGACGATGGGGGTGGAGGAAATGGGGGAGGGGAAGAGAAGGACAGGGGACTGCAGCCGAGGGAGGAGAGAACGCAAGATAAAGAGGGGTGCGGGGTCATCATGATTCAAAGAGACCATAATGCAACCAGAAGAAGAGCGACGAGAACACAACGCTAAAAGAAAGGACGAAAATGAAAGAGACAGAAGTGGGAGAGTAAACACAGGAAGGAAGGCAGAGAGCTGTCTATGTGCACATAGTCATACAGAAACAAATACGTCCACACACCCATCCCCAGGGACGGTTGATGAAATATAACTCCCCACAGGCCACGGTGCAAGAGGGACCCTGCCCTGAATGAGACAATGCAGCACACCCACACACACACCCACACACACACACCCACACACACACCCACACACACACACACACCCACACACAATCACAGTCCATCGCTGCATGTGTGCCTAATGTAAATGTATATCTGTGAGCTTTCAATGAGCACAAAAACAGGTGCTTCCGATGGAGGGACATAATTTGTGTTGCCCCGGCAACGCTGCCCATCCTTAGGGTTAATGGTTTCAGCATGAGAAATTGATCTTTCCTCCCAAAACGGGGGAAATGAAACTGCATAATTTAGCAAGGCTCCCCTGTTTTTTGTTCTCCCCTCCCTCTGTCCCTCGTCCTCTCTCTCATATTACAGATATACATATCACATCTTCATCCATACACAGGACTGCACTCCTCTCCAGCAGCACCATCTATATCGATCCCTCACTGGTGACCCACATACAAAGTATGAAGGGTTTTCCTCCCAGAAGATAAATGTTTCACTCCCTGAAGATTCGGATGCAACACCATGTAGCCGAGCATGTTTCATCCCACGAAAAAAACACACGGAGCGTTTCTTCTTTCATTTCCCCTTTTCTCTATGAGCGTATCATTTATAGAGAGGCCAACTATATTCTCCAGTCACTGAATTCTTTAGAACTCCTTCCACATCCACATTTTACAGGATGACAGGCTGGTCTCGAGGTTCAGTCTGGTTTCAAGAATCCAACCTCATCTCTTCTCTTGGATTTCATGTGTCTGATGTCTGTTACAGTATTTCTATGTTCTGTCTCGAGCCAGAGGCTCTGGGGATATGTGCAGGCTTTGTGTAAACATGTGAGCGCCTGTAACATCTGCCCTTATAATGTCACACAGCCCCACGGGTAAAAAGCATTTCCTGTCTTCAACTCCTGTTTTTTCGAGGACACTGATGACGGTGAAGTCTTCCAAAAGGCCTGCAGATGTTTTTGTTTTGCACACGGAGACACCACTGAACCAGAAACGACTGTATTCTAATTGGATGAGGACGAAGCTGTAACTCAATTGAGGCTGGATCTCCTCTGGCGGTTTTCCTTATCTCACTGCTGGTTGTAAAACATGAAGCTCTAAATTTCAGGACATTACCTTCATTTTAGCCGCTGCCCGAGGCTGCTGCTTTGCATTTTGATCATTCGGACTTGATTCTGTGAGCGTTTTCTTCAGCGACGTTCAACAATGCGTGACTGTGTGAGGGGCCGACACACTCCTCTCTCACACACTCTCACCCTCAAACACTTTAAGGCTTTCAATTTCAGTTCCATTTTTCTCCTTCCCTCTCTTTCTTCTTTTGTCCTCATCACAGACACATTTCTCAGGCTCGCTTCGTTGTGTCTCTCTTCTGTATACATGATGACCCTTTCTATTTCTATTCTATTACACACTCCTCAAGAAGGTGGGGAAGTCCAGTGCTGCCAGTGTTAGCAACCTCACCCATCAGTGTCTGCAACTCCCAACACTGTGACAAGCAAGAACTTTGCAGGCACAATGTTAGAGCTTTGTGGTATCCAGGTCCTGACGAAGCATTTCTATTCCGCTGGCTGCAGCAGAAAAATGCTTCCTGTCTTTGCCTTGAATTGATAAGCTTTGTGAAATCACTGCCGCTCAGCTAATAATAATAATAATTTAAAAAAAAAATTTAAAACAACTTCAGTAATTGTGCAGTGGAGCAATGTCCTGTGATTAAACAATCCATCCAAGTGTGTCATCCAAATATGTAAATGGATGCGGGGAGTGTGAAGAGAGAGAGATGGATTATTGTAATGATTTCGGGGACTGTCACTCAAATTCTTTGTGACCTTCTCTACAAACACGAATGGAGAGTTAGGGGCGTGTTGGGTTTGAACTGTTGAACTCTGGGAATTTGAGGGCAAAGAGCATAATCATGGCTGCGAGTTGAGGCTGCTGACAGAAGCGTCTTTTCTGTGCCGTTGCGACTCTCGCTCGCAAACTAGACCGATGATGAACTCGGAAAAACAAAACTTAAACCACACACACACACACACACACACACACACACACACACACACACACACACACATACATACACACACACACCTGTGAGCGACTATGTGCATAAAATGCCTCCATCACTGTCACCTTGGGATAAAGATTAGCATTAGAGTGAATGAGGAGCAGATACGACCACATCATTATTCAGAGGCATTGGCCTTCATGTGTTGAATAGCCGCCAAGATAAAGGGATTACAGGATGGCATAGGATGGAGAGAGAGTTAATTCATTTTAAAAGCTGCTAATGAGATGCAACAAATGCCTGGAGATGCATGATCTTGTTCTCTCTCTCTCTCTCTCTCTCTCTCTCGAAAATAAACATGGACAACACACACTTTCATTATCAAAGACGCATTAACAGGCGCGGATATCATTCTTCCTTCCTCCGGTTCTCGCAGCTCAAAGCTGAGGAGGCCTCACGCCATCGCCACATCACTTCATTTACCCCCCCCCCCCCCGTGACACCAGCCTTTTGGACTAAAGGCACAGGGCAAATAAAAGGGAATTAATAGTAAGTGTGTGTCTGTGTGTACGTGTGCGAGCTGATGAGTTACTGAAATGGAAACGTGATCCTTCTCTACGAGGCTCTAACCACAGCAGGGGTGGGTTTATTAGGCAGGGGGAGGATGGCAGGGGGTCGGACCCTTTGAACCCTCCGTGGCGTTGGACTATAACACATTGTGGCTGCGCTTCAGAGGGAACACAAGTCTGGTGTGCTAATGGGAGTGTGTGTGTGTGTGTGTGTGTGTGTGTGTGTGTGTGTGTGTGTGTGTGTGTGTGTGTGTGTGTGTGTGTGTGTGCGTGTTTGAAGAGAGGTTTAGGAGCAGAGAGGTCGGACAGGGGGGAAGAGTTAGGAATGAAAAAGTGAAAGGGGGCTGAGCTGTACTGACCTTTCAGTGTGAGCCATTTTTCCAGACTTACTTCTACTTGCTGGGATTGTTTAATGTCACACCACATACACACACAGACACACACTCAGCGCTCTTCCTCCCCCCTTCTGGCTCTGGTGATGCATCTCTCTCTCTTCTCTTTCTCTGCGATTTGTATCTCCGTCCTCCGTCTCTGTCCAATTTTGTCGTCTCATCCTCGTGCCCTCAGCCTCTCCTCTCCCTCCTCCCTCCTCCACAGCTTCATCTCTCTCCAGACTAGACTACATTCAACATGTCTGCTAGCCCATAAACATATGGTAAAATATGGAAGACTGTAGGGAGTGAAGGGGTATATCTACAATCACAAATAGCAGATGGGGGGTGGGCTGGACAGCTGTGGGGGGTTGTAGCCAAAACGCACATGATGGCAAACTGAGTTTGAACTGGGGTGGGGGGGGATCTTCAGATTTCTGGTTAAATCGGCACGCCTGAGCAACTCAGGAAGATTGCACAGGTGAGATACGGTTCTGCCTTTATCTTTTTCCAATTCCACTTGATTTCTCATCTCACAAGCCAAAGGATTATTCCATATTTCTTGGCAGCAGGTCGGAGAGATGTCCAGTGATGGAGAGGCACTACATATGTGAGGAGGAGGAATCAAACCCGGTCGTAACTTTGAGAAGAATGTGCACATTTTTTTTCCCCCCTCTATATTAAAAGGAATATTTTAAAAAATTTTAGCTAAGCTGACTGTCTGCTGCTGGTAGCCTCATCTTTACCGTACAGACATGAGAGTGGTATCTTCTTCATCTATGTCTCAGCAAGGAGGCGGAAAAAAAACCCACATTTCTCAAAATGTCAGTTTTCTTTAAGATAACATGACATTTGACCCACAATTTACCACAAAAATCACCTGTTGTTTGCGCTTTACAACCACCCTAACTGCACAATAACACAAATAAACCACAAATTGATTTCTTTTATTCAAAGGCTACATGAACTAGAGGCCAAATCACGTGTAATAAATACATAACATGATAGAATATTTATTTATTTGCGACAGCCCTTCTCAAATCAGTTAGTGGGGGCGGCTCGGTGTGTCCCAAGGGAGAGCTGACAACCAAATGAACCGACTGATTGTGCATCAGAGCAGCAAACAGAATGCCTGCTGGTGGTGGAAAATCTGCTGTCAGTCAGTCACACACACACACACACACACACACAGACACACAGACACACACTGGGGAATTTAGGCACAAAAATACATCAAGAGGCACACACAGACTCATCCGGATACAGATAAACCAGTAAGCAGGCGACACACACCAGTGTGACAGAGAGAGATGGTGGGAGAAACAAGGACTGGGTAAAGTGAAATAATACATTACAGCCTCAGCTGCCTCAGAGGAAAATGCGACACGTTGACACTCTGACACTTTCAAGGAAGCTGAGGTGGTCAGAGGGAAACCCATCCTGACACAGAGGATGGATAATATGACTACATGTTTGGAGAGAGCGGGGCAGACAGGGGTGACACTCGCTGGTATTATTCACAGAGTGACACCGAGGAGGGAGAGTAAGTGGAAAACAGATCCCAGGTCCTCAGCTGGATCTGAACCGAGGACCTTCTTGCTGTGAGGCAACAGCTCTACCCACTGCACCACCATACCGTACTGTTGGTGTGTACAGTCAGCACACAGGCTACAGACACTGCTCTATGGGCAAGTGATGGATTTTATGCTTCGTGGCTACATTAAGTACAGTGTTTGTATGCGTAAAACATATTTAAGGTTCAACCCATTGGTGCTAAAAATCTCCCATTGGCGTTGAAGTTGAAACCTGGTCCCTGCTAATGTAACTCGAAGCTGGTCAGCTGGACACTTGTCAGGCTGCTTGTGCAAAACATTTAAAGGACAATTACAAAACACATTTGGCGTCTAATCTGGAGGTCTCGTTAATTTGTTTGTCTTTTACACAAAACTGCACACACCCACACACACACACACACACACACACACACACACACACACACACACACACACACACACACACACATGTCTGAGGTCGACCCGACACTAACTCGTTGAGTGTCCCTCGATATCACGAGCCATTACATTACAGCAATTATAAATCACCTCAATACTCCTGACCGCGCACTCATATCTGTCCATTAGCAGAGCCCTGGACACTTAACACATTCTGCACAACACACACGCTCCACACTGCTCCGACCCCTCGAGTGCCGCTGATGGTCATTTTTCAAACTGATATCACCACAGGTGAAATGTGTATTGCAACATATGACATTATATTACAGTGATAATGACTTGGCCTAATGGTTCGGTTATTGAAGAACTTTGTCACTGTCTATCAGCATCATATCAATTATCGTGACCGAATCAGGCGATCGGAGCAGACAGGATGTTAGTTGGTTTACATGGCGAGGATTTCTCACGGGATAAAGAAGGACAATAAGAAGGAAAAATGACATACATGCTGAGTGAAGTCAAACACCTCTTGATCGTTGAGGACCGTCATCCTCAATATCAGCTCTCCTTCCAGTCTTGCTCTGCTGTTTACCATCCAAGAATATGTCAATATAATGAAAATAATCTAATAAAAAAAACAAAAAAACATCTGGATTTTGTGTGATTATTGCTTCTGAAGATTACGGGGAGATAGAAAAGGCGGTTTGCTGTCAGCTGACAAAGGCAAGGAGCATGAAGTCATCTCTTTCAGGGGGAATTAACAGAAACCAGAGCCGGAGAGGAGATTTTTGCCCTAAGCTGCTTGGGCACAAAAATTACATTTGCAATCCCCTCATGTCCTCCGACAAATGCATTGTAAACTTTTCCTAGAAATACGCAGCAACATTTGGAAAATCTCATTTGAAAATTGAAAATGCATTTAGGAGTGCTGTATTCCCACTTTAAACTCCAACAGGAGTCCACTCAAGGTTAAAGAGTCCATCAGGATGCGTCTGAGGGAGTGAAACTCTGGTGTGGGGACGGTCCCCAATGGTATTACAGTCTAAATATATTCTAAACACACACATGCTCACACACGCAGATGTGCCTTCTCCTTCAAATAAGCTGGGGAACAGAGGATAGAGAGCAGGAGTCCCATGAGTAATCAGTGGAATGTAAACAGGCAACCCAGAGCGCTTAATCAGAGGCCGTGAGACGGAGGCCTCATCCAGAAAGAGATGCCCCAGGGAACAGGGCAGTTTGTAGGGATTGTCTTTTTCTGTTCTCTCCTCGCACTGTCCTTCAAAATACCCCATGACAGGCCACAGGAATGCAGCTGCATGCTGGGAAACAACCCTCACTATTTTGTTTTTGACTCAACGTCCTGTGCGCAAAATCTTACAGAAAAAAACAGGTTAAATGAAGCAGCTGCATTTTGCATGCTGAAGACGTTAGCATCTAGGCTACAGCTAAAAAGACCAAACAGCATTATTCTTATTGTCACATACACGCACGTAATACTTCATTCTTTTTCTATGCATGAATCGGACAAGTGGCATCAGGTCTTGTCCTATTAGGAAAAACCCTCTGGGGTCACACAAGTTTCCACAATACTGAGTGTGTGTGTGTCCTCACACGCGTCATTCAGTAGCAGCTGACATAGCCATGATGCATTTCAGCTGGCTTTACATGACTAAAATCAATTACACTTGTAGCAGAGCGAAACAAAAGGAGCTGCCAAAGCCCTCTTGTCTTTTACTCATTGTCAGACATATGACACCATTGTTGTGTTGTAAGGCCTACTGTATGGCCCACATAGCCAGCTGCTCTACAAATGACTTTCTGGGTCGTGGGGGGATTACTGTAGGGCTAACGCTGCAGCACACAGTCCAGAGGGCCACAAATGGGTCAAGCATTGTCTCATTTCAAAAGGAACACAAAAACTGAAACACCCAGCCGTGACCTTAACCTTGAAAGTTTATTCCTTAGAGCTCAGAAATTCTCCAAGGGGCTCCTTGCACTTAATTAGCAGGTCTAGACAGGCAAAAGTAAACAGCAGCGTATTTCCTGTGTTCTGGCTTCTCCTGGCCTTGTCCTGTGGTTTGTCTTGCTGCGTGAGTTAGCCTTCCTTCTGCATGTGGCTACCGCCGCTATTGTTCTGCTGACAGGTTACTAATATAAACAGCTGGTGGCCCCCCATGTTTCTGTGGCTAAAGCGGCTACAACTGTCACAAATAAAGGCCCCGAGGAGTTTGAAGTTGTCGGCTTTTGAAAGGGCAGACATTGTTTCAAGTTGGAGGTTCTTTAGATGGGAGAGAAACTGCATCATCTCAGCTTTCAAGTACTTTTATGCTGCTATTTGTCTACAAAAACACACCGGAGGAACTATGAAAGCTACAAATGATCAAACTATATTTTGCTTGCAGGCAAAATTCTAATGCATCCTTCAATAGTGAATTCTTCTCAGTGACTCAAGGATTTCAAATTCAAGAAAATGTCCAATAAATACTTAAAGGTCTGGACCTTTCTTGACGACTCTGCATTGAGTATAACTTAGCTTTAAAAGCATCTTCCTCATCAATCCATTAACTTTATTAATTACAAGGAAAGAAGAGAGAACAATCGGCTCAGAAGGTAGAGCGGTCCTCCACTTATCAATCCCCGGCTCTGGAACACCAATCAGCTGCCAATGGTTATCGCTCCTGATGAGCAGGATGCACCTTGCATGTGTGAATGGGTGAATTCTGGCTTGTGCTGTAAAGCGCTTATGTAAAGGTGCTACATATAGTCCATTACCAAAATGTATGTGGTTGTACTGGCCTTATATTGGCTGCATGGTTAGCTACCTAGACTTGAACAGTTAAAGAAAGATCTGTAAAAGCTAAAGAATGCTACGGCATATGTTTGGAGTTAATACAAAAAGGCCCAACCTCTAAAATCCTCTTGGATTTTGCACCTTTAGGAGGCTGAAAACTCTTGGAATAGAAAGTTATTGAGCTATGCTGATGTTTTACAAACACACACACAGTCCTAACTGAACTATGAGGTACTTGTTATTCACCGCAGAGAGATTCCTATGAATAATTAATTATTGTATAAAGCTGTTTATCCATATGATGGTTCAATGATGAGCTTCCACAGACCGATCCTGTGCAACCGGGCGCATATAGAGGTCACTTGCAGTAAAAGTTAAGAGCCACAGCAAAGACAGGATGTTCGAAAAGGTTTGATATGTAACATGTGTTACAACCTGGGCTCAAACCTGCAGCACACATGGTATTCATTAGCGCACTGACCCATACACAGAGAGAGAAAGCAGCTTTGTGGTACTAAAATGAGATTTGGTGTCCCAGCTTCTGAAATATGGATGTTATATGGATACATTTGTGCTTGATTTCATTGTCGTTGACTGGTAATAGGTGGAATATAACATATAATCCAGTTAGTTAGAGATCTATAAAAATCCAGTCCACAATTCAAGTTGTACAGATCAACATGAATCCATGACTTGTCTCCACGCAGTTGTGGCCCTGCAGGATATTAAAGCTCTCTGAGTGTCCTCTAGCCAGCTGTGAATTCATGCAAAAAAAATGTGCGTCTATTTTTGCTCCATCCACAACTAATTTATGTGGTCATGTGAGAGTCAGCGTGTAACTGCGCAACAGCAGGGTTCAAGAAAAGCTCCTGATGTTCAGAGGTTGGACACCTTCCCCAGGTGATGCAGTGATGGATGGATTATCCATGAAAAATACATTTGCTGGCTTTGGACATGACTGGAGTGTGTGCGGGGCGTGTGCATTTAGGTGTCTGAGTGGGTTTCACCTTGTGAAGTTAATGCAACAACTCAAATTATGCATCATGTTCAAGTGTCACAGAAACGTAAAGGAGAGAGAAGGATGCATAAAGTTGAGTTTCACTGTCAGTATCCACTATACCCTTAAAATAGTCCTATAATATACTATAAATGAATAATATTTTTTTAAAAAGAAACATATAAGATTTCTCATCCCAAAAATAACAATTAAAAAAAAGCAGCGGTTCACTCAAACGTAACCAAATCAAAAACGGGTACCACGTGAAAAACGCATCATCTGTGCATGTGTGTGATTTGCACATGGGACATGGGGATCGGGGGATTGAGGGATTCTTGGCTGAGTGATAGCAGCCGTTCCAAACACAAGTCACGCCACGCCTGAACGAAGCACAGAGAAATATCGTCATCGGAAAACCTGAGGCAGAGGAATTGTAATCTTCTGTATCCAGGGTAATACAGGGTATTCCATGTGTCCTCCGGCACTATATCCAGACTCTAGCATCATTACCAACAGCATGGAAGCAGAACTGATCAACCCAGATCCATCCCACACAGGGCAGATATGGCTACCAGACTTGAGGACGGTGAGCTTTTACACTTTTTTCTTCTTCGTTGTTTTTTCCATACATATTTATCGTGCCCTGCTTGAATTGTAGCTTCACTGCCCTCGTCCATTTCTGGTGACATTGCTCCATTTCGTCCGTCTCATCCGTATCCTTAAGCTCTCCTTTAGGGATCATCTCCTGTACGTGTAGCAGGCCTGCAGGTCATTAACATACCTTGGAATCACCAATGCGTTTCTTTTTTTTTCTTCTTTTTTTTTGGTGAGTATAGTTCTTTAGCATCACTATACTAATGTTATAGCTATTATAGGCTAACGTGTGTTTACTACTGTCACCCTTCTTTGCAGAGCCCTGCTGAGGAATGTCTCCCAATCCCTGTAAACAATTTAACATCTGTTGTAATTTGGATTTTACTGAGGATGTTATTTATTTTAGTTTTTTTGTTACCCTCCTGTGTGATATGGCTTTATGTTGTGTGTTCATTTACAGGAAATCCCAGGTAGACCGTGACAAAGCAGCGCCCGTTTCTGTGAATGCCACAAGTCACTGGCAGCAAGTGAGCTTACTTTTGAACACACACACACACACAATGTAGAGGGAAACTTGTGTATGTGGGTCCTCCAACTCATTCATTGTAATTCTCCCATAATCCTTTACTCTACAAAATGACACAGCTGCCAGACACATCCTCTTTGCTGGCGCCTCAAATCTCCATTCCTTTCTTTTCCTCTCTCTCTTTCTCACAGACACATTTTTTAAAACCGTAACATATCTTGAAACAACATTTATCCCGATGCTGACTGATGCTGTTGACACAGCCTATTGAAAGGATTCAATCGACGCACACACGCGCATTCATCACCAGTACAACTCGATCGTTGTAAACAAACAGGAATTCAAAACGTGCGATTCGTCATCTGCTAATTGTAACCGAATGATAATCACTAGGGTTCAGAGCAGAGGAGGAGGATGAGGCAGAACACTTGCTTCCTGTTTGACAGGACAGAACACACCCTGTTAATGCAGCATTTCTATTTAACATTCAAATATTCACAAGCACAGAGACTTCACTTCCTAATCCCCAAATCATTCAGTATTAGAGTCTGCAAATCACTGGTGATGGAGCGCCTTTACGAGTATAAAATCAGCTCTAAGAAAGCTCCTTTGCTGCATCGCCGCTTTGGTATATAAGCCTCGTGATTCCTTGAAAAGCAACTCATTTTTCAAATCTGTGCCTGTATATTCAGAAAGGTCAAATACACGGGTTTCACATGCACAGCATGGAGGAGAGGAGGGTGAGGAAGAATGGAAGGACATCAGGATCGGGAGCACCCACATACTTTGCTGCTGGTACTTTGGTGTTGCCAGTGTGTCCCATCCCTTAGCAACCCTGTTCATGAACGATGAACAGACAGAATAAAACTCGCTGCTTCTCTGCTTGCTTGTTGCCAAGAGACTGGTAAATGTTAAGCACACACCCCTATATACTTGTATGCAACACTATACTGTGATTGTGATTTAGCTCTCCTTGAGAAAAGAAAATTCAATGTTGCTCCACTATCCATGGAATTCGCTACGAGCTAAGAGCACAAAGCAATTCAAAATGTCAAAAGATGTCACAAAGTGGAGACACTTATGTCAGTAGCACTACGACGAGGAATGCATGTGCAATTATATTTGTGAAATAAACTGGATTAATGAACCACAATGGAATGTTTGCAGAGAGCTCCACAAAAAGAGAAGCAGATTGTACGAACCGACTTGAATGCAACAGCACTGTGATCAGCTTCTCTCTGCAAATCCTGGTTGACTGGCTCCGTGCATGCTTGGTTGACAGTGTCAGGTTTGTGAAGTACAGCCGGGCTAAGCCCACTAGAATAAAGGAGCAGGCTATATGCTAACTTCCAGCCATCTGTGGATGCGAGATGACAGAGTGGAAACAAGTGCAGAGAGAAAAAGAAAAAAAAAAGAAGCTCAGATTGAACCGGCAGCCCCAACATCAGAATAAATGAGATGCGAAGTTTCTGGAACAGTGATGGTATCGTTGGGAAAGCACCACATGGAGCTTTATGTCAGCGGCTCTGCAAAGCTCCTGATATAAAAACGGAAAAGCAAAGCTTTCATCTGCGCACACATCTGAACAGCCCCTGTTAATTCTCTCTCCAACACATCACTGAGGAGGCAAAAACAGCTGGGCTGAATGCCGTCTGTGTGGGTTAAGCTAGCTTTTATGGCATTACGTCTGGGGTATTGTGTGTATAACAGGCAATGCAGAGTCATTAGCGGTGTTGCTTTCGGCGTACACCATGCTTAATGAGAGGGCATGGTCAGGCTATGTGAGTGATTACTTACCGTGAAGGCTGAGGGCCTACACTGATTTCAGCGTGCATGAGGCAGCCGGCTCTACTTATGTGTTTGGAGGGAAAGAACGGAAGATCTACTAGTTGTCTGTAGAGGTGGATCTTGGGCCAAAGAGCAGCTGATGAAAGTCTGAAGTATAGATTCAGGTACAGATGCAGATTCTGGATGACTTTTTCACTTTCCTCAAATGCTGTGAGATAGAGCCTTTTTTTTTTAAATTAACGTTTTATCAATATCATAACAAATAGTAATTAGCCGATCAAAATGAAAATAGCCTGGCATGGACAACTCCTGATGTTCCACAACTGGATCATTATCTGGGAGATTAAAACACATATTTGGAGAGGAGGCAATATGTATTGGGTAAAAGTACAGTAACAGAGAGAGGGGCAGAGACGTGGCACTGTCACCAATATGTAGCTATAAGATAAAGCAGATTCATTCAAATGGATTTCAAGGAATTAGGTAGTATCACTTCATTTTGTATGTGGCAAATTCAATTCATCTTCACAGGGAGTCCTCTGCCCTAATTGATGATTGCACGGTTATAAAAAAAAAACACACAAAAAAACGTATCACAGACAGAATTGTTAGAGGGTTTTGTTTTGACCTAGCCTGGAAACTATTTTCTGATTGTTCAGCTTTTAGTGACAATGGCGTTGGCAGACAGATGTGCTCTCTGAGGGCTTTATTTTTTTTGTCTTTCCCCGAGACATTATGTGGCTTAGAAGAGCCTAAAAATAACCTTCATCACAGGCTTTAAAAGAGGCTTAATTAGCCAGCCTCATTTGTTGCTGTGAGTCAGCTGTTTGGCAGGTTATAACTGTGTGTGTGGGTGTATTACTGAACCAGTCATTGTGCATGTTCATTTGTGTGTGCGTGTGTGTATCGTCACACAAAAAGGAACAGGTGATTGTGTGGGAATAAGTGGAGAAAACTGACAAATCATAAACAGTGAAGACTGTTTTGGAATGTCTCCATCCTGCATCTCTCTCTCTCTCTCTCTCTCTCTCTCTCACTGCAGCAGCTACTGCAGTCTGTTTTTATCAGACACGACACAGGAGCACTGAATAGGCACTATTTATTGTGCGTTACAAAGAGGCTTCATCGGACCATTGTTTATTATTTATTCATCGTCCCTGACAGCTTGAGAAGGAGCAATTCTCTGTACATTTATTGTGATCAGAGCGAGCAAAGCACAACAAACAAACAAATAAATCAGAATCTGTAGGCACGGATTTATAATGAGATTATAATAGTACATTTTTTAGTCCAAGTGAAGCATTTTAATTTTCAGCATTTCTTTAACACCAGGTAATAGATCTATAATTCTTCAATGACTGATTAATAATCTGCGGATGAATCTGTGAAAAAATACCAGCAGCAGCAGGTAAACAGTAAGCAAGACAAAAATCCTTGGCTCAATGCTAAAAGCACCACTTTTGTGGGAATGCTAACATGCAGAACTTCAGCAGGTTCACCATATTAAGCCCTTGTTACACAGAGGTCGCACAACATCACCACAACAAAGACCCTTCTCTTCCTCGCCTGTAGTTCTGGAGACTGACCTTGACTTCAGTCTGCACAAAAGCAGAGGTCCATAAGACTGACATTACCTTCCCTATAGAGCCAAACACAAGGATCCAGGTTTCTACTCAAATGTTCAGGATTAGGTCCTCCCTTCAGGATCCGAGTGCTACTGTAAGAATGTTAATGTCTGTTTTCTGTCTGGGGAATCAGCATCAAATAAGTCTGATTCCAACCTGGATGTCCTGCTGTCACTTCCGAGTCTGAGTTGTCCTTGGCTCATTTCCCCCAAAATCCCTCTTCCTCGACTTCATCTCCCCGATCCTACATTCTTCCGGATCCAGAGACCTTCCTGAATTACTTTGTGAGTGGGTCAAATTTAAACCTACATCTAAAGTAGAGCCTAAACTGTGATCCCCTATATCAAACAGGAAGGCTGCATGTTCACATCTCCGCTATGAAAAGAATAATGATTGCGGTTCATCAGAAAAAGGAAGTAGAAGAAGCCCTGCATTACAAATCAGTCAGCTATCACAAATTCATTCGAGACTCAGCTGGAAAACACACTGGCACCTGTTTTCACTTCACTACCCAGGGTTCCACTTTTTCCATCATCTCCCCTGTCCTTTCCTATATTTTCCTCCTTTCTTCTTGCCTCTTTGCTCCTCTTTTCATCCTCACCTCTCCCGTCTAATCCTCCCTTTCTCTATAACTTTGGTCTCCTCCCATCATTTCCTCTCCTCCCCCCCGTCTCCTCTGTCCCTCAGTATTTGTGGAAAGCTCAGGGGCCTGGCTCCGGTTCAAAACCTTTTTATGTCGCTGTGCACCGCAGCTCAGCAGAGCACCCTGCTGCGGTGCATCTTAAAATCCTCCATCCCTCTTTCTGGCAATCCCTCTTCCTTTACCAAAGCTGCGAGGTAAACCACTTTCATCTCCCTCTTTTTTTTTTGTCAAAGCTCCAACTCCTGCTAAGAAAAGGTGCAGCTTCCTCAACTAATGCATTTAAGCTTTGTAAGCATTTTTGCTTACATGCTATTCCCAAGGCCGAGGGTGTATTCCTCACAATCTCACGGACAAAACTTAAAGCAGAAGTCGACAGCTGCATTTTTGCATTACAACCAACACTTCATTGTCCATTATTCATTGTTTTTGTCAAAAACCCCAACACTAATATAGGAAACTCTCATAGAAAACAAAGAAAAGCAGCCCTCACATTTGAGAGGCTGGGTTGTGAGAGCATTCAGGCAAGTGTAACTTTTATTAAATGATCTATAAATGATTAAATGATCCGATACACTCCAGGCTGGCTTAATGTTCTATACATGCTCTGTACTTGCTTCGGTTCCCAAGCAGCAGTTCCCATACCCAAACAGTGCTGCTTTGCATCCGTCCTTGCTTCCCTTTATTTAATTAATAAAAGAGACAAAGAGTGTGGTTTTAAATAGCATGCCAACATTCTGCAAGCAAATGAGGCGTGACGTAACACAGCGGCGTCGGCGTTTAGTGTGACGTTTGGCAAACGGTTCATATGTCCCCTTTGTAAACCACTAAATAGCATAGCAAAAATCATGTAGCGTCCCTGTCACATTGTGGTTGGTCGCCTCGTCTGCCTGGAGGGGGCAGGAGCTCCCAGACCTTCTCAGACCATTTTCAAGACTTTTACACTTTATTTTATTCTTCTTTGAATTAGCTGTGTCACAAACAGAATAAATACGTCATCAAAATGTCACACCCTCACCCTGTCTAACTGCCTATCTTTCATCAACAACAAATATGGCGATGAACAGTTTTCATGACAGGCGAATTACAGACAGAGATTCCTCGAATGATAGTATTGATGATGTTGATTCTGTTACTGCCGCTGCTGATGGCTCAGAGGTGGAACAACAATGGAATGAATGAAACCATAAGAGCGGTTAAAGTTCCCAACCTTTTAACTTTTAAGAGAAACATATTGTTTTTAACTCAACAATAAACTCGTTTTGGCCCAAACATCATTTCTCTAAATCTATCTACTCATTCATTCAGAACTCTCCTCGTCTCTGCCGCTCGTTTTATAGCCCTCTCTTCTGTTTCCTCCCTTCCTATATGTTTTGACATTGCCATTGTCTGCTCCTGGATGGTGAAGCATATTCAGCAGTCGCCAGCGGAGGCAAACAAGCAGCCTATTCAGTGAGCTCAGCAGTGACAGAGATGGGGAAAGGAGGGAGGAGGATGGAGGGCAGAAAACAGAGGAAGACGGAGAGTAAATTCCCTGCATGATTTGCCAATATTAGTGAAGTGTTTCAGTGGAAACAACATGCGCTAATTGCATCTGTATTAAGCTTTCTTTCAGTTCCCACAGTGGTGTCGTAATGCTCTATAGTCCATTAGCACACACACTGTCCCTACAGTAAACATTTGCAATCAGACTAAAGTCGACACTCCAGAGAAAAGTTGATCAAATTTGCAGCTCACTTCCTCTCTAACAGCCAGATAATAGCTTCAGCAATCAAACCAAAACGAACCACTTCCTAAATTGTTAATGTGAAAGTGAGGGCAGCTCAGCAATAACGAACATACATATGTGAACAGACAAAAAATTAAAATTAAAATTAGAGCAACTGATGTTGCTCCAGTTGTTTCTGATGCTCCTGCTGCCTGACTTGGGTGGCGATGAAGCTGGAATGTGAGACCTCATATTTGTTGTTCCTGTACAGTAAAGTGACTGATTTCTACCTCTGCCATGGAGGTTGTGTGTTTGCCAGTGTTGGTTTGTCTGTTGGAAGGATTATTAAGAATGGATTTTGATGACATTTTTTTGGAGAGGTAAGGTATGACCCTTTAGATTTGTTTGGTGATCCAGATCATCATCTAGATCCAGACTTTTTTTTTAATGAATCTTTACCATTCCGATATTTGCTTCTAACAAAAATGGCATGATGACATCCCCATAGGATCTATTACACATCAAATTATGACCTGGATCCAAGTAATATTCTGGATCCGGTTGATCCAGAATTTTGACTACTGTGAGACAATAAATAATAATGCTACAGACTTGAAACTAAGATGAAATTGTTGCTATCAAACTAATAATGATGTGATTCCAGATTCTATGAGTATAGGTTTTCATAGTGAAGGAGTCATATTATGAGGGTCAGACTATCTATCACTGGACTATTGATTCGAGGTGAAATGACATAATGGGGGAACTGATCTGCCCTGGTGGAGGTTTGCTCTCCCTGAGTTCTGTTTGAAGATGATATCTTGAAGAAGATGATGACATCATCTTGCCGTGCCATGCCATTCATATATGAAATCATGAGGGGGGTTTGGCTTTACTGTGCATCACCCCCATCACTCCACATTATCTAAAAAAAGAGATCTTAGCACACTTAAAAACATGTTTCACGCTCTATGTTTCACTTAATTCTCACCCCATTTCCCACTTTTTTCCTCACCTGTCTGTTCTTCACCTTTCTTTCACCACATGACTTCACTGAGGAGCACACATCACTGGGGAATTAACCGTTTGAAATTGAGGGTAATAATTTTGGCCTTGTACTTCTGCATTCTATCAGAGTGCACAAATAGCAGAGCATGTACCCACACCTTGTTTGTCTATGGCTTATATTAATGCGCTGGTGTCCGTAGAGATAACGAGGGCGTTTCCTATTATGAGTTTGCTTGGGAAAGGGAAGAGGGAGGTACACTTTAATTGTAAGCACGACAGACAGTCTTTGTGTGTATATGAGTGTGTGAGTGTGTGCACGACTGCTGCAGGACTGATGCCAGTGGCAAGGATGCAGGATTTCAGGCATTAAGAGAGAGGGAAAGAAAGGAAGAAAGAAAGGAAGAAAGAAAGACAGAAAGAAAGAAAGAAAGAAAGAACAAATGGAAAGAGCAGAGGAGAGATGGGTGATCAATTTAACAAGCATGAATCAGGATCCCACAACACAGGTGCAAGAAGACAGAAGTTATTTAAGTTGTCAATGTTAATTGTAATTCTTGAAGAAGAAGAAAAACGCACTATGATCACAAGGCGCTGGTAAAACGGGCGTGGCGCTATAGCAGAAAGATGCTACAGCCGTCAAAAAGTCAGATGTGGAACAAAAAAATGAGGTGCAGTACCGACTCTGCCAGGTAAAAGTCACAAGTCTACCACAACCATGCACAATCATTTGAAAGCAAAACACCAGCAGAAGAAGGTCCATCCACAGTTCAACAATCAATGGGTGCTTTTGTCGGCAGACGAAGTAAATTTGATGTTAGATGTGCAGAATAAACAACGGCCGTCACCTCACAGATGCTGGCTAAAGACGTGCTTCCCATCAGCTTTGTTGAGGTGAGTGTTTTAGAACTTCGATGGAGTTTGTTGAGCCTGATTTTACAGAAGCATCTAGAAAATCTCTAGATCTAGATGAAACTAGATGATGATAGTGCACATGACCTGCAAACTTGTTGAGCAGGTGGTGACAAATTTGCTGCCGTCTCTCTTTATGTGTGCATAAGTGTGAGCAGCTATCAAATAGCATTTCTGGTTGAAATGCCCATCCCTACTTGGAACCATATATATGAAAAAAAACAGAAATGATAAAAGTTCATAAATAGTAAAAAGGCACCACTTCAGTACTTGGTCGCTGTACAGAAACTTTTGAGTTATGTTCCGGAAACTAAACGTGACGGAACAGATGGAACCCATTCCTTTATCACGATCCTCGTGTTGTTTATGGCGGGGAACAAAAAGAAGAATGAAAGGAGACACGTGGAGGGGAAATGTGAATACGTGGGAGGCATGGTGAGAGAAGGCTAGAGAAGAGAAGGGTTTCCATGCAAGACGGGATGAAGAGGAGGTCGGGTGGAGAGAGAAAAGGAGATGGGTGGGCGGAGGAGAAATACAAGGTAGACTGGAGAGCAGATGGAATTAACCAATAAAACAGGTCTACAGAAACAAAGATAGAGAAGCTGAGGTCCTTGATGACTGATGGAAGTCAATCCTCTGGCGGACCCATCCTTCAAATATCCATCATGTAGAGCACAACAACCTCACCACACTTTCATCTGATGTGTGTGTGTGTGTGTGTGTGTGAGCCTCTATGTCCGATTTAAATGGAATATACTTAAACATGGACTAATTCACTGTGTGCAAGTCAGACAAATGCTAAAAATACTCACAGAGACATCAGAAAACCAGCAAACAAGCGTCTCTTTGTCTTTTCAACACGTCCTCAATGACCGTCATTCAGCCCCAGTTATGGACAGTTGTCCATGAAGATATGATGGTAAACACCAGACCTTATAAACACGTGACGGCCTTTTGATATTGACAGAACTCTATTGAGTATTTACACCGTCAAAAATGTACAAGAAATAAAGCACTGCTTGCTATTTATCTACATGCAAACATGCCCGGATAGAAATACACCGACAGACTCGCAGAGAAGGACAAAGGCCTGCTTGTATATGCAGAAATCCGCACAGGTGAGTCGAGCAGAAACGTAGACAGATCTTACACAAAGAAACAGATATTGTCCTCACAAGTGCACAAAATGAGTGGGTTGCACAAAATACAAAGAAGGCTCAGTGTGTGCACAAGTGTTCAGGCAGGCCTTGGTGTGTTGTGGTTACTGTGTGTGTTTGTGTGTGTGTGTGTGTGTGTGTGTGTGTGTGTGTGTGTGTGTGTGTGTGTGTGTGTGTGTGTGTGTGTGTGTGTGTGTGTGTGTTCGGTGTGAACCCTCCCTGCAGTGCTTTAGCCAGCAGAGTGTGAGATGAGGATCCTCCCCACGGGTAACATTATAGCATCCCACTACTGCAATGTGGGACTGTGTGCGAACGTCTGCAGCATCAGCAGCACTTTACACCAAGGAGAATACACACACACACACACATACTCACCCATATGTCCCAACAGTCACCTCACCTCACCCCTCAAGTGCACTCTGTATGCCGGTGATCATTCGTCTGTCCTAGACTCGTTTATACGCAACACATTCCGGACATTGTCGGCTGTAGCAAGTTGTGTTTAAAGTGTGTAACCACACGTCCCATAAAGTGCCTCTGTTGTTACTTGTCCCCTCCCAACCTTTGGCATCACCCACTGTAACCTGAAGAGCGAGATGCAACCATAAAGAGTAGATAGCAGTAATAGCAGTGAACATAGTCCGACATCGGAGTCATGGGGACCTGGAACCAGTAGAACTTGAATAGAGGTGCAGGCCTGTAGGCAAATTGTTTAGCTGCTAATTCTTCGGTTGCACATGATGTAAAAAAAAGTCCATCAGAGGCTGTTGGTCTTTTGGAACTGAAAATGTGTGGCATACCAAAGATATTAAAGATACTCACAAACATAAAACAGGTATAGATTTTATTAAGGAATGAGCTGTTCAATGTTTTCTCTGCATGCCGAGGCTTTAAACACGTATGTCTTCTTTCTGGAAACAAAATGCTCCTGGTGAGGTTTTCAAAGGTAATTTCTATGCTTTGGAGGCCATAAAAAAAACATTTCATTCAACTCCATTGTATTGAGTTGGCGACAGACGTTTCACCAACAGGTCACAAAACCTCTTCCTTATCGACTTTGACAATCGTTGACATAAGATTCACAGCTCAAGGTCCATCAAATAGACTGCTTCACAGATGGACTTTGCTTCGTTGTAGGAGAGCTTTGCTAGCTTACATGCTAAGTTAGAGGAATAGCGGTGTCAAGATGCATCTTCGTGACAACTGAGCAAACTCATTGATGAAGACCATGTGACACGGTCCGTCTTCTCCTGAGGCAATGACAGCATTCATTTCAAATCCCCTGTCCCCTTTCTCTCCGTAGCTTCTCACATCAGGGGGTGAATGTATAACAAATTGTGTTACCCACGATTCCATGCGCAAAGGGACTCTGATTTCCCATCAGACCTCCCCAAGACAATCTCAGTCAATCACATATGCAGTGTTTACTTGCCTTGAACAGGCCACACTCTCTCTCTCTCTCTCTCTCTCTCTCTCTCTCGCTCTGTCATGCAGCAGCACAGAGCTGAGATCTGTTCCTCAGCAGAGAGAGAGAGAGAGAGTCTGAACACAAACACAGAGCTACAGTACAGAACCGTCAAACACGAGCTGAGACACCCTGCTATCCTTGAGATAAATTGCTAAGGGCCACTTAAGGTTGATAACAGCTTGTGGGTCTGTTTGCTGTACATATGAAAGAGGTAAACAAGTGGAAACTGATGTGTTAAGATTGGACTGATTGTATCTTAGTTATGTATGTCTATATGTCTGTTAGCACTGTGTGTGTTTTGGTTGGTAAGTGAGTGTGTGTTTCTGGGCAGGGTTTTGCAGGATTCCAACTACTGTACGTCAGAACCTGTAAGTCTGGTTTAACAATGAGTTAGAAATTAAGCATGGAGACTTACGCACAAATACGCAAGCACATGGTTGAATAAACAAATATGCAACGGAGGAGTTATTTTAGGTTATTTCACTTTCTAAATGCAATTATTATTTAATTATTTAATTTTTTTACAGTATGTCCCTGTAAAGCACTTTGCGTTCTTGTGTCATAGAAATAAAGTTGCCTCTCCTGCCTTGCGTCATTAATAAATCATAATCATAATCATAATACTGTATGATGTGACAACGCTTCCTGTGCTGGAATGAAATGCATTTAATAACATTCAAGTGATAAGAAATAGTGATAATAGAAATTGTATCCATCTATCCATGCAACGTATTCCCAACATCCAACACTTATCAGCGCTCCTCCTGTGGAAACCCAAGGCGTTCCCAGACTAGATCCCTCCAGAGGGTTCTAGATCTACCCAGGGGTCTCAACCCAGTAGGACATTGCCTGGAAAACCTCTAAAGGGAGGCGTCCTAAGCAGATGCAAGGACCACATCAACTTGCTCCTTTCGACATGACGGAACAGTGGCTGTACTCTGAGCTCCCTCAGGATGTCCAAGCTCCTCACCTTATCTCTAATCCAATACGACACCCGCTGATGCCGCAGTAATCCGCCTGTCCATCCCTCGGTCCACTCTCCCATCACTCATGAACACGACCCAGGAGGTACTTAAACTCCTTCACTCGAGGCAGCACCTCACCTCCAACCCAGGGGGAGAGATCCACTGTTTTACGCCAGAGTACCAAAGGCCTCAGACTTGGAGATGCTGATTCTCAATGTTGTCTGCTTCACACATGGCTGCAAACCGATGTAGTGCGTGCTGAAGATCACATACTGACGAGGCCAACCAAAGTTTATCTCCACTACAAAATCTCTTAGTAGGTAAAAAATCTTTTTAAAGTTTGAAGCGGCGCTTTTTGCCAAAGACACGATTCACCATAGGGCAACGCTTCAGTCCATCATTGATCAACTGGAGTAAAACTTAATAAGCTTAAGAGAACAATCGCTTTTCTGCTTTAAATAAGCTACTAGGAGCATTTCCTGATCTTTCTGATCTGTAAAAAAAAAGAGATTTGACATCCATCTTTCACAACGTGTGCTGGTTTCATTCTGAGAAAACACATTTATGAATCAAAAGCAGCTAAAACCTGTTGAAAATCCATTAATTAATTAATCCAGTGCACCTTTTGAAGACTGGACGCCTGCGTCCCTTTAGAAGAGTCACTTCGGAGCAAGAGCCTTTTTCAAATGGAAAATCAATCCTGCAAGGGTCAATGGTGTTGAGGAGACTGAGAGGAGCACCAGTGACCCAACCAATGCACTGTAGATCAATACCTTTTTATGATTAGAACTGCTGTCTCACTTTATTCTCCTCTTCCGTCATACCCTCAGTCTGATTGCTTTTTTCTTTCTCAATCCCAACCCCTCCACTTCTTTACAATGAGAGGAGTCAAAGCATTTACAGAATCCAACCAACTGGAGAGAACAAGTGCGAAGTTAATGACTGTGTCTCCAGCACTGAGTTCATTTTTTAAAAACGGGTATCACTCCTGCAGTCACGCTAAATAAAAGGACTGAATCTTAAAGATGTCAAATCATGCAAATGATAATCAAACCTCTTAAATCACACAGAAATATTTAAAACAGACTTGTTACAAAGCAGATTGATGAGTTTGTTCACTGCTATGGTTTGCAACTGTCTGCGAGTGTATTTCCTGTTTTCTAGAAAACAACCTAGATGTATGGTGAGAATTAGAAACATTCTGTGCACTGTGCGAGGTAAAAACACTGTAGGCCACCTTGAAACATTATTGGTTTGGCTGTGCCCATGAAAGATGATGTTTCAGTGAGGTTTTGGCAGATACTTAGATGAACAGCTTGAAAATATTCTAAGATCAAATCTGCAAAAATATCCTCCTGCCCAACAGGAGGATCTAAAGGGAAAATAATTACATTTAGCGCCTCTATTCCAGAGCAATTAAGAAAAAACAGTCTTTCCAACAACAGCACATAACAGTTTCCATTTTCCATTTTCATAGAGAATCCTGTTCAATCTAATACAAACTTGACATTCAACAAAACTTCTTTGGTAGTCACAACACAAGCTTCCTCCAGACTCAATCTTCTGTCTATAATCCACCAGAGATGTGCATCTCAGATGGGCAGAGGCGTCAGACAGGATGTGCAGTGTATTTGAAAAACAAGAGGTGCAGAGCAAAACTGTCAACCAATGATGGGTCATGGGGTTAGTGCTTGTTATAGCCTAAGTGAGTGTCTGCTAAATGACATCTTGACAGCCTACGATGAAACTTTCACAGCAATCAGTCAGTGTGTTACAGTGTCTCCTTTCAGCAGCAGGCCCTCCAGGACCAGTAAAGGGACATGACTGTGTCCAGTCCAGACACATTATGACCAGTTCTAATGAGTGCAGAATTGCAGGCAGCTGTTCAGCTTCATCGCTTCGGACGAGGGAACAGTTCAGGTCATGCAAATGACTTTCTGCAAAGGCATTTTACCACAAGGTTTTATGACTCAAAAGCCTCAAGCACAGGCCTGCTGAGGATAGAGAGCAAATTTCAAAATAGTTCTGCTTTAAAGAAAGCAAGTGACATAAAAAAAGTTTATACCTGTCAGTTCAATGTGAAGTTAGAGCCAGAAGACAGTTATTAGCTTATAGCATAAAGACTAGAAACAGGGGGAAACATCTACCCTTGGTCTGTTGCACTCAGAGAGGACATACTGTACCTCTGCCTACATCATTGTCACTAATACCTGAACAATCACAATAGTTTTCCCACTAAAGAGCCCTTTTGGCAATTTCCACCAGCATTTGGACCTTTGCAAGAAGAAATTGGCATGCTCAACTTAACTTGAATCTGCCTCATACCAAATTTAGTAGTACCACTTAATTCCTTGACCCTGGAAACCTACTCCTAGCATTTGGAATCAAGTGTTTATCATCAGGGATTTATTAGTTAGCAACAAGAAAATATATATTTTCCATCTATATATAACTTCCTACCTTTCACAGATACATGAAATCCATTTAAATGACTTTGAGTCTGCATTATATCAGATACATACCGGTGACAGTGCCATGTCTCTACCGCTCCACATTACCGTGTTATGAACCAATACATATTGCCCTCGCTACAAATGATCTCTCAGACCTGGATTATGATCCTAATCTGGATCCAGTTGCACACGAGTTGTCCATGCCTTGGTATTTTTATGATGATTGGCCAATTATTATCTTCATGATAATAACAATAAAAAAAAGGCCTATCTCACTATGCTGAAGGAAGTGAAGAAGCCATACAGAATTCACAACTGAGCCTAGATCCTCCACAAAATGTGATCAACTCTTTCTTGGCCCAAAATCCAGCCCTACACAAAATTCCATCAAAGCACTTTGACTTCTTTTTTGAGATATCTTTGTGGACAATCAATCAAAGAAACGTGGGTGATCACATAACCTCCTCTGTTTACAATTTAAACTTAAATTAACTTAAATTTATATTAGATTAGATTAGATTAGATTAGATTAAACTTTATAGTCATTGCACATATTACAGGTACTAAGGCAACAAAATGCAGTTTGACATCTAAGCAGAAGTGCAGTAGCAATAAAGTGCAAATATACATATGTGGAATAAATACACTGCGAATGTGCTATGGATGAGATATGCACAGTATAAACAGTAGCTCGATATGATAGAAGAGTATTTATGCTAAGCTAAGCAACAAAGCTGCTGAAGGGGTATTTTCAGACCGAGCTGCTCGGTATGGATGCAGACTGAGGCTCCACCCTCCAATCCAAGTTGAATGTGAAAACTTTGGGACATCTTGAGTCTTGATCCTTTTAAATGAGGAATGTGTGAACAAAATATCCCAAAACAAACTCTCCTTTGGACTTGTTGAATTTTGGAAAACTCCTTGATGAACGCTCTTGGCCCTGTTTGCTCCTCACTCGTCGCCCTTCTTTCATGCAACAGCTGCACATACCCAGCCCTTGTCTCCATCCAAATTCCATCATTCGCAGCATGCTATTAATACTCTGAAGTTTAAATTGTCACAAAGCATTTGCCATGCTCCTGTCCTCTTACATTCACTGCCACACACTCAACTGTCAAGAGAATGACACGGATTTAGTCATACAGACATCCAGCTCTGACCCTGACATGTGCATGTTATAAGCTGCAAAAGACTGAGAGATAATATGTTTTAAACACAACACAATGACATGAAACCAAAAAAAGCGTGAACATTTGGGTATTTTTATTGTCATTCGGATGATTTGGTTTCAATGCGAGACATAAACATAATGGGATTTCTTGTGGCTGTCATGTGATGTTGGAAAAAACACCTCTGCACCTAATTTTCGACTCGGGTACAGATTTAGGATTCAAGACACGGCTGCTTGCAGTTTCAGCTTATTTACCGTGTGGATGTCAGGGAAATGCCAGCTTCATCAATGTTTAAACAAATAACACAAGGAAGTGTAGTTAAAGCAAAGGGAAGCTAAAAACAAAGTGTAAATTGTGTTTGCTGAAGTGAATGTCAACTTCTGTGAAAGCTAGTCTGCTGCAGGGTAGACGGCCTGCCAACAGTTCTTATTCACCACATCAGACTGGGGGGGGGTATATATTGGTGGCATTTGGCTGCATGTGCCTGTGAGTATGTGGGAAAGAGTTGAGGGGGGAATGGAGAACTCAAAGAGAGCTGACAGAGTGTGAAAAGGGGGCGTGTATTTATTTGGCAGGTCAGCAGAGATGAAATTCTTATTTACATTTATAGAGGAAGATGGGTGCAGAATTTTGTGTGTGTGTGTGTGTGTGTGTGTGTGTGTGTGTGTGTGTGTGTGTGTGTGTGTGTGTGTGTGTGTGTGTGTTTGTGTGTGTGTGTGTGTGTGTGTGCCTCTGCTTCACCATGCATAACCCCAACCCAAACACATGCACGCACAGTATGTGAGACTATGTGTGCATGCATTCAAGAATAGTCAGTACCAATGAGGACAGAGCTGTTCATGTGCATCTGAGGGTATCCAGAGGGCTTAGCAACATCTGCAAAACATCCATGCAGTACATGGTATATGATGCGTGTGTCGTGCATTAATGCACGTCTATCTGTCGCTATGCGGGACGTTGATTTGCATCTCAGAAATGAGCCACTTCAATGAAGATCAAATAGTTTCCATGAATGTTAGAGTGAGCCTTAAAATAAAACACATGAAGAATTCAAAAACAGAAACTAATTCCTGGATGTGCAGCCAAGAAAAGGAGAATAATAAAGACATTTTAGCCTGAAATATGAGTCCATTAATATGATAATACACTAGAGGGGCACTCAATAGAGTGTATCCCTCCACCAAGGTCCTTTTTAATAAATTATAGCCTAAAACAAATTGCAGCAAGCATCCAAATGGCTGTTAAAGCAAAATTAAACAGTTCTGTTTTTTGGAACAAGCAATACGTTATGAAACTTTTGGAGCCTTTTGTCTAATGAACAGGGCATTCTGTCGGAAAAACAAAGAAAAACAAAGCAACAATGTCCAGCCTCTATTTTGCAATGTAGATCTATTCGTTCTATATATCTATCTTAAAATAGGATTTAAATTCTGTGTTACAACAATTTCTGAGAAGTTTTCAGCCGTGATTCGCTTGTTTTTGATGATCTGCTGTATATTCTAGCAGCAGAAAGTGAAACAATCGCTGCACCAAATGGAATAACAGCATCATTAGCCTGACTGTCCTCCATTTTGGAATGGATATAGCGCAGCGGCTAAAGTTAACTACACCACTTGTAAATATTGTGCACTGTAAAAAATGTATATTTTTGATAATAAAATAGAAAAGAAAAGTTAAAGCGTGCACCCCATATACTGTACTGTACCAAGGCTACAGTCCTCTAGCGGTTGCCCCATGTCTTCCCCCGACTCTCTCTCCCACATTTCCTTCACCTCTTTGGCTGTCCTATCAATTAAAGGCAAAATGCCCAAGAAAATATTTATTTTTAAAAGAAGAGGGGGAGGGGTGACAAAATGTTACCAGACAATTTTCCTATGTCAAGTTTGGAATTGAACGCACAGCGGACCCACTTCAAACTTTAATGGGGTCTTCCTTTCTAAATTCCCAACCCTTCTACAAAGTTTCATCAAACTCTGTCAGGTAATTTATGTGTAATAGATGGGAATGTTGGGGGGAAAAAGCTGCAATGTTAAAGAAAGTGAAAAAAACAACAACTCTGGATCCGCCCCTTTATCCGGATCCACTTCAAAATGTAATGATTGGTCCCTGCCACATGCCCAACCCTTCTCATGTAGTTTTTGTGTAATCATGCAAACAGACAAAAAACAAACAAACAAAACATTCCCTCCCAGGTGGAGGTAAGTATTTGAGTTTGTCACTAAGGTAATACTATAATCTATCTAGCTATTTAATCTATATTTTAGGAACATTATATGTCCAGATTAATATTGGGTTATCCCTCTGAAATGAAGCCAATGCAGCAGTCTAGAAGACTGACAGAAGGCAACACACTAAAAGCCCATTTTAGACACAAATATAAGCAGACAGAGTTATATTTGGGTGTTATTGCATATTAATGAGAAACACTGCGTGTTTTAATGGTAGGCAACAAGTCCCCGTCCGTCTGTCACCGCTTCTCAAATGCGGCTCCAATGCGAGCACTGAGGCTGCCGCAGTCACTAATACAACACTCCGTCAATGAAGTTTCCCTCCGCTCACACACATCCTCATCCTGGTGCACCACGGAGAACAGAGACACACCAGAACACAACTTCTACATACAGATGTGAAGATATGAAAACTAGCGCTTACCAGAGAAACAGGAGTGTCCGCAGAGATCTGCATTCAGTGGCAGGTTTAACAGAAAGTGTTTGGATTTGTTCCCTTCGTCTAAATGTTCCAGCGCTGCATTAAAGTAGTCAAACTGATATGTTGTGTGTTGAAGCTACAGGGAGCGACGAGACTCGTTCTTCATCCTGCGCACATTTAGTGGACGGAACACGGAGCCGTTCATCAGTCTGCTCCACTCTGCGCTCCGCCAGACAGGACGCTGCTGGGAGGAGGAGCGGTGCCTGAGAGCTGCCGAACAATGCCTTATGGGATATGGAGTTCAATTTGGCTGAACGCTTGACTTGCTGAATGTGTTTCAAACATGGACCGGGATGATTATAAGTGTTGTTAAGTTACTTATTTACTAACGTGTTCTATATAAATTAAAAAAAATATATATAAATATTTGTTATTTTCTACAGATGTGAAGAATAAAAATGGATCAGTAACATGTCAACTTGAAAATTTCACTATCTTAATGTGATATTTTTCACTTTATTACAATATATATATATATATATATATTAAATAGATATTGTCACATTATTATGACATACAAACATATCATGTTACAACATGAAACTTTTATTGTTATAACAATGCATTGTTTTTGTTTGTTTGCTTTTTTAATCTTGTTTTAATGTGAAAACATTTCATGTTATAATGTGATGATATGATGTTTTAGCCAAAAAGCTTCAAATTCTAACCTGATAAGTATTATTGTTATAACATGAAACATTTCTTAACGACATAAGTTGGTCTCTTCTGGTGCTGCACTCGCTATGATATTTAGCTACTCCCATTGTGAACAGTACATCATCCATTGTGCTCAATAACAGCAGAATCTCACCATGTCTCAACCTAAACAAGAATTTAATTAAATATTCAAATGAGCCATATTCCTTATCTGCTCCCTTCAGATGGTTCAATCTGTTCACATGTTTCCTCAGTCAAACAGGAGTCATACCAATACAGCCCAAGTCAGCACCTTAGTGTATAACATGAAACGTTTCACATTAAAACAATAAAACTTATCAGGTTATGATGTGAAATATGTTATGCTAAATCAATAAATTAATATGAAAATTAATATGATATATAGTATATTGTCATAATATCAAAGGTTTCTTGTTATAACTTAGTATGTTTGTATTTCAACATAACACAAAAATATAGTGTAAAAAAATGTTGTGTTATAGAACACTTTTCACATTATAATGCGAAACTGGTCCATTTTTCTTTTTCGAGCGTGGCAGCAGTACATTTCCATAATTTCCAATAGACCTGCATGAATAATAAAGACAAACGAATGTGTGGCTGAGGCTTATTCATTCATCCTTGCAAATGTTATTTTTTCATGTAATGTATACTAGCTACAGAGACATATTTTGAGTCTTTCTCCAAATTAGATCAAAAATCTCTGATGATGATCGATTTTTGTTTTTACTGATAATGATTTCCTGATTTATGAGTAACATACTATTTTTCCCATATAGACAGAAATGTAAAACAAAAGAGAAATACAATTCAAAGTGCACTGCTGGTTTATTTCTGTCTCATGGATACTGTGAATTTATGTTCTTCCCACTGTGGACACCCAGAGGACTTCTGAGAGGTCCTGAAGGGAGACTGCATAGTGACTGGTGTGACGAATACAGTGCTACTTTTATGCATATTGTGTTTCATTGTCAGGGAGGAAAAACCTTTCCTATAAGAGTAAATGCACCAGCGTTTCTCAAGAAACCTCTTGAGTGTTCTCACATGTATTGTGACAGTCTTTCCTAATTAATTCAGCAAGGAGCTGCTCCATGTTTCACACTTTGATGATATGAGTCACATAAACAGTTTAAACAAAGAACAGCAACACATCATTTTAAACAATTAAATAAAAAGGACATTTCGTAACTTGTTGTTTGCAGGCGGAGAACTTGATAGATGAAATCCTGCATCAAAACAATGCCCCTGTTTTCTTTAAGGTCAACGGTCCCCTTGAGTATTCATTGTTTCTGAGCGCCCTCTTCCCTACTTTCTTATGGCTGGACTTACAGTACAACTACTAAATAAGTATCTGTGTGTATGTGTGTGTGTGGGTGTGGAGAGTGTGTAGGAAATGCTTCTGCCTCTCAGAAGCCATATGTCTAAATTTAGAGCGCCGTGCCTCCTCTGTCCAACTGTCACAGGCTGGGTCGGATTGTTGGCCATTCAGGAAAGAAACTTGAGGCGTGTTGAAGTTAGGATAAATTGTGCAAGCTGAGAATAACACATTTGTTCCCGACATGTCCAGGAAACAGGGTGGCTATAGGACTGTATGGACCAGAGGACATGGAGTTTTTCTTTTTAAAATGGGTAAATGATTTGACTAGTATGCTGGGCTTTCTCTGAAAACAAGTAACTCAGTGAGAGATATAAATATAAGGCCACTAAAACTTAAAAATACATTTAAGTAACATTTACTGCAGCTGTAATCAAAATGCAGCAAAGAGATGAAGACAAACAAGATGCTACTTTCCACTGTGAGGATCAAATTTGACAATCTTTGCTTGCAAATTTACCATTACTCACGGATGCTTATTTATTTCACAGAAGCTATTCATGCACTGATTACATTTGACTGAACTGCTAACACAGTCAAAATTCAAATACACTTCTATGTCTGACATGTCTTTATATACCCTGACAGGCTTTTGACCTTTTTCATCTGCTGAGTGCAGGAAGCAGCAGTAGCCGGGGGACCATTTCCCTTCCCCATCTATTTGATTATGAGATATGTCTGTTTGATTGTCTATTTGGAAAGCAGCACCTCCTTTATTGACTTAGTGCTTGACAGACGCCCCGCTTGTCCTCTCCTAACTTAATTCTGCTCTGCAAAATGGTTTGTCAGATGATCACAGGAAGGTGCCACAGTCAGTCTCCCTGTGACTTTGCTTTAATGAGCTTTGTCACATTATTGTGAATGAGATGTTTATATTATATCATTGTATTATAAATCCCCTATGTAAAGGCTGGAAATATCACTATTAGGGCTGTGCTTACATGGACACCTCACCCTATCGTGGGACCGCAGGAATGTGGTTATTGACACCTGCAGAAGCTCCAGTCTGATACTGAATGATCAAAATACAAGGTCACACTATGGACAACACCTTCTACAGACCCCATGTTGGATATGCATTTAATGAATTGTGCTTTTTATGATTGTGTATGCTGTGACAATGTACGGTAGTGTTTACAACATGTTTTTATGGTGAAACCGAAGGCAAATTTCCACATTGTGGACAATGAAGTTTTAGTATTCGTATTTACACATCAGGTGCTCAGCAATATGCAGCCTATACATTTCACAAATTTCATCTCTCAGATGTTCTTGTACAGGTTTTCAAAGAACAGATAGAAGATGCAAATGACATGTGGCAGATTTTTAAAGGATTGTGAGGAAGAGAAACACATTTTTGATATCGATGAGTCAGGCCTATTGGTTAATGAAACCACAGAGGTTACAATGTGAGCCACTAACATATCAAACAGTGGATTAAAAGCAGATTGAGCAGACATAAAATGTATAAACTGTTCAACGTGTGTTCCAATTTGCTCTTTTGTTCTTTATCCTCTGGCGCCCTCTAGTGACGCATAAGAGAGGCGCCGTTCTCCGTCAAAGCACAGAAAACATGGCGGCTCCCAGTAAAACGACCGTGGTGTTGAAAGCTGTGAAGAAAATAGCGATTAATTTCTGTCCGTTTGAGTCCAATGTCCGTTCCACACGGTAAGACATGTGTGTTTAATACGTTGTAGTGTCTGCTTTGTCTGACTGGACGTGTAGGTAATTAGAGAATGAGGCGAACAGCGTTTCCAAACATCCTCTCACGTTAGCACCAGTCCAGCCTGTAGACTGTATGGAAACTGTCCGGCTAGAATTTTTTTTTACTTCTCTCCATACGCACAATACCCCTCATGCACATTAACATATGACGTCATTTGTCTGTAATTTTGTCTAACTTATTTGTTTTGAGTTGAAAAATAGAGGTCCTGAACACTAACGCGTGTGTTTCATTTAATGGACTGTTTGCACAGCAGACATTGTGGTTTGTTCCAGCCGGACAAACACAGGTGGACATACAGTAATAGCAGTAGTGACGGCTGAGTTCCATTAAGTTTCCCAGTTTCTCCAAGAGGAATGCGACCTTCACGAATACACTTGTGAGTTTCCTGGTATGACGTGTCAAAGCATCCTACAATTCTCAGAGGGATTCAGCTGGAGTATTTACATGGGTGTCCCCCATCAGCATCGATCCCAGCAGTAATCCTCCACCTCATGGACTGGTATGACCTCCCGATGATGTCATCCTGTGTGATGGCGGCCCACGCTTCAGTCAGAGCTGCACAGAGTTGCTGCTAAGTCTGTGGAAGATATTCACAATGTTAGTGTTCATCACGGTGATGGTGTCCCATGAGCATAGCACCAGTGTAAGGTCATCAGGCTTCAGCCAGGCGTGTGTGGTCTGCCGTCGTTCCTCCGACTACATAAAGCTGGCATAGATGCACTATTGTGGAATGTGATTATTTACTGCCCTGGCGACCAGTCTGGTGGACTGTCCTGTCTTCATTCTTGCAGATGCCATTTTCTCCCCAGTCTTCATGCCTTTTTTTTTTTTATAGGAGTGCATTAGTTTAACAAGGGAGTGGTCAGTTTGGATTAGCTGAATAAAGGCATTGTGGCTTTTTCTCCAAAAAAATGTGTTTTCAGATTTAAGACGACTAAGAAAAATCAGTCAAATGTGCCCAAATTTCATGTTATGAGAATGATCACAAAACCTGCCCTACATACAGATGTACAACCAATTTTAAAAATGGAGAAGAGATTTACATTTTGAAGTCTCTAGTGGATTTGAGGTAACCAAAATGTATTAACTTAAGAATAAAAAAGGTGTAACCTCATCCACCCTATGGTGCAACAGAATGTGTGTAGGGCACCCTGAATAAAATATTATTATTGGTGAAAAATAATCTTTAGATACTTTGGTTGTTCTCACATAGGGATTACATTGGGTCCTCTCTTTGTAATAAAGATAAGTATTCAGATTCAGATAAAAGGAAGACCACGTGATTAAAATAGAAGTGTAGAATATCAGTAAATGGAAATATTCATATGAAATACTAGTACAACAAAGTAGTGCTCAGGATGGTTATTTTCCATCACTGCTGTATTGTTATCAATCTGTTATGTCCTCTTCTTTCCCCACAGGGAGTTCCTGGCCATGGTGGGCTCAGAGAAGGCCAGAGCTACCAACATGAACTGTGAGGTGATAACCACAGTGAAACATGACAAGTCTGAGCCCGTTGTGAATATCACCTATGGTAAGTATTACATGACCACAAGATATGTAAAGGCTTATTTATGTTCAACGTTAAAGAATATATATGGACATGGACGGAAGTCTTTCTTCCATACTCTGCATTCCTTTCATTTGTATTTTTGCATGTTTTTCCTGAAAGCTTACGGGTCTTGATACATGTCACATACTCTACAAGGGGAACCACCAGGGCACACGCTTCAAGAATTTGTTCATGATACATGAACTTTGACCCTGTGTGGTTTACTGTTGCATGTAATTTGGAAAAGGGCAAGGTGCAGCATCAGTTTTAACTTAATAATAATCACTGTACATGCACCACAACTCCTATACAACTCAGGACTGTATGAGTTAAGGCTTGATTTTATACAATAATGCTCACACATAATGAGTCAAGCACTTATCAAACTTAAACATACCATAGGTCAGCAAACTATTACCTGAATGTTACTCATGTTGTGTTTCTTGACTTTTGCTCAGAGTTAACTTTTCACCTTTTTCCTCCTACACTGAGATGAGTCGTTGTGGCCTCATGAGTCATCTCATTGTGTCTTTGTCTTTCATTGTCCACGACAGTAGATGGAGAGAAGCTGGTGATGAAAGGGGCAAAGTTGACCAGCACTGAGATGCTGAAGGCATTTCAGGGACGGTGCACAGCCAAGGATCCACAGGCAAAAAGTGCAGCAAAACAATAAGGATTGTCGTGTTGAAAGTGTACAATGTGTCTCTATGTTTGAGTATATTATTGGATGTTTATAATAAAAGTATTTAATTTAAATGTGGTGGTTCTGGTGTCAATCAACATTTGACTTATGTCCTGATGAAATTCACCCATGTAATTTTGACAGACATGATATTGAGTCAGTATTCCATCTTTTAAGGACCACATTGCACCCTCTTATTAAGGGGCAATAGTTTTAGCTATATTTTATTTCTTTATAAAAGAAAATCGAAAAGCTTTAACTGCTAAAACCTTTCTGTGATCAGCACCGGATCAAAGGGTGGTTCCTTATGAAATACACAGTTCCTGTGTTTTGAGAGCATGATACAAGATCCACAAAGAAGAAGCAGACATATGCATTATTTGGCAGATACAGCCCTATTAAAAAAAACAGATTTGGATAGATTATTATTACATCTGTATTTTCACATTGAAAATGTAGGAATATCGTATTTTCATGAGTTTTCCTGATTAGCTGAAGCATATAAGGGAAAAGATACCTTGCCGTTCATAAATCAAAAAGAACAACAAAAGAGTGAAAGATTTTCTTTCACTGCCATCGCAATTTATTATACATTGTTAATATATGGCTTTGGCTTAGATTGTATGCAGCCCATCTGAAACGATTAAACAATCTATCCATTCCAAAAGGGATTTTTTCCAACCTGGCAATCCAAATGTGTTTACCGGCTTATAATTGGTCTACAAACCATTAATAAAATGTTGATTAACCATTAACAAACTCTTCAGCAACCATTCATACCTCGAGGGGAATTTGATCCTTAAAATTAATAATGGTTAGCATTCACCAACTACATTTCCCATGAGACTTTGAGAGTGCCAAAGGCTCAAGACTCACAGGATGTGTTGTTGCTGCATGCGAACAAAATAACCATGATTTGCCTTGGATAAATTATTTTATTATCCAGATAGGCTACAGAGGCACATTTAGATTAAAATCAAAAAAAATATTAAGACAAGTCATAAAAATTTCAAGACCAGAGGCGGGATTTCGACGCATTATTACGTGACGTCGCGGGCTGTGATTGGTTCCTATTGCGTGGCTTCATGTCGAGCTGGCCCTTTAAAAACCAGCGTGTTCTCACAGTGGAAGAGACCTGAACCCAGAGACTATACTGGTTGTGGTGGTGGATAACAGATCAGAAACTGCTAAAATGGTTGAGAGCTTTGTTGGGACGTGGAAGATGATTTCCAGCGAGAACTTTGACGACTACATGAAAGCAATCGGTAGGAGAGAGTACAATTTAAGCTAGCTTGTTATGTGCTGATGGTGAACTTAATTAGTTTACTAATTTATGCATTTTTAAAAAAAAGTGACGCCTAACCTGTTAATTTCATGTTATTTATGTTGATCTGGTGTTTGTTAAGTATCTAAAATGTATTATAGAATTAATCTGGAGTTGTTTTGATAAAATCAATTTTAATTATCTGATTGAAATTATGATTTATCAAGCAAATTATTAGCTACACATTAAAAAATGCGCGTTCAGACGTATTTATCCTTATGTTTGTTATATTTAGCGTTGATATATTTTGATGATCTTGCACTCCCGCCCTGCAGGTGTAGGATTTGCGACCCGGCAGGTGGGGAATCGGACCAAGCCCAGTTTGATAGTGACCATGGACGATCAAGGTGTTGTATGCATGAAGAGTCAGAGCACCTTCAAAACTTCTGAAGTCAAGTTCAAGCTCAACGAGCCGTTTGACGAGACGACCGCAGACGACAGGAAGACTAGGGTTAGTTTGAGGGCCTAAAATGAAATCACAGCCTGTTTCACAGCTCATTTTGTGCTGGAATAAAGGGATGGTCTCTGTTCTTTTGCCCTGCAGACCGTGATGACTCTGGAGAACGGCACACTTGTGCAGAAACAGACCTGGGATGGCAAGGAAACAAATATAGAGAGGCAGATTGCAGATGGGAAATTGATAGCGGTAAGTTTTCCTTTTCTGGGAAATAAAACAGGCAATTTTCCGACTTAGCAACTGTCTGTGTAACTTTTACATGCTTTAAATAAGTTGGTGCCAAAGTGCCTCATCATAAGCATCTCTGTATTTGTACAGCTTTTTTTTTTCTCAAGCCAAAGCCCCTCTTCACCTTTGAGTTGATGATTAATATATAAGTAGTAAAGTCTTTTTTTAATACTCCAGGTTAGTATTAATATCATTAAGCACTACAAAGACAAAAGTATCCCAAAATATATATGAGGAACATATATATATATATATATATATATATATATATATATATATATATATATATATATATATATATATATATATATAATTATTGCATAACTCTATACACATATTATAAAGTTACTGAAGAACAACCTCTGAATGGTATGCAGACTAAGCTCTTCCCCAAACTGCGCCTCTTTTAATCCTCGACCCTGGTCTCATTCTTTTCCCACAGAAATGCATAATGGGAGACGTGGTTGCAGTGAGGATGTATGTAAAGGAGGCGTGAGGGGATCCCTTGTGCTCTCTGGTTGGATGCATCACTGGATGACAGGCTCAGTTCAATGAGCGAAATACCAAACTAAAGTAATGGCATATTGTGCTCTTCATATTCTTTATCTTCACTGTGTTGGCAAAATTAATTTTCTGTGCCTCTGTTCTCCAACATGATACATTTGGTTTCATTTGGAATTGTTGTGGTGATTTGAATAAAAATGAAAATTTGTCAAAATGGAGTCCCTGTGAGTTTATGAATGATAATTATTGGTAGTAGTGGTTATGTCATTCATCATTAGGCCATACTGAGGAACGCTGTACAAGAAGCGCTCTAATGAGAACATACCCCCCTAATCCGACCAGATGACTTCCTGATTTTAATAGCATACTCCCATGCTCAGTGAATATTACTATAATTCTTCCACGTGAAATTACTTTGGCTTGCACGATTCTCAATCAGAAGACGAGTTCAACAACATGTTATTTATTTTATTTAAAGGTCAAAAAGTAAATGGTCAGCCATCCTGATGATTTGTGCAGGCAGGGGATCCTTGAGGAATGTGAACTCTTATTTTAGAGTTACTGAGAGCATCATGCAGCGAGGTCAGCGAGGAAACGTATCCCCTCTTCCTCTGTGAGGTCGAACATTTCCCATTGCACATGTACTGGCAGCGGTACGTACACGGAGAAACTAAAAGCTTTATGGCTTGTCCCCACAGGCGTCCCCACCCTTTGGCCACTGGTCAAGTGTTTGTGTATGTTGGGAGGGATTGTTCCAGAGACAACGGCCACTTTTCCATGAACAGGATAGGGAGACGATGTCCCTGGCCTGATGGGACCCTAATGGCCAAAACATCTCAAACAGGTGGACTTATGGACCAACACTCTGTGTGGACAGTGGTGCTGGCGGTAGTTGAGGACTTCCAGCATTTGAACTTTTGGGGAAATGTCAAGTGGATGAGAACATCACAATGCACAGCAAGCAAAGGTCACCAGTGTAGACTTCCCAAATATATTTCACTGAATGAGTAATTTAATTTCTCTTATACACTTCCCCTGTTCCCAGCCAGTAAAAAAGAGAAGCAACTTGGCATAAAAGTCCACCATCTTATTATAATGTAGGTATGTAGCCCAGTCAAAACCTAAGATTGACATTATTTTAGTATATTGTGTGTAATTATGAAAATCTGGGCCGTTGGTTTATAAGGAAACTGCTATCTATATAATGTACTGTGGTCAATGTACTTGGGAACATGTATCCCTCGCACAGATCACAGAATGATTTTGCATTGCTAAGTCATGATCAAGATCTCCTGCTTTAGTCTTCTCTCAAAATGCTGGATATTCTCTATTCACATTATAAACGTGCTTAAAAGCAGAATCACTTTCTCACAACGAGAAAAAGAAAAGATCACATCTGCTACGGATTGACTTACAGGTGCAGGGCTTACCATCCACAGGGATCCTCGTCACTTTGTTTGGATAACTGCAGGGGAATGAGGCGGATCTCCACCTCCCAGTTTTGTCTCAGACCTATTGATTTGGCGATCCTTGGTGTTACTCAATTATTGAAATTGCAATCAGGAACTGGACCTGGAAAGTTCAAGACAACTGAGGCATTAAAACTCATTCTGCAAGTTGCTCTCAGTGAGTTTTAAAAAAATTTTTTTTCTGTGTTTCAGGTTTATTTTTTTTAAAAGGCAGGAGCTCGACAGCATAAAGAACACACAATCATGGTCTGCCTGAGACAGAACATCTGCAATAACACTCTATTAAGGCCAAACAGGATAGAAAGGGAGGTGTTCTACTGGAGAGGAAAGGTCCTGATCCTCCTCCGCTGTCCACAGTCGATGGGGGCAAACCTTACATCAGCAGTGTGGAAATTAGGAATCTGTTCAGGAAGGAGCATGATAGTGAGAGGCCACCTTAAAGGACAACAAAAAACAAAGGGGCCTAAGGAGAACTGGACTTGTGTATCATGTAATTAGATCATTATTACTTGTTATTATTATTAAGATTTTACTGTTTTAGTTGGTTAAGGTGGAGCACGTTACTTTCTATATGATTGTAACTCATGATTATTTACATTATGGACTCATCTGCTGAGTTTTTTTAATCATTCGGTGTTTGCTTAATAAAAATTCTCAACACAATTACCAAGAACCAAAAGTGGCACCTTCACAATGCTTTTGACAAACCAGCAGTCCAAGCTTCAAGATTATATACAATAGATTAAAATGAGTAAAATAATTAAAAGAAAAAGCAGCAACTACTCAAACTTGAATGGTTATCAAAATCATTTTAATAAGTTCTCTGTCAATCAACTAATTGATCAGGTATGTCAATTGTATGTACCCTTGGGTATATTTCTAGTTATTTTTTTGTGGTATTTTTACTTTTATTGGGAGAGAGACAGACAAAGAGAGGACAGGAAGTGCAGAAAGGGGAACTGGGGGAACTGAACCCATGCCAGCTGCAAGAGGACTGTAGTTTTGATATATGGGGCGTACGATCTACTGACTGAGCTGAACACTCATTCATTCATTCATTCATTTATTTATTTATTTATGTTATTTGTTACTCTAAACTACCTAAAGCAGTCGGATGAATGCAGTGGAGTAAAAAGCAATATTTCACTCAGACGTATAGTGGGTACAAGTACCTCAACTTTGTACTTAAGTAGAGCATTTGAGTAAATGTACTTAGTCACATTCCACAGTGACACATATCCCTCTTGCTGACAGAGATTTCTATATTTCTCACACAATATAAACTGCTGATTTTCCCCTTTATGTCCTTCTGTTTGTGTGCATATGTTTGAGTGTGTGTTGTCATGCTATAGACAGAAGGTATCTTGTTGACACCGAGGTTGTTTTGTGTTAGGAAAGATTGTCGTGGACTTTAGAATGAAGAATGAACTCACATCCTTTGCACAACATCTGGAAAGCTCCACTTGAGTTGCAGCGTTGACACCCTTCCTCTGCTTGTCCTAAATGTAAACTCAAACACAAACACCTTTCATGTATACATGGATCGACAGGGCTAAAGATACACGAGTTCTAAGTCTCATGCCACATATGACATGAGACTTAGAACTCATGAGACTCTTGTATTTAATCGCACAACCAAAATCCATAAATGATGCTCTAGTAATAAAATCTGAGCAGACTTTTGCTGTGATTTGAGGAAGAACTGCTTCCTAGGTTCATTCTTAAACTAAGGATGCTGAGCTGAGATAGGTTAAATGAGTTTGACATGCAGACCACAGTGTCTAGGGTCACACATTTTCAGCCACAACAATCTGAAAAAAAAGAGAATCTGGGTTTTTCTAATCAAGGATCGCAGGAAATACAAAAATGTGGAAAATTAGGAACAAACTCAGGGACAAAATGTTTCCACATTTGAAGGATTGTGACGATTAGGTTGTAAAGGTAACTAGAGGACACTTGGAGAGCGCATTCCTCCGCCAAGGCTAGTGATTCACAAAAGAAAAAAAAAACATGGATCCATACCATCTTCCAGATCTGCTTCAACATCCAATCACCTGTTCCCCTCCCCAGGGACCACCTTTCCACAAAATTTCACTGAAATCCGTACAAAGATTTTTGAATTATCCTGCTTACAAACACAGTCAGACACCGATCACCTCAAACATAAACGTCAAGAGTATTTCCTTGCATTATGAGACAACTTTGTGATGTTTGACTTAAAGGAGATGTGTCGGAAGAAGGTTTTAAAATTAAAGGACAAAAAAGTCTAAACCAATTGAAGTGACCGGAGTGATTTTTTTCTGTGTTAACTGTCTGGACAGGTTTTTATGCTTGTTCTCAGTCATTTTAATCGTAAAGTTAAACTTATAAATCCAAAAGCAAACCCCCTTTCTTTAAAGACAGTAACTGTATCTATGAACATTAAAACGAGCTTCACAACAACTTGATCTCATCTTCCTCATTGCGGCTTCATGTTGAGTCTGAATCACTTTGGTTTCAGGGAAATTCAAGTATAAAACTGTTGACGGCTCAAATCTCCCTCCCGCTCTTTGTGTTTTTTGGCCGGAGGATGGGGACAACTATAGAATCAATCCCCACCCTGATACATGCCTCTGACTCTGGGAAGGTTTCTGTGAAGTGCGTATCTTCAAATGCACTCAAAACAATGACCGCACATCGGTTTTACATCAACCCTCTCCGCAGGACGTACGGCACCTATGCAGACCCCAAATCAGTCTCCTATAGCAACCGAACAGCAGGGCGGAACTATGTCAGATGAGGCCCCGCTGAACTGTAGGGGAGGCTTTCTTTAACCTAACCTCGCTATGGTTCAGAGAGAACTCAGATCTCATCAACAAGTCTCTGAATGTTATGCAAGCTGTGCCTTGTCTGGTTGCACAGAGGCAGGCTGTTCTACTATCTTCCAAAAACACCCTGAGAGACATGTCTGGGATTCCAGGAAAGGACACTGTTTAGGATCAAAAATTGCAGCGTGGAGCTCTCGTATTTTCCCGTATCTTTATTTATCAGTAGCCATTACTGTACTTCTTAATTCTGCATCTGTTGTGCTTAGTAAGTAATTTCTAATCACTGTTTACATTTACAGAATTCATTTATACTTGTTTCCTTGGGATAAAAAGCCAATCGCAGCGAAGTGACTGGGAAAAAAACCTTCTCCTTTCTCTCTGGAGTCCCACACAGAGAGGTCAGAGGTCACCTGCTCAGCTAAAGAATGTGGACAGAAGGCCGACTAGTATGAGACATATTCACGTGTTGTACTCCTGAAACCTTTGCTCCGATTCTTGATGAACAATGAGATAGTTTGAGATGAGAATGTCCTAAATGTGTCATCCTCAAGTGACTTTCTTAATAAAGCTGCCGTTTTCAAACAGAGTCGACCCCAGCTCAAAATATAACTTCTAAAGGCCTCTGTGCTGTATATGAGGAAATACACTATTGCCTTTGGGGACAACACAAATAATCATTGTTTTTCAACTCGTCCCACCAGGAGTTCCTGTCACAGCTAAGCGTAGAGTGCGACCCCTTTGTGCGATTGTAAAGCTCACAGGAAGCATGATGGAAATCTTTAAAGTGAGACCATACAAACCAGGTCCTACACAATGCTCTCCCATGGAGAGCAACCCAAATCTGCATAGCACTGTAAAATCTAATAAGTTGAGTTACTTAAAAATATTATGCAAATTTATTGCCTTAGATAAATTAGGAAAAGTAAACTTGAGATTTTGAGTGTGCAATACTTAGACCAGCTTCTCTGTTTTGTGTGTAACACTTAAATTAGCTTGCTTACTGTTATTGTGATAACTTTAATTACCAATATCCTAAATGGTATTGAAGTGTACTATAGCATCCAATTTCTTATTGCATGGATTTGACATAATGATTTGCTTTTTGCTCTGAAGTGCTTGTTATTACATTACATTACACTACTTTATTTTAACACCCCCTTGCATCACCCAGGTGTGACGTCACTAACCGTGTGAGTGACTGAACTCATGATGCCATGGTGTTGTATAAATAACCACTTTCTATAGAAATATTTCCAAAGAACTAATTACCGCTTAACTGATAATTATTGAGAACACATTTAAACACAGATTACCTGGGCTTATGGCCTCAAACACATTGTCTCAAGGTATGCTGGGAAACTCCACCCGCCTATCGCCAACACGCTACAGCACCTGTTTACCCATTGTGCAAAACCACAGTAGTTTGTTTCCATGTAACAGATCTGAATGTGAATTAAAGATTTTAGAAGCTGCGACAGGAAATACCTGAGTAGAGATTTACTTTACTTTGTTTCCCATGAAAAGTAGTGGAGTACAAGTAGAAAGTGGTATGAACAGAAAACAGGCTATTCAATTAAAGTAGATCTAATATGTGGGGCACTTAAGTACAAGAGTAATATACTTAGTTACATTGTGGGATGTAACTAAGTACTGGAAAAAGCTAAAGTTTCCAGTACTTGGTTTGTTTAAATGAACCAAACTCAAGTAAACTGAGTTTGACAGTTTTCTTGATGCCAAAGTAACTAAAATAAAATGAGTTTTATTAACAAGTTGGTAAAAACTGAGTTAAGTCAACTCAGTATTTCTAATTAAATTCAATCTTCCATTTAAGCACAAGTTACTTTCTGCTCTTTTGTCCATATGTGTCTATGCAAGTGCATCAAAAACAGATGCTGAAAGACCTTTAATTAAAGTAGGAAATTATTGGTATTTTCTGCTCGGAATCCACCACAAGTCATCACAATGTCGAGCTTATCCACTCCTCCTCCTCCTCCTCCTCCTCCTGTGAGTACTGTGTGACGCGACATGTGATCTTTAATCTGGATGGGGTGACGGCGATGGGGGTGTGAGGAATGGGGTGATCTTTTGATTCAGTCTGTATGCTTGTAAACTCAGCTTGGATCTGTGTGTGTGTGTGTGTGTGTGTGTGTGGGTGTGTGTGCACCAATGTGTGTGTATTAAACCAGATGGGAAATAATATACTGTTTATCTCTGTTTGTTCACATCAAGCCTTCTTTGTGCTTAACCGTCAGAAAGAACTCAGTGTCTCTGTGACATGCAGAGCAGTTTATTTTCTGGCCACAGCACGAAGAGCATGAACGGAACATCTATGAAAGGAAACTAACTTCAAATGCGGCACGATAAAACAATCACATCTGTGAAACTGTAGAATGTATGTGTTTTACATGAACCCACATAGCTCACATACTTCAGGAAGAAGCAGTTTTCTTATTGAATCAAAATCAGCCTTATGCTTGAAAATGGTCTTACATTCAACATGTGACATCCAAGTTAATTTTATTAGTGCTTTTATATTATATGTGTCTAAGCATCTTCCTTACCCCCTTTCTTTTCTTAAATTTGTGGCACACGGTGGCACAGAGGGTAGCGCTGTTGCCTCACAGCAAGAAGGTTCTGGGTTCAAATCCAACATGAGGACCTGGGACTATTCTGTGTGGAGTTTACATGTTCTCCCAGTGTCTGTGTGGGTTCCCTCCGGGTTCTTCCGGCTTCCTCCCACCACCAAAACCATGCAATATAGATGAATTGGTGACTCTAAAATGACCGCAGGCATGAATGTGAATGTGAGTGTGAGTGGTTGTTTGTCTTTCTATGTGACCCTGTGATGAACTGGTGACTTGTCCAGGCTCAACCCCGCCTCACGCCCAAATTCAGCTGGTATAGGCTCCAACCCCCCCATGACCCTACACAGGATGAGTGATTACAGAAAAAGAATGACTGAATGAATAATAATTTATTTACTTATTTTTCCTCCCCTTCTCACACAACTACATGCACGCATGGACGACACACACAGCATACAACGTACTTTCATACAGGAATGCAAAAACAACAACAAAATATCAACACCAAATCCAAATGATGAACCTCATAACCTATCTTTGATATTTTGTTCTGTTTTAGGTTATTGTATATAAATTCTGTAACTTCCACATTATGTCTCTCTAACATCTCCCCTTTGTGTAAAGATGGAAAGGACTCTGCATCCTCTTGCAGACAATAAAGCAATCTGTTACACACTGTATGACAGCACAGACACTTTAAGTAATCTGAGTAGATATGGAAAATGAATTCTTCTTGTCTTAGGTACACACATGATCACACACAGACACACTGACCTTCTCTGGCAGGTGGTATGGCTGGATGGTGTTGATATTGTAAAGGTCAGACTGTCTGTCTGCCCTAGTTTCAAAGGTTTACCTATTATTTCAGATCATGTATCTGCAGACATGCAGTAGGCAGGGAATGAAACAAAGGTGAATGAAGCTCAGATTTTACACTTCTGGAACTTCATATTTATACATTTGTGTTCCTTATAGCTGGTGTCTGTTTGTCACTTCTTGTGAGGATTCATTTGGAATTCAAATGAGCTGTTTAATGTTTGAAAGGGGTCAAATCAACAAATGTAGAGCTTAAATTGGTAATTCATCTCAGAAATTACAGTTTAAACCACAGAATAAAAAGCTGGCAATTTGACTTGTTCTACGTGACTTGAACATATGATAGAAGCTATAATCAAGCCTTCATCTACAGTAAGTACGTCAATACTGTTACAAATGATGTTACATTTTGTCACTGACTGGGAGCTGACAGTTTGGACTTGGCTAAGGAAACTTAGCAAACAATAGGCCTCAGGAAAGTTGGCTTGATGGTGACTTTGAGACGTGCTGAAGGCAACAGACACTTCCCCGCAATGAGATAACCACAGTCCCTGATAGGTGGGAGGAAATCGGATGCAATTAGTCACAGGCTGACCTTTCTCCGAGTGGCTGTCTGCAGGTCTTTCAGCTGCATAAACCCAAACAGCACAGAACTCTCTAAGCCCTTCAGGTGAGATTTATTAAACTGCCACAAAGCTTTACCGTAACATCTTTTGGTGACAACTAATGCATAGTCATGGTGGTGTACTGTATGCTCTTGAGGCTATGAATCAGCCATATTTATGTGGCAGGACTCTTATTTCTTTTTGAAGCTGAACAAAAGTCTGGGGTCTGTGGGTTTACAGCTGTTTGAGTCAACGCCCATGTGAAACTCATTGGGAAAGAACTAGCTGCCTTCCCTGCAATGCTCAGCTGCACATTAAACACACAAGTACCTTCTGTGGGTCAACTCTTGTTTTTAACCCTTTGTCTCGTCAGACATCGAGGGGAAAAGCAGCAGAGAAAGTGGAGCAAGGACTGGAGTAGGACTGGCTGAAATGGTCTTGGAAACTGTCTTGTTCAAGTATCTGAAAATTTTAAATTTGCTATACTTGCTACAAAAATCAACATTCAAGACTGTGGTAAAATTAAAAGTCAATCATTCATTATTTTAGCCACATGAGAGATTTGTTATTAATGCATTAAGTACAAACAAAGAGTGAAATTTAAGCTCTTGTTCTTTTATTTATGCAACTTTGGTATTTATTGCCACCACCAACGAGAGTTGGAGGAGGTTATGTGATCATCCATGTTTGTTGTTTGTGTGTTTGTGTGTTTGTCCTGCATATCTTCCTACTGTTCACAATGGATTTTTGACAAAATTTTGTTTAGGGGTGGATTTTGACTAAAATTTGAGGTAGATCCGGGTACGGATGCAGATTCTGGATCCTTTTTTTTCTTTCTTCAAAATCACAAAAAAGGGCCTTTTTTTCACAATTTTCAAATATCATGAAATATGATGATCGAAATAAAAATACTCCGACATGGATAACTCATGACGCTCCACCACTACGTGCAGCTGGAGGCAGATGTGGACCATAATCCAGATCTGGGACGTTAAAATACATATTTGGAAGGACCCACATATTGGGTCACAGTATGGTAACAGAGAGGGGTAGAGACATGGCACTGCCACCAATATGTTGCTGAGATAATGCAGATCTAAAGGCATTAAAATGGATTTCATGTGATTGTGAAAGGTAAGAAGTTATGTTAAAAGAATTAGCAAAACAAGTGTTAGCTCTATTTGTGCTTAAAGCAGACATGGAACAGCACTGACTCTCATGGAGTTTTGTTTGTGTCCCTCTGACACTATATTAACTGTCTTGATCTCCTCTATCTAATGAGGAGGAAATATCTGCCTATTGAGCTGCTAAATGCTCAATTATGTTCACCAGCTTTGCCATTTGGTGCAGGGCAGAGAAAGAAGAGGGAAAGGAAAGGAACATGGTTTCAAAGGAAGAGGAGCGTTACTGCTGTTACCCTACACGAGCAAAGCTCTCACCTCCTCGGTGTGCCAACAGCAGGGGTAAGATGAAGGAGACGTTGAAGGTGCAGGAAATATAGAGAATAATGTGAAGCATGAGGAGATGAGGAGGGAGGTGAGGGGAATTGCTTGAACCAGGAGCCAGTGGGAGAGCAGTCCTACTCTCATTCTCCCCTTGGGTGTTCCTGTCAGGGCTCCAGGGAAGCAGACATAATTCACTTAATTGGTTCTCACTGTTACACATACAAGACAAAGCAGCAGAACCTCAGAGGGATTTCTCTCTTCTCTGGGCTAAAGGTAGCGTGGACTTCCCTCTGCTGTCTCAGCAGATGAAGAGGTTGTTCCTCTCAGTACTTTGCTCCAGTCCCATACTTTCTGTTGTTCAATGGCACAAAGACTTGTTTATCATCACAACCATGCTCATTTGATAAAAGCTCATTTGAAAAGGTACAATCGCAAAACACATTAAAGGAACAAGGGAGAAAGTATTCCTTGATCCCAAAACGAAATCAACAAATTGAAGAGATTAATCCTACTTGAGACTGTAATAAACTTGAAATCCCAAAGTTCACAATCCTCTTGCTCATGACCTGTTGCTCTCATTTTAGTGTGTCCTTGCCCAGCATGAAACAAACACTCCTAGTAATTTACACATAAATCACTGACAGCTTCTCCTTTCATTCTCTCCAAACAGGACATGAGTGACCAGTTTCCCATTTTCTTTAACTTGCAGCCTACTGCACACATTCTGACTGGGCTAAATCAGTCTGTTGTAAGCTTTGTGTGGCCTACAAGCTTAAACCAGCGTATGGTTTTACAAGGCAGCATGCCAGTATTGAAACCACATGAGCATAATCTGCAGAAACCAAAAGCTTGACCTGAACAAAAGGTGAATATGTCCCCACACGACCCTTCTGACTAACTTCCCTGACCTGTGACATTCTGTTATCTATGGAAAATGGCTAAATTGGGAGTCACTGCAAATATACTGCACTGATGATAAGTCTGCTGAAAGGCAAATGTCACTTAATTTAAGAGTTTAGGTACATAAGTTGTATAATACATAACACACATGAAAATAAAAAAAACCTTTGTAAGTGGAATCTCTCCATAAATCAAGTTTTTATTTTTTTCTTTCTGCAAAGTCCTAAGGTTATGGAAAAGCTGGATGCTGATTAGCCAAATGTTTTCATTGTTAAAAAATATACTGGTGCAAACTCATCTATTTTGATAATGATCATGTATGTATTTTCTTTATGCTAAGCTAAGCCATTTATCTTAGCTTTCCATAAAGACAGGAAACAGCTAGCCTACCAGCACCTCTAAAACCAGAGATATTCCAATAGTATAGAGATATACCACTCTCAGAACTTCTGGGTATGTAGGGGGAGCTCGTGCGGTAGTCCAAAATGAATGGGGCTCTATGGAGCTGAAGCCCCAAAATTAAACGTGTATGGGGGAAATTTCTTTTTTTTCTGTCAACTTTCATCATGTTTTGGATACAATGGTTTGATACAATAAATATCAGTCCATTAGATTTTTTTTTGGGCTGCTTCGATTTTTGTGAAATGCCGTTATTTAAGTCGTAGCATTGGTAGCATTCTCACTTTAGGATACTATGCTTTATGGCATCAATAGTCAGTGGAATATTTCTGCTATTACATTAGCAAGATCTACATTTGGCTGTCATAAACAAAGGTCCTCCTGGTCCTCCTTTAGATCTTTATTCTACTTCATTTTAAAAACATCTGTAGACTCCGGCCGACTTCGAGGAAGGATGTCGGGTCACAATCAGTCATAAATCCTTAACTGACCAATCAGCATTCATTAGCAGAATGCTAGAGACATGTGGGCAAAAGACAAAAGAACATTGGTGTGCTTTCATTTTACTTCTGATATATAGTCAATACTATATTTGCGTAAACTAAAATAAGATGTGGGCTTTTTTGTCTAGAAGTAGGTGAAAATACTTATTCTAGCCATTTAGCTCCATTCAGTCCCATTCATTTAGGACTCCTTCGTGAGCACAGCCAGCATAGCTGTGTCCTCATTTTAAGTTTTTTATACTTATACTAACTCGTAGCCACATATTCAGCATACATACATGAGAGCATGAATAAAACAACTGAGTGAAACAACAACAGTAACTGAGGTCACGTTTGCTAGCCTCCTTAGAGGAGAAGGCCAAAAGATACTCCTGCTCATCAATTAGAACACTCATAAAATGCAAATATATATTTCATTTACAGTCTCCATGATGAGAGAAGAGAGCATAACAACACTAGATCACAGTAAACCAGTAAGACCAGCTACACAGAAAATTGATTTCTCAAAGTTTCTTTCTGAGCAATCATGTGGTGACCTTGTTCCCTTGGTGTATGTCTGGGAGCATGGGACACGTCCTGTGCAGACGCAACAAACTTTGTTTCACATGAACTGTGTGAGCCTCATCCGTGTCGCTCACCGTCCTGCCTATCTCACACTCAGTGTTGTGCACAGACTTTCTGAGATCAATTTCAAGACGAGGCCTGTCTTACATGGATACGGTGTGTGCAAGCATTGGCAAGTCATATAGGCTGCAGCAATGGTTGAGAGGAACATTTTCCTTGTGGCGTTAAGATAAAACGAAGCATGTAAACATCCCGTTGCAAAGTTAATAGAGGTGTATAAAGGCGAGGTGTTGTGTGCCATCAGTGAGCCTCTAAAGTAAACTTGACTCCACCAGAAGAGCATACGCAGATGCACTCATGTGCCCCTTCTTGTGTGACGTTAAGCATACAGTGAAGCACAAAAGTTTCTCTTTAGGGAAACATCCTGGTTTCAGATGTTTCAAAAAAGGCACTTCTTCACAGCAATGCCACTATTTACACTGTACTCCAAGAAGGTCATCTGCTGAGGTTCACTGTAGTATTAACCTGTGAAGAAAAGGATAGATTTAATTAGCCAATAAGGTATAGACTGTGGGGTCTGTTCATGTGGCAGTTATGCCATATAGACTGTATAAAATCTCCCGCTTGCCGCCACCTGGGGGTGTTGTGTGTCTTCATCAACCTTGGGTCGTCTTATCAGAAGGTTCTACGCAGAATCTTAGCTGTTCTTAGAACTGAATCCCAGAACTCTCCAGGACAGAGACCTCAGATATTGTACATCGAATCTGCTGGAACCACATCACCACTGGGATCACTTTGACTTCCACCTTCTACATCTGTTCCAGCTGTCCCCTCAGACCCTGGTACCTCTCCATCTTCTTCCTGATGTTACTGTCAGCTGGGATTGGCACGTCTATCATAATGGCCTCTTCTGCTTCCTGTCAACCACCCCTATGTCTGGTTGGTAAGGCAACAGCTGCTCGTCAGTTTGGAACTTGAAGTTCCACAGGATATTGGCTCTGTTGTTCTCAATCACTTTCTGTGGTACGCCCCATCAGGATTTGGAGACTTCTAATCCATATTTGGTGCAGCTATTCCTGATATCCCAGCCACTTGGTTATGCCTGTCAGAATATAATTGCATTTTATCCCCTGCTATGTGCACTAGACTGTCTCAAGGGAATCTTTGCACAGCCTGCACCTTGGGTCCTGTCCTTGGTAGACCCCTGCCTCTATGGACCTGGTGTTTAGGGCCTGTTCTTGTGCTGCAATTTTCAGTTTTTTTCATTTTTTATGTCAGGAAATCGCTCCCTCTATATTAATTATTCCCTTATCTCATGGTAATTATTAACCTACTATTGCTCTCTTTTGCTATTATACCAAGCAATTTTTTTTTATTTTACTACATCGTAACAACGGTCAGTACATATTTTTTTCAAAAAGTAAAAACATTGATGTAGTTTGAAGAATTTAACTCAGATTATTTAAGGCTGTGAGTCCAATGGTCCAATCAAGAAACAGTGAAACCATCACTAGAGCTGTCATATTTGCTGGTTTAAACAGTTACAATATATTCTATTTTATGAAGTCATCAATTTTTAAAGTTCCTATACAACCATCTCATGCGATGGAGTCAATCTTTACATAAATAAGAAGAAGTAATGATTCTCACAAAATAGAAATACTGACTCTTAATGTACTCAGTAACTTTCTACTATTACATGAACCAGCTAACCCAGACTCCCCTATTCAACCACACCTCTCCCAGCATACAGATTCACTCTTCCAAACACACACTCACACACACAAACACACACACAGCATTAATCCTACCAGGTTGTTGGGTTCTATGGGGGTCAGCATTTGCCCGATGCAGCTTTTATTTGGGCCTGATTACTTTTGGGCACATAATCGTATGGCCTCTGTCGACAGGGATAACGCTCATTGGGGTCGGATTGGTGTCCGCCTCACTGGCTCCATTCACTGGGACAGGCACAATCATTTAGAACCGGCAGACCTAACACCTAGCCAACATAGCCCGGCCAGCCCAGTCAGCAAATGCAACCCATCACCCCCGTCACCCCTTTAGTAATCAGAGACGAGGGGGAGTAAAATGAGAGAAAGACTGAGACAACGAACGAGACAGAGTAGTAATATAAGAAGCCGAGTGGAGGAGAGAGGGGCAGACATGAATGAGCAACACATGCAATACTGTGGGTTCTGAGGAAAGAGGGACATAATGAAAAAGAGAGACACTGTGTGCGTCTGTGTGTGTGTGTGTGTGTGTGTGTGTGTGTGTGTGTGTGTGTGTGTGTGTGTGTGTGTGTGTGTCTGTGTGTGTGTGTGTGTGTGTGTGTGTGTGTGTGTGTGTGTGTGTGTGTGTGCAAGCATGCATGCAAAACACAGCTTTTCATCAGCTGACTGGCCAGCAGGTCAGCTTTTCCAGTGTTTTGGGGTTTTGAACCCACCGGCCTCTGTGGCGGATTATAGATTTGACACTAAACTCAGATGTTTGGGATTCCTAAAAGTATTGAACCTGATTTGTGCTGATAGAATCAAACAAACAAAAGAGAGGTGAGAGTTGAGTGAAAGTAAAACTCACTGAAACAAAGACCGTATTCTCAAAAGAAAAACTTGCAATTTGCAAACAAATTATTTGTGTAATCATGTAAACTACTGGTATTTAGTTTGAGAATGTTAAAAAATTGGAGCGCTACATCAGTAGTTAGGTTATACTTTTCAATGTTGTCTTCCAGTAATGTTAAATGACACTTCTAACAAATGATGTCCTCTCTAAACCCATTAAACACACTTAGAACCCAACAACTTAGAATAAGTCTGTGAGAGCCAAAGACTGATGAATAACAAAGGACCAGAGAGAGATGTAAACAAAATGTTGTCAAAAAAACAAAACAGTTTAATTGATCCAAGTGTCACTCTTGAGTTTTTTTTTTTTTTTTTACTTCAGTGAGTTCTCTCTCTCTCTCAAATTCTTATTTTTCTTTTATATTCAATATTTCTTTCATTGTTTTGTAATAAACCTATTTCCATATCACCTCCCACTCCCAAGATGCATACTAAACAAAAACTGCATTTGCATGAAAAAAATCCATTATTTAGCTGACCTAAGGCAAACAAGATACAATACAAAAAGGCAGCTAGAAATTGTTTCCACATTATTGTACATGAGATTCAACCATTGTACAACATAAGCATCCTTTTCAGAAATAATAGAGACGATTATGATAGCATGACACAGTCTGTGTCAGCTGGCCTCTGCTGCTCTCTTGTGGTGCAACTGGAAGGTTGTGTGGGACATTTAGTACAAACATAATCTAGAGAGTTCCTATACAACCATCTCATGTGATGGAGTCAATCTGTACTGGATATAAAGTGGCATAAATAAGTAGAAGTAATGATTCTCACAAAATAGAAATACTGACTACTCATTGTACAGTTGCTAAACTGTCTCACAGGGCCGCAACAGTAGAATACTGCACAAAGTTTTTTTTTAGTTTTTAATTATACACCATAACAACTCTTTTATATGGTCTTATTTTGGTTTTTACAATGTATTTTATGTTTTTATGTCTTTTAAAATGATCTATTTCTTATATTGTATTTTTCCATTCCTCTTACTCTTTTTTTTTAATACTATGCATATAAAGTTTGTTGAACTGGGCACATTTTGGGTTAAGGCACCATCTCATCAAACTCATCTGACCTCTCTGACAGCCAGACAATGATTGGCCTGAAACCATATGACCATCTTCCCAGCCTATCCTTATAGTTGTAGGTGCTTCATTTGGCCGATAATGTGTGCAAATGTACATGATTGGTTGTCTTTCATTAACTTAAATTTTTTTCTGCCTCTTTAAAATTTTTCTGCTTCATACATACCCTTTTTAAAAGCTGTTTGCAATGTGTTTTATGATGACCCCGATGAAGGCCACAAGCCGAAACGCGTTGGTCTAACAATAAAGTTGTTCCTATTACTGCAATTGTTGCTGGAGTTTTTGCCTTTTTGGACTTTTTTCCCTTCTCCATGCACCTTGAAAGTATAGGTGAAGTTGTGCCAGAAACCCCTCTCTGCTTTTTAATTATACCCAGGTCACAATGGCACAACTGAAAATTTTCAAGGAGATAGTATTAAATTCTATTTGGCAAGACGCATGCAGGATACAGTGAGAAGACTGGATATCTGCTATCATGGGAAGGCAATGACATATGAAGAGGTAATCAAAGATAAGATGGAACAAAACGTCAGATGTTTGTTTATTCATTCATTTATGTGTTTTTTTATTTAATTTATTAACATATGTTTTAATTTGTCAACAGAGTATCATGTGAAAGTGATTTTAATGCCTGATGATGGAGCTGTTGTACGTAAGGAAAATACACAGGAAGCGCCTGTAAATGGCTGCTACCATTAATGACAGCAGGGGGACTCGTATTAGCTATAGCCACAATATAATGGTATTCCACTGATATTAGCGGCATATATTATACAGACATTTGATGCTGTTATGTCACTATTTAATATTATTTCATTTGAATGTCAAAAACGTTATACATTGGCACCAATCTCACGTTAAGAGATCAACGACATCCCTGTATTTACAAACGTGGTTAGCTAATCTACTAGTGCGAGCTTGTTGTAACCTGCTAATGTGCGGAGAAGAGGAACTATTTTAAGCGTCTAAAAAGACTTCCATGTTGAATTTTTTAAGACTGTGAAGTGGGTCGGACATGTTTGCGACTGCGACGAATGACGACCGCAAAGACGGTCCTGAAAGTGACGCTAAACTGTCTCATACGGCCGCAACAGCAGAATACTGCGCAAAGTTGCAGCAGTGGATGTGGCAGTATTACTGGGGACCTGCTAGCTGGCAGAGCTGGGTGGCTCTGTCAGCCTTCCCACCGCCGTGCAGATTCCCTCCGCTTGGGACAAGTGCTCAGACACCCGGTGCACCTCCCACGGCCTCCGGCGGTGGACAGCAGGCTTTTGACACGAGAAATTGGTACAGCTACCCTTATCCACTCGGTTTCCCAGCTTCCTATCCTCATCCGGCTGGTGCCCAGGCCGAGCAGAGCTCAACCCAGACACCGACCCCAGGTGCTGATGCCCGGCTTGCCCAGCAGCAGAATGGGAATGTACCTCGGGCAGGTATGGCTCAGTTTGACAATGAGCAGTTGTAGTCGTCATCCAGAAAGCTGTCTCCAGTAATGTGTGGTCTTTACTTGGTATAAACCACGTCACGAGTCTGGTAGGAATCAGGCTTAAGTTAATGGCCCTGTTGAAACAAGCTTCTATGCTTAGAGCTCTCACTCAGTGCTCTGTTTACCTCTGGGTGAGTTTCAGCAGACCTACAGAAGTTAGTCATTATATCAGGGAGACATATTTGTACACATTAGAAAGCATAATGCAGAAATGTGTGAAGTAAAATAACAATTCCCAGTATCTGCCTCACATAGGACGGGAGTACACCATCCCCTCTCCCCTCCAGAGGTTCCTGGCGGAGACGGTGGACTTCTTCATCCTGTTTTGTGTGAAGGCCACCATCGTGCTGTGGGTCATGCATCTGAGTGGAATGAAGTGAGTGAAACTGTTAACGGTTAGATCTTTTTCTCGACTAAATGGGGAAAAGTGGATGAAGTCACGAAAAGCAAGAGTAATACTGAGCGAGCAGACAAATGCACAGCAAGTTTGAGAACACTTTGCATGTTTAATTTTGCTCTATTGCTTTATAGCCAAACTATTTTCTCATTCCCACATCCATCCTCACGCAGACATACTCTCTCCTCTTTGAAGGGACATTGCCAAATTTATCACCCAGTTCATTGTGGAGGAGATAGATGAGAACACATCCATAGAGGACCTACAGAAGATGATGGCTGTAGCCCTGGTCTACAGGTTACTAGTGTGCATCTATGAGGTACTTTGTTGGTGTAAACCTGAATATTAACTTCTTGCTTTTTGACTCCAGTGAAACAGTGAACTGTTAAACAGTGTGTTACCAGTAACAAGTGTTGCCCTACCTGTTGTGCATGGTCAGCAGCCTACAGGGTTGTTAACGGTGTCTCTCATTAGACAAAAAGAAATCGCATTCAGTGATACCTTGTGTACATTTTGTCCTCCTTGTCCAATAAGACGATCTGTATTTGGGGTGCTGGTGGTGCCACACCAGGGAAGTTCCTGCTTGGCCTGCGGGTGGTGACATGTGACACATCCACTCTGGTCCGACCCAACCGAGTCTTTGTAGTCCCAGCATCTAATGTCTCCCTCTCTGCGTAAGTGATCACACACTGCATAAGTCATTTTTTGATGGGGAAGAAGAAACAAAGTATAAATTTAAATGACATAAGCTGTGTTTAGATAAATGTATGGTTGAGTTGCCGTGCCTCTTTTGTCTTTTACAGCTCTACAGTGCGGGCGCTTAATAAGAACTTCTCCATTGCCTTCCTCTTTCCCGTCTTCATCACTCTCCTCTTCTTCCAGCACAACAGGACTGTGTATGACATCGTGGCAGGGACCATTGTTGTCCAGCACAGAGGCGGCAGATAGCTTCTCCAACGGCAGCACTCTCATATACTTGGCAGGGTAAAAGTGCTACAAGTCCATTAGTGCTGTGTGTGTTGTTGAAGGTGTAAATGAAAGATGGATCAAACAAACTGCACTTTAGAATTGGAAGAATCCTTTTTTTTTTTCTTGGTATGTTGGAATCAAAAGAATCAAGCTTGTCTTGTAAGGTTGTTTTTAAGTCACTGAATCAAAAAATAAGTGGTAGGAGACCTTCTGAAGTATTGTGATTTTTGATAATTGCAAAATCTGTTTGGTGTCCAGTGTCACTGGGATATCTTTAGGCTTTTCCCTCATGTGATGTGAATCTTAATTTGTGTACTATGTAATGATGTATTGTTATTTATTTAACTTTAAGTTTAAAGCTACTATATAAAAGGATTTAACAAGTCAAATTTTACCCAGTCTACCCCCCCAGTGGCTGTACCAGAAAAGATCCTGAGACACCCTTCAGTTTTCAATTGATTTTCAAGTTTTTCCATCAGAATAATTTGACATGCTTTAATCACATGACGGTTCCACACATGGGACTTTTAAAGCAGGATGATTAGTTTTTCAGCATTTTCTTAATATTTGCTATTGATTTATATTGGACAATGGACACATATGACACAATGTAATCATTGTGTCATTTGTGTCCATTTTTTGTGCCTATAGATATTTTGATGAAAGACGTTCTGCTGTTTTTCTGCCCTAGTGAAATGTAACAATAACTTCTCTTTTGAGTGTTTGAGATTCAAACACAAGTTGTTGTTGGTGATTTCGCGGCTCATATTTATTTACTCAGAAGAATAATTCTTGTGACTCAGGGAGACTCTTTTACATCAATGAACCTCTGATTTTCCAAATTGTAATATTGAATGCCACTGCCCATGTCCGATTTCCAGTCATGCTCATTGTAAAACTCTTCTGGTATTAAAGATTATAAGTGATGTATTCACTTACAATGCTGGTTTAGCGATGTACTTGAGAGTTTACTTTAAATCCACACTGGAATTTTGGAGTCAGATTTCATTTTTGATGATATAAGTACTTATTAATCAAAAATACAGTCAAAGATTTCAATAGCAGTTTGAGGCATATCGAGAGTTTGTGCAGTATGGTTCGACATTTGTCATTGACAGATTGATCGTTGATTGTTGTGTCATACCTGTACACAATATATGCTAAATGTTATGCAGCAATCATGTGCACACTCTCAAATACCCATGTTGTCACATTTGAATGAAAAACATTCAAATAAATTCACAAGGATAATTTGTAATAAAGCCTAAATGAAAAATGGCTCGCTGCTGATCTAGCAATTTAAAACATTTCTTAACCCTTTGATGCACAAAATGGGTCAAAAGTGACCCCACTAAGTTTTTATTTGTTATATCTTTTCAATTAATTTATTTCATCATTCAATTTTTCCAGGTATTCCTCAATTATCTTGTTTTAGATTTTTCCTTTACTACTTTTTGATTAAAAATAATCTTTGTATCACTACCCTTCTAATGCACAACATGGGTCAAAAAAATGAGCGGTATTCATTCCCTATCTTATTTCATGTATGACTGAGTGTTTCTTTGCCATACCTTTGCAAAACTCCTCCCTTTTTGGGTGTGGTCTTGCTTTTGCCTCTCCGTTGCATCTGTTGGCACCAAAGCAGGTGGAATTACATACATGCAGTACATTGAGAAAATGGAATGGGATGGTTCTGCATCATTCAGGCGGGGTTCACCCTGGACAAGTCACCAGTTCATCACAAGGTCACACAGAAAGACAAAACCATTCTCACTCACATTCATGCTTACTGTCAATTTAGAGTCACCACTTCACCTATATTGGGTTAGGGTTAGGCACTACTCAAGTACGTATACGCATATTTCCGTTTGTATACTCATGCAGTATGCAAGTAAAGTACTGGACGCAGCCACGCTAGCGGGCCTGTGATGCTGCACGTTAGCGCAGGAATCTTCCTTTTGCCTCCCATCCGCTCTGTGAGTCCGTATTCTTGTGTGAGCCTGATACAGCTAAGGTATTAAAAAAAGCTCAGGTTTCAAACTTTTTTTCCACAAATCTTCATCAGAGGAATGTCTTTTTCATTTCATGGCAATCGATGGAATGTGGTTGAGATATTTCAATTAAAAAAATCAACCACAAGGGTGGTGTTAGAGAAACCAAAGTCATTCCAATGTATCATCTGGTAACCATGAATACAGTATCTGAACAAAACATCACCAAAATCAAAGGAATTCTAAATACAACCCGGTGTCCAAAAAGTTGGGCCGCTGTATAAAATGTAAATAGAAACAGAAAGTGATGATTTACAAAACATTGAAACCCCATATTTAATTGAAAATAGCACAAAGACAACATATCAAATGTTGAAAATGAGAAATGTCATTGTTTTTTAATAATTACAGAGACAATTTAGGTAGCTAAAGCTAATGCATCACTTCAGTTCAAGTGTTTTTTATTTGTGAAAGTGCTGTGAAGTTGAATTTATATAAGGCCTATTCATATAAGATTAGCCGGGGGCATATTTTGTCTTATGTCACAGTAGGAAGACACAATGTTCATTCAGCTCTCCTCAGAATGGTAGCTTTTTAAATAGCAACCATTTATCCTCATGAATTAGTAATTATCTCCAATCTCTTGCCAATGCTCTCACTCCAGCATGCAGACATGAAACAAAAGACACAAAGCAAAGCCACCATTCAAGACTTTCGTTTGCTAGATCTGGATTTATAATTTCATTCTCTTGAATTCCTGGTGCATCTGTGGTTTACCTTCATCAGCATGTTTATTTCCTGTCTCATATTTTTGAATTACTTCCAAACTCTGGCCTGTAGGGATCAGTAGATCACCTTGAAGCTCGTATCCACACCCACATGTGTGGTCTGATAGCAACAAAGAGTGTTAGAACATATGTAAATGCAGAGTCTGAATTTTTAATGTGAAACATCTTCCATAAACTTTGGGCTTGTAGAATGCAGATACGAATTTTTTTTAAAGTACCAAGCTCCTTAAATGGCTTTGAGGCAGGGAGAAATTTTGCTTTCTGATGTATAATCTCTGTGCATATAAAAACTATCCAAACATTTTGTCAGCCATTGTGCAGGATTTTAAAAGTTCATCACAGCATTTTGTCCTTGAGTAGGAAGTTTTTGTGCTGAGAGTCATGAGTTGTTCTCAGTGCTGCGGGAAGTGAGAGAGACTTAGCAATAATTACGCCTCAAGTGGCTCTAATACAAATTTCACAGGGAGAGAGAGAGTGGAGAGAGAAACCATTAGAATGTGTGTGAGACACAGAAAGGGATTAAGAGAGAGACAAAAGCCCAAGAGGAAGGAAAGGATTGGAGGAGGAGGTCAAAATAGAAAAGGAGGTGGAGGAAAAAAGGGAGGGAGAGAGAAAGAGTAAGAGGGAGTAAGTATGAGAGGCTGAGGGACACCGTGCTTGAAAATTCTCTCTGATCTTTGAGCTGTGGGACCAGAGGCAATGGAATACCCTGCAGAACTCTATTAAAATTCATCCAGCCTCACTAAAGCTCTCAGTTATTAAACAAGAGATGCCCTGCACTGCTAAGCTCTCTGCTGGCATAGACACAGTCCATGGACACGCACACTAAAGACAAACAGACATACACACCAATCCAAACACATATAACCAAAGTTGTCTTCACTGATGTGCAAAAAGAAAAACTGGAGGTCAATGAACTTTTTTTGGCTCAGTATAAATACACTGTAACACATGACTGTAGCAAAGATCACTCCCACAAAACTGGCACTGGTACGTTGGCATTAAAGTTCAGGTTTAATACATTATTCATGCATTCCAGATCGACCAATTTGTTATGTTTTTTTTTTTAAACAAAAAAACAAAGAATACAGTTTTAAATGAAAATTTTAATTGCACTTACAGCTTTCTGGCCATTCAGGGGCATCAAAAACAAGCCGTAAACACAACATCGTTATATCATCACTTGAAAAAGCGGATGCAGCCTGTCTCTGACCCTTAGGCAGATTTAAGTAAATAAATATTTTCTCTCTTTTAAATATCTTTGTCTCCACTCAACCAATATCCGGCTGTGTAACTGCCGAATTAAACAGTATTCACAGTCGCTCCTGTGTCTATCTGCTGTTTGGTGCAGAGCAGGTAATGATTGGTGAAACAGCAGCCAGAGTGAACCAAGGAAGTAAAGTTATGGGCCAGACAACAAAACAGTGAAGTGAAACTCACTTTCAGCTGCACATTCAGCTCATAATTTTCTATTGGTTCACAGTGAATGACCCCTTTCTAATACATTCTTATTTTTTACTGTGCCCACAAGCCTTTATTGATAGGACAGTAACTGTAGGAGAAAGAGGGGGAAGACAAGCCTCTGCTCTGACTGAGCTACGCTGCACCCCATCAATGGATTGTTATTTTGACAATATCAATTGTGTGTTCTGGTAAAAATTGTACCGAGCTTTGAAAACTAAACCTGCATAACCTATTTTTGGCCACTTGGAGGCAGCAGAGAAAAGTCAGATCCATTTTGACATAATGCTAAAACTTAGCAACAGTAGCTCATGTGCAGACAGCAAGATTTGTTGAGTCATGTCTCCAAAATCTAAATCCTGTCTAAATAATCCTGTTATTTCATTATTGTTATTCGGAGTGTGTTTTATTCAAACTCTTTTTGTTCTGAAAATAGCTGCCTATTTCTGGAAGAAGAAAGAGGTGAGGAGGAACCAAACAAAGTGTCTGGCAGGAGAACCAAAACAAAGAGTGGACGCTGACCGTTTAAGACCCTTAGAATGAACTAGCGGTGTAAAAGCAAACATTTGACTAATATAATACCAGGCTGTGAAAACTAGGCCGAGGTGTGCTAACGTTAGCATATACTTTACAGCTTCTTTTGATATTGACTGAAATGCAAATTGTTTGTGGGCATACTAACACACACACACACACACCGATACACATTTGTGACTCATCTCTTACAGCTCTGTTACAATGATCTTTCCGTATGACTCAGTAGAATGATATTTCAAGGGGATTTTTATAGATGGACGCTCCACCCTCAGATACCTCACAGAAAGTCATCGCAGGCATTGGCATGCTCTCCTAGAACACGCAGGGCTAAATGAAGCAGCAACAACAGGTCTTTGTGTGTTTGGACTGTTGCACATTATTTGTGTATCACTAACGAAATTCCAGAATTTAAATTCCGAGATGACACATGGCGGCAGCAGGATGAGATGCAAGATGGACAAACTGGACAGTGGGAGAGAACG